>CM042173.1:49338448-49434692 GCA_023376005.1 Doryteuthis pealeii
TCATGTAGATTAACCCTACACATATCAGATTCCAGCCCCATTAATCAACATCTTAAAACACATTCATGCCCCCCTCTACCTACTGCAAAACAAATAAAAAAATTCAAATAATTGAAGCTTTATATATAAAATAAAAAAAACTACCCTAAACAAAATACACTTTGAAGTAAGTCAACATATCCTAAAATGCTTATAATTTTCTGCCTACATTACTTCCATTATTCCCCCCCCCTTATCACAACCTGTGCCCCCCCTCCAAAAAATCACCACTGTTTTGTTCAAACTACTACCATTCCAAAAACCTCCCACTACCAATTGATATTACCTCCCACTAATTCCTTGCTTCTACTCGTTCTCGTTAAAAACGAGACATGAAAACTATTCCATCGTTTCCCACCTGAGGATGGCAAAGTGTATTGCCGAAAGCGCCAGTGTTGAAACATTCGGTGGACTGGTATACCAGTTCCACTCTGACACCAGAAGGATGTCCCGAAGATTATAACGATCAATGAAAGACTTGTCAGACAGGAATTGTCTGTTCAATTCAACGAAACCTGTATATATATACATATATATATACATATATATATATATATATGCATATATATATATATACATATATATATATATATATATATATATATACATATATATATATATGCATATATATATAATATATATATATATATATATATATATACATATATATATATATATATATATATATATATATATATATACATATATATATATATATATATATATATATATATATATATATACATATATATATATACATATATATACATATATATATATATATATATACATATATATATATATATATATATATATATATATATATATATATATATAAAGTGCCATTTCATATCTATTTATCTTAATCTGTTCTTATTTATATATCTATATCTCTAACTCGTATTCATAAATATCTGTTTCTTGGTCTTTTCATATCTATCTCTCTATCTAACAGGGCCTGTTGCATTATGATGTAGTCGTTTATAACGTTTCTATAACTTTCTAAAGCGTCAATAAGTAATCATATATTGATAAGCAGACAATCGGAAGTAGAAAATGTAAAAAGATCGGATGGGGATGGGGCATCGTACGTGGGGCATTGAAGGCGCGAGGGTGGTGGGTTGCACGGGTCGAATTGATGAAAGAGAAATAACATTTTTCTTATGAAAAGACCGTCCCCACCACTAACGTCTTGAAAACTTGTACAATGGTGAATCGGCGAATCGCCCGCAGTTTATTCTCTCTGTCAATGGCGACCGTTTATATGACTTCAGTTATGAAGATCGATTGGTGAAGAATTTTCTTACTAGGCTGATATTGTGCGTCACCGTCCATAAACCGTCAAACCACCACCACCCTATCCTACTTGTTATTCGGATTTTCATTCCATCGGAAAACTATTCCAGACCCCAGAAAGCATAGAATTGCATCGAAATGTCCCACCCCTTAGATTGTATTTGAAACGAGTTAATGCCTGCAATCGTTACGTTATAATTTCTGAGTGGCGTTTTATATTGATGGTTAATAATCAGTGACAACATAGCATAAATTGTGTGACACTATAAGCTCTTCTTTACCTTGGGTCCACATATTTTTCTGCAATATGCCTATGTGTAGGGAACAACAAGGATGTATACATATGTCAGTATAACGTTCCATTGCAAACATTTTTGAATTTTTCTATTTTTCTCAAATAATAGTCATTTCTTTGCACATAGTTATATGGGTTTGAGTTTTCTTATCCTTATTATAATGGAGATTATGTCTTTCACTCTGTCTGAAACTAAAAATACATCACCAACGTTGTCACAATTTCCTTAGTTATTACATCGCATTCTCCATTGTTTTAGTTTTATTAAAATCACAAACATTACTAGAATTGTTTTATACTATTAATACTGTTGGCCTTACATACATACTAATAACATGCAATTGTATTTATAGATAGGAAATATCGTGACTGGTTTTGTTTCCACTTAATCTAGACGACTAAATATGTGTCATGCAACTGTTTTCATTCAGATTTTTTAATTAACTTTCAATCTCGATAACTTTTCATCGTACCGCTATATATATATATATATATATATATATATATATATACTGCGTTTCAAATTATTAACGAGGTGACATTTTTTCTTTTTGTACAAAAAATACTGATTCGAATTTAACGAAATTTTCACAGTATAATGGAAATATGTGTATGTGCAGGTTGTATAAAAACTGTATTGTTCTGCATAACATGAAACAAACAGTGGCCATTTGTAATATCAACACGATATAGAAGTGTCCCAGACATTAAAACAAGTGTCATTATACTCGTGTAATTATGGGTCGCAAATGTGACTTGACCCCTTCTGAGAAAGATATCATAACATCTGAACTTTCCAAAGTCAAGTCTACATTAGAAATATGCAAAATAATTGGAAGATATCACCAAACTGTGAAAAGATTTGTTGCTGCTCCTACGAAGGTGCGTAAGAGGGCCGATACGGGTCACGAGAGTTGTTTCCCGACGTTATTTGTCACGAATGAAACATGAAGCTGTAAATAACCCAGGTCTGACGGGTGGAGCAATTTTCAGAAGCATTAGAGAAGCAACAGTGCCCAGAAGTACTCGCTGTCGTCTTCTGAAAAAGGTCGGGGCATCAGTGAGACCAGTGGCAAAGCCTCGATTGACAAAAATACACATACAAATACTTTTGAAATGGGCAAAGGAGACCATGAAGATCGATTTCTCAAAAGTACTGTTCACAGATGAAACTCGTGCAACACTTGATGGCCCTGGTGGCTGGAGCAAAGTTTGGGTCGTAAATGGACGAGATCCTCATCACCGCTTTAGACGCCAACAAGGAGGAGGAGGTATTATGATTTGGGCTGGTATTATTGGAGGTATCATGGTTGGCCCGTGGAGAGTGCCTGACGGTACGAAAATAACCGCAGATGCTTATATAGCCTTCCTCAAAGAGCACCTGGAATCTTGGCTAAAAAGGCAGAGAATCACCTTCAGGAGAACCATCATATTTATGCAAGATAATGCTCCTTCGCATAAAACTACGGAGTACCTGCAAAATTTAGGCTTCTGTGGACCTCGGAATTGAAAACTTGTGGAGCATTCTGAAGCGACGTGTTTATGAGAATGGACGCCAATTTAGAAGTAAAGATGACTTGTGGCAGGAAATAGTCAACGTATCACGTGAAATTACATCAAAGGAGATCCAGAAATTGACATGTTCGATGGACCAGCGCCTTTTCCAAGTCCTTTTTTTAAAAAAGGATCACATATTAACTAACTTCACTATCATTTTTGAATTCTTTTTACTTTTTTTATTTCAATGTAATTTTATCTTAGTTACTGAATGTATCCATAAAATCTATAAATGAAACAATAAAAGCATCATTTTCTTTTTTACCGGGGTTTTTATTACACCTCGCTAATGGTTTGACACATGAATAATTTAAGTAAATTAGGTAAATGACCGTAACTTTTGTTCCTTTGTGTAGAACCTTACAATTTTTGCGGAGTATGTGTATATATAGTCATATGTTGTCATTATTTTCTGATAATTTCGTTAAATTCCAATCAGTAGTTTGTGGATAGGAGGGAAAAGTGTCACTTCTTTAATAATTTAAAACGCAGTGTATATAATTGATATTAGGACATTCGTCAGTAGATAAAATGAAAAATGTCAGTAAAAGAGGAAAGTGTAAAAGTTATGTTTGTTACTTAAAGGGAATGGTTTTGTTAAAATGGGAAAATAAAAATATTGTATAAATTTTATGTTACTTATCGTGTTTACAGATACATGCAAAGGTCATTGCATGGCTTGCAGTGACCTAAGGTGATATGTTTATCAAAGCTGTCAGAAATCAAGGGGTAGTCTTATTGTGGGGGATAGCGTTGATTGTCACGATTGCAGAATATCTATAATTTTTTCTATATATAAAAGACACTCTGAATTGTTAAAAATTCAGTCAGACCGGAGCGCTAGAAGGAAGCTTGTCAGCGAGCCACGAGACTTTTTCAGAATTGCTGAAATAATAAAATTACCACTAGAAGACATAGACCTTGCCGCCAAGAAAAATTCAGATAAAAACACAGTTCAGTCCACATTTGCTAAATTACTCAATGCTAATTAGAATAGAAGAAAATGCCAGACAAAGCTCCTCATCGTGTCTTTTCTCTCCGACCTAGGGTGAAAAGCGTACTAATTCCCATTATATATGATAATAAAACCGTTGTTATTTTAACGGTGTATTGTCTCATTCTTAGGGTTGCCAGCAACCACGGTAGCTCATTTCCACTAATCTCTCGACCTGTCACAAAGACGCTCCGACTAAGTTGCCTCGATCCCAGTTCTGCGGATCAAAGGAACATGATGTGCGCGCAGAAGGCATCGAAAGAGCAGCTAGCCGAAGGCACATGTGGTTGTCAAGGAACTAAGTTATTTTATCTAGTACCGTGACTGGCATAGGACCACAGATGGTATTGACTTGAAAACGGTGCCATTGTCCACCAGTATCTCCTTCACTGGACCTCTCTCCAGGAATAGCTTGTTTAACAAAGCTTCAATCGCCATCCCTGGTTCTTCACTCTCGCCATATACCTTTTTTACCAGGCCCACAATCCACCATTAACATATATGCACCGTTACGGTAATGCGTGATATTAATTGCTAGTCTTTCCCAATTATTTGTGACATGAATTCCACAAACTACATGCGTATTTGGTGTGCGATCAATTGACTAGCATCACTGGTACGCTTGCACTACTTTGCGCAAAACTATAGAGACGGTTGGGTCTACCTTCCTAGTCAAAAATAGCACCCTCTCCACACCCATGTCGTACATATCATGCCGTGTCTTGACGAACTCATATTCAGTATTACTCGTGATATATCCGTTGTCTGCATCAATGCCCTTTCCCACTATGTATGTATTCAACCAGACTTTCATCACCCTTGTGAGAGCATCGGCCCTATTAGCCTCCGAGGTTACAAAGTTCACTCTGACCTGTTGGTCAAACTCTTGTATTACATTCTCCAGAATTTCCAGCCGTCGTTTATACAGAGCATCTCTGCAGATCCTTTAGTTCATATCCTTCTCTTGGTCTTAATTTACGGACAAACCATGCCAATACTGTTGCTGAGCCCCGTCTTCACGAATGAAATCATCTTCTTTATCGGCACCCCCAATTATGCTACATTTATGTGGTTAGCGTCCTTCTTCCTCCTCAACCAAGTAACGTCCTCTGCCCCGACACCTCCAACCTGACACCCATTGCTATCCTGCTGGCATCACACCAAAAAAGAACATCGTCCACTTCTGATTCGTGCCACATTCGTCTCTCTAGGTCCTCTCTTTTCTCATCCTAGATGTTATCCCTTATTATCTTCCGTGTTCTATCACACACTCGGTCGTTTTTTTTTCAAGGTACCAGGATGCCCTCCTCAATCCACATGTCTACCTCCTTCTCTAACGCTACTCTCTCCTCAGCCCGCATAGAACTCTCATAATTGCCTACCCTGTTCTTCAATATGGGCGACCAGTTTGTCCGGCTCGAATCATCTGTCAATTTTTCACCATCAAACTCGGCGCAAAAGTCCGTATCTTGAACCTTGACACCATATGTCCACTAACTTGCCGTTGCAGTGTCGCTGTATACTGTGATTTACCGAATCAAACGTCGTTCCGATTAATAGTGACAATAGTCAAGATAAGGCAAAACTGAATATATTTTAATCCTACCTTTTTAGCAACAAATAAAATCCACAGACGAAAGCCAAATTTAGAAGATGTGTATTTGCCCATCTCCGACCCAACGAGCAGGATGTGACACAAGGTAAATTTCTAAGCAGTTTGCAACTGTTTACAATTCAGAGTTTTCCTTCTAGACTGGCTACCTAAGCAAGGCTAAATAACCCAGTTTGCTCTACTATTTGCCAATAGTTATGGTTGGGGAGACCAAATGAAATCATAATTTTCATATATGCATTAGTGCTAGGTGAAATGCTAATTGTCGCGTTTCTAGTCACCGATTCCATTACTTATTACGATAACCGTTATGCGAAGGATGCCACCTTTTATATAAGTATTGAAAAAATATATAATTCTAAAAGTTTCACATTAAAGATTATTATTTTGAAATAAGCTAACTTAATGTGTTGTGCATTAGCGCGAAGTAAAACACATACAGACTGATCCAGGATTTGAACTCAAAACACCGTGCCCATTTCTTAAGACATTAACTGTTATGCCATACTCCTCCAAAATTTAGAAGATTGATGACTTTGAATATATCAGCTCTTGTATCATCGGCTCAGTGAAGAGCACAAGCATAGTCTAAGTTGCATTATTAACTCAAGAATTAAAAGCCAAATTAACTGAAGACTCTTTCAAATACCATCCAGCCAAACCTGGATACTCTTATCAAATATAGAGGTGAGGAACCTTCGGTGTTAAAGCCGCATGCAGTTTCATAAGCCATAAAGTGGGGTCTTTCACAACCTTCGTGTGTGTGTGTGTGTGTGTGTGTGTGTGTGTGTGTGTGTGTGTGTGTGTGTGTGTCGGCATTCATCCAATAAGGATTGATTCGGCTCCGCACGTCCATCCACAGTAGATTTACGGGTAGAGTTTCTCAAAGATTGGTGTCCGAAGGAGATCCCAAGCACATTCACCTAGCAGGTTTGAATTTCGGTTTTCTTTCTTCAAGACTGTTTGATATATTAAACTTAAAGTGTCGTCTACCTTACTATTTCCCTATGGCTGGGGGGAGAAGAGTTGATGCATACCTTTCCCAAGAGTATTTGTGCTATGTGAAATGCAAACATCTTCGTCTAGGATTTAAATTCTGGTCACCATGTTCATTTTCCATGAGGATAACCATTACACTAGGGGCACTTAAGATTCATTAAGATCACACATGTCCGATTTGTAAAAAGCAATCTTAGTAAAAAGTATTTTTCCATTTCTAGTTCAAACATCAGATTTTGTTTTAAACATCTTATTATAATGGAGATTGTGTGTGTGTCTGTCTGTAACCGAAACTATATTACTATACAAGTCACAATTCCTTTAGTTATTTACATCATTTTCTCCATGATTTTATTTTTTATTTAAACCTCAATTATTAATAAAAATTGTTTTACATTACTTACACTGTTGACCATATCTACATACTAATAACATGCAATTGTATTTATATATACAACAAAATAGAGGTTTACTGTATGAATGGGAATGCTAATTTGCATATTGATCTTAAAAAATGATTTTAATAAATATATGCTTAGTATTATTGATTTCTAATTGTTTGGTTTTATCTTATTGAATAAAAATAAAAAATCTCTTCAATAAATCTTAAAAGAAATCCCTTAACAAGAAGAAATAACTGTAATATTATTCTTTACTTCCTATTTTAACTAAACAGTTTAATTAGGAAAATTTACCAATGAAAGACGGGAGTAACGGAAAATGATGGAAGAGTTAGTTTCAAAGTTGTTCTATTTTTCAATCATACCCCCTCTGTTCAAAATCTTTTTATCTACATTCTTATTCAGTTTCATTAGCCTTTCTAATTTAATGTCATATTTTATTATAAAATTTAACTAAAATACTTGCACCCGGAGGGTGCATATATTTGCTAGTACTAATAACATATTTAGTTTGGCCTTAGTAATAGCGTGAGACAAAAGTTTTGCAATATTTTGGCACGTGCCAAGATGTAAGACGTCCAACAAAAAAGTAGTATTTCCTGGTTATGACACTAAACTGCATTTTATGGTATGGCTCTAGTTCTGGAGATATGGGGAGTGTGGAGTACCCTCCATCGCCATTACTCCCAGATCCACTATGACCCACAGTCATAGTACTTGTTAGAGTCTCATGTATGAGCCAAATAGGTGTTTGCAAATTATTTGTATTAGATAGGAATACTTGATACCATATAACTGTAAATTATTTGTATTAAGAATAGTTACTTGAAGATATGAGTTTTTACTAAATATTATTATTAGTTGATTGAAACCATATGTTTGCTAAAAAAGATTATTATTAAATAGGCTTAGTTGCTTGAAAGCATATAATTGTGTATAAATGATTAGTATTTGATAGCAATGCTTGAAACTGTACAACTGTGTGAAAATTAGTTGTATTAGATAGGAATACTTAATATAATTGTAGATTATCTTTTTAAAGAATATTTCTTTGAAGGTATAATTGTTTACTTAGAATTAATATTATTTACTTGAAACCATATAACTGTGGGCAAACAAATCACTGTTAATTGTGTCTTAACGGTGATTCATTATCACCTTTAAGACACAATTTCTTATAAATCGCTGTTAATAAACAATGTCTCATGAATTGCTAAGAAACGATTTATTTCTCTCAAAAATCACCGTTAAGAGACGATGTCTCATAAATTACTGATAGTGATTAACGTTGATTTATGACACATACAATCTTAACAATGATTTATGAGTCATACTTTCTTAACAGTGATTTATGAGAGATAGTGTCATAACAGTGATTTACAAGACATCCTCTCTTAAAATTGATGCGTAAACGATGCGTAAAAGTGGTTTATTAGACATAGTGTCTTAGCAGTGATTTCTGAGACTTGCTTTCTTAACAGTGATTCATGTGATATGATGTCTTAAAAGGGATTTATGAGACATGTTTCAAAAATTGATTTTTCGGGATCTTTTTTTCATACGACTGTTATTTTAACTCGCAATTACACACACACACACACACACACACACATATATATATATATATATATATATATGTGTGTATGTGTGTGTGTGTGTGTGTGTGTGTGTGTGTATGCGTGCATTTCGATTTATTTAATGTTTGGTGTGCATAAATATAAACAATATATATTCCTATGTTTACAATGTTTTTCGAAAATATTAATATATATTTTAGACTGTTGGAGATTTCTTTTTTAACACTGCGAGATTATATTTGTTTAGCAAAGACTGTTGGGAATTCGATAAAGATATTTTTAAATATCAAGTCGATCGTATTGAAATATACAATACAATGTTACATTTGAAATTGCTCTGTTTTATTTCCACAATCCTAATTTGATATTTCACAAAAAACACTCATATACACACACAGGTTTACAAACACACATACATTCCCATATATATATATATATATATATATATATATATATATATATATATATATATATATATATAAAGTTGTGTATTTTGGCAGCAACTTACTGTCTAAGCAGGTATTGTTGAAGACTTTCTTCTTTATGATTTTTATCTTTATTCTTTCTTGTCTTCTATCGTTTTTTTTTTTTTGTAAATCGGGATCCAGTTGGTATAGGAATTGTCCCATACTTTCAACCCTAGCGCTTCCGACCACTTTGCTCGTCGTCATCGAGGCTAATCAACCAGCTAAACAACACACACAAACACACAGACACACATACGGACACATTAGATAGATAAATAACACACTTCCATAGACCGACAACAAATCACAGATAATAACAATAATTATGACTGAGCTACTATAGCTGGGAATTTAAGAAAGGCATAGACCCCGAAAACCAGTGAGCTTATTTTGTTTATTTATCTGTATTTATATACAGATAAATAAACAAAATAAGCCGGCAGCATAAGAAAATTGATAAGGAATAAAACAAAGGAATAGGACCTACCCCATCAGCAAAGGATGGGCCAAGACGGTTCCTCGACCACCACAAAGAGATGACATAAAGTACACATACATACATGCGAAAGACCAAAACACACACACACACACACACAAGAATTTGGAATAATGCTAAGACATTATTAAACAAACATATAAACACATAAATACGAACAAGTAAAAAAACACAACATAATCGATTGATTCAGGCAGCAGTGAGAATCTCCATATGAGACTGCAAACTTTTAGAAGTCATCAGACGAGGGGATTTTTCACCCCGAACTACTAAGAACATAAATTCCAGTTAAATGGATAACATCCTAGCTACTTCATCCTTCTTAACATTTGCATTCTTATAACCTTCAAAACCAACCACAAAACCGTATATATTTATTTACCAACCCCTCTGCACTAGCAGGATGTAACACGAGGTCATTTTTTTAAGCGGAGTTAATCAGGTTTGAATTCAGTTTTCTTTTTCCTAGACTAGTGGCATAACAAAAGTTAAAGAGCCCAGTCTTTCCTTACTATTTGCCTATAGCTGGAGTGAGAATAGTTGGATTAAGACCTTCCTCAAGAGTATTAACGCTATTTGAAATGCAAACAGCCTCGTCCAATATTTTAACTTGTAATGTCCATTTCCTACAACGGTAACCATTACACCACGCACCCCCTGTCTCTGTCTCTGACTCTCTTTCTGTGTCTCTGTCTGTCTGTCTGTCTGTCTCTCTCTCTCTCTCTCTCTCTCTCTATATATATATATATATATATATATATATATATATATATATAACACCTACATAGGAATGGGTAGAAAACAGATATAAATACAAGTCGATGGTTAGACAAATCAACTCTCTGAGATGAAACTATAATCGGGGGATTTTAACCCATTCGGTTTTGAAACATATATCTAGCTCTTTTTATTGAGTACTTTACAAATCGATTTTAATTAATCCAGAAGTAAATATATTTGTTTGCTCTGTGGATTGGCAATTAACTGTTATATATATATATATATATATATATATATATATATATATATATATATATATATATATATATATATATATAAAGTGTATTTTGGCAGCATTTTCTCATTTAAACATGTAAATCCGTTCAAGGTATCTGGCCATCTTTTTGGTGTCAGGGTGGAACTGGTGTAGCAGTACACCAAAGGTGTCTCTACGAGCGTGTCGATTTGCCATCTTCAGGTTGGAAATTGATGGTATGTTTCATTGTGTCTCGTTTCTTTAAAAACGATTGAATAGAAACTTGTACGACAGGAATTGTCACTCGAAACATAAACTATATATATATATATATATATATATATATATATATATATATATATATATATATATATATATTCTGCTTCTCTTTCGAGTCCGGATTAAAAACATTTACATATAAAAACGGACCTAATTATCATTAGGCCCTGATGATGATTTTTTATAAATAGAAATATTGTCAACATTAGCAATGAAAATGACATAAAAATATATTCATTTTAATAACATTTTGTGTTTTCGTACCCTTTTATCTATACATATACCATCGGATTCATTTCCTTACTCTTTACTCACACACACATATATATATATATATATATATATATATATATATATATATATATATATATATAATATGCACATTAAAGAAAAGAAAAAAAACAAATGATTTGAAAAACTTACCAAGGCCACTTGCTCTAGGCTAGAAATTTAAAACCAATCCATTACCGTATGTTGTCCCTGAGGGGATATTATCTACATATTTATATTCATTTCTTTACGCACACCCCGGTTATTTCATTTTGTATTTAATTTTATAGATCATTCGTTTTCTCGCGGCCTTTCGTTGGTTTTTTTGTTCTCTAAAATTATTCGTTATTTTATTGGAATCTAAAGCAAAATCATTATTAACAATGGAGATTTTTAAACCATTTTCCTTTTCTTTTCTTTTTTTCTTTTTTAATGTTTTTTTGTGTGTGCAAGTGCGTGGCTGAGTGACGTGAATGAATTTATAAACCATGTTGTCATTCGACTCAAAACGAATATATTTAGTAATCCCAGCCTTTTGGAATGAAATCTGGGGATTTTTTATTTTAAAATTACTTTCTTTTCTTTTATTGATCTTTCTTTTATACACGATACGGCGTTTTTTTTTTCTTAATTGTTTTCCTTCTTGTTTTTTTTTTTCTTTCCGTCCATTTTTACATATTATCCATTTTCTTTCTTTTATCTTTCCATTATTTCTTCTTTCTTCTTTTTTTCTTTTATTTAAATATTACTTCTTTCCTTTCCTTCTTTTGTGTTTTGTCCAATTATTTTTCCTTCTTTCTTCCGTTCTTTCTTTCATCTTAGAGAATGCAGTGTTTTGTTTTTATGTTTTTCTTCTTTTATTCAATTATTTTTCCTTCTTTCATCTTATACTTCGTCCTTCCTTTCTCTCTTATTTAATCATTTTACAAAATGCATTTTTTTTTAATTAACGAAAAAACTTTCCTTCCTTTTTTCTTTCTTGCTAGCTTTCTATTTTTATTTCTTTCATTTTACGTATCCATTTTATCTTTTATTTGATTATTTTATATTCTTATTTTATTCATTCTTTCATCAATTTTTACACACACACACACACACACACACACACATATATATATATATATATATATATATATATATATATATATTTAAACATATATGGTTAAAGACCACTGAAGTTTACTTACGATTCTTCTTTTTTCCATAGCTTTCTGGTTTGTTTCTTAATACGTATTTGAAGCGCACGCCGTGTAACGATTAACATCGTAGGAAAGGGATACAGGAATCTATGTTCAGATACTGGATTAGGCTATTTGCAATTCACATAACGCTAATATCCTTGGGACAAGTATGCTGCTAACTATTCTGGCTTCAGCTATGGGTAGAACAATAGACAGAGTGGACTCTTTAACTTTGGTTTGGTAACCGATCTCGAAGAAGGAAAAACTCTGAATTGAAACCAATTAAAATTCGCTTAGAACTTGACCTTATGTTGTATCCTGCTCGTGCGGAGAATTTGTATATATATATATATATATATATATATATATATATATATAGTAAATAAGGTGGGGTGGCCTATTGTCGGTATCAGCCAGACAGCAAGGGAGTTTATCCCCCCTTTCACTAGCACTAGCCCAGAGCGATTGTTTTGCACCTGAGGTGGAGCCCCATACCTACCATTACCTCTCGAATGGTCCAAGCCGTGCTGTTCATGCGATGGCGAGGACCGGTATCAAACCCGGGACCTTGTGGTTCCGATGCGGATGCTGTACCTGATATATATATATATATATATATATATATATATGCATGTGTGTGTGCATGTATATATATATATATGCATGTGTGTGTGTGCATGTATACATATATGCAAGTGTGTGTGCATACATGTATGTATATGAGAATGTAAGCAATCAAGAAGAAAGACAAAATCATATAAACCATACGAGCAAGGAACTGATTACATGACATGCATTTCCGTCGGTTCGATACACGATCAAAGATATGAAAAGTTGTAGCATAATCGATTTGTAGGTAAATAATAAAAAAAGATGATGGATTAGAAGACAAATTGACAGCTCTGGTCGAGATTTGGTCCACGACAACAAAATTGGTGATTGAAGGTCGTTTCCATATTGATGAGTTGCAATAACACTTTGCAAAACATAAAGGGTGCTTTTAAATTAAAATTTGGTGAGGATGAAATGACGGTACTACAAGATCTTAAAGAATTCCTAGAGGTTGTTGATATAAAGAAGATCATATGGACAGTGAAAAGGATTGAAACTTATTCCCAAAGATGAATATGAAAAAATCTATACAGATATGAAAAACATGGATAGATAGATAGATTACGATATAGACAGATAGAGAGATGCATAACATAATAAATGTGTATAGATAAAGAGAGAGACAGAGATAGACGGGGTAAGACAGAGAGGGTGATAAGGGAGATTGAGATAGAGATTGATAGATAGATAGATAGATAGAATGTGAAGAAACTGAGATCGATAGATAGATGAATAGATACATAAGGAACAGACGTAGATAGATATATAGATTATAATAAATAAATGTGATGATAGATAGAAACAGCTTTAGGCCCAGGCAAATATACTTGCATTTAATATTGTAGGCGAACAAAGATGAATTGACTTACTTGGGTTGCAATATTTGTCTGAATAAAACAGACTTTAGGAAATTCAATATTTTTCACCAACAAACCCGATGGAATCGAATTTATACCAACAAATCGAATGGGAATTATGAATGTTCTGACGATGAATGAAGATTCATTCGGAACTAAATTTTCAGAATCCAATCTTACCAATAATAGATTTTTAAAAATCCAGAACTTCAAAACGCCGAAAATAAAACTACATACGTTTTACAGGGCTAGGCTCAGTTTAAAACAAGACTCGAATATGGGGTATCTAGTAAGAATCGAACTTAATAACAATATTTTGCCAGCTATGTTACCTAACTATTCGCCCACGCAAGGTGCTTGATATTTACCAAGTTCGGCACACGTCTCCGTTGAGGATTTAACTAACTAGAAATGGTATTTTTAGCTATCTTGCTATATATGAAAACCACAGGAAGTGCCCATATGTATGAATATCGACCAGAATACAAATACACATTATTCAAATACTGATATATTTATATAGGCGCGTGGTGTTACCGTTATCCTGGTTGGAAAAGGAATCGGTGACCCAAGTTCAAATCCTGGACAAAGCTGTTTGGTTCACATTTTGACGGAGGGGATTGGATACATACATACATATATACATACATATAGGTAGGAAAATATGGATTCTTTAGCCTTTGCTAGGCAACCAGTCTAAGAGAATGAAAACTTTAAATTCAAACCAGATCTACTTCGCTTAAAAATTGACCTTTTTTCACATCCTTTTCGTGGCGAAATGATTGGGTAAATACATCTTAAGACCAGAACAGAGGGATATAAACGTGTTTCAATTTTAGCCATAACCTGTGATTGCTGCACTAAAATGAAATCAATCAATTTTAGAGTTATGGTCAAGTCACACTGGATCCACCCGTTTCCGTCAGATCACCAAAGTTGCGATTAACATTTTCAGTAATTTCAGCAACTCTCAAAAGTAAACAAATCAATACACCAGGGTTTTTTGCCTCTCATCTCTACTGAGTAGGTACTTATAGTATAATATAATATAACTAAAAAAATTATTTCACGATCAAGTCACAGTGAAAACATTGGTTCTTGTCACATCTATAGAATTTAAGCAAAGATGAACCTCGTCAGTGGTTAAACAATATAGACAGAAAATACTTGTAGGCAAGCAAAATCATAGTAAATAACAACTCAGTCATCCTGAGACTTTGATGACCAAAGTTAAGTTGCGAGAAGACTTTTAGTATTTAATTTAGGGGCCACTAACGAAGAACAGGTACTGTGAATAACCTTAGGTCTGTGTGATAGAATAAGGAAAGCTTAGTAAATAACAAACCAGTCATCCGAAGACTTGGGTCACAAAAGTTAAGCAGTAATACGTAATGTATTTGCTACCTTGACTTAGATATACATACTCTATTAATAATGCTGAACTCTCTTTACTTATAAATATAGTAAACTAGTGTAGACCGACCAACAAAAACCTACATAAATCAACTCTCTGTGGATACTAGATACCACGGGAATGATCTCTTTTGACAACTTTCTGTTCGGGTTTATTTCCATAAACCTGAAAATGTCCTTTTCCTTTTACTCAAACGTCTCTCCTCTGGGGATACAAAGGGCACTAGTACCTTGAATAAGTCATAAATAACGTTCATTCAGTTTTTCCTTCAGGTTATTTATATCCTCCAAGTATTTTTCACTGGTTGTGATGTTTCTTAATTGTCTTTTAGGGGGTCTTTATGTATATACATTAATCTCTCGATGCATTTATCAATGACACAAACCTTCCACCTTTCTTTTCCGTTTTTACACTTTGCAAAATGTTTCCTCCTGGTATATAGGATTTTGCATTTGTTTTTTCCTTTATTATATTTCTTGCTAACATTGACACTGCCGTTGAAAATACTGAATTAGAACTTAAATTCGGTGTCACACGGGTGTCACACCCTTAACAATTGTAGCATATCGTCAATGGATTAATTTCTGTCCGGCTTTTTTAATGCTCGCTTGAAAGTGTGAACAAATCTTTCAACCTGTTCGTTAGATTGCGGGTTATATGATGCGGTAGGAAGCGCGTGGTGTAATGGTTAAAGTCATGGGAAATGGACTCGTCGCCCCGAGTTCAAATCCTGGACGTGGTAATTGCATTTCATTTAGCGCTAATATCCTTGGGAATCCTACTCTCCCTCCAGCTATGGGTAAATTGTAGGGCAGACTGGGCTCTTTAACCTTAGTTAGGCAACCGGTCTAGGAGAAGGAAAACTCTGAATTCAAACCTGCTGAACTCCGCTTAAGAAATTGACCTTGTGTCGCATCCTGCTCGTGCGAAGGGGTTGGTATATATATATATATATATATATATATATATATATATATATATATATATATATGATGCGGTAGTGATATGTACAATCGAAAAAGCTTTACAAAGTCTTTGAACTCTTTTGGATTGTGAGTGATTGTCCGACACAATCAGGATACCGAATCTGGGAAAGAGTTCATGTAAAAATGTAATTGTGCCACTGCACTCATCATCCCCAGCCATTTCGAGTAAATTCCAACCACTATTGAATAATATTGTCCCGTTCTTGGACTTGCGTAATGCTCCAGACTTAAGCCTGACCTTAATATCTTTTAATTTCCCCAAAACTCTATGATATTGGGCAATGGTTGTATAGAAGGAGGGAAATAGAGGAGGAAAATAGATATTTTGCTTCAACAAATTCCTGCTGAGGGGGGGGGGGGACCAAAAAGAAGCGAGTTCACTGTCTTCTCGCAGGCCAAACTTTCTTTTGGTCAACACAGTCTTCGACCAGCAGCTGAAAATCCGTCGCCGTAGTCAAAAGAATATTCTCTGACTGCCGTCTCACGTAAACCGAAAGCTTCTCTGCTTGTCACCCTGCTCACTTTGGTTATTTATCGGCATATTACTACAATATCCGGGCACATCAGTCGAACCTCGCGTCCGTGCAACGCACAATTCACGTGCATTTGGATGGACACGTGTAGGCGCCAACATCCGGGCACCTGAATTGCACCTCGCGTCCGTCCAGTGCCTAAATCGCATTTGTTTTTGCATGCGGGAGGACGCGGGTTCGATCCCAGCAGGCAAGACAAAGTCTTGCTCTTTTTCGTTCTCCGTCACACTCCCCCCTGATGTTCTCATAACAAAACGTGCAGGTGGGTGCTGGCCTCTTTGTTCGGGCGCTCCTTCGATGTGGGGAGCTATGGCTTCTTCCTCGGCCAAACCACGTTCACGTCCATCGTCAGGGGGGCCATCCTTTTCATCGTCGGTAGTTTCCGAGACACTCGTGTCAGAGGCATCATATAGCGATTCAGATTCCGATCCGCCCCTCTGCTCTTCATTCTCTGACGAATTATCAGTAATACTGGATGGCACATGCATTCCTGAAACAGGGCGTAAGTTTTTCACATGGCGAGGAATCCCATCGACCTGCACAGATCGGGAACTGTTAATTCCAGTTACTTGCCCTATCCTGGATTTACTCGTACACCTACTGTGAGGGATTCTCACCCACGCAACATCCCCTACTCGATAATGTCCCTGGTCATCTTGCGGTTTAGGGTTGGCCACGGTATCAATACCCTGTATGCGGACATTATAATTGTATATAGTGTTGAACGGTGCTGTGGAAGTTGAGACGCTGTCTTTTGGCGTAACATTATACCACTATACCGCTTATGGTATAGTGCATTGTTTCCTTGCCGCAATCGTTTTCACACTACTGGAAACAGTATTGTAGAAAGGAGCTTTCTACAATACTGTTTCCAGCTGGTTCGTAGGCACACCGAAATCGGAGCCGAACGCCCCAATCCTGTAGGAAATGTTGGAAGTGTTGGCTGGTAATTGCGGTCGCATTGTCTGTCAATATCTCAATGGGTGGGCCACGCTCATAGAATACTGACACCAACTGGCGCACGACACTTGGTGAGTCTTGCTGGCGAAGGGGTCGCCAGATTGCAAATCGCGAAGGACCACAATCAATGAACGAGAGATAATGGTTCCCGCCGTAATGCGTTATATTAACTCCTATCCTACTCCAGTTGTCATCTACATTAAGTCTCCCTTTTTGCCAGTGCACAGGCGCTGGATCAATTGATTGGCAAGCCGTACACGTTTTTACTGCCGGTCGTACGTCGGCCTTTGAGACAGTCGGGTCCTGCCTCTTAGCAAAATACAGCGTGCATTTTATTCCTGGGTGTCCACTCAGTTGGTGTATACGTGCAATCTGCTGAATATTCAGCCGGGGTGCAGATGCTGCGCAGGTAGGCTGGGTGGGCTCAACTTCGGTTTTTATACTACTCAACCACCGCTGTGGCACTCGTGTTAGTTGGTCAGCTTTGTTGATCTCTGACTTGACTAGAGATACATCCACTTCTAGTCCATACTCTTGAACTAAGTCCACGAGCGTTCTGAGGCGTTCTAACCCTAACCCTAACCCTGAGTCGCCTTCGTAGTAGCATTTCGCTAGCTGCTTTGGTAGTTAGCCGTGCCTTCCCTGTTAGTGCGTCCGACGTCCATCGGTAGACGCAGGCTGAATCGGTCTTTACCTTTGCCTGCCACTGGAGTGCCAGGTTAACGCCTTTTAAGACTGCATCAAGTTCAGCTAAGTTAATGTATTGCACATTATTCGCTGGACGCAACCAGCTCGCATCTTCAACAACTGATCCGTTAGCTTCTAGCGCAACCCCAGTGGCTAGTGAACTCGCGTCCACCCAAACGGTGAATTCGTGCCCGTCGACACACCACTCGCCTCTTACGGGGTCGTCTTGTTGTATTCTATTTAACGTGTCTGTCAACATACCGACAAGGGGAGGGTCCTTCGTTGCATCGTCCCATCCAGTAGTCACTTTGTTGGCACGACGTTTTATATACGCCGCCGTCACGGAGCCATCCACAAACTGGATAATGCCCAAAAGCCTCCCGCACAATGAGAAGATGGCCCGGCGCATCATGACTGGTAGAGTGTCTGGAGTAGCTGCCCCCATATCCATCGTAGTCTACCGCCATCATTTTGAACGTGAAGTCCCAGCACTCGTGCTCCTTTGAAGCCGCTCAGGAGTCTTGCAGGCCAGCCAATCTTGCCAGGTGCTCCTTCACCTTATCAGGGGTGCAAGACGTGTATTGATGAAGACGTCATCAATGTATGACGACGTAGCTTGTTGTATTGTCGGATCCTGGGAGATCCGAGAGTTCATAATG
Source organism: Doryteuthis pealeii (assembly GCA_023376005.1). Classification (NCBI taxonomy): domain Eukaryota; kingdom Metazoa; phylum Mollusca; class Cephalopoda; order Myopsida; family Loliginidae; genus Doryteuthis; species Doryteuthis pealeii. Next base: position 49,357,596 of record CM042173.1, read on the forward strand.
GCTCGCATGATCATCAACATTCAAGCCAAATCCCAGTCGCGTGAGACAATACCTCCGCAACATTACCGTCTGAAAGGGCCACAGTGATTTGTGTAGAACTTGAAGATAAGCCTTCCTCAAGTCCAATATGGCAACTTCAGATCCCTCACGCCGCCATTCCCGCAACTTCTGTGCACATACATCTGCGTTTGCCGTAAACGCATCAACGAATCCGTTGAGCTCCCTATAGTCCATTACGGGCCTCACCTTATTATTGTTCGGTTGGCCATTAACGGAATCAACTCAGTTCTTTTGGGATACGGTACCAACCAACCATTCTTCAGCCATAACTCCAGTTCGTTTTCATATATTCGGCGCGAATATGCTCGGCCACAGGGTACTCTGGTACACGATGCTTTAGTGGCTCAGGTGTTTGACCACCCGCCCATTTCTACGAAGCGGTCCACACCTTCTGTTGATCAAATACAGCGCTGAAGTCGGGTTCATTGATTTTGATTGCAGCACACTTGGGTATGCTCTTCACAAAGAAGTAAACCTCACCTGACCCTGTCAGGTGTACTCCTCCGAGATTTTGATTGCATCAAAACCCAGTAGGAGATCGAAACCCAACAACTTTCCCAAGACATCCAGATACACAGGTTGCATGCGGTCTACAGCAAGCTTGACGCGGCTAGGCCCATGGCACCTCAAAATCTTTCCATCGTCTCCACCGGCGACACACCGATGTGCTCATCAGTGTTTTAGAACACCCGGTATCAACTAGGGCCGTGCAGTGTCGTCCGTCGATACATACGCGGTGGGGTGCGCCATGTTTTTTACTTGACTGGCGCTAACGTCTTTTCCCCGGAGCCGTTTCCCTGGTATTGCCGATTTTCCTGCATCTGAAGCATCGCATTGGCATGTTCTGCGGTGGTGTTCTGCGGGTGGTCCGTCTTGTCCCTAGCTACGTGACCCATGCACCTGTAACAGATGAGGGCCGTTTCGGAAAGGGGACGACGTTGTCGCGACCTTCGGGTCTTTCGTCAGCACCCTGGCCCGCGTTAGCAACTCTCCCTTGGTCAATTTTCGATGACTGGGACCTGTTGCAGCTCCTTTGAGATGTCGTTCGGGAACCCTGTCACAAATGCCAGCTTCATCACCGTCTCAAGACCATGCCCAGAGAATCCTCCCCTTCCTGCAAGTTGTCGTATCTTGCTAGCATAAACGTCCACGCTTTCTCCTGTCCATCTAATCATTTTCAACTTAGTGTAGGCAGAAAACTCCGTCCTAAAAAGCCTCTTTCAAACGAGATTTGATTAGGGCAATATCAGTCTGGTGATCCTCGTCCATTTCCAAATACAGTTGGAGGGCATATCCCTCCAAAAACAAGGGCAAAAAGCTTGCCACGTCATCAACTTTCTGGAGTCTCGCCACCAGGTCTACCTTGGTAAGCCATGCCACAACACTCCCTCACTATTAAAGGGCTTTATTATGCCGCTGCCGAGTTTCCAATTATCCAAAGCCGAAATAGCTTATAGAAGGGGGGGAATAGAGGGGGAAATAGATATTTGCTTCAACAAATTCCTGCTGAGGGGGGGGGCAAAAAGAAGCGAGTTCACTGTCTTCTCGCAGGCCAAACTTTCTTTTGGTCAACACGGTCTTCGACCAGCAGCTGAAAATCCGTCGTCGCCATCAAAAAAATATTTTCTCACTGCCGTTTCACGTAAGCCGAAAGCTTCTCTGCTCGTCACCCTGCTCGCTTTGGTTATTCATCGGCATATTACTACAACATCCGGGCACATCAGTAATGATGCCTCTTTCCAAAGGGCTTGTCTCACTAGTTCTTTGAAGTGGAAAAGCACCGGAATTAGGTTTTGCATGACTTTAGGAACTGACCCTCTTTAAGGTTAATATGGGCATAGCTGAGAACGGATATAGCTGGGAACACCCCATCATTTTGTAATTCCGTCTTAGCAAAATTCTCCAGGTGCCAGCTCTTAAGTCTTTTAATGTTTTCTTTTGTTGCAGAATAGGATAGGGCTTGGTGGTGATTTGGAAGTTGCTCCTCATTCTCGTTAAGTTTGTATCCTAATCATTTATGTTGCCTGCTTGCTAAAGGGCTTGGAAATATTTCATGCAGTATTTCCACGTCGATGCAGGCTGCCTTGCTGCTGGATGTTTTTGCATATAAAGGGCTTGTTTTTCCCCCTCCAACGACAAATATAACAGGCAGGCAACCCTGACACACAAGAATGAACCCTCACACTGCCCGAATGATTCTCCTTGATGGGATGTGGTTGTCCTTTGTGAGCCCCATGTTGTGTAAATGATTTGGTTCTCCAATATAAATAATGGCTTCAATGTCGTGGAAAATCCTTAGAGTAGTACTACGGTCACCAGGAATGTCCTTCTGGTATCAGGTTTCGGTGAGACAGGATAACGGATGCATCTATTTCAGTTACCGCTTTTGGACGTGAATATGCCCGTTGTTTCGTCTAATGAATGTGGGTAATAAGTGTTCATGGGAGTCTTATCATTTTCGAAGCTTTTTATCATTACAAATGATCTAAAACGGCATTTAGCAAAAAAAGCGAAGCTTCCAATATACACATTCACACGAGTGAAGTGTACGAATGGATAGAGTAATTCGAAAGTCTTGTCACCTGTACATATTGTTTTTACTTTCATTTTTTGTTTTACTAAGTTATGTAATTATTTTACTCCCTTAAAAATCTTTAAAAATCAAAATATTTTCTCAGATTTCGGGTTGTATTTTGTAATTTTATTTTTTTTTAAGTATGTAGGAGATCACATGACTTTCAGACCACCATTTTCGAAGCTTTTTACCACTGCTTAGTGACGTTCCTTCTTTGCCCGGCACATTGTTGAATGATGATTAGGCTTTCCGCAAGTGCTGTATGTTTGTCCCTATGCTGGACACATTAAATGACTGGCACTTGTATCCGAAGTGCCATGTTGATGATTACCACAACCCATACAAGATTGAAGGGGGTGTTGTTCAGAAACACTGTTATTGTGGGTAGCGGAGGTGCTAGTATAAATATTACCTCTATTGGTTTGTGAAGCACTATTCTTTTGTCTGCGATATGTTGACATCCAAACAGTAGCTAGGTTGGAGGTATCAGTCATAGCAGTTTGGTCCCGAGAGCGGACAAAACTGATCAAGCCGCTTTCCGTGTTCTATCTTACCTAATTTAATTCGCCGACGGATTAATTCTAATAAATACAGTCATCCGCCGCCTTCCAACAGCCCATTTTCACCCTAATGTCTCACGTACCCCATAAAAAACAAAGTTCCCAACAACAAAAAAGAAACGAAACAAAAGTTTGGCCATTTAGTTTCCCCCTTTTCCCTCTGCTACACGTAGAGCCACCGACTGTCTTCCGGTTTTTGACGACCGAAAACAAACCGATTAACCCCTCTACGTCGGGAGTGGGTGTCCTTAATGTAGGAAGACTGTTTTATGTTCATAGATTAAATTTACAGGGAAAAATTTGAGAAATTACCTATTAGAAAGAAGAATAAGAGGTGATCTATTTGAAACGTTTTAAGTAATGGTAGGAATTTCTAATTATGGTTGATATTTTTAAATATTTCTCCTTGAACTGTAAACTTACTATTGAAGCCAGATTGCAAAAACTTAACCAACTGGATTGTTTGCTAATATCGTTTTGGAACAAACTGCCTAATCAGATTAAAAAGAAAACAGCCAGGGCGTAAAAAACTTACATATTTATTTGGATAATTTCAGAAAAAATGGTAAGAAAACTAATTTAGGGGGAATTTTCTTAAATATCGAATAAAATACTTAACAAGATTTGATCTGTCGTTAGAATCCTATTAATAGTGTATATGGTCTATGAGAAGATAAATTATTATTATTAATAATATTATTACTATTATTAATTAAAAAAATATTTCACATCGTATATGTTATTGATTTATTCACTGCAAAGAAAAAAACAATGTGAACATTTTTTAAGTATGCTAATTCCGTAAATTTTGTCAGTGGTAATATAAGCGGTACATTTGTTGGAGACTTCTGTTTATGACATGAATAAATCAAAATAACGTAAAATTCTATTTCTACTAAGTCATCAGAATAATCTTGTGACCATACATGATTTGACGTGAGAGTGTGTGAAATTTCTGTGACTTTTTTTCATTTTGTCTTTCCTGATATCAGAGTTTCCAACCGATTGGTATCATCATCTTTTCTCTTGCATTTTTTGAAAACAATAAATTCTATTGCCTTTCTCGAAATTATTCCTCTTGGTTATATCTCTCTCGACTTCTCGTTTGGCACAGGAAGTTATAAGAGACCACCCTTAAAATGGTTTATATCGAAAAAGAACCCCTACCGCTTCCGGCTATCCAAACACAGCAGAATCGTGTACGTTAAATTTTGCATTCGCAAATCGAATGTACGCTTCTTGAACCTTCCTGAGGATATGAGTGAGCGCTGTTGCATTTGCAGGGGTGGGTCTTTGCAAGGATGACCTTATCTTACGTCTAGATATTGGTATTTGTGTTATGGAATTATTTTTCTTCCTTTCCACTGTCTTTACATGTCAAAGATCTTTCCGATTACTCTTGACAGTATCATTTATAAGCTTATCCAATTTAGGGATGAGAGGAGATTAGGATTTACCTGAAGCCATAGTAAATAAATATTAACGGCATGTATTCAAGTGGTGTTTGTTAATAACAGCTAAAAGTATCGCCTAAAAAATTGACAGTTTCGTAATAAATAAATATTAAGAAAGACAGATAGAAAGAAAGAGTGTGTTTTTGTGTAAGTGTTTTTGGATGTGGTGAGGATATTACGTAGGTTGTGAGGTTTTCATTTAGTCTTGATGGGTGGTTTGGGGAAGGTGGATTTTATTTTCGGGTAGGCTTGTAGGCTGTTTAACTTTTTTAGTGGGTGTACTTGTGTTGGCCTTGGTGAAAGACCATTGGGATTCGGTCGTTAGATTTTTTGTCTGTATTTGAGGAGCTCTTGTCTGTTTAAGAATTATGTTTTATTCATGGTTGTTTTGATGAGTTTTATAGGTTTATAGGCTTTTTAGGAATTTTTGTACTAATTTGGTGCTGTGATGTAAGTATTTCTGAAAGTCCGAGCAAATGCGTCTTATTCATGTGCGACCACTGTATGTCATCGATTTTTATAGGTTGTATATATATATATATATATATATATATATATAATATATATATATATATATATGTGTGTGTGTGTGTGTGTGTGTGTGTGTGAAATCATAGGTTATTTGGTGCATATCATATACTACAATTAGCTCAAAGAAATTTCCAAGAGTCAGAATGAATATAATTAAAATATGTATTTCGTTACCTTTTATTTATCAAACATTTGTTTAAATTGACTTTCATGTTACTCTGTATATATAATCAGTTCGATCAAGAAAGTGTTGTAGGAACTGAAAGTAGGCTGATGGATGTTTTGCTCTCGTTTATTGGACAATTTCAAATCACAAACCACTGACAAATCCAATTAGTTTTGAATCTAGATTTACCCTTCTCTTATGTGTCTTGCACTACCAAGGCTAGAGAGTTCAATTTGCCCTGATATTTTAGCCGTAGCTGGTAGGTAAAAAATAGATTCATATCTTTGTCAAGAACATCATTGCCCTGGTGACGGGTCTTAGAATACGCTGATGTATCACCTGTAGAGGGGTAATACCTTCCCCCTATAAAAGAGGTGTCCTGAGTATGACACTACCATTGCCGCGAGTGGTAGTACATGACACTTAGATGGGTCATTTACGGGTCAAAAAGATTTTTTTTAATTATTCAATGGGACCGTGTGCAAAATAACTCTTAAATAACAATTACGCCATGTAAATGTAAATATGAATGTACAATCAATGCAATAACCTAACATTAGAGTACATTTTCTATAGATGTTAACGATTACGCCATAATAAGTTGGTTCCATGATCTTAAGAACAATCGATAAATGGTTCCCGGATTTTATCAATACTGACCGATAAATTCTGGATAATATATTTTTTAAATTAAAATTTTGTCAAGAAAAAGATAGGAAATACAAAGATCCTTAAAATGGTTGATACATATCAGAAACATGGGATGAAAACCAAAAATAATATTAGTGATTTAATTTACAATCGACAAAAATAAATAAATTAGATTATAGGAACAAACATGTGAGTACAAAGTCTTGTTTCTTTTTAATAGAATCTATACGTTCAGTCATATATATATATATATATATATATATATATATATATATATATATATATATATATATATATGAATGCGTGTGCGTGCGTTTAATATATAATTTTGTCTATGTGTGTAAAAGAGCGTGTAACGTGATCGCGAACAAAATAAACAATGATGGTATCGGCATCTCAATATTTTGCTCGTTTTCTTTCGGAGTGATATTGAAAAATCCAACAAATACAATCAGCACTGACGTGAAAGCTAATCAGCTAACAGTCCATGCACCGTTTTCAAAAGCATTTCAACATGCATAACCAAATATATATACATATCACGCCATTTACTTTTACACACACACACACACACACATATATATATATATGTGTGTGTGTGTGTGTGTGTGCGCGCGTGTGTGTGTGTGTTTGTTGATAGTTGTATTTACTTTATATACATACATTCGTTTTTATATCTGTTCCTCTTTCTAAGTATGTATAAGCATATGTGAATGTATATAAACGCGCACACACACACACACACACACACACACACACACATATATATATATATATATATATATATATATATATTGTTGCATGAATAAACATCCCTTTATATTCTCATGCATATATGTATGTAATATAATAAACTTCTGCAATATATTGTAAACCACATATATACAAAAGATAGAGAGATAAAGAAAAATAGATAAAGATAGGTCGTTGTATGGAAAGAAAGAACAAAATGTGATAGTTATGTGCAGAGTAATAGATAGATTGGGGCTTATCCTTCATATTTGGATGATCTACTGTGAATGCATTCCACTAGACCTATACCTGCTTTCTGCACTGATATTGAGCATTCTTTATTTATAATTATAGCAAATTATATATATATATATATATATATATATATATATATATATATATATATATATATATATATATATATATATTCTGTGTCTTCTAGTAGCAGTAACTTCATGCTCACAGTCTTTTTTCGTGCTTAGATTTCTGAGCTCCTTTTATACCGTCGGCATAATTTGCATGGGCGACGATATACTCACGCCACGAACGAGACAGAACGAGACCACACCTTATAAATCTGCTCGTCAATGGCGACTATGCTTCTTTAGCTTAATTCAGGCAAAACCTGACAAGCTAAGCAGATGCGTTCGCCGGAGGTAAGTAAGCTTGTTCATCACATATTCCGAGTTTGGAATGTAAATAAAATGTGTAGTTATAAGCATGTGTATACATGTGCATTTGTATTTTTCTCACAACCCTAATGAATAGTTACTAACGCTGTTCTATATCAAACAATAGTTGAAGTCTTTCAACCTCTGACTCGGTGCAAATGAATCAGAAATCTGCAACATCCTTTATATGTCAGCTTCTGTATATCTGTTGCCTTGCTTCGTATTCTTCTAATGGAAGGTCTTTTGTTATCTTGAGCCTTTCTAGAATGATAGATATTCTTTAGGTAGATTATGCAGAATATTTTCTATGCTACTAGTTATACATTTGATGGGTCTGAATCTACTATTTGACCCCGTTTCTGAGTTAGCATTTTTGATGTTATTCGAAATTCTCTTGGAAAGTCTATTAGTAGCTCCAGGAGGACGAGATACCATGACTTATGTAGCGCATGTGGTGCTATCAGAATATACCTTTCTAGCGACACTTTCTGAAGGATTCGATGAATCAATATTGGGAAGGGAATGCGTAGGCATTTGAAGCATCCACAGCATCTACAGGATACGAAGAGCAAAACACCTTCAACTTTTCTATTCTATTGGGAGGACCGAACCTTTAAAAAAGTTCGCAATCCTCAGCTCCATTTTGTCATCCGAGCTCCCGTCTGGCCTCTCGATAGATAGTCTGACAAAACATTATTTTTTCCTGTAATGTAAACTGCATAAAGGGAAATGATGTAATCTGCTGTCTATTGGAACACTTCTCCCGCCAATTGACAAAGATGAAGGGACCTTGAGCCCCCTTCTTTGTTGATGTACTGTGGAACTGTCACATCTCAGAAAAGATGTCGCTCTACTGATATGAGGTAGTAGCTGAACAAATGCTAGATAGACTGCCTTTAGCTCTAGCCAATTGATATGATTCCTTCCCTCCAAACAAAACAGATCATCTTTTTGATATAATCTCGTCGAGGGATCCACCATGACCGAAGATAGAATTTGACTGTCTTCATATGCAAACTAGCCCAGTGAATCAGATCTAAACATGCAGCCATTAGACCCAGAAATTGGAGAAGAATGTGAGCTCTGCAGAACCTTATCTCCAAAATTCAATCGATTTGTTGGACCAGATTCTAGAATCTCTTCTCTGAAGGATAACTTATTAGTTAATTTAGTCCCCCCCGGACGCAAGATCCAGTGATGGGAAGTGATCTTCTTCCAATCCTCCAAGTATCCTGCTAGTCGTCCCCCGACCGGTTCGGATTGAGGAAATACTCCATTGTAGTTGTGGATGAAACCACAAGGATGTTTGAAACCTGAACTTCTTAAAACCTATTTGCTCACTCGTCCAGGTCGGAGAACTTTGTCCTCTCCCCTGATTAAAGCTAGAATCTTCATGATTTAGCTTTTTCTGACCGAAAACCGAAGAATTAATATATTTGGTCTCCTTAGTACCCTCTAATTTTCTCTTCACTCCAAAAAAATGTCTGCACACATTTGCGTCTCCCTCGCATTTCTCAGGTTTTCAGCACTTCTATGCAAATCATCAAAGAATTTACCCAAAAGAATTTCGAGCCTAAAGCTGACAAACGTGATTATTTGTTTTCAGTGACTTTCTTCTTAAAAGCCATGTCCTTCAAATAAAGACTACGTCTTGTGGAGACCGAGCCTAGAATGACCCATGTCGTAACATCCGCCATACATTGGAATAATTGAGATAGAAACGAAGCGTCCATATAAGATATTAAAGAACCGTAAGAGATTCGCCTAAGCAAATGCTTAAAATTCGAATCAAACGTCTTGCCCATAACACCGGGCAAAAGCCACCAGCAGTGCCGATATTCATGAGAAAAAATGGACAGCTTAAGAGATACCCTCCGTCGTAACAATTATCCTGAGAGCATATCATAGATAGATTGCCAGGTGTCTACATAACAAATATCATACAAAGCTCAGTTGAAGACACTTGAACACCAGAAAATAATTTTCATTCAGTTACTATGTCACCAGTTAGTGTTTTGTCGCTACTTTGATATCAACTCTTAAAAAATTATTTTAAAAACTATCTAAAAAAAACTTTTTCACAAAAAAATTCCTATTTGTCTAATCACTTTTGTTCATCTTATACACACAGACACAGACAGACATGACACACACATATATATACACACACACACACACACACACACACACACACACACACATATATATATATATATATATATATATATATATATATATATATATATATATATATATATTCTGGTCGGTGGTTGACATATAAATGGGGAGAGGCATTAGACATGAGGGAAAAACCTTCTCAACGAAATAAGATAAGTTTCGCAATCAAAAATTCTCAATATCATTAAATGCATAAAGGCGGAGACACAACTGTGCCTTGTAATCTTTGTCGCGGAGCCGATAAGGATGTCGACCCCGGGAACGTTTTGAAACGAAAATTGAAGGACACATGATGGACAAAGGAGAACAGATACGACGTTTTAGTATAATACGGAGAATAAAGCAAGATATAGATACGAGTTTTTTATTTCTTCAATGGCTAGGTTTTTAGCATCGCAGGTCGGGAAAGTGAGCGTCGTTGGGCGGGTCTTCCGGATGCTGGAAATATGCTGAACCAAGCCGACGAGAAGCAACTAGACAAGGTCGACAAGGACGTCGCATTGTGGTAACAAGTCTCTGGACTGAAATAAAATTAGTAGTCGGTAAGAGTAGACTTTATATATTTTGTCATGAAAAAGAAAATTTGCTAAGCTGTTACCGTAACCTTTGGAATTACAGCTAAATGCAGTATACATGAAAGGCCGGATCATCGGCAGGTCGGGTCTTAGTCGGTAGAAAGGCACGATCGTCGTCATCAGAAGACTGGATCGTCGGTAGGCTGGAGCGTATTTTATGGATATCACAGGAACCTGGTCAGTAGAATGGCAGGATCGTGGTCAGCAGAAAACTTGATCGTCAGCAGGTCGGTTCGAGGTCGGTGGAACGGTCGAGTCGAAAGCGCACTTGTTCATGGTCAGCTGATGATCCAACGACGTAGACTTGTTTTAATGCTCGGCGGAACCCTGCGGGCGCGTTCGAGCTATAAAATAGCGAACAACGCTGCAACCGATGACCCCAACACGCATTCTGGGGACTTAGATGGTGCACCGCCGGTACATCGGGGATAGGGAGCCATTCCTAATAACTCTAAATCCTGTTAGTGGCGTAAAACAGCTCCCATTATTTGGTACTTTCGTGTGTCCACCTCCGTGCGTATGACGTTTGGTATTTACACGAAGAGAAAATTCCCTTCATCTAGTTCTGGTCGCATTTTACCAAAATTGAGTTGCAAATATTGTTACTTAATGTTTGTTGATATCACTACTGACCGGCATCTGCTATAATATTCATAAAAAATAATATTTGTATATCTTACGGTCAGTCAGAAAGGTCACGCATTCCTGTCGATAAGAAACTGGATTCTTGTAGGAAGGAATGCGTCACTAAGGCTTAGCAGTCATTGCCTGCTGCAAATTTTGGTAGCAGAGAAGGATCGGTGAAGGTCAGCGCTAAAGAAATCTGACCTACCCAAGAATTTTGTTGTCAGCATTTAATTATCATTATGTTTGTTTGTCGACGAAGAGTGGGTGGAAAATACCCGAGGGGCAAAACTTCTCAAAGAATATTTCTTTGAGAAGTTTTTCAATTAAAATAAAACATTATTAATATTATGAAATGCATAACTTTAAAAAAACATCTTCTGAACTTTGAAACAACTCCACTATCAACGCTGAAGAAATCTGACATAAACTAGAGTTTTGTTGTCGGCATTTACTTATTATTTTTATCAGTTGTCAACAAAGAAGGGGGTAGGTAGAAACATTTAACACAAAGGAAAAAAACTTCTCAGAGCAATAAGTTTCACAATTAAAGTTAAAAATTCTTAATAATGCTTTTCTTGAACAAGAACATAACTGTACCTTCGTTTTGAATGTAATTTTGACCTTCTACCAGAGTCTCAGATCAGTCATGACCTCCATTCCAGAAGCCGATTTTAACGCCATAGTTGGATAAGAACATGGAACCTGAACAGCGCTGAGGAAGAATGGACTGGCGAGAATGAATGGAAATTGACTCCAATTGCTCCAGCTTTGTGCCGAAATCAGACTCTTCATCTGCAACACATTCTCATATTAGAAGCCAGTCCATAAGGCATCTTGGATTCATACGCGAGCAGGGCACAGGAATATGCTTGATTATAACTCGCAAACGAGACCTTCATAATGTGTGCACTGTGCGTGTCATGCAAAGCGCAGAGTGTGGCTTGGGTCATAAAACTTGTTTGGGGAAAACTGAAACTCCACGTCATGCGTAAGTCTCGCTCTCAAAGGGTGAAAGTCCCCAAACGCATTGATTTGCATATATGAAAAAGGATCTTCAGAAAGCGTTTGAGGATGAGCTGGTCAACGACACATGGAATTAATTTAAGACTAAGATCTGCAAGACAAGCATCAAGATTCTTGGACTTAAGAAGCGGCAACATTGCCACTGGTTTGATGAAAGGATGATCGGAACAACAAAGTTCTGGAAGTCATACCAAGATATCTCATGGCATCAGTTAAATACCGTGAATCTTCACGATAGGCTTTCAGAAGTGCAAAATCGTCATTCCAACGCAGTTTATGCTGGATAAAAAGCCACTGGTGGTTGAACATCTATGATAGTATGGAAGTTAAAACTCCGTATCGCTTAATCAAACAGGTTTTCGGTCCACAATCCTCATCAATGGCACCCCTAAAGTCGAAGGACTAGCGCTCCTCCATAAAGGTCCCGATGATATTATTTCAAGTATCTTTTCCCCAACCTCTCAGTCATTGTCGGCGGTGTCATCACCGGTCCGGGTCAATAGGACAGAAGGTACAAGATGATGGATCGGTGAGATATACGAAACAATTAAGGAAATAAACACTGTTGAGGTTTCTGCCTCGGTGGTGACAAGATTGACACAGAGGTCAACCGTCTTATTTATGGTGGGTGCTTGGGTTAGGATTGGATTGGTGCGATCTTGATCTCATTGTCCAAGGGCACAGGACTGCGGTTGCTCTGCAGTAATTATCGAGATGTAAGCCTTCTTGGGGTCTCTGCTAAGCTCTTATTATCCAGAATGCCAAAGTGGTTTCAGATCAAGTCGTAGAATGATGGATATGATCTTTTCTACCCGGCAACTGCAGTAGTGCATTGAAGAGTGTGTAGCACTCTATCGGGTCTTTGTGGATCTAACGAAAACCTTTGACACGGTGAATAGATCCACTCTTTGTACAATTCTCAAGAAACTTGGATGCCGACTGGGATTCCTTTCCATTTTCGAACAACTTCATCTAGACATGAAAGCACGCTTCCGCTTCAATGGGTCACACTCGGAGCCAACAGTCATCGACAACGGAGTTAAACAGAGTGTACCGACATTTTTCTCTATCTTTGCGGTTACTCTATCCTATGCCTTCCAGAACCGTGATGCTGATGTCTTTATAAGATTCCAGACCACTGGTAGGGTCTTCAACTTTGTTCGTTTTAAGACCTTTCAGACCCTCGTTTATGAGCTCTTCTACGATGATGATGCGAACCTCTTTGCCCACGCTGAGGAGGTCATGCAAGGATATAATGGATCTCTTCTCTGGAGTATGCACAACCTTTGGACTTATCATCAGACTGGAGAAAACTAAAGTGATGCTCATTCCACCACCTGGTCATCGGTATGTGGAACCCAACATCTACGTCAAGGGGACCAGGTTGAAGATGGTTGATTCTTTCGTTTATTTTGACAGCGCTCTCTCCAGAGATGGATCCTTTGTTTCCGAAATATCTCTAAGGATCGAAAGAGTCAGCAAGGCCTTTTACGGATGTGAAACATGTGTGGTCAGACAGTTATCACCGTCAAAACAAAGCTCAGTGTGTCTGGATCATGTGTTTTGTCTATACTCCTGTATTCTTCGGAGACGTAGACTAGGTTTCGTCGACACATCAAAGCCTTGGAGAGATTCCATCAGATATGTCTCAGGAGAATTTTAAACATTGGGTGGCAGTCTCTCATACCAGACACCAGTCCTGCAACAAGCCAATGAGTCCAGCATAGAAATGCGCATCACACAAATTCCTGATCTAGACATCTTGCTAGGATGGGAGACAGCAAATTTCCGAAGCAACTGTTTTATGGGAAACACCCAAGACATAAACCAAAGAAATGTTTTAAGGATGTCATCAAAAACAACCTTAAGGCACTTGGTATAAATATTTAGAACTGAAGGAGAACGGCTACGATTCGTCCTGTTTGGATGAGACTAGTTTATGGTGGTTGTAGGAGGTCTGAAGCAAAGCGGTTCGAGCACTCCATCTAAGCAGCACATATCGGACATCGTGAACACATTTCCAAAGCCTGGCCATATATGTAAAGTGGGAGGCAGAGCTTTATTGTCGAGAGGTGGTCTTCTCAGTCATATACGCTCCCATGGTACCAGTCAATCACGGGGAAAAGATATCTGCGAACGATCGGACCGATCATGTCATTTATGCAATAGGATTTGTAAAAGTAAAGCTGCATTTCTGAGCCATTGGAGTGGTCACAATCGAACTTCTTGTAGAAATTACTTTCTTCTGTGAAGAAGTGTCAATCATACACACAAACACACACACACACACACACACACACACACACATATATATATATATATATATATATATATATATATATATGGTCATAAGCGTATATATCAATGTCAACCAATCGTAGCAGCAGAGGGCTGAGAAAAAAATGTTCTTTCGTACGAGACATCTAAATGGAAAATGTTTTTCTCTTCTTGTAAGGAACAGTCTATATCAATGCCTATGTTTGCTCTAAATTAATCCCGACTTCCCGTCTCCTAGGAATATATATATATATATATATATATATATATATATATATATATATATATATAATATATATATATATATATATTATATATATCCGACAAATAAAAATGGCAAAAACTTTAATTAAACGTCAAGAAACAATATTTGGCATTTAGTTTTGTTATTGTCATCATGTTTATATGGCAAAAATTCTTAGTCTTGCGAGGTATTCACTCCTGAAAATTCACCTTGAAGTTAATACAATGACCGGTAAAATGATCTATTGGGTTGAGAATGTAAATACAAAAAGGCAGGATAGATCTAGGTGATAATTCAGACCGTGTTATATATATATATATATATATATATATATATATATATATAGAGAGAGAGAGAGAGAGAGAGAGAGAGAGAGAGAGAGAGAAAATAAAGGGATAAGGGGAGAGTAATATAAGTAAGTACATTATCAGCAATAATATTCGTTTGAATTCAGGATGAGAATTGTTTTTTGTTAACTAATTTTTGTACAAATTTTGTGTCTAATTCTGTCGTATTTTTTGTCTTAAATTTCATAAAAAATGTCAGCTAAATATTTTTCCACAAATTCTAACACAGAAATTCTACAGTCCTATCACAGCCAATTTAAATCCATCACTAAGAAGACTCTCGACTTAGAAACGGTTCTCTTTTTGTCAAAATGGTAGGGGTTAATCTGACTTAAACTAAGTTGAAACTTAATAGTGGATGGATCTCTTTCTTTTTTTTTCTTTTTTTTTTAACCCCTTCTTCGGGAAACAACTCGAGGCAGATTATACATCTTACCTCACAAATAAAACCATGGGTAGCAGCGTGGTGGATGTGAGACATGGCGGATGAACCCAAAATGGGTCAACGGTGTATCTCACGTGATGCTGGGCGGACGAGCCTAAAAGCGGGCCAACGGCCAGGATCAAACAGTTCAATCAGGAAACTACTGCTCCTCATCTCTAAGTCCGGCGTCTATTGATGAGTCAAATTAGCCACCGAAAGGTATCGATGACATCGAGCCAACCAAACCTATGACATTACACAAAAATATCAAATCATACAGCATCGCCACTCTCGCTGAAGAAGGTGCGCGTCCACGGGTTCGAGCACTGGCCTGTGTCGGAAAATTGGTTACAGTGTCTCAACGTCCACGGGTTCGAGCGCTGGCCTGTGTCGAAAAATCTGCTACAGCGCCCCAACAACATCAAACACACAAACCGCATCACTCGCAGAGCAGACAAACAAGACACACCCACCACCAACGTCGTAGCTCTGAAAACGTCAACCATAGAACCTAGATGTAAAACACACCTACTAAGGTGTAAACAAACCTTAAATCTGGCAACATTCAATGTCAGAACACTAAAAACTATAAACCAACTGCCCTAGTTAACTGCATCTGCAGAGGACAAAAATATAGACATAATCTGCGTACAAGAGCATAGATTTGATCATAGTGAACTAGATATAAAATACCACGAAACAGGTAATGGATGGACTTTCGTGTCAGCATCTGCGTGGAAAAACTCCACAAATGCCACTATAGGAGGCGTAGGAATGCTCCTCAGTCCCCAGGCTATGAGAGCACTAAACGGTATAGAAAAAATCCAACCGAGAATCATATGCGCTACGTTTAATGGGAATCCCTGCATGACAGTAGTCTCGTGCTATAGCCCCACTAATGTCAGCGAAGAAACGGACATAGCAAAGTTCTATAATGAGCTATCCTCCCTATGCAGACAGATTCCCAAACACAATGTCCTAGTAATTGGGGGCGACATGAATGCGCAGATAGGCATAAGCGAGAGACACAATAAATACTGCCTACATAACACCCCAAAACAGGAACGGCGAATTACTAGCAGAGTTCTCTCTTCAGAACAGGCTAGTATGCCTAAATACAAAATACCAGAAAAGAAAAGGCAAACTATGGACCTACACATACCCAAACAATACAAGAACCCAATTAGACTATATCCTGATAAATAAAAAATGGATAAATAGTGCAATGAACTGCGAAGCATACTCTTCTTTTGAAGGAGTATCCTCCGACCACAGAATAGTCACAGCAAAATTACGACTTAGCCTACGTAGGAACAAAAAGCAAACCAGTAAATCTGTACGATACGACTGGTCAACACTTGCCAACAGTGATATATGCAATCGATACGCTGTGGCAGTAAGAAACAGATTCGATATCCTCCAGGAGGCATTTGAAAGCCCCACCCCAAACGAAGAATACGAAAACTTCGTCAATGCCCACCTAGAAGCAGCATCCGAATGCATACCGACCGAACTGAGAGCCAAATGCTCTGTCCCCTGGGAGACAGAGGCAGTTAGAGAAAAGATAAATAATATCAAAGAAACAGCCCAAATTAATAAAACAAACCCAACTAGCACCAACCTATACAACCTTAAGAAAGCCCAGGTAGCCTTAACCAAAACATACAAAAAGGAACAAATAGAGTACATACAGGCACAAATAAATAATATCAGACAATCAGAAGAAGACAGACAGTCGCGATTAGCCTGGCAAACAGTAAACGAAATTAGTGGTAGAAAAAGCACCTCTAAATCAAAACTAAAGGCAACCAGCCAAGAAGACTAAAAAATGGAAGGACCACTTCCAGAAACTGCTAGGAAGCCTCCCAGAAATCATAGAAAGTAATTTCCAAAAGATTGTAGATAAACAACTAAATATCAAGCTGGGAGATTTCACAATAGATGAAATCAACCAAGCTTTAAAGAAGCTAAAAGGTAGAAAAGCAGCAGGACTTGACGAAATACCCCCGGAGGTGTGGAAGATAGGAAAGTTCAATGACATACTTGTGGATGGTTGTTCAGTTAGTTAATTAGTTGACTGATCAGTTGGTTGGTCATTTGGTTGTTGACTTGACTGGTCAGTTGGTTGGCTGGTAGCTTTGTTGGTTGGTTGGTCAGGTGGTTAATTGACTAGTCAATTAGTTGGTTGGCCAATTTGTTGTTTAGTTGATTGGTCTGCTGGTTGGTTGACTGGTCCGTTGGTTGACTAGTGGGTTTGTTAATAGATTGGTTAGGTGGATGCTTAGTTGACTGCTCTATTGGTTTGTTAAACTAGTTGGTGGGTTGTATAGTAGACTGGTCAGTTAGTTGGTTGGTTGGTTGACTGGATCATTGCTTATTTAGTTGACTGGTCAGTTGGTGGGATTTTGTAGGTGGTTGTTTAGTTGGTTGTTTAGTTGGTTGTTTGGTTGACTGGTCACTTAGTTGTATAGTTTGCTGGTGGGTTGGTTGGTCAGTTGGTTCTTTAATTGACTAGATAATTGGTTGGTTGGTAGGTTTGTTGGTTGACAGGTCAGTTGGTTGTTTAGTTGACCTGGTCATTTGCTTGTTTAGTTGACCTGGTCAGTTGACTGGTAAGTTGGTTGGCTGGTGGGTTTGTTGGTTAATTGACTAGTCAATTTATTGTTTGGATGATTTGTTGATTGTCTGGTCAGATAGTTGGCTGGTTGGTTCATCAGTTGGTTGAAGGGTGGGTTTGTTGGTCAGTTGATTGTTTAGTTGTCTGATCACTTGGCTGGTTGGTGGAGTTTTGAGTTGTTAGTCAGTTGGTTGTTTAGTTGACTAGTCAATTGGTTGCTTGAAAGGTTTGTTGGATGGTTGGACAGTTGGTTGTTTTGCGTTGGTAGTCAGTTGGGTGGTTGGTGGGGTTTTGCGTTGGTAGTCAGTTGGTTGTTTATTTGACTAGTCAGTTGGTTGGTTGAGCGGTTTGTTGGGTGGTTGGACAGTTGGTTATTTATTTGACTAGTCAGTTGGTTGGTGGGGTTTTGCGTTGTTAGTCAGTTGGTTGTTCAGTTGACTAGTCAGTGGGTTGGTTGAGGGATTTGTCGGGTGGTTGGTCAGTTGGTTGATTATTTGTCTGGTCAGTTGACTGGTTAAAGGTTTTGTTGACTGGTTGATCAGTTGGTTATTTACTTGACTGGTCAGTTGGTTGGTTTGGTGGGGTTTGTTGGCTGGTTGGTCAGTTGGTTGTTTAGTTGACTGGTCAGTTGGTTGGTTGAGGGATTTATTGGCTTGGTCAGTTTGATTATTTGTCTGGTCAGTTGACTGGTTAAAGGTTGGTTTTTTAGTTGACTGGTCAGTTGATTGATTGAGAGGGTTGTTGGCTGGTTGGGCAGTTGTTTGTTTATTTGACTGGCCAGATGGTTGTTTGGTTTACTGGTCAGTTGGTTGGTTGAGGGATTTGTTGGCTGGTTGGACAATTGGTTGTTCAGATGACTAGTCAGTTGATTTGTTGAGGGATTTGATTTGTTAGTTAGTTGGTAGTTTGGTTGATTAGTCAGTTGGTTGGTGCGGTTTTGTGTTGTTATTCAGTTGATTATTCAGTTGACTAATCAGTTGGTTGGTTGAGGGTTTGTTGGCTGGTTGGACAGTTGGTTGTTTACTTGACTGGTCAGTTGGTTGATTGAGGGTGTGTTGGCTGGTTGGTCAGTTGGTTGTTTATTGACCTCAGTTGGTTGGTTGAGGGTTTTGTTGGCTGGTTGCGACAGTTGGTTGTTTACTTGACTGTCAGTTGGTTGGTTGAGGGGTTTGTTGGCTGGTTGGTCAGTTGGTTGTTTATTTGACCTCAGTTGGTTGGTTGAGGGTTTTGTGGCTTGTTGAACAGTTGGTTGTTTACTTGATTGGTCAGTTGGTTGATTG
Source organism: Doryteuthis pealeii (assembly GCA_023376005.1). Classification (NCBI taxonomy): domain Eukaryota; kingdom Metazoa; phylum Mollusca; class Cephalopoda; order Myopsida; family Loliginidae; genus Doryteuthis; species Doryteuthis pealeii. The sequence continues at coordinate 49,376,588 of CM042173.1, forward strand.
AGGGTGTGGTTGCTGGTTGGGCAGTTGGTTGTTTATTTGACCTCAGTTGTTGGTTTGAGGTTTTGTTGGCTGGCTTTACAGTTGGTTGGTTTACTTGACTGGTCAGTTGGTTGATTGAGGGTGTGTTGGCTGGTTGGGCAGTTGGTTGTTTATTTGACTGGTCAGTTGGTTTGGTTGAGGGTTTTGTTGGCTGGTTGACAGTTGGTTGTTTTACTTGACTGGTCAGTTGGTGATTGAGGGGTGTGTTGGCTGGTTGGGCAGTTGGTTGTTTATTTGACCTCAGTTGGTTGGTTGAGGTTTGTTGGCTGTTGACAGTTGGTTGTTTACTGACTGGTCTGACTGGTCAGTTGGTTGGTTGAGGGTTTGTTGGCTGGTTGGACAGTTGGTTGTTGGTTGGACAGTTGTTGTTTATTTGACCTTGGTTGGTTGAGGGGTTTGTTGGCTGGTTGGTCAGTTGGTTGTTCATTTGACCTCAGTTGGTTGGTTGAGGGGTTTGATGGTCAGTTGGTCAGTTGGTTATTTATTTGACCTCAGTTGGTTGGTTGAGGGGTTGTTGGCTTTGTTGAACAGTTGGTTGTTTACTTGACTGGTCAGTTGGTTGATTGAGGGGTTTGTTGGCTTGTTGGACAGTTGGTTGTTTTTTTGACTGGTAAGTTGGTTGTTTGGTTGACTAGTTAGTTGGTTGGTTTGTTGGCTGGTTGCACAGTTGGTTGTTTATTTGACTGGTCAGTTGGTTGTTTAGTTTGCTGGTGGATTGGTTGGTCAGATGGTTCTTTAATTGACTAGTTAATTGGTTTGTTTGTATGTTTGTTGGTTGACTGGTCAGTTGGTTGTTTAGTTGACTGGTAAATTGTCTGGACAGTTGGTTGGCTGGTGGGTTTGTTGATTGGTTGGTTGGTTGGTCAGTTGATTGATTAGTTGACTGTTCGATCGGTTTGTTAAGCTGGCTGGTGGGATTTGGGTTGTTGGTCAGTTGGTTGATTAGTTGGTTTTATTGATGGTTGGTCTGCACTCATTAAAGACAGATGACTTTCCGAAAAAAAGACGTAACTTTTTTATAACCCGTGGGATAATTTTTGCCCAGTTTTCTAGCAATTATACGCTCTTATGTGTATACACAATCAAATATAGTATACACTATTACGTATTATACACGATTTTTTTCTAAAATTTTCACCGCACAAGTTAGGGGTGCATGTTATACATAAGTAATTATGTGTGTGTGTGTGTGTGTGTGTGTGTGTGTGTGTGTGTGAGATAGATGGGGAAGAGAGAGAGATAATACAGAGAGAGAGAGAGATTTAGAAAGAAGGAGAGAGAGGATGAGAGAGAATATTCACAATATTCTTTTATTTGCTTCATCTGCTTGTTTTCGACTTCTTAGTTTCTTTGGTTCTTTGGCGATAAGCAATTGTGTTGCCTACGATGATATCAAGGGAGAGAATCAATGACGCAGAAATGTCCTCTTGTAAGGTGTCGAAAGTGACACTTACTGATACAAAGACCGATTTGGGGAATGAAAGCGTTCGTTTTGTCGCCCGTATGGCCAGCGGTCTCCAAACCATTGATTTGAAGATTTAACGATCTGTGAGAGGCTCATATATCACACGCTTGGTCTCCTAAAGCTTTCTTGGCAGCAGAGGATGGAGACTCGGCCAACATCGCTAGATTAGGCGGGGGTAATGATAGCCACATATAATGATATTCTCCCATAATGATAGCCACAGAAGTGACGTATGAGAAAACTTTAACCGCCTTTAAATGGGAAACAGAATGATTTTAGAATATGTTCACAAAAAATAACATCACAACTTTTCTTGATTAAAAGCAAAGAACAAAGATGTGCCCTTTCCTTTTTTTTTTTTTTTTTTTTTTTTTTTTACTTATTTTTTCTTGTCGTTGAGTAAGGGATCGTAAATAAGATTATATAGAGAAAACTAAAATTATATAAATAACGTTGAATTTTTTTACTTTCGGCGATTGTTGAATTATCGCTTGAATTCATGGTTTTGATTATGACCTCATGATAATGATTTTTTTAATATAATATTAATCCCTATTTTATTTTGTGTGAATAAAAGTGGATGTGATCATTTTTATTATTGGATTTGTGATAAGCTTTCAAATCTTACCTATTATTATAATTTATTATTGAATATCTTGGAAAGGAAGAGAATTGTTTTTTCTAGTTCATAAGTGAAATTGATGACGGTTTCAATTTTGTTAAATTTGTTGGTAATAGTTTCTAAGTCATATTGAGGTAAATTATTAATGTATCATCAATGTATCTGAAATAGTGAGTGTCTTTATCGATAAAATATTTAAATGGATTTCATTCAAGACATTCTAAGAAAAGGTATACCAGGATTCCACTTAATGAAGATTCTGTAATGACGAGGCGAACTTACCTGACTCAAAACGGTTCCGGTGCATGGCTTGCAAGGAGAAATGTAGCGAAGAAGAAAGGAATGTGGTCGGGGCGGTGTGTCGTGGAGTCCGGTCGGGGTGAGAAACGTCGAAAAGTTGGAAGGGGGGCAGAGAAGACATTTTTATTGATATTGAAAGGCACTATGGGTAATGGCCCATGGTGCATTGCAACTCCTGTTGTCACTATAAAAGTGGCCCATTTTGGGCAGAGAGGGTGTAGCGATTTTTGCGTGTTTTGTGACACGGCGTTTTGTACGAAGAAGGAAGGAAAGAAAGAAAGAAAAAGGAAGGAAAGAAGACATAGATTCTATGAGAAGGCCTAATTTCTTTTTATCAAAATAATCCTCATATTAAAACAAAACAATGTCTGATTCAAAGTTCACAGATTTTAACTATTTTGTTAATAGGTAAAGGGAGTTCGGTGTTTGTTTTTTGTTTTTTGTAGGTGGATACATTGGATACATTTATAACCAGGGATATTACTGTATAAATATTGGATATCTAAATTAGCTAGAATCTATTTTCCATGTATATGTTGTGTATTTGTTGAGATGACAAGATTTTTTAAGCGAGAATTGCTAAAACAGGGGTTAATATTTTAACTATAGATTTAGATAGGTCATGAGAGGCAGTTCAATTTCAGAGATAATGGAACGTAAAGGGACGACCGTATATCATGAGAATAATGGGATGGTGGCCAATTAATGAAAACCAAAATTTGAAATTAGTTTTTTTGTAGGATTTGTCAAAATTGCCTTTGCTTTTGTTGTTGGTATGTGGAGAGGTTGGGTCATAAGTATGTGTATCATGAAGTAAGTTCAATAATTTATTGTGGTATTGTGTGGAGTCCATGATGACGACCCCGCGACCTTTGTCAAAAGATGTGATGGTGATAAAATGTTTTTAGCAAAGTTAGTGTTGATATGTATCTTCTAAGTAATGTGTTGTCCTTTATGTGATTACTAGTAATCGCTGCAATTAATCCTTGGGGAAAACCCTGTCAATGTCCGAGTCGCTCTGCTTTGATGTTCATTTTGACTATGTCCAATAATTCGTTGAGAATTCTAGTCCAAATTGAAAGGCTTCCATCTAATTTGTAATAGATGCAAATTCATTAAATCTGGTGTCATTTCATATCATTGACCATCAAACAAAACCATTTTTCTCAAAGTTCATAGGGCTCTATCATAAAAACTAGTCTAAATACGAAGCTGAAAATCAGTCTTTTTGGTAATAAAAATAAGTACTGCATACAGCTAGCACACACTGATATGCACACACACATACGCATACATCTCTCTCTCTCTCTCTCTCTCTCTCTCTCTCTCTCTCTCTCTCTCTCTCTCTCTCTCTCTCTCTCTCTCTCTCTCTCTCTCTTATCTCGTACCGGCACCCCCTTCTCTCTCGTTCTCTACCTCCTAAACATATCTGTATAATTTAGTTCGTGAGTGTTCTCCACGTTGGATATAGTGGAAACCTTTTTCCTCAGAAATATTTTGCTTCTTATTTTTCAGGCTTTTAGACTCATAAGGAAAATTCAAAATGGCTGCCCCCTTAGAGTTACGCCAAAAACAAAGAGCAGTGATTGAATTTCTTGTTGCTGAGGCGGAAACTCCTGTGAACATTTACAGACGCTTACAAAATGTCTTTGGGGACAATACTTTAGATTATAGCAATGTATGCAGGTGGGTCCGTCTTCTGAAAAATGAAAACTGAGTATAGCCGATAAATCCAATTTTCATCGTCCGTCCGCTTCTCTGAATTCTGCCAATAAAGCAAAAGTAAATGCTCTGATCAGAGAAGACAGGTGCATAACTCTTGATGAGTTGGTAGAAAACCTTGAGCCATGGAAGTGCTTATAACATGGTAGAATCTCTTGGCTTTTCAAAAGTGTATGATTGGCTGACTACCGAACGCAAGACTGAGAGGGTCATTGCCTGCACTGAACTTCTCGAACAAAGTCAAAGAGACAGCACCATCTTTCGAAGTCTCATAACAGGTGATGAAACATGGGTTCATCATTATGAACCGGAATCAAAGAGGCAACCAATGGAATGGCGCCACTCCTCATCACCGTTCAAGACGCAAAAGTTAACTGGAAAAATCATGGCGACTGTCTTTTGGGTGATCAAGGTGTCATTTTGGTCTATTTTTTTCTAAAAGGAAAAACAATAAACTCTGAGGCCTACATTGAGACCCTAACAGAGCAAGAATCCGACGAGTAAGACCCAACTTGCCGATTGACAATGTCCTCCTTCTGTATGACAATGCTCGACCACACACAAACATCAAGACAAGTAAACAATCGGCTCATTCGGATGGACAACTTTACCGCATCCTCCATACACACTAGATTTATCGCCTTCAGAATATCATTTTTCGGGTATAGGAAAGATGGTTTGAGAGGCAAATAATGTTCCAGTACCGAGGAAGTGAAATCTGTAGTGAAGAAGTGGCTGGAAGAATAATCCACAGAATTTTACCGGGCAGGGATACATGCTCTCATTCAAAGGTGGAACATTGCTATTGAGAGGAACGGTGACTATGTGGAGAAGTAGGGATGTGATCCAAAGAGGACCAGCTTCATTTTTATGTATGATACATGTCCCTGTGTTGGTAATTATACCTGTCATAAACGAGAAACGGCATTACTTTTTTTTACTCACCTTCGTATCTATCTCTCGTACGTACAAGCATTCTCCCTCATTCATCTTTCATCTTCTTTTTCCTTCTCTTTCTCTCTCAGCAAACACATTCACACCTACACATTTTAAATATGCACTCACTGACTCTCAGTACAATCCAATCCAATTCATAAACTAATAAATAGACAAAAAAGGGTCGCCATGGCATTTGCCAAACCTTCAATTCTGTTTAGGAATTAATTACTTTACTTACAAATATATGCATCACGTGAGTCATTTTTCTGCATTCTCACAAAAGTAACAATCATGAGTCGCATATTTTATTCGCGGTATTTTTATGGTGGCCTACCAATAAAAAAACTTGTTGGAATCTTGAGTGGCCAGTTTGTAAACGTGGCCAGTATGAAATTTAAAAAAGCATGGCAAGGTCACCAGTTGACAGGTGACACTGTCTCATGAATATATTTATATTACTCAAACTTAATCCAAAGTAAGAATTTCGTATCTCAGAATAAGGTGTTGAGCTCATATCAACCGACTGACGTGGGGCGGGGGAAGAGACTTCATTAGGTTTGTGTTGTGGGGTCTTGACAAAAGTTTCCGGAGGCGAAGACGGGATGAAGATATGATGACGAATTTAGGAAAAGGAAAAGGAAAACGTCTGACACGAGGTCACAGAATAAATACTATTTATTCTATTACAGTTTCAACCTCCCTCTAACCGGTTCCAAGATAGACATAAAGTAGTATTTTTGAACCGATGAAGGAATTGCTAAATCGGGGGGGGGGTTCGCTCGCTTCGAAATTTATGTCATTCCTTGTCTACTGCCGGTTTATAACTGACTGACCACCAACTCTTGTGTGACTATTTTTCGCATTTACCGTGAGAGTTCTCCTGGTTGACACTTTATCATCGGTCGCACAGCCGGGCTCCTGGTTCTATTGTGAGTAGGATGCAGCCACTTCTTTACAATCAGTTACCGTCCTATTAATTTTGATTTGGGTACAGTTTTTTTGTATAAGCATATATCGTTTTCTACTCAACCCTTCCCTCATAATAGTTCTTTTTTCTATAATTTGCAAAAATGTTCGAGCTCACTAACACTCATACACATTACCGCCCATTCATGAGTACATTCCTACCAATCTTTTTTCATGCAAAGTTAATTTTCAAGTAACTAAAAATAATAATATTTACTAAACAAGTATCATCCTGATGATCTAGTCGTGTTAACAGCACGGATTCACTAGACTCTTTTTCGTCATCTGTCTCTATCGGTCATCGCTCCCCAACACGACATCAAAAGAGCTGTTGTATGTAAGCTTTTGTTGGTTTGTCCATGGGTATGAGTCCACAGGGGAACGAATGAATTCGTCCTTACTTTTCCAGAAGCACCCAGCATTTCCTGTTCTTCTTACTCAGATGTTCTTATAGGAGGTAAATGGTGAGCTATTGCTTCAAGGATTTGTTCAAGACAACACGTAGCATCCTTGTGTAGTCTAGCCTTTTACAGGCGTTTCGTTAAAGTGCAAGTAGTGCGGCTAATAGCTTCAAGTAATTATTTTTAACACGCAGTTATAAGATATCAAGTATTCCTACCACATTCTCAAGATTTTCAGAAGTGAAGCTTCACCACAAGATGCAATTTAGTGTTATATCTTAGGTACTCCAATTGTGAGAGGTTATTACTCCCTATAGAGGATTCAGTTGACGTTACTCCTCACTAAGAGTGCTTCAACAAATAAGAACACGCCTAATATGTTTTCAATCATCATCATCACCACCATAATCAATCGTTATTATTGCACGGATGGCTTTGATGTCTTTTAAAATATAATACCTAATAATATCCGTTTTGATGGTATAAGAATTTTTTTGATTGGAAATAAAAGATATCATGGTATTAAAATTAGCTTTCTCAAAAATCATTAGGTGTGTAGTTATAGGGGATACTGTAAATAATATCTAATAATATCTATAGATAATTGTGGCGAGAGAAACCACGAACGTAGGAGTCCGAAGTGTGCACGACTGTGTTTGGCATGCAGAACGAAGATCAGAGGCGAGTGGGGAGATTGAACTCGCATTCTCCTGATCGTGAGTCGTGGCCCGATGCATGGGAATGACTAAAACTATCCAGAGTGGCCAGGATGTGAAAGATTGACGCGTGCTGATTAGTGTCGCACGTGCTGGTCAAAGGAAGGAGCCCGGATGAGCACTGTAATTGTGTATATATTTGACCAGCTCTGAGAAACCGGGAGAAGGCTTGCAGTAGCATTTTGGCTGTGGTGACGAGTGGACGAGAGACAAGACCTTGTGATATTATTGGTGAGAAGAGTGCAGCATTGCTGGGAGAGTAAAATCGTCGGACTTAACTGTGCCCCCCGGAGAACATTCAAATTACAAGCTATTTCGGCATTATGGCCTTCGACTCCAAGTTGATACCCCTCTTTGACGGGGCCGATTCTGGGCAATCGGTAGTTGAATGGGTAGAGAAGGCGGAATTAGTGTGTCAGCTGAGCAGCGTGAAGAGAATCGAGTGCGTGGTTCCGATGCGCCTCTCAGGTGGTGCATATGCTGTTTACCAGCAACTGAGCGACGAAAAGAGGGCCGATTTTGCCTGTATAAAAGAAGCCTTATACACAGCATTTGCCCTCAACTCCGTGTCAGCTTACAAGCAGTTTGCGGCACGCCGCTTGCGCCCGGGAGAAACGGTCGATGTTTTCTTGGCAGAGCTGCGCAAGCTTGCGGTTCAATTCGGAGGTATGACAGAGCCAGGTTTGATATGTGCATTCATTGCCGGGTTGCCAGAACATGCAGAGGAACTTCTCCAGGCCACCTCCCGGGTGGACGACTTGGGCATATCAGAAATATTGGCCGCGCCCGAGCAATATTAAAAGACAGCTCTGCGGGTATAGGGCTGGCAGCCGCAGCAACACATCCACCATGTTGTCAGGCAAAGGAGACCGCAGATCAAACGAAATGTTACACATGTAACGGACCCAATCACGTGGCTCGTGACTGTCTCATGCGGCGCGAGAGTCCGAGACCGCGAACAAACCTCACCTGTTACCGGTGCAATCGACAGGGTCACATTGCACGAAATTGTCCGGGAAACGGAAAAGGGGACGAGTCTTCAGCGCCAGTCTCCACCCCAAACCTCAACTGAGCGGCGCGCTGCCTGTGATCCCTGTACGGATTAATGGGATGATGCGTACCGCCCTAGTGGACACGGGTTGTACGCAGTCACTGATACACATGGCATGCTGTCGGACGTGGCGAAGAGAGAAGGTGCAAGTACTAACAGTGGGTGGAAGAACACTCAGTTGCAGCGGAGTTGGAATAGTCAAACTTGGCGTAAGCAACAGGACCCCCCTCGACATTAAAGTTCTAGTCGTGGATGGGGCGTTACTAGGATTTGACTTGTTGCTCGGATTGGACGCAATCAAGCAGCTGGGCGACGTAAATTTTCCTCAGTCTAGCGTTCGTGCTGTGCTGCCATCCGGATCAGCGAGCCCGACTTCTGTGCAGAGTATGATGCACGTGAAAGGATTTGGACCGCATCGTGGAAGTGGTCCGACAACCAGCCACCAGCCACGTTGAACAACAGGCTAGCACAATATCCCATCCCTATCCATCTCTAAGAGGAGTACAATTGCGAACTGCAGATGTGGATAGACAACGGTTGGCTGCTTCCGTACCCTGAAGATGAGCTTGGACCCCCAAAGGGTCTGATCCCGCTGATGGCCGTACTATAGGAGAACAAACAGAAGGTTCGTCCAGTCATGGACTATCGCGAACTGAATGCGCATGTGAATGCTTACACAGCCAATGCAGACGTTTGCGCTCAAAAGCTGAGGGAATGGCGACAGCAAGGGTCAAATGTCGCTATAGTGGACCTGCGCCGGGCGTATCTACAAATTCACGTTGACAAGTCCTTGTGGCCATTCCAAACGGTGAAGGTTAAGGAACAAAGGTATTGCCTTACCCGCTTGGGGTTCGGGCTGAACGTGGCCCCACAGATCATGCGATCCGTTGTCAAAGCTGTGATCGGGCAGGATGAAACCACCAACAGCGCTGCCTCGTCATACATCGATGACATATTCGTCAACGAGAGTGTGTGTGTGTCTGGCGCATCTTGAGCTGTTTGGGCTGACCTGTAAGGACCCAGAGCAACTGAGTAGTGGCGCTCGTGTGTTGGGCTTGTATGTCTGGGAGGAGCACGGTAGACTCCGATGGCGACGCGACGGCGAGTGTCTGACGGCCCCTGACGTACTTATACGTCGAAGCATCTTTTCCGTGTGTGGGCGGCTGACCGGACATTTTCCAGTGTGCGGCTGGCTCCGTGTTGCAGCAGCGTTCTTGAAACGGAGAGCGGACGCCGTAACAACAGAATGGGATGACGAAGTTCAAGACCCTCTACTGCGTCGGATGCTGGAGGAGATTATTGGGAGAACGGCACAAACTGATCCAGCACACGGTGACTGGTGCGTGAACGGTCGGGATGTCACTGTGTGGGTGGATGCAAGCTCCTTGGCCACCGGTGTGGCTATTGAATATGGCGGAGCCATAATTGAAGACGCAAGCTGGCTACAACCGGTACACTCAGATCAGCACATAAATCTGGCAGAGCTTGATACAGTGTTAAGGGGTATCAACCTGGCGCTACAATGGAAGGCGAGCGTGATTCACCTGCGGACAGACTCGGCCTGCGTGCAGCGGTGGATTTCGGACACCTTGTCAGGGAAAACGAGGATACGGACCAAGGCGGCATCAGAGATGTTAATAAGACGCCGGCTGAGCACGCTCCATGAATTAGCTGCGGAATATGGGCTGACAATCGACGTGGCGCTCGTCAAATCTCACGCAAACCGAGCTGATCCACTTACCAGAGTGCCCCAGCGATGGCTGTATGCACTCCGTAAAGAAACGGAACCCACTGAGCCAATGTGCGCCGCGTCCATAGAAGAACTGGATCCCGTTCGTATTCGGACTATTCATCAATCTTGTGGACACCCCAGCGTAAAGTGCACACTCTACTTCGCAAGGTTGGTTAGTCCCGAGGTCTCTAAGGCAGCTGTGCGGGAAGTAGTCAGAGACTGCGAGGAGTGTCAATCCATAGATCCAGCCCCGGTAAGGTGGAAGACGGGTAGACTGGACGTAAGTGAGAACTGGAGCAGGGTCGGAATGGACGTGACCCACCTCGGAGGTCGGCATTACCTAACGTTGATCGACTGCGGTCCCAGTTGATTTGCCATTTGGAGGCCGTTACTACGCCAGGACTCTGCCAGCATCATCCGGCAGCTGGAACTGCCGAATTACTCACGGATAACGCCACGGCCTTTAGTGGAGAGACATTCACTACCTTCGCCGAGCGCTGGGGCGTCCGGATGAGATTCTGATGTGCATACGTGCCGTCGGGTAATGGGATTGCAGAGAGATCCCATCGTACGATCAAGCGCATTGCCACAAGAACACAGTGCTCGGTGATGGAGGCAGTGTACTGGTACAATATAACTCCCAAGGATGATATAACTGCTTTAACTGCACCAGCTAATGTGATACACACATACACGGTCCGTATAAAGGGCATCGATGTTGCATCGCTACCAGAAGACACTGGTCCCAGTAGTTATAAAGTGGGGGATATCGTCTGGGTTAAGATTCCACATGGGCGTTGTACGACTCAGTTTGGAAATGGACAGATAACTAATGTCTACAGCCCACAGTCGGTTCTTGTCGACGGGACACCCCGCCACATAAAGGACGTTCGTCCTCTGCGTGGAGCAGACGCCTCTAGTTGCCACGTCACTTCCTCTGACGATGAAGCACTGAGGCTGTATGAGGATTTGACGCGGGGGGATTCAGCAGCATCTGAGACTGATCACAACGAGTGTGACCAGAATGGGCCCAGAGACACATCCGATGATACAACTGAGGCCGAAGAGACTACCGAGAGAGACACATCCGATGATACAACCGAGGATGAAGATACCACCGAGCGTGTACCGCTTAGACGAAGTAGCAGAATAAAAAGACCTGCTCCACATTGTAGTATATGTGATCATGAGATCAGGGGGGAGTGTGGCGAGAGAAACCACGAACGTAGGAGTTCGAAGCGTGCACGACTGCGTTTGGCATGCTGAACGAAGATCAGAGGCGAGTGGGGAGATTGAACTCGCATTCTCCTGATCGTGAGTCGTGGCCCGATGCATGGGAATGACTAAAACTATCCAGAGTGGCCAGGATGTGAAAGATTGACGCGTGCTGATTAGTGTCGCACGTGCTGGTCAAAGGAAGGAGCCCGGATGAACACTGTAATTGTGTATATATTTGACCAGCTCTGAGAAACCGGGAGAAGGCTTGCAGTAGCATTTTGGCTGTGGTGACGAATGGACGAGAGACAAGACCTTGTGATATTATTGGTGAGAAGAGTGCAGCATTGCTGGGAGAGTAAAATCGTCGGACTTAACTGTGCCCCCCGGAGAACATTCAAATTACAATAATACTTGATAATATCCGTTTTGACTTTATTATATCACAAAATAAATGATAACATCCTGACATCTTTGTTTTAGAAGAAAATTAACATTTTATTTTTTAAATTGTAAGGGTTGTGCTTATTTAATGGCAATACTATATTTACAAACTTTAGTCTGGCATATGGACTTGCCAGACGTGCTTATTCGATGGTGACATTACGTTTGACGGAATAATTTCAAAGTACGCGGCCAATAACATATATAGAAATACATTTTGAAGGATGACAGAAGGATTTATACAAAAAGTTAATAGAGAAGTACGTAGTGACGTATACACAAAAAGGTATAAATAGAAGCAGTATATATAGAAATATAGAATTGGTATATATTGACGTACATATAGAAGTACGTAGATACATGAAAAGTATATATAGAAGCAGTACATAAAGAAGAAGTATATATAGAAGCAAGTATATACATAAAAAGTATACATAGAAAAGTACATATAGAAGAAGTATATACAGAAGTAGTACATATAAATGTATATATAGAAGTGCATATAGAAGCAGTAAATAGAGAAGTATATACAGAAGTATATGTATACGTACATATAGAAGAAGTACATATAGAAGTATATATAATATGCATAGTATATACAGATGAAGTATATGCAGAAGAAGTATATATGGTACGTAGAGACGTATATACAGAATAAATATGAATACTGCATATACAAGTCCATAGAGAAGAAGTATGGGAAATAAATCCAACAATATGAGGAAAAATAAGAGATAAATGTGAAAATAACTCGTAAAGATGATTTATCAATATATGAAAATTATTGTCAGCATTTAAAACGTTTCGATTATTGAATATATATTAAATATATATATATATCTATAATCTTCATCAGGACATTATTATCTGGTGATGTTGGCATATTTATCTCTCAATTATATATATTTCAAGGATTTCATTATTGGTGACGAAGTCACTCTATTAGATATTGTAGATGATGCAGAGGCAGTGCCCGAAGAGTGAAGATTAGTGACCTACGACTCTGAGCCTTATAGGAGAGTGGCAAAGACTATGGCTCTATACATATTTTTGTGTTCTCTTGGTTTCTGTTGTATCACACATTTTTGCCAAAAGCACTTCTCACCTTAGCTAGCCTGTTGCTTACTTTTTATCAATCCTGACAGGATACGTCTACAGGACGAGGAATCATCATCACCTGCCCAATATTACATACTACGCCGAACTCACTACGGGCTATCATGACAAAGTGGCACCAAGGAATCATTACAAGGACAGCTTAAACTCTCTTGGTACTGTGGACGAGCAGATTCCCAGCCCCCACGAACGAAACGAGTCCGGATATGTGTGGCTTGTGCGAGGGGGAGAAGTGTGGCGAGTGACCACAGAAATTGAAATTCGTCACCTCTTCGTTGCTGAAATGCTGGTGAAATTCTGCACTAGCAGTGCAGAGTGGCCCGGATGTGAGGATTGACGCATGCTGATGAATGTCGAACGTACAATTCAGAGTGAGGAACCCGGATGAAACACAGCAATGGGATATTTAAGGACCTGCCCTCACACATCGGGGAGAAAGTCTGCAGTAGCATTTTGGCTGTCGAAACGAGTGGAAGAGAGGATATAGTTGGATTGTGCTAGTGAGAAGACTAGAACTGCTGGGAGAGCAAAGCAATTACGACGACTACGACTGTCTGATAATCTAAAGGTCCCTGGTTCATTCCCGGGTTTCGGCACCACTGATAACCTGAAAAAAGCCGTTTGCTAAAGTTCCTTGTCACATCAACTATAGCCTGGCTTCTTACCACTAGCCATGATGTTTTCTCATTTGAAAACACCCGCAGGGATACTCTCAAGGACAAAATGGATTGGAGGAAGAACCACAACAAACCCTGACTGGACTTTCATGGAGTCAACATGGATTACTATCTTAATCTTCGTTCATGTAGCCAAACCATGTATATATATATATATATATATATAATATATATATATATATATATATATATAGTTGTGTGTGTGTGTTTGTAATTTCATCTACAGATCTTTTACTTTTCCCATTATTTTCTCTTACGTCCCAAAAAAACAAGCGGCTTCTATCCTCAATGCAACCCTCATTTTTAAACTGCGATTGTCAATCATTATGAATTTTGGAAGAAAATGAAGAAAATAAAAAATACAGAAAAGACAAAATAAAGGCTTGTGGACGATCTGATTCCCTACCCCCACGAACAAAACACGTCCGGATATGTCTGGCCTGTGCGAGGGGGGTGGGGTGGCGAGTGACCACAGAAATTGAACTCGCCGCCTTCTCGTCGTGAGGAGTGACGCGTAGTTGAAATACTGTTGTAGATAGTATTTCCACACGGGCAGTGCTGAATGGCAGTAGCCCGGATGTAAACAGTTACTGATTATTTAAGGCCTACCTTCCCAGACCAGGGGAGAAAAACCGTAGTCGGATTTTGCTGTCAAGAAGAGAGGCAGAAAACTATATTCGGATCTTGCTGTCGAGAGGGGAGGCGTGTGTAGTAGTACTGAAAGATTGGCGGTTGGGGAAACTGGGTTTGCTTTCATTCCTGTTACAGTTAAGTAGAACATTCACGGCTGCTAACCTTTAGTAGACCCAATTGACGTTCTCGATACACTCACTTACCCAACAGAATTCACAGTACTAGTGAAGTATTCCAAAAATAAGTAACAAAAAACATAGAGGGGATAGAGGGGACAAAAACATAGAGGGGATAGAGGGGACAAAAACATAGAGGGGATAGAGGGGACAAAAACATAGAGGGGATAGAGGGGACAAAAACATAGTATGGTCTAACACAATGGAGGAACATATAACAAAGGCTGAAATTTATTTTCAACAGACTTGGCAAATCAAATCAAATCAAAATGCGTATTTGCCAAATCACAAATCGCATATCTGGGACACTTCATAACCAGTGAAGGGTTAAAACCAGGCCCCAACAAAAATGAGATCCATCAGTCATATGCATCTTCAAAATGCAAATCAGTCTTAGAGAGACTCTGTGTGATGACCAATTACCTGTGTAATTAGCGAATTAGTCAGAGGTTACAACGCCATGACGTCAACTTTTACAGAAAGACATAAAATGGTCGTTCGATAAGCCAAAGGTTGAAGCAGTAAAAAAAAAGAAAATGATAATTATTCAACCAATAATACAATATTACAACCCTTACCTACCAACAAAAATCACCACGGACTAGGGGCGGTAATGGAGCAAATACGTAATGGAAAATAGAAACCCATATCTTTTGCATCAAGGACCAAACCTCCTACAGAACAAAATGACTGTCTCATTGAAAGCGTGGCCCTGAGCATTGTATTTGTCTTTATAAAAAAAATACCATCAGTACATCATTTTCTAATTGAAAATGACCATAAACCACTGAAGTAAATATTTTCAAAGCCACTTATAAAATCTCCACCAAAAATCCAAAGATTCATGCTAGTTCTACAACTATACATACCAAGTCGTGACAAAATTGTTACAGACACATTTCGCACATACTTCGAAGCTCAGAAATACCAGAAACAGGCAGGGCAACCTATTTAAACATGATATCAAAGAACTATCCAAAGTCTGATGATAAACTGAACGGCCTTAAAAAAGAGAAAATACTATCTAACATTCAATTCTTTGCTTCCACTCGGGACGAATTGACAATCGTCAAAAGACACCTCTTATCAAGCACACGCATTGTTGTCCCCAGCTTAGTCCGCAAATAAGCGCTACAAAAAATCCATACATGACATTTAGGAATCGAGAAATTCATAGCGCGAACCATAAAACAAGACCAGGTATAAATGCCTAGATCAAATGCCTGATTAACACCTGTTCCGCATGCATTGATCACAGGAATCAGCTACTAGTTGAAACTCTAATCAGCCATGAAATACCTGTCACTACATGGACAAAGGTGGAAACATATATATTTCATCTCTACGGCAAGTCGTGTGTAAACATCATAGAATGCACAACTAGATACTCCGATGTTTCAGAATAGTCGACTGCCAATTATCAACAATTGTAAAAACAACTGCAAAGATAATTCCCTAAATTTGGCATTCCTAAAATAATGGTCAGGGACAACAGAATTCAAATCGAGAGAATTTGAGACATTTGCCAAAATATGGAACATATATCACATAACCACTTGTCCGAATTACCCTCAGGCAAATGACGTGATATAAGGAAATATACAAACCACCAAGAAAACCATCAAGAAAGACATAAAATACAATAAAGATACCTACATGGCACTCTTAGTACTATGTACAATGCCTCTAAAAATTATTCCCTCTCTCCAGCTAAACAGCTGATGAACAGAATGCAAAGAACAAATTTTCCTATCATTACTAGCCATAATTTTTTTTAAAATTAAAAAACATAAATAAAAAACACCACATACACTCTCGAGCTACCCATACTTAGACAACATTAGAATTAGATTTAACAACAATTGGCTTAGAAATGGTAAACTAATTAGAAAAACTAGACCAACCTCATTCTTATTTAGTCATCACTGAAGAAGGAAGACAAATAAAACGCAACAGGCGTCATTTATAAAGGACAAGGGACCACCAACAAACACTAACATTGATTGATACGAATATTCCTACATGAAAACCCAAACACTCAAAATCAACACCCAACCCCCTAATACAACAAAACAAAACATGTACACCACATGAAGTGGAAGAATAATAAACCCTCCGCAAAGATACAGAGTATAAAAGATTTTTAAGTATCATGTTAAATACGTCACATCAAGGAGCCTTCCACTACCACCACATTATATTCCAACCCTAGCGGCTGCTGCTGCTACTATCTAAGTACAGAATAGATCTTTAAATCTAACGCACGTGTTTGTCCTATCTCTGTCTTCATTCTCCGAACATAATTAAATAATAAGCAAGATTTTAAAGTTTATCACAAATACATTTTTATTTACACCACAAGATAAAATGTGGGATACTAAGTTTTTCTAAGAATTTACACCCAAAAAATTATCTACGAAAAACTTTGAACACATTAATTACACTTTCACTTTCACTTTTCCCATAACATTATTCAGAAACTTTGCAATACCACGTGCAAAATCAAAAGCCTTCAAAATTTATAAATGAAAATGTCTCCCTAAAATCTCTAGAAACAATTTCTCTAATAATAAAACATTACAAAGATATATAGTACTATTTATCCATGGCTGGAGAAGAACATATGGATTCATACCTTTCCAAATAAAACAGTCACCGATTCCATTTCCTACGACTATAATCGTTGGGGTAAGGCTGTCTGATACAGTTAAATCCCATTGTCGTTTCATGAATTACTAGAACTAGATTGAAGACAACAACGAACTATCTAAGAAACTTCAGCTATTTGTTTAGAAAAAATGTTTTAATCAATTAATTTTTTTCGAAAGTGTTGAAGAATCTTTGGCTTTTTTCGGTTTTAATTTTGTTCTGCTGGTGTTAATTGTTATCGAACGAGAACGGAATTCGTGTGATACCAACTGAAGTAAAAAATAAACTTAACCGCCAACAAAATCTTCAAGTTAGCTTTTCTCTTTCTTCTCACTTTCTTTTCTATTTCCTTTCTCGTGTTTATAATAAGTAAAACTCTCAAGAGACACTTATATTCTCCAATTCTGATCTCCCACTTATATTCTCCAATTCTGATCCACCCTCGCCACCAAATACCCTCATTATATCCCCCAGCACCTAATTGCCACAATTCTCTAATTTAAACGTTTTTGAAGCTAGTTCCCTTGGGCTTTAACTTTTAAAAAGGAATAAATAAAACACTAATTTTAAGGAAACTGTCAGAAGACTTGTTTGTAAACAAGTGATTTATTAGGTGAGTGAAAAGAATAGATAAATTGATAGAAATTTTAACGAGAATAGAAAGATAGATAGACGAGCAGACTGACATAGATAGATAGATAGATAGATAGATAGATAGACAGACGTTTATGTAGCTAAACTATCAGGCTTGTAAACTTATAATTTTATTGAAATGACAAACATATCAAGATCTATTGACAAGTGTAAATACAGATTAAGTGCAAAAAATCGGAATTTTAATTAATTATCATTTGAAACTTTAAGCCAGTAGAGGTATTTTTATTACAGAAATGTAGATCACTCATACAGCAGTAGATTAGACACTGGAGTGGCACCTACATTTTATGGCCTAAATCTTCCAAATATATTGACTCAGAAATAGCATTCTAATTCTTAAATCATTCATTAATCCTAATAGAAAATGTTAGTACCTCTGTCCTATAAAAGTTGGCATTATATACATATATATATATATATATATATATATATATATATATATATATATGTGTGTGTGTGTGTGTGTGTGTGTGTGTTTGTGTCTTAATACCCGTGTTCCTTAGTTGTACGACTGTAATCATCTTGCAACATCCCCTGGTTAAAAATGAGGCCGTGCAAATCGTTCAGGATGAAATTCAAAAATGTTAATACTGATTATATGATGTTGCTTATTCACCGAATTCTTATTTCTAATGAGTGTCGTCATCTAGCTAAATAATGGACCATTTATTTTTTATTATAAATAAAGAAGGAAGAAAATGACATGCTACATAAAAATAAAAGAAAGAAAGAAAGAGAGTAGGGGAAAGAGGGAGTGAGCGCATGAAAGTGATAACACTAATCTGTTTCAATCGAACGTAATGAAAAGATGAAAAGAAGGAAAGAAAGAAAAAATGAGAGTTAAATCCAGATTATTATACATTTTACATATTGAACTATTTATCAACAGCTCATATCAAACGTTGTAATAATTAAATTATCATACTGTGGAATATCCAAAGGTCCTGCTAATAAATGATAATTTCAGACTATGTATTGGAATTTTTTCTATCTTTATTTGACATTTTTATTTATCAAGTGAATAAATGAGGTCTGTCCGCAAAATATCGAGCCATTTAATATTAACCAACACAAAAAGATAGAGCAATTGAATAATAAGTCAAAATGTCTTAGTTCCCTTAACAGGTCTCCATAACCTCGTTCATGGTTTTTCAAATGTTATTTTCGCTTTATAAATAAATCATAGGATGGAACTTCGTGAGGGTTGTAGACTAATGAATTTGGGTATGGTATATTTTATCAAAAAATCCCTTCAGAGTACGGAAAGAATCTACTAGATCAACCATTGGGAATTGAACGACCGTACAAGTTCATTCAATGGCGTCTCACTATCAATTGAAATCTCCCTTACGACTTAGTAGTTAAGAATTGGGCGCTTACATTAATATTCCAAATAATAGCCCCTAAAGTTAATATAAATATCAAATAAAATAAAATTCAAGCACTACCTTTATGGATATGAACTATGAGTTAGAAATTTGAATATATTGAATTATGGGTGAACTCAATCTTCAGACAACTGGACAGACAAAGAATTCAATTTATGACTGACTGTTAGTTTACCCTGGAAGTCTCACAGTGTATGTGACCTGGACAAAGTAATAAAAAAAAACACCTGACGTTGAAGCAAATCTGTTCCTGACTGGAAGAAGGATAAAATATTCCTCATTTTGCGTCTGATGATGGAGTCCTGGGGAGTAATCTTTCCAGTAGATCTCCTGAAATAGTCTATTATGCTTTCATTCTAAATCTTTTTCGTATATATATATATATATATATATATATATATATATATATATATACTGTTTAAATATTTTCATGTCAATTTATCGATTTATAATTTGTGCTAGCGTCTAATCTCCCATCAAAGGTCAAATAGTTTTCTCGTCGGGATTTATTTACAATGTTGATAAAAGTGTTGCCCGTATCGGGTAACGCCCCGCTCCTTGCGAGTGTTTCTGTTATACTATTTAACTACGACCACGATGTGTAGGAAACAACATCCCCCAACTAACCCGGAGGTGAATATCTATTTCTATTATTTTATATTCCCAACTGATAAGAACCACTTTATTTGAGCGTCCATTCGGCTGCTTTTTTTAGTCAACATAGAAAGTCTTACTGAATTGTTTTTCCTGGGGGTTAGTAAAAATCAAAAATATATCTAATGTGACTTCAGACAAAGCTTATCGAAGATTTCATCAAAGTTGACTTTATAACCTGTATTTGTTCAATGCTATGTACAGAATGAATTAATAAGTTTCATTCAAATCTTCATATATATATATATATATATATATATATATATATATATGTGTGTGTGTGTGTGTGTGTGTGTGTGTGTGTGTAAGAGAAATAAGAAATGAAAAATAATTTGCTGGGGGTTTTTTATATATTTATTATGACGTTTCACCCTGTATGGGCTTCATTAGATAACAATCAAAAATATCTTAAATTCAACTACAGACACAATTGATATGAAGATCTAATCAAAATTTACAATGTTTTCTACGCAATGAATTAATAAGATTCGTGTAAACTTTCCAATTATATATATATATATATATATATATATATATATATATATATATAAAAGATTAGAGGGAGAAAAGTGTACAAAAGAACAAAACTCAGACAAGTGTATGTAGGAGATATATTTCACCGTACATTGAGCTCGGCTTCATCAGCCGTTTATTTGATCATTAAAGCATGCTACATGTGTTTTATAGAAGAGAAATTGAACGGGAGAGAAGTCAGGTGGATGGGATAGTGCTTGTGAGGAAATTTGATTGGCCAGAAGGAAATATTTGATGGAAGGGGAGAGAGAGAAGATCAAAAGTGAGGAGGGAGTTAGAAAGGATATGCAGAGTAAGGTGGTTAAGTACAGAGGGATAGAAACAAGATAGGAGAGAAAATGGGTCAACCTTCTTGGGGAAAAATTTGATCTATAGAAGTAGAAAGAGAAGAAGTAAAAGGGAAGTGAGTGGGGTGGAAGGGGTGGGTAGTCATTCACTAGTGGACAGGGGGAAGATTTTGGCGATTTTGGTCGCTAGTTATGAGTAAAAAGAAACAGGACACGGAAATAGGGTGGGTAAGAGGATGTTTGGTAAGTGATGGTGGTAGGTAAAGTGGTTAAGTGCAGGGGAAGAGAAAGCATGGTAGGTGGGGAATTAAGTTAACATTCTTAGATTGGAATATGGAGAGGATTTTAATACATAGGAATAGAGGGGAAGGAGTAAGAGGTAGGGAGAGGGGTGGGTTTGATCAGTAAGGGAGGAGAAAGTCAACTTTTTGGGGGAAAAATTGTTGTGTATGGGACAGTAGTTTTAACCATTTCCAATTCTGATTTTATTTTCATGTGTGATAGTTTTTGCGATAGATAGATCCAGGTTAAAAAATCCAGGTCTTAAGTTTATCGTTTCGGTGTGTGCTCTGATTGCTGATTAGCATAGGCGTCTCAGCCTTTTCCTGTGTATGGGTTTGATGAGTGAAGCATTGGTGAAATTGAATGTATGTTTGTAGCCTGCAGTGTGGGTGAATAAGGCATTCAGATTATCATTTGTTCTTATCGATCTCTGATGTTCATAGACGCGTTGGGTGAGACTGCGTTGGGTTTCTCCAATATAGCGTTTGTTTCAGTCGTTGCAAGGGATGGTGTAGATGCCTGCTTTGGGAGTGTCGGGGGTGTTGGGAGCATTTGTGCGCGTGCAGGAGTTGGTGAGGTCCTTGATTGTTTGGAAAGTAGTTTGTGTGACTTTTATTCCTAGAGCGGTTGGTTTGTCGTAAAGTGGTTTGTTTTGTGTGTTGGTGGGTAGGGTTAAATGTCTGTGGCGGGGTAGTGGTGGTGGTGTTTTTTGTTTAGTGTTTGAGTGTATTTTGAAGGCTTTTTTCTTGGCCTTTAGGATGAAATGTCTGAGGTATTTCAGAGTTGTGAGGGAGTTCTCTATGTACTGGTATTCTTCTTCTAAGTATTGAGGGCTGCATATGCGTTATACTCTTAGGTAGAAACTAATAATAAGACTCGATTTGATCTTGTTGTGATGGGCGTAAAAGGGTATGTAGTCTTTTTTGTTTAGTCTACCGCAAGCCTACCAACAAAAACGACTTTTTAAAAATATATCTCTTATATACACTTGTCTGAGTTTTGTTCCTTTGTAAACGTTTCTCCCTCTAATCTTTACTACATTCTGTCGGATTTACTCCAATCCTCATATATATATATATATATATATATATATATATATATATATATATATATATATATACCCAAAAATATGCATCATAGACATATGTATATAATATATATACAAATATTATATATTCACACTGAGAACTAGGTTCACACACACACGCACACACACATTTATATATATATATATGTGTGTGTGTATGCTCCCCATCCCCTAGGGTTGAGCACTCTGGGGGGGATCTCGCTGACGGCCGCCAACTCGAGCGTAAACGCAACGCTCTTCTATATAAGGAATGGAGCACACTGTGACGGCCTTTACACACAAAGGGATGTGTATATTAACACAGTTAAAATCCCCTTCCCATTCTGTAAGTGAAGACAGCCTAATGATTAAGGTGCTGGACTGACACCCAACCGATCGGATTTCAATTCCGGCTGTAAATGTCTAGTCACACTGAAGAGACTTGATAAGTCGAAACACGTGTCTGTGGATGACCCTATATATATATAGATAGATAGATAGATAAAAGGGTATGAAAACACACAATGCTGTTAAAATGAAAATATCATATTCACAGCTAATATTGAACAATATTTCGATTTTTTATAAATCATCATCAGAGCTTGTTTTTAATCCGGACTCATCGAGTGAGAATCAGGAAATAATTTAAATTCAAAACAGAAGAATTGTTGTTCCAAAAAGCGTGCAAGCCATGCGATCGTTTCGTCATTAGCACATCCGCTACGCGTTTCTCCACCAACGTCATAATTATATATCTTTAGTGTAACAGTTTTTGAAAGAAAAAGACACATTTCAAATTAAAAAATAGAAAAATTCTCTTTTTCAAAAATGAAGAGTTCATAGTCAGCCTGCAATGGATTTTTTTTTTTCGGAAAATAAATATTTTTTTCCAAATTTAAAAAAAAAAAAAAATACTTTTTATGTAAAAAATATGAATGGTGTTAGGGTTTATTGGGATAATGTGAAATTAAAATTTGTTAGGAAGTATATGTCAGAAATGGTTATGTAAAGGGGATTTTATGATTTCTGAGTACAAGTGTCGCTAAATAAGGGGATATATTAAAAAAGCCTTGTCTTTGGGGATGGTTTGATGTGTGAGAATAACGCAAGATTCCATAATTCTACGTAGTGTTCTATTGTGTATGTGAGTTAATATTTTTGGCACCTTTAAAATCAAAAGTATGGTTATTGTCTAAAATATGTTTAGCTAAGGCATTGTTTAGAAAACCTCGTTTAATATGATATCTATGTCCAGAGACCCGTTTAGATAAAGATCTAGATGTCTCTCCTACATATTTTTGTTACAATTTAAGCAATCTACTGTGTAGACTCCTGCTTCGTAGTGTGTGTGTTTATAATTATTTTTATTCTGTAAAATATTTTTGATTGGAGTGAGTAACTGTTTTAATACCTATTTTTTTAGGTTTCTATTTATTTTATATGTGATAGGATTATTAGGAAGTATGATGTACATATCAGAATCGTTATTGTTGTTATGTTGTGTATTATTAGGAGATGAAGTGTTATTTTTTTCTATTGTGTATTTTCAATGCCTTTTTTAGCACGGTGTATGAAATTTAAAGGGTGTCGTAATTTAAGAAAAGACTTTTCAATAATATGAAATTCCTCTTCTAAATATTTCTTATTGCATATCCTAAGTACTCTAAGAAAGAAACCTATTATGGTACCACTCTTTATCCCATTGTTATGGTGGGAATAAAAATGGATGTAGTCATTTTTGTTAGTATTCTTATGATAAACTTTAAATTCTAAAATGTTGTTATTGTTTATAATAAGTGTGTCTAAAAATGGTAGGGTGTGGTTTTGTTCAAGTTCATGAGTGAATTTAATGGAGGGTTGCACATCATTTAGTTTGTCAATGATATTAGTTAAATTATAGTTTCTTGGGTAAATGAATAACGGAGAAAATTAGAGTTAGAAGGTAGAATATATTTAAAGGGACCGGATTCTAAGAATTCAAGGAATAAGTACGCTAATACACCACTCAAAGATGACCCCATAGGTAACCCGAATTTCTGTTCATAAAAAGTTCCGTTATATTGAAAAAAAAACAATTTTTAGTGCAAAGTTTGTAAATTTGGATTATCTTGTTTATAGTAATGGAAATGTAGTATTAATTTTGTTGGGATGGTTTTCTAAATGAGTAATGTATTTGTCAACTGGGATACTTGTATAAAATGATTTAATATCTAGGCTTGCTAGACATTTGTTGTTCATGCTTATATTTCTTATTTTTCAATTAAGCTATCAGAAATTTAAATTAGAACCATACCCTTTTATCTATACATATACCATCGGATTCATTTCCTTACTCTTAACTATATATATATATATATATAATATATATATATATATTATATATATATATATATAAAATGCAATATATATATACTGAAAATTAAACTCATCTATATATATATATATATATATATATATATATATATATATATATATATATATATATATATATATATATATATATATATATATATATATATATATATATATATATATATATATAATACAATATATATACTGAAAATTAGACTCATTATATATATATATATATATATATATATATATTATATGTATATATATATATATATATATATATATATAATGAGTCTAATTTTCAGTATATATATTGTATTATATATATATATATATATATATATATATATATATATATATATAATATATATTAGTCTAATTTTCAGTATATATATTGCATTTTATATATATAAGGGGTAAGGGATAGTGGGGAAAGTATGTTTTGGATATTAATTATGGTATTAAACTGGTTCAATTCCATAATGAAATTTGGTGCCGATATTGAGCTTTGGATAATGTCAGAATTTTGCTGTCAGTATGATTTATACAAGAGAAATGTATAGTTTCCAATATATCCAACTACTAACATAATCCTGATCATTTCTATTACACTCCGACAGTTATTTTCTACCATATAGACCTGATTCAATGACTAAATGGAAACACTTAAAACATAAAAGTGCAAAATTTTAACTGATGTTGTCACTGCGATTCTGAACAAAAACCAAACTATATTTTGGTACAAATAATGATCAATATATTTAAAATAATAATAAAAAAGTTGCCATTTTTGAAATGCCACATTGGGATTTCCCCATCAATTGATCTTGCTATGAAAAAATCAGGAATCCTTGATAAACTTAAAATTGGTTAATTGCAGATCTCGTTCAACAGCCTACAAAATGGATATGAACAAAATGATCGATCAAAAAGTCGTATTTATTGATAATAAATTGTATCGGGAGATTATTGGTAGTTTAATCTAATCTCAGGCTTTCGACTAGACCTGAAATCTATTACACAGTTATGAAATTATCTCATGGTTTAGTCAAATCAACCGCAATATATTTAGTAAGAGCAAAAGAGTGGTCGTCGGGGGCCCAATAACTGATCAATCCAGCAATGTTTTTGGCAAGAAAACGTAATCCACTAGTGTTTAAAACATATAGATATAAAGCACCAGTTTATTCGAGACGAAATTGAAAAGGAGTCAGTATTTGGGAATCAGAAAAACTAATAATTTTTTTTTCTCTAATGTTTTTTATTTATTTTTTTTTTTTTTTGAGTTAGCAATTCCAACTTATGCCAGGTTAGGAGGAGTGTTGAATTATTCTTAGGTATAATCTATACGAAAAGTTTATAGACTGTCCTAAGTAGCAGGGGTTATTGACCAATGGAATAACAACTAAAATGTATTTAAGCTCGTTGATGAATTGTCCTAGATCAGTTGCCGACTGAATCCCGGTCGTAAAACCACTTTTGAAGACGTCAAGGTTCGTATGCTACACGGAAGGTCTTTTATCCTGGAACTGTGGTGACGTCGATTGACAAAAAGAAACATTACGTTTTGCTCTGTTTACTTGGCGCGATGAGAGTTGTGATTTGGACGATACGAAATTAAAAAAAAACACCATGAAGGCAGGTCTTTCTCATATCGGACTCTGGTTGTTTTTTACAAGCACTTAATTAAAGTTAAAATTCGGTCTGAGAGACAAACTCTCTTCATTGGTGTTTAGCGAAAGGTGGATGAAACTTGTGCGACTATGTCATGCTTGGATTTACAGGTACCTAAGAATATTGGAAGAATAATGTCGACCCATTCCAGGTAAGTTAGAATTTTAAAACTTTTTGTTTAATTATTGATTAACTTAGAGCTTATGGGCCCCCTTTTTTGTCTAGTAATAATGTTCTCCCAACTGTGCTGCACTCTGATCACCAACAATCAAAATCTATCGAAGTGCCTCGTCCACCTGTCGCAAGAGTCAAAATGCTACTGCAAGCTTTTTTCGTAGCCGTCGTGCGTAATCGTTTGACGCTGCCTCTAGCCGTCGCCGTATGCTTATATGCACGCCCGATCTCGAGAGAATTTGCATACGTGAAAACCCATTCTCGCTGGTTCGAGATCGCTCATCGTTAAATATAGTCTTTACAGAAGCCATGTTTCTTTCCCGCGATGACCCTGCAAGCCAGACTCGTCTGCGCACGCTTTGAGTTTCGAGGTATGTTATTTTCATTACATCCACACTCCTCCCTGATCTGAGGATCACACAAAGTGCAGTGCGGAGTAGGTCTCTTTAGTCTGCTACTTCGTCTATGCAGGACACGCTCGGTGGCATCTTCATCCTCGGTTGTATCATCGGATGTGTCTCTCTCGGTAGTCTCTTCGGCCTCAGTTGTATCATCGGATGTGTCTCTAGGCCAATTCTGGTCACACTCGTTGTGATCAGTCTCAGATACTGCTGAATCCTCCCGCTTCAAATCCTCATACAACCGGCGAATAGTCCGAATGCGACCGAGATCCAGTTCTTCTATGAATGCGGCGCCCACTGGCTCAGTAGGTTCCGTTTCTTTACGGATTGCATCTAGCCATCGCTGGGAGACTCTGGTGAGTGGATCAGCTCGGTTTGCGTGAGATTTGACGAGCGCCACGTCGATTGTCAGCCCATACTCCGCAGCTAATTCATGGAGCGTGCTCAGCCGGCGTCTTATTAACATCTCTGATGCCGCCTTGGTCCGTACATGGTGTCCAAAATCCACCGCTGCACACAGAGTCCGTCTGCAGGTGAATCACGCTTGCCTTCCATTGTAGCGCCAGGCTGACACCCCTTAACACTGCATCAAGCTCTGCCAGATTTATGTGCTGATCTGAGTATACCGGTCGTAGCCACCTTGCGTCTTCAATTATGGCTCCGCCATATTCAATAGCCACACCGGTGGCCAAGGAACTTGCATCCACCCACACAGTGACATCCCGACCGTTCTCGCAATAATCTCCTCCAGCATCCGACGCAGTGGGGGGTCTTGAACTTCGTCATCCCATCCTGTTGTTACGGCGTTCGCTCTCCGTTTCAAGAACGCTGCTGCAACACGGAGCCAGCCGCACACTGGAAAATGTCCGGTCAGCCGCCCACACACGGAAAAGATGCTTCGACGTATAAGTACGTCAGGGGCCGTCAGACACTCGCTGTCGCGTCGCCATCGGAGTCTACCGTGCTCCTCCCAGACATACAAGCCCAACACACGAGCGCCACTACTCAGTTGCTCTAGGTCCTTACAGGTAAGCCCAAACAGCTCAAGATGCGCCTTCACGTGAGCCGCCAGACACACACTCTCGTTGACGAATATGTCGTCGATGTATGACGAGATAGCGCTGTTGATGGTTTCATTCTGCCCGATCACAGCTTTGACAACGGATCACATGATCTGTGGGGTCACGTTCAGCCCGAACCCCAAGCGGGTAAGGCAATACATTTGCCCCTTCACCTTCACCGTTTAGAATGGCCACAGGGACTTGTCAACGTGAATTTGTTGATACGCCTGGCGCAGGTCCACTATAGCGACATTTGACCCTTGCTGTCGCCATTCCCTCAGCTTTTGAGCGCAAACGTCTGCATAGGCTGTGTAAGCATCCACATGCGCATTCAGTTCGCGATAGTCCATGACTGGTCGAACCTTCTGTTTATTCTCCTGTACTACGGCCATCAGCGGGATCAGAACCTTTGGGGGTCCAAGCTCATCTTCAGGGTACGGAAGCAGCCAACCGTTGTCTATCCAAATCTGCAGTTCGCAATTGTACTCCTCTTGGACATGGATAGGGATGGGATATTCTGCTAGCCTGTTGTTCAACGTGGCTGGTGGCTGGTTGTCGGACCACTTCCACGATGCAGCCCAAATCCTTTCACGTGCATTATACTCTGCACAGAAGTCGGGCTCGCTAATCTGGATGGCAGCGCAGAACGGTTCGTTAGACTGGGGAAAATTTACGTCGCCCAGCTGCTTGATTGCGTCCAATCCGAGCAACAAGTCAAATCCTAGTAACACCCCATCCACTACTAGAACTTTAATGTCGAAGGGGGGCCTATTGCCTACATCAAGTTTGACTATTCCAATTCCGCTGCAACTGAGTGTCCTTCCACCCACTGTTAGTACTTGCACCTTCTCTCCACGTCCGACAGCATGCCATGCGTATCAGTGACTGCGTAAACCCGTGTCCACTAGGGCGGTACGCACCGTCCCATTGATTCGTACAGTGATCACAGGCAGCGCGCCGCTCAGTTGAGGTTTGGGGAGGAGACTGGCGCTGAAGACTCGTCCCCTTTTCCGTTTCCCGGACAATTTCGAACAATGTGACACTGTTGCTTGCACCGGTAGCAGGTGAGGGTTGTTCGCAGTCTGGGACTTTCGCGCCGCATGTTACATGTGTAACATTTCGTTTGAGCTGCGGTTTCCTTTGCCTGACAACATGGTGGATGTGTTGCTGCGGCTGCCAGCCCTATACCCGCAGACCTGTCTTTTAATATTGCTCGAGCGCGAGTCAATATTTCTGATATGCCCAAGTCCACCCGGGAGGTGGCCTGGAGAAGTTCCTCTGCATGTTCTGGCAACCCGGCAATGAATGCACATATCAAACCCCGCTCTGTCATACCTCCGAATTGAACCGCAAGCTTGCGCAGCTCTGCCAAGAAAACATCGACCGTTTCTCCCGGGTGCAAGCGGCATGCCGCAAACTGCTTGTAAGAACCAAAATGCTACTGCCAGCTTTTTTCGTAGTCGTCGTACGTAATCGTTTGACTTTATTTGAAGTGAGCACACTCATGTACTCACTCCAAATTCTTTATTCAAAAAATAAGAAGTCAATACATGAGTGTGTCATCATAACTCGGCATATAAGCCGGAAGGTTTAGTTTGGTGGGGAGGATAACAAAGCTGGTCATACCACTACATAGTTCACTCACTGACCGATACATTCAAAAATAAACCTGGCATTCTCTCCTTGTGCAGCCTACTTACACCAAAATGACTATTTCGCTCTATGGCTTTATCCTATTTTAAATTATCCCTTTCGAATGATTTGAAAGTTTTTTAAGCACAAGCTTCGTATGAAAAGGAGATGGATGGGTTGGGATAACAAAACAAAAAAATTCCCAAGACACTGAAAAATATAACAAAATAAAATAGTGGGCCATTTTGGTTACCTCCTTTCTCTCTGCTATTGTATAGGACCGGCGAGTGTCTTCCGATCTTTTTAATGTTCGAAAGCAAGCCAGTCGGTTCCTCTAAGTTGGGAGTGGGTGTCCTTAGAGGGGTGTTTGGTGAAAAAATTGGGGTTTCTCTGTAGGTCGGGTGGGTTGGGTCTACTTAGAAAAAGCTCTCCAGGAGTAAATATGCTAGGGTAAGATGAATGGTTTTATAAAAAAAACTTGGGTTTGGGGTCCTGGATATGTCCTAAGTGAAAAAATTAGGGTCATGATCATTCAGCCCCCTAACTAGAAGGACCAATGGTGTATGCTGTTTTTAGGCTTTGCTTTTAATGTCTTTGATTTTTCTTATTTTTGTAGACTTTGGTTGTCTATCTAGGGGTGGGGTCCCGAACAGGTGATTCGTCATGATGATGGGCAGGAAACAATGTTTCTACTCCTGTCCCCGTTCTTACACACAAGCTTGCAGCATTTATCCACCTTGCGTTGAATGTCATGGGTTCGAGCATCCTCCATTCGCACCTAATCTTTACCCCAAGCTGACGCTTTTATTGCATGCTTGCGAGTGGCAGCGCATTTCGAGCAAGTCGCCAGGTGAGGGAGAACTCGGAATTGTTCATAAATCCAGCACCTGGCGCCCAATTCCATTGTGAGCGGACCTTCTCCAATGACGAGCCGTGCCGCTCCACGAGCGGATCCGAAACGGACCCCTCCACTAATGTTCGATATAGTGACATTCGAGGCCATGAGACGTCACTAGACTCAGGTAGTCTTCGAAGGGCGTCACGGCACTCGAATAGAAACCGTTCATTCCGCCGAATTTTGCGGGACCGTGGGTTCATGTTCGGGAAGGTGGCCTGGATCCGTGCCGACCACGCGGTTTCGGTGCGTAACGATCGATTCATAAACGCCAGCCTCTCATGTCACGATGAGCCCCCAAGTTCAGCACCCCTAAACCTCCATTACAAGGCCGCTGGAAACAAACCTGCCTACGTACCTCCTCACAGAAAGCGGAACAGGGCCCGTTCAAGTGCCAATATCCGAGCCGTAGGTAGGGGAAGTACAGACAACTGGTAAATGATCAGGGGGAAGATGCAGGTAGCACAAGCCTTGACCTGGAGATCCGGCCCAAACCACACGCCAAGGATTTTGATGGGACCGTCACTCCAGCGGAAGCGGCCGGGCAGGGTATCGGATCCCGCCCAGGCGCCCAGCCACAGACCCTCGCTCTTTTCTAAATTGATCTTTGCCCCAGTGATTCGTTTGTACCTTGCAAGCGCCTTTTTCACCGCTTCTATGTCCGAGGCGCATGACTCGAATACGGTGATATCATCGGCGTACGCGGATACTTTGGCTTTCACGGGGCCAGGAATAAAAATTCCGCGCAGGACCGGACATGCCTCCCCATCTCTAAGCCTACGGAGCAGGGGCTCCAAGGCGAGGACATAGAGAAGAGAAGATAAGGGGCAACCCTGTCGCACAGATCACTCGATCTGAAAGGCTCCCGAGCGCTTCGCATTTACTTGTACCACTGCCTTAGGGGATTGGTACAGAATCTTAATCCATTTGCGGAACTCCGGTTTGAATCCGGCGTTCTCCAAAACAGTCTCCAGGAACCGGTGGTCCCCTGTCGAATGCCATGGATTGATCTAAATTGATCAGCGCGGCACATTTGTCGTCTTTTATCCCCTCTAGGATCATGCGAACCAAATGCAGATTGTTTTGGGTCGATCTTCCTTTCACAGCGTAGTTCTGTTCCAGTCCGATCAGATCGCCGACAACAAGCTGCAAACGGTTTGCTAAGACCCGGGCCAAAATCTTTAACTCTGTGTTTAGCAGAGTTATGGGCCTGTAGTCATCTAAGCCCTCCCAAACATTCCTGCCACCTTTCTTCAGCAATGTGATCACACCCTTGTTAATGCGCTTTGGGATTACTCCCAAGGCAAACCAATTGTTGAACACATCCGTCAGAATAGGGACAAAAATGTGCGACATCCTCAAGTACAATTCGTTGGGTAGACCGTCCAGTCCCGGAGCTTTGTTGAGTCCGACCTACTTCAGCGCATTACGGACTTCAGAGTCTGTAATCATCCCCTCACAACTAGCCGCTTTCACCTCCCTAAGGCGGGGAAAGTCGGCTAAATAGTAGTGGAACTCCTGCGCCGGGAGGTTCGGCAACCGGGTAAATCGTTCCTGGAAATGCGCCCGAAAGGCTTCCCGCATCTTACGACCCGCACGAAGGATGTGCCCGTCCGGGGTTACAACACTTTCGATGTACCGGTTCTCTAAACTCTTCCTGGCACAATCCTGCGTCCAATTTTACGGCTTCGTTGGACACTCTGTTTAGCCTAGATCTAACTATACTACCTTGATAGCGTTCGCTAGCCTCACACTCAAGGACCCCTTTCGCTAGATCTAAGGCTAGGGGATCCATCCCCATCCACCGCCCGGGAAATTTTATCTTCTATGGCCTTCACTTTCGCTGCCTTATCTAGGGCGACGTTGGTAATATTTGATAGTGAAGTCCCTAATTCTAAACTTAAGGTCAGCCCACCATCTATTCCCAATAACCGCCCCACTAACGCCCGCTTAATAAGTAAAACCAGCCTCTCACGGTAGTCACGTACCCCCAGTACTGAGGTATTTAACTTCCTGTAAGAGACCAGTCTTAAGCGAATAGTGACAGCAAGCAATTTATGGTCACTCTTCATTAAGGACAATCAAAAGTCGACGTCGGCTCTTCTTAAACACTTCAAATATGATTTAATTGGAACAGAGGGCGAGCTATTCGTCCATGTCACATCTCCCGCCCTGGTGAGAAGCGAAACCTGTCGACCAGATCGTACTCGGCCATTAGATTGCGCAGGCTGCTTCACACCCATCCGACCCGCTAGCTCCCCGTCCGGTCTAACTTGGGATCAAGGATCGCGCTCCCATTAAGACTACCCGTCCCGCATGTACGGCCAAACTGCCGAAAAAAGGATTTCCTCTCCGCAGATGTATTAGGCGCATTAAACGCGATTTGCCATGATACGGCAATATCGGCCACAATCAGCCTGCCACTTGCGCCAGCATCAGTCACCGATCCCAGACTGCTTTTAACTAGCAGTGACACACTGCGACTGTTTGAATCACCGAATGCTGAGAAGACCTCATAAAAATTATTTCCCACCCGGCCATCCACGCTTGAAACAAAATGTGTCTACCGCACCACGGCAACATCCACTCCAAGAGACTTGAGTTCTTCCCTCAAACGACTTGCGCTTGAGGGTCTCTCAAGCCCCTCGCATTTATACTGGCAAGAAGAAGAGACATTGTTACTTA
The DNA here is from genome assembly GCA_023376005.1 of Doryteuthis pealeii. Lineage (NCBI taxonomy): Eukaryota > Metazoa > Mollusca > Cephalopoda > Myopsida > Loliginidae > Doryteuthis > Doryteuthis pealeii. The sequence continues at coordinate 49,409,193 of CM042173.1, forward strand.
CCTTTAGTCAATGTCCAGCACTGGCAGGAAGTCCTCCCGGGTAAGGATGCCGACGGATTGGCCAAGACTGTCAATACCCAATTCCTTGGAGACGGTATCCTGGCGATGCTGCCGATATCATGTGGATACTTTATTTTTATGGCCCTGTATAACGAAGGATGAATAAAAATCGGAGCCCTTCCTTTACACTTGGATTTCAGACTTGTTAGTGAGGGATGCACCTTTTTCACCAATACCTCACCCGGGAAAGCGCTTTCGGCCGCTGTAATTGTGCGCCACATGCCAATAGCGCGGTTTTTCGGCTCCCGGATGAAGGTGGTTACTAGAGGTGCATCCCTAAAGTTCAATGGATTATTAAGCATTTTCCCATCCACGGAGTTGAGTTTCCAGAGTGGAGCCCATGCTCTTATTTGTTGCGAGCTCAGATACTTGTCTATCTGACCTATAAGAAGAAATGATTTAAGTGCGACCGACCACCAAGACGAAGATGTTAGAAGAGACGCTAGAAGAACAGAAGAAAGAAGAAGAGAAGTAAGAAGTAAGGAAAGAGGTATGTAACATTATACGATTTGGTGCCGTTGAACAAGTCACGCCCTCATGACGTGGTCAGATTTGAACCTGCAACCAAAGAAAGAATTCACAACGTAGCCTAACCATTAGACAGAAAAGAAAAGAACATGAAGAAGAAAAAGAAACTTAACCAGTAGATAACGTCGAAATGTAGAAAAGAGACAGAAAGAAAGAAGAAAAAAGGCAGAAAAATGAAGCAGAGAAAAAGAAAGAAAAGAAGAAAAAAAACATGATAATTTTTTTTTAGATGTAAGTACGAACGCACACACGCACACATTGTTTTTAGAAACTTTGTAAAGAGACAATAGAAAAAGAAAATATATATATAGGATTGTTGAAGTTATGTTTTGTTGTTTTGAGTTTAAAAGACCAAGTGACAGTTAGAAAAAAAGAGAGAGAAAGATAAAAAAGAAGACCCAACTCAGATTTATTAGAAGAATATTGACAAAAGAAAATGTTCGAAATTGTGATATTTTGTGTTGTTAGGGATTTGATTTTCAGATAGAATGTTAAAATAAAAAATAAAAAAGAGACTGACATTAAGTTGAAAGAAAAAAAAAGAAAAAGAAAGAGAAACATTGTTTTAAGAAAAAAAAGAGAGACTTAGAACTGATATAGAAAGAGAAAAAGATCCAACTCAGTTTGTCACAAATTTAAAGGAAATATAGAATTGTTAAAAGTCACTGAAAAAAAGCCTTTGTAGTAAGAAAAAGAAAAAAAAGTGACAATGGAAAAAAGAGGGAAGAGACATTTTGGTTTGAAATTGTGAAATTGTTGATTTTATATTTTCCTTTCTCGGTTGAGGTGAATTTTTTTTTGTGTGTGTGTTGAATGTATGATTGAATTTTTTTTTAAGGTCTTTTGCCATTGTTTAAATTGTTTTGAAGATGGAGAAAAAAGGAGTGACAGTGTGTATGCTATGAGAGAAAAAAGAGAGAGAAGGACACTAAGAGAATCCATTCCCCCCTCCAAGTAGAGAGAAGGTGAGAGATACTGAATGTAAATACCAGAGAAAGAGAGAAAGCCTAAGAATATGTGCTCCTACCCTGAAGGCAAGAGATTTAGCAGTAATTGTTGCAGAATGTATGTGCACTAACGACCAACCCCTCTCCCCCCCCCCCAGTGGAAAAATGTTGACCAGTACGACACGTGGTGAATTTAAAGAAATTTTTTTTCAATCGCCATATTGATTTTTTTTTCTTTTTTCGACTCATTGGTTTATTGAAATTGAATTTTTAAAATTTATTCATTGTGATGTGATTAATGATATTTAATGTAAATCATTTTTAGATGTAATGTTATAACGAGTTTGAGTAATTTTATAATTCTAATAAGTTTTACCTGTGTAGAAATTAATTTAAAAAAATTAGTTTTGAAACTTTTATTTGAGAATGTAATATTTTTTGTGTTAAGTCACAATGCTGTTTTTTCGTTCAGATTGAGGGTTTGATATTGATTCGATTGTTGGAGATTTCGCTTAAGTTGTGTGTTTATGGATCTATTGGAATCACGGTAATAAAAGAAGTTTTTACAGAAAGACTCACCGATACCAATGATAGAGATCCTGTTTGGGAAATGTTCTAAAGGTATTGGCAACCTGCATTTTCCTGTGTTTTTTGGAGTTCTGAATATGTCAGAATAAGAGGTTTTTCGTGTTTGCTCCACACGACGTATTTTTTTCTGGGAATACAATTGTGTGTGTGATTTCTTCAATTTTTGGTCTTGATTGATGTCTTTGATTTGGACGCAGGCAGTGGGGTGAACACATAAAAATTTTGATTTGGGAGATTAAGAATTTTTGGTAGATAAATAGATGAATGAACAGACTCTAGAAAGAGCAAGTGCCCAATTTTGGATTGAATTTTAGAAGGAATAAGGTTTGTTACCCTGATTAATGGGATAATCTTAAGAAACCGGTGAAATTATTTGAATTTTGAAAGGAAAAGGAAGGAAAAAATAGCGAATTTAATTGAAAAATCTTTTGGGATTGATTTTGAGAAAAGGACTGACCTTACCCCACCCCTTGTCTCTCATTGGCTGAAGGATGAATGTGTGTCATTAGCCCCATGGAAAAAAAATGTTTTTGAACAACCAGTCACGTAGACATAGTCCGCCATCTTTGACTGGAATGTTTTTTGGGTCAAGCATGTGGTTTTTTCCACCCATGTCGGCCATTTTGAATGTTAAGATTTTTAGGGGAAAAAAGACAGATTTAAATTTAATTGGAGATTCTTTTTGAGGAAAAGAGATTTTAGTATATTGAAATATTGATGATGAATTTTATGTGGATTTTTACGGATTTTAACTGATGTTTTATTGTGGATTTGAAGAATGTTTTAAGAGAAGAAAAGACAAACTTTTTGAATTTAATCAGAGATTGTTTGATATTGATGATGAATTGTGGATTTTTGACTGGTGATTTGTTGAAGAAAATTTGTTGAAGAGAATTTTAAGAGGGATAACTTTGGATTGATTTTGAGAAAAAGTCCCTTGGAGGTTAATTGAAAATATTTTAAAAGGAAGGAAATTTTGGAGTTTAATAGAAATTAATAATTGATTTTTTTTTTCATTTTTGTCAGTGATCAGTGGCATAGTTTCGGGTTTTTGAAATTTTTCCCGAATATATTGAGATGAATAATTTGCTGAAAGAGTTGGTCTTAGAATAATTTAAAAAGGAAAGTTTTGAATTAATGTTGGATTGAATTTAAGAAAAAAAAGTGGAGGATTAATTGAAAATATTTAAGAGAAGGAAGGCCTTAGAGCCCAATGGAAATGAATAAATGATTTTGCATTTTTCATTTTTGGCAGTTACTGGTGGTATAATTCGGTTTTTGAATTTTTTCCGAAAGTTTGACATAGTCAATCAAAGAGTTGGTTTTAGTAAATTTTATGAGTGCCTAAATTCTATTAATGGTTTTGAAAATTTTATTAGTGAATTTGTGACCTTGCTGTATTTTGTGGATCGAGTTCTGAACTCATGCCTAGCTGTTTGGAGATTTTTTTTCCAATTTGTGTTAGGAATCGGTGGAGATATGGTAAAGAAAGTAGTGGTATCGAAGGCTCACCATTCCACGAATTGCGATTCCTTGATGAGCGTCCCATGTGGGTTACCGTAGTCTCGGGAATATATTCTGCGCTCTTTGGGTTTAGGATTCCGACGGTTCGGAATGTGTTTTGGGGTTCTGGAAAAGCAGAATAAGAGAGAAATGGCGAGTGGCCTGCCCCTGTGTTTTATGAGGAATAATTTTGGATCGGAATGTGTTTTGGGGTTCTGGAAAAGCAGAATAAGAGAAATGGCGAGTGGCCTGCCCCGGTGTATAATTTTGGATTGGAATGTGTTTGGGGTTCTGGAAAAGCAGAATAAGAGAAATGGCGAGTGGCCTGTCCCGGTGTTTTCTGAGGATTCATTTTTTGGGGGGTTATGATTTTGGGAATGGTCTCCAAGACGTTCGGAGGTGGAAGGTGTCTCGAGTCCGGATGCGGACGACAGGGCCACTGAACAATTAGGTATTAAGAACAGACGAGTGCCTACTTTTATGTTGGATGGTTCCTGGAGAATTTGTAGCCACTGGCAGTGACCGAGTATGGAAATGTGTTGATCAGGATAAAACGTTTGTCCCTCAGAGTAAAACTAAGTGGCACAGAAAAATATTTTTAGAAAGAAATTTTTAAATGCTTGTTGCTATTAGTGTGTTGCATCGTGCATGCTATTTTATAAGATTTATGAGTAACACATAGCCGATGAAGATTTTTCTTGCGCGGTAAAATTGTTGTTGTTTCTGCATGCATGTAATTTTTATTGATATAATGTTTTTGAGAATTGTATTAAAATTGTTATGTATTGTATTGTATTGTATTGTAATGTAATTATGCATGTATGAATAACACACCGCGTGGAGCAATAGATAGTAGGAAAAAAAGTGTTTCACATTAAGGAAGCAAGTAAAAAAAAATTCATGGCTGGTTAATCTAACATTGTGAGAAAGGTGTCCGCTTTGAATTTAGAACCACAAGAAGAGTTTTTGACTTGAGAAGATTTAACTTCAAATCAAATACATCCTATGCACTTATCAGAGAGGTCCTTTACGCCGATGATGTTGACTTTTTGGCTCACACTGATGAGGGTGTTCAAGATATTGTGAACCTTTTTGCTGCCTCGTGCTCTGCTTTTGAATTAAAAATAAGCTTGACAAAGACAAAGGTAATGTTCACCCCCGTAAAAGGTGAACCATATATCAAACCAACAATAGCCATTCATGGTACCTGCTTGGATGTTGTTGAGTCTTTCACATACTTAGGAAGTACAGTAACTTGTGATGGATCTTTGGATGCTGAGATTCACCGGTGCATCCAGAAGGCATCTGTGGCCTATGGAGCTGTCGAAAAACAGTTATGGTCTAGTACCGGCATTACCCGTAAAACAAAATTGAATGTTTATAGGTCCTACGTGTTGAGTGTTTTATTGTACTCAGTCGGAAACATGGACATTGTTTAGAAGACATTTGAAAATTCTTGAACACTTTCATCAGAAATGTTTGAGACGTATTCTAAACATCAAATGGAATTACAACACACCTAACACCGAAGTCCTTGCAAGGGAAGGATGCTCAAGCATTGAAACTCTTATCATAACGGCTCAAATGCGTTGGGCAGGTCATGTTGTGTGTATGAGTGATGCTAGATTGCCAAAGCAACTCTTTTACGGTCAGCTGCGTGATGGCAAAAGGCCGCAGCATAAGCCTAGGAAGAGGTATAAGGATTACTTAAAAAACAACCTTGTAAAAATAAAAATAAATCCTGACAATTGGGAAAAGCTGGCACTGGAGAGAACTGACTGGAGAGTTCATGTGGATGATGGTTGTACCAGTTTTGTGAGTGAAAGAATCGTGCATGAAAACCTAAAGCGTCAACTTCGAAAGGGTTACACCTGTCATATTGGAGAGAACATGGAGGGTTGGAAATGTCTGACATGTGGTCGAGTTTTGCTTTCTAAGGCTGGGTCAATCCATGCATGCTCACTTACAATTTTAACAAATCTTACCCTATACTCCTTTACAAAAAAATCACACTAACATACCAACCACACACATATAGCTTAACGACAAATCCAGTTCCCCAACACATATAAACAAAAAAAAATTAAACAGACACACATACACATATTCAGTTAACCAATCCTCAACAATCCAATTTTCTAGACTGACACCTGTGGTACCACCATCTACCATTCTGACACTCCCCATCTAGTGAGAAGAAAATCCACTAACCACCCACAACCACCCCTCCCCCTACTGACGACCTTCTGTTTCAGCATTTTGAGAATGTCCATCATTGAAGCAAGTACTATATCCAAGTCCTGAAGATGGTCTAATAGACCGAAACGTTGCATCATCGACAATAAACATCCAGTTTCCATAACATCCCGTGTTTGTCTACCTTTCTCCATATGTTTATATATATATATATATTATAATATATATATAATATATATATACAAACAGGATGAATACAAACAAGCCCTTGAAAATGGTGGTTTTAAAAATCATCCTTACCTACAAAACCAATCTAATCCTGATGAAAGAAAAAAATGGTCGAGAAATATTCTATGGTTCGTTAAAGATAATTTGGGAAATATCTTTTTCAAAATATTAAAAAACAAATTCTACAAAATAAGAATACTGTGAGATTAAGCTACAGCTGTATGCCTAATGTCAATCGAAACATCTGCAAAATCAACATTAGTAACTTGTCTAAAGAACACAAGAAACGAAAATTCCCTATGCAACTGTAATCATAAAGTAAATATATTAGTCGTCTGATGTTGACCCGAGGAGGACGACACCATTCGGTAGCACCGTAAATGACCAATCAGTTTCCCTAGGGACAACGCTGCTAGAAAAAGAGGACCTAGACAGAGTTCGCCTCTCCACCCCCACCCCACCCTTATAGTTATATATATATGTGTGTGTGTGTGTGTGTGTGTGTGTGTGGTGGAAATTAAAAATATATGAATCCGTATGCTGTTCCTAAATTGTAGATATGATTTCCATGGATTTTATTATGTGAATAACAGTCGGTACTCGTTTTTCTTGCTATATTTCGAATTTACTCTTGTTTTTCTGTTTGTTCTTTTTGTTCTTTTTTTCTATCTTCATGTTCTAGTTCTTTTTCTTCTATCTTTTCTATTTTTTCTTTTTCCCCTTGTTGATTTTCTTCTTCTTCCTCTTCACAAAGAGTTGACAGCGATGGAGTCCAGGTTGGTTTCACATGAATAAACCAATCCACTAAATGAATTTTCTTGAATTCCTGATTATCCCACATGTTCTCAAGGCTATTAGCATAGTTCTGACATTGTTCAGTTTTGCACTGATATTCTAAATGGCTAACAATAGTCTCCGGATTTGGCGGAGCCTTCCCGAAACCATACCACGACGAACCCCAGCGGCAGCAAAAAATTCCAAACATTATATTTTTCATTCTTCCCATATGCACTCGTCTTTCTTCGAGGTTTCGTTCAGTTCCCAGATTTCTTGAAGATAAAAATTGGAACAGTCGCTTGACATGATCGAAAGATTGAAAAAATTCAATAAATATAAAATTACATTCATTTCCTGGAGACCTTCAGTACAGACAGAGCTATCTATCTGATTATCTATCACAACGACGGAATAACCGTGGCAACCATTTCAGCACGTCATCGTATTAATACGTATATCAAAAACTGCCAACTAAAGGAACATTAAATGCCTTAAATTAATGACGTCACTCTCTACAATGGAATTATGGGTAGTCATGTTATTAGCAACGTAAGTTGTTTTTGTTTTGGCGTTTTTTTATATTTACATTTTTTTCAAAAAGTTCTCGATTTTTTTTCTCCAAAGTTTATCAGAATTTTATTCCAAGAAAATTAACACCGCATTAAATTTTCTAAAGCTCGCGTAAGAACAATTTTCGAAATTGATATTTTGATAAAACTTTATTACGCTATTATTTATATCAATCGCTATTAATTCAATATCAAAAGCAGAAAAGTAGAAATATTCCAATTTTGTATACATATATGAAATCTACAAAGATCTATGGTGGAGGGATAACTGAGATTATAGAAAATAGGTTTCATTTAGATTTTTCGGACTGTTGTATTTATCTTGAATGTTATATACACAACGTTTCAAATCGATGTAACTGTCGGCCTTCTTCATGTTTTTTGTTTTTTGTTTTTTTGTTTTTTTTTTTTTACTTGGCAGTTTTAGGTCAGAATTGGAGCCTTCACGAAACTTTGAACCGAAATCTTTATTTAATTCGTTGGTGGAGAATAAATATCAGATTATCTAATAAATGTTATTGTTTTAAAAATAGTTAAGTTGGCTAAGAGAAAAGACATGACTCTAGTTATCGTTCGTGTCGTAAAAAATGAAATCTGTGATCCGAATTCAAATCCAGGCCGATACTGTTCGCATTTCACTTCATATTAATTCCCCTGGGAAAGACATAAATTCATATGCCCCACCACCACCACCAGCTATGGATAAGTAGTGGGAGAGACAGGGTTACACTAAAATTATTATTTCAAAAAAGAAATCTCGAAACTGCTGTAAGTCACTTTCATCTCTTCATAAAGGTTTATTATTCTGCATATTTTAATTTACCGTTTCATGAATATCAAATCAAAGTAACAATGAATAAGAAATGTATTTTTCCAAGTTCGCAAGAATGATTTTTTCATGGTTAATGTTAACAGATTTGTGCTGTTAATTTGCTGCATTTGCTTAATACATGGTTGATCGTTTTATCTGCCTCCACATACCCTAAATGTGCTGTTCTGTTGTGTCATCTATTTTAGCTTTGATATAATTTGTTCTTATGGCACTGTTTTCTGTGGCAATTTTGAGCGACTTGATTTCTCCCTTAAAGCTTCCTTTTCTTAACTATGTCCAGGTCTTTTTTATGTGCAATTTTCCCAATTACTCACTTGACGTATCTATATAATTGTTTTTTTCTTCCCATTTCTGATTTCGTGTGTTTTTGTTGTTTTTTTTTTGTTTTTTTTGCTTGATCATATGTTGCAGCTGCTGTTATTAGCTGCCGTAATTAATTATTGATGGCTCTTTTGTGTATTCTTCGAGTCCTTGGACTGTGATACCTACACAATCCTCAATGTTGACAATAGTACCGAGTTATAAATTCCTTTCCCCTCTCCCGACGTACCAATTCAAAAATCTCCTTTTTATGCCTACTGGGGCGGGGTGTTCCAGAAAGGGCGAGTGCACTACGGGCCCACGGTAGCTACACCACTACCCGCTCATCCCCATCTTCAAATTGATTTTAACAGTTAAATGTCTCTAACACAACAACCCTTCGTTCTCCGGGAAAAATAAGAGGCGCTTATCCCGACGCAGCGGGGAGGGGCCAGTAGCGAGCTTTAGTGTGGTAGCCACCAGACCAGGTAAATAAAGTGGTTGCGAAATTCAGTGGGCTTTGTAGCTAACCACTTCAAAAACGCGACCCACTGTTACTCGTACTGGGTCAAATAGTTGAGGGGGAAGAAGAATGCGGAATGCACGTATAACCAACTCGCTTTCAGCTTGTACTACTGTCTTGTTCCGTCCACCCGCCTCGCAGCCGGACTTTTAAGACCTTGGTATGAACCACTACGAGGGGTGTCAGCTTCAAGAAAGGGAAATCGGACAACCCAGTCGGTGACCACCTCACCAACTTGCTACCAGGTTATAGAAAGAGGGGGGAGGAGAAAAATAATTCTCACAATATAAGGAGGAGGAAATCAAGATATACAGACAGGGTGAATGTCATATGCAGAATGTGAGATATGGGATAATTTTTGACTTAATTGCTAATAATGACTAATTAGAACTAATTAAAATGAAAAAGGTTTTCAGATATAACGTAATCCTAAAAACAAGGTATATTTTAGTATAAATTTTGTGTCATTAACCTAAATAGGAAAAAAAGCCTTTAGGAAATAAAAGGTGATTATCTCAGCTTTAGTATAAAAATAGATAGGTATATTATTGAAATTAGTGTTCAATAAAAGTCTCCATGGATTAATTATCTAGTGAAAATGGCCAATAGGAAAATCTTTTGTTTTGTTTTGTTTTGTTTTGTTTTTTAGTTTTTTGTTCGTTTTTTTTTTTGTGCTTATTTTCTTTTAGTTTTTCGTGCGATTTCTTTTGCTTTTAATATTTCGAGTGGAATCGGGGAAAAATTGAGTTCCTAACTGCAACAGAAAAATGAAAAAGTAGCGCTAAATAACTTGTTGCAGACAACCTTCGAATTTCGAGGCCTGTCAATTTTATTGGGTAATTTTGCACATTCAAATTAACAGCCGCAATAAATGCAGTAACCCTTCGACACTAACATTTTTTACATTAGTAAGAATAATGTTAATTAGATATGAGCAAACTAAGATAGATAAAGAGATTAAAGACAAACGGTATAGTTCTGCATATCAATTTAACCCCCGATATATATAGCTTAACTAAACATTCTCTACATGCTTTAATCTTTCTAAGAACGCCAAGTGTGAGTTGCCCCCCCTCTTTAATTGTTACCATTCCAAACCCATAACTGATAATCACTATCAACACTTCTTACTACCACAAAAATAAACGGTCTTAAATGTAAAAAAAAAAAAAAGTATGAATTTTATCATAACTAAAAGGTGAGAATTAATCCAAATCAACTTAGTTTGTAATAAAATCATGATTTGCGATGTTTGAAAATTAAAAGATGTACGAATTAAATGAAAAAAAAAAAAAACAAATAACAAAAGAAACAAAAAATAAACGCAAAACTCTTTTACGATAACGTTTTTATTTGTCGGTAAGGTTAAATGATAATGTGCTTTTTTTTTCTTTTTTTACAAATTTTATCTCATGTTGTACAGTTTATAATACAAAACAATAAAAATAAAATTCTCAGCTTCCAAATATCCAGTAGTATTATCTCATTAATAATTTCATTTACTTATACTTTTAGTAAAGTTCTAGTACCACCAATTTTCCCTGTGAAATGTACCCCCCCCCTAATATTTAACACAATGAAACTTGCATAAAGGTTAATATTATCTTGACATTTTTTGTCTATTCGAAAGAAATCATAAACAAACTCCTGATGATTTTTTTAATTCAGCTCACTGAAATAATGAAAATTATGAACGAAAAACAATGTTTATATTTTTGCACAGTTAAAATCAATTGAAATTTAACGTTTAAAGTTAGGACAAAACTATTTTAAACATATTTACATCAAAAGGTAATAATGATGGAAATTTTCGTGAAAATCGGACTATTAATTGATTTTTTATAGATTTTTTTAAAAAGTCGGTAGTCATAACTTTAAACGTTAAATTTCAATTGATTTAACTGTGCAAAAATATAAACATTGTTTTTCGTTCATAATTTTCATTATTTCAGTGAGCTGAATTAAAAAAATCATCAGGAGTTTGTTTATGATTTCTTTCGAATAGACAAAAAATGTCAAGATAATATTAACCTTTATGCAAGTTTCATTGTGTTAAATATTAGGGGGGGGGGTACATTTCACAGGGAAAATTGGTGGTACCTAGAACTTTACTAAAAGTATAAGTAAATGAAATTATTAATGAGATAATACTACTGGATAATTTGGAAGCTGAGAATTTATTTTTTATTGTTTTGTATTATAAACTGTACAAACATGAGATAAAATTTGTAAAAAAAGAAAAAGAAAGCACATTATCATATTAACCTTACCGACAAATAAAAACGTTATCGTAAAAAGAGTTTTGCGTTTATTTTTGTTTTCTTTTGTTATTTGTTTTTTTTTTTTCATTTAATTCGTACATCTTTTAATTTTCAAACATCGCAAATCATGATTTTATTACAAACTAAGTTGATTTGGATTAATTCTCACCTTTTAGTTATGATAAAATTCATACTTTTTTTTTTTTACATTTAAGACCGTTTTTTTTGTGGTAGTAAGAAGTGTTGATAGTGATTATCAGTTATGGGTTTGGAATGGTAACAATTAAAGAGGGGGGGCAACTCACACTTGGCGTTCTTAGAAAGATTAAAGCATGTAGAGAATGTTTAGTTAAGCTATATATATCGGGGGTTAAATTGATATGCAGAACTATACCGTTTGTCTTTAATCTCTTTATCTATCTTAGTTTGCTCATATCTAATTAAACATTATTCTTACTAATGTAAAAAATGTTTAGTGTCGAAGGGTTACTGCATTTATTGCGGCTGTTAATTTGAATGTGCAAAATTACCCAATAAAATTGACAGGCCTCGAAATTCGAAGGTTGTCTGCAACAAGTTATTTAGCGCTACTTTTTCATTTTTCTGTTGCAGTTAGGAACTCAATTTTTTCCCCGATTCCACTCGAAATATTAAAAGCAAAAGAAATCGCACGAAAAACTAAAAGAAAATAAGCACAAAATAAAAACGAACAAAAAACTAAAAAAACAAAACAAAAACAAAACAAAAACAAAAGATTTTCCTATTGGCCATTTTCACTAGATAATTAATCCATGGAGACTTTTATTGAACACTAATTTCAATAATATACCTATCTATTTTTATACTAAAGCTGAGATAATCACCTTTTATTTCCTAAAGGCTTTTTTTCCTATTTAGGTTAATGACACAAAATTTATACTAAAATATACCTTGTTTTTAGGATTACGTTATATCTGAAAACCTTTTTTCATTTTAATTAGTTCTAATTAGTCATTATTAGCAATTAAGTCAAAAATTATCCCATATCTCACATTCTGCATATGACATTCACCCTCTCTGTATATCTTGATTTCCTCCTCCTTATATTGTGAGAATTATTTTTCTCCTCCCCCCTCTTTCTATAACCTGGTAGCAAGTTGGTGAGGTGGTCACCGACTGGGTTGTCCGATTTCCCTTTCTTGAAGCTGACACCCCTCGTAGTGGTTCATACCAAGGTCTTAAAAGTCCGGCTGCGAGGCGGGTGGACGGAACAAGACAGTAGTACAAGCTGAAAGCGAGTTGGTTATACGTGCATTCCGCATTCTTCTTCCCCCTCAACTATTTGACCCAGTACGAGTAACAGTGGGTCGCGTTTTTGAAGTGGTTAGCTACAAAGCCCACTGAATTTCGCAACCACTTTATTTACCTGGTCTGGTGGCTACCCACTAAAGCTCGCTACTGGCCCCTCCCCGCTGCGTCGGATAAGCGCCTCTTATTTTTCCCGGAGAACGAAGGGTTGTTGTGTTAGAGACATTTAACTGTTAAAATCAATTTGAAGATAGGGATGAGCGGGTAGTGGTGTAGCTACCGTGGGCCCGTAGTGCACTCGCCCTTTCTGGAACACCCCGCCCCAGTAGGCATAAAAAGGAGATTTTTGAATTGGTACGTCGGGAGAGGGGAAAGGAATTTATAACTCGGTACTATTGTCAACATTGAGGATTGTGTAGGTATCACAGTCCAAGGACTCGAAGAATACACAAAATAGAGCCATCAATAATTAATTACGGCAGCTAATAACAGCAGCTGCAACATATGATCAAGCAAAAAAAAAAAAAAAAAAACAACAAAAACACACGAAATCAGAAATGGGAAGAAAAACAATTATATAGATACGTCAAGTGAGTAATTGGGAAAATTGCACATAAAAAAGACCTGGACATAGTTAAGAAAAGGAAGCTTTAAGGGAGAAATCAAGTCGCTCAAAATTGCCACAGAAAACAGTGCCATAAGAACAAATTATATCAAAGCTAAAATAGATGATACAACAGAACAGCACATTTAGGGTATGTGGAGGCAGATAAAACGATCAACCATGTATTAAGCAAATGCAGCAAATTAACAGCACAAATCTGTTAACATTAACCATGAAAAAATCATTCTTGCGAACTTGGAAAAATACATTTCTTATTCATTGTTACTTTGATTTGATATTCAAGAAATGGTAAATTAAAATATGCAGAATAATAAACCTTTATGAAGAGATGAAAGTGACTTACAGCAGTTTCGAGATTTCTTTTTTGAAATAATAATTTTAGTGTAACCCTGTCTCTCCCACTACTTATCCATAGCTGGTGGTGGTGGTGGGGCATATGAATTTATGTCTTTCCCAGGGGAATTAATATGAAGTGAAATGCGAACAGTATCGGCCTGGATTTGAATTCGGATCACAGATTTCATTTTTTACGACACGAACGATAACTAGAGTCATGTCTTTTCTCTTAGCCAACTTAACTATTTTTAAAACAATAACATTTATTAGATAATCTGATATTTATTCTCCACCAACGAATTAAATAAAGATTTCGGTTCAAAGTTTCGTGAAGGCTCCCAATTCTGACCTAAAAACTGCCAAGTAAAAAAACAAAAAACAAAAAACAAAAAAACATGAAGAAGGCCGACAGTTACATCGATTTGAAACGTTGTGTATATAACATTCAAGATAAATACAACAGTCCGAAAAATCTAAATGAAACCTATTTTCTATAATCTCAGTTATCCCTCCACCATAGATCTTTGTAGATTTCATATATGTATACAAAATTGGAATATTTCTACTTTTCTGCTTTTGATATTGAATTAATAGCGATTGATATAAATAATAGCGTAATAAAGTTTTATCAAAATATCAATTTCGAAAATTGTTCTTACGCGAGCTTTAGAAAATTTAATGCGGTGTTAATTTTCTTGGAATAAAATTCTGATAAACTTTGGAGAAAAAAATCGAGAACTTTTTGAAAAAAATGTAAATATAAAAAAATACGCCAAAACAAAAACAACTTACGTTGCTAATAACATGACTACCCATAATTCCATTGTAGAGAGTGACGTCATTAATTTAAGGCATTTAATGTTCCTTTAGTTGGCAGTTTTTTGATATACGTATTAATACGATGACGTGCTGAAATGGTTGCCACGGTTATTCCGTCGTTGTGATAGATAATCAGATAGATAGCTCTGTCTGTACTGAAGGTCTCCAGGAAATGAATGTAATTTTTATATTTATTGAATTTTTTCAATCTTTCGATCATGTCAAGCGACTGTTCCAATTTTTATCTTCAAGAAATCTGGGAACTGAACGAAACCTCGAAGAAAGACGAGTGCATATGGGGAAGAATGAAAAAATATAATGTTTGGAATTTTTTGCTGCCGCTGGGGTTCGTCGTGGTATGGTTTCGGGAAGGCTCCGCCAAATCCGGAGACTATTGTTAGCCATTTAGAATATCAGTGCAAAACTGAACAATGTCAGAACTATGCTAATAGCCTTGAGAACATGTGGGATAATCAGGAATTCAAGAAAATTCATTTAGTGGATTGGTTTATTCATGTGAAACCAACCTGGACTCCATCGCTGTCAACTCTTTGTGAAGAGGAAGAAGAAAATCAACAAGGGGAAAAAGAAAAAATAGAAAAGATAGAAGAAAAAGAACTAGAACATGAAGATAGAAAAAAAGAACAAAAAGAACAAACAGAAAAACAAGAGAGTAAATTCGAAATATAGCAAGAAAAACGAGTACCGACTGTTATTCACATAATAAAATCCATGGAAATCATATCTACAATTTAGGAACAGCATACGGATTCATATATTTTAATTTCCCACCACACACACACACACACACACACACACATATATATATAACTATAGGGGTGGGTGGGGGTGGAGAGGCGAACTCTGTCTAGGTCCTCTTTTTCTAGCAGCGTTGTCCCTAGGGAAAACTGATTGGTCATTTACGGTGCTACCGAATGGTGTCGTCCTCCTCGGGTCAACATCAGACGACTAATATATTTACTTTATGATTACAGTTGCATAGGGAATTTTCGTTTCTTGTGTTCTTTAGACAAGTTACTAATGTTGATTTTGCAGATGTTTCGATTGACATTAGGCATACAGCTGTAGCTTAATCTCACAGTATTCTTATTTTGTAGAATTTGTTTTTTAATATTTTGAAAAAGATATTTCCCAAATTATCTTTAACGAACCATAGAATATTTCTCGACCATTTTTCTTTCATCAGGATTAGATTGGTTTTGTAGGTAAGGATGATTTTAAAACCACCATTTTCAAGGGCTTGTTTGTATTCATCCTGTTTGTATATATATATATATATATATATATATATATATATATATATATAAACATATGGAGAAAGGTAGACAAACACGGGATGTTATGGAAACTGGATGTTTATTGTCGATGATGCAACGTTTCGGTCTATTAGACCATCTTCAGGACTTGGATATAGTACTTGCTTCAATGATGGACATTCTCAAAATGCTGAAACAGAAGGTCGTCAGTAGGGGGAGGGGTGGTTGTGGGTGGTTAGTGGATTTTCTTCTCACTAGATGGGGAGTGTCAGAATGGTAGATGGTGGTACCACAGGTGTCAGTCTAGAAAATTGGATTGTTGAGGATTGGTTAACTGAATATGTGTATGTGTGTCTGTTTAATTTTTTTTTGTTTATATGTGTTGGGGAACTGGATTTGTCGTTAAGCTATATGTGTGTGGTTGGTATGTTAGTGTGATTTTTTTGTAAAGGAGTATAGGGTAAGATTTGTTAAAATTGTAAGTGAGCATGCATGGATTGACCCAGCCTTAGAAAGCAAAACTCGACCACATGTCAGACATTTCCAACCCTCCATGTTCTCTCCAATATGACAGGTGTAACCCTTTCGAAGTTGACGCTTTAGGTTTTCATGCACGATTCTTTCACTCACAAAACTGGTACAACCATCATCCACATGAACTCTCCAGTCAGTTCTCTCCAGTGCCAGCTTTTCCCAATTGTCAGGATTTATTTTTATTTTTACAAGGTTGTTTTTTAAGTAATCCTTATACCTCTTCCTAGGCTTATGCTGCGGCCTTTTGCCATCACGCAGCTGACCGTAAAAGAGTTGCTTTGGCAATCTAGCATCACTCATACACACAACATGACCTGCCCAACGCATTTGAGCCGTTATGATAAGAGTTTCAATGCTTGAGCATCCTTCCCTTGCAAGGACTTCGGTGTTAGGTGTGTTGTAATTCCATTTGATGTTTAGAATACGTCTCAAACATTTCTGATGAAAGTGTTCAAGAATTTTCAAATGTCTTCTAAACAATGTCCATGTTTCTGACTGAGTACAATAAAACACTCAACACGTAGGACCTATAAACATTCAATTTTGTTTTACGGGTAATGCCGGTACTAGACCATAACTGTTTTTCGACAGCTCCATAGGCCACAGATGCCTTCTGGATGCACCGGTGAATCTCAGCATCCAAAGATCCATCACAAGTTACTGTACTTCCTAAGTATGTGAAAGACTCAACAACATCCAGGCAGGTACCATGAATGGCTATTGTTGGTTTGATATATGATTCACCTTTTACGGGGGTGAACATTACCTTTGTCTTTGTCAAGCTTATTTTTAATTCAAAAGCAGAGCACGAGGCAGCAAAAAGGTTCACAATATCTTGAACACCCTCATCAGTGTGAGCCAAAAAGTCAACATCATCGGCGTAAAGGACCTCTCTGATAAGTGCATAGGATGTCTTTGATTTGAAGTTAAATCTTCTCAAGTCAAAAACTCTTCTTGTGGTTCTAAATTCAAAGCGGACACCTTTCTCACAATGTTAGATTAACCAGCCATGAATTTTTTTTTACTTGCTTCCTTAATGTGAAACACTTTTTTTCCTACTATCTATTGCTCCACGCGGTGTGTTATTCATACATGCATAATTACATTACAATACAATACAATACAATACATAACAATTTTTAATACAATTCTCAAAAACATTATATCAATAAAAATTACATGCATGCAGAAACAACAACAATTTTACCGCGCAAGAAAAATCTTCATCGGCTATGTGTTACTCATAAATCTTATAAAATAGCATGCACGATGCAACACACTAATAGCAACAAGCATTTAAAAATTTCTTTCTAAAAATATTTTTCTGTGCCACTTAGTTTTACTCTGAGGGACAAACGTTTTATCCTGATCAACACATTTCCATACTCGGTCACTGCCAGTGGCTACAAATTCTCCAGGAACCTCCAACATAAAAGTAGGCACTCGTCTGTTCTTAATACCTAATTGTTCAGTGGCCCTGTCGTCCGCATCCGGACTCGAGACACCTTCCACCTCCGAACGTCTTGGAGACCATTCCCAAAATCATAACCCCCAAAAAATGAATCCTCAGAAAACACCGGGACAGGCCACTCGCCATTTCTCTTATTCTGCTTTTCCAGAACCCCAAACACATTCCAATCCAAAATTATACACCGGGGCAGGCCACTCGCCATTTCTCTTATTCTGCTTTTCCAGAACCCCAAAACACATTCCGATCCAAAATTATTCCTCATAAAACACAGGGGCAGGCCACTCGCCATTTCTCTCTTATTCTGCTTTTCCAGAACCCCAAAACACATTCCGAACCGTCGGAATCCTAAACCCAAAGAGCGCAGAATATATTCCCGAGACTACGGTAACCCACATGGGACGCTCATCAAGGAATCGCAATTCGTGGAATGGTGAGCCTTCGATACCACTACTTTCTTTACCATATCTCCACCGATTCCTAACACAAATTGGAAAAAAAATCTCCAAACAGCTAGGCATGAGTTCAGAACTCGATCCACAAAATACAGCAAGGTCACAAATTCACTAATAAAATTTTCAAAACCATTAATAGAATTTAGGCACTCATAAAATTTACTAAAACCAACTCTTTGATTGACTATGTCAAACTTTCGGAAAAAATTCAAAAACCGAATTATACCACCAGTAACTGCCAAAAATGAAAAATGCAAAATCATTTATTCATTTCCATTGGGCTCTAAGGCCTTCCTTCTCTTAAATATTTTCAATTAATCCTCCACTTTTTTTTCTTAAATTCAATCCAACATTAATTCAAAACTTTCCTTTTTAAATTATTCTAAGACCAACTCTTTCAGCAAATTATTCATCTCAATATATTCGGGAAAAATTTCAAAAACCCGAAACTATGCCACTGATCACTGACAAAAATGAAAAAAAAAATCAATTATTAATTTCTATTAAACTCCAAAATTTCCTTCCTTTTAAAATATTTTCAATTAACCTCCAAGGGACTTTTTCTCAAAATCAATCCAAAGTTATCCCTCTTAAAATTCTCTTCAACAAATTTTCTTCAACAAATCACCAGTCAAAAATCCACAATTCGTCATCAATATCAAAACAATCTCTGATTAAATTCAAAAGTTTGTCTTTTTCTTCTCTTAAAACATTCTTCAAATCCACAATAAAACATCAGTTAAAATCCGTAAAAATCCACATAAAATTCATCATCAATATTTCAATATACTAAAATCTCTTTTCCTCAAAAAAGAATCTCCAATTAAATTTAAATCTGTCTTTTTTTCCCCTAAAAATCTTAACATTCAAAATGGCCGACATGGGTGGAAAAAACCACATGCTTGACCCAAAAAACATTCCAGTCAAAGATGGCGGACTATGTCTACGTGACTGGTTGTTCAAAAACATTTTTTTTCCATGGGGCTAATGACACACATTCATCCTTCAGCCAATGAGAGACAAGGGGGTGGGGTAAGGTCAGTCCTTTTCTCAAAATCAATCCCAAAAGATTTTTCAATTAAATTCGCTATTTTTTCCTTCCTTTTCCTTTCAAAATTCAAATAATTTCACCGGTTTCTTAAGATTATCCCATTAATCAGGGTAACAAACCTTATTCCTTCTAAAATTCAATCCAAAATTGGGCACTTGCTCTTTCTAGAGTCTGTTCATTCATCTATTTATCTACCAAAAATTCTTAATCTCCCAAATCAAAATTTTTTATGTGTTCACCCACTGCCTGCGTCCAAATCAAAGACATCAATCAAGACCAAAAATTGAAGAAATCACACACACAATTGTATTCCCAGAAAAAAATACGTCGTGTGGAGCAAACACGAAAAACCTCTTATTCTGACATATTCAGAACTCCAAAAAACACAGGAAAATGCAGGTTGCCAATACCTTTAGAACATTTCCCAAACAGGATCTCTATCATTGGTATCGGTGAGTCTTTCTGTAAAAACTTCTTTTATTACCGTGATTCCAATAGATCCATAAACACACAACTTAAGCGAAATCTCCAACAATCGAATCAATATCAAACCCTCAATCTGAACGAAAAAACAGCATTGTGACTTAACACAAAAAATATTACATTCTCAAATAAAATTTCAAAACTAATTTTTTAAATTAATTTCTACACAGGTAAAACTTATTAGAATTATAAAATTACTCAAACTCGTTATAACATTACATCTAAAATGATTTACATTAAATATCATTAATCACATCACAATGAATAAACATTTTAAAAAATTCAATTTCAATAAACCAATGAGTCGAAAAAAGAAAAAAAAAAATCAATATGGCGATTGAAAAAAAATTTCTTTAAATTCACCACGTGTCGTACTGGTCAAACATTTTTCCACTGGGGGGGGGGGAGAGGGGTTGGTCGTTAGTGCACATACATTCTGCAACAATTACTGCTAAATCTCTTGCCTTCAGGGTAGGAGCACATATTCTTAGGCTTTCTCTCTTTCTCTGGTATTTACATTCAGTATCTCTCACCTTCTCTCTACTTGGAGGGGGAATGTATTCTCTTAGTGTCCTTCTCTCTCTTTTTTTCTCTCATAGCATACACACTGTCACTCCTTTTTTCTCCATCTTCAAAACAATTTAAACAATGGCAAAAGACCTTAAAAAAAAATTCAATCATACATTCAACACACACACAAAAAAAAATTCACCTCAACCGAGAAAGGAAAATATAAAATCAACAATTTCACAATTTCAAACCAAAATGTCTCTTCCCTCTTTTTTCCATTGTCACTTTTTTTTCTTTTTCTTACTACAAAGGCTTTTTTCAGTGACTTTTAACAATTCTATATTTCCTTTAAATTTGTGACAAACTGAGTTGGATCTTTTTCTCTTTCTATATCAGTTCTAAGTCTCTCTTTTTTTTCTTAAAAACAATGTTTCTCTTTCTTTTTCTTTTTTTTTCTTTCAACTTAATGTCAGTCTCTTTTTTATTTTTTATTTTAACATTCTATCTGAAAATCAAATCCCTAACAACACAAAATATCACAATTTCGAACATTTTCTTTTGTCAATATTCTTCTAATAAATCTGAGTTGGGTCTTCTTTTTTATCTTTCTCTCTCTTTTTTTCTAACTGTCACTTGGTCTTTTAAACTCAAAACAACAAAACATAACTTCAACAATCCTATATATATATTTTCTTTTTCTATTGTCTCTTTACAAAGTTTCTAAAAACAATGTGTGCGTGTGTGCGTTCGTACTTACATCTAAAAAAAAAATTATCATGTTTTTTTTCTTCTTTTCTTTCTTTTTCTCTGCTTCATTTTTCTGCCTTTTTTCTTCTTTCTTTCTGTCTCTTTTCTACATTTCGACGTTATCTACTGGTTAAGTTTCTTCTTTTTCTTCTTCATGTTCTTTTCTTTTCTGTCTAATGGTTAGGCTACGTTGTGAATTCTTTCTTTGGTTGCAGGTTCAAATCTGACCACGTCATGAGGGCGTGACTTGTTCAACGGCACCAAATCGTATAATGTTACATACCTCTTTCCTTACTTCTTACTTCTCTTCTTCTTCTTCTGTTCTTCTAGCGTCTCTTCTAACATCTTCGTCTTGGTGGTCGGTCGCACTTAAATCATTTCTTCTTATAGGTCAGATATACAAGTATCTGAGCTCGCAACAAATAAGAGCATGGGCTCCACTCTGGAAACTCAACTCCGTGGATGGGAAAATGCTTAATAATCCATTGAACTTTAGGGATGCACCTCTAGTAACCACCTTCATCCGGGAGCCGAAAAACCGCGCTATTGGCATGTGGCGCACAATTACAGCGGCCGAAAGCGCTTTCCCGGGTGAGGTATTGGTGAAAAAGGTGCATCCCTCACTAACAAGTCTGAAATCCAAGTGTAAAGGAAGGGCTCCGATTTTTATTCATCCTTCGTTATACAGGGCCATAAAAATAAAGTATCCACATGATATCGGCAGCATCGCCAGGACGGATACCGTCTCCAAGGAATTGGGTATTGACAGTCTTGGCCAATCCGTCGGCATCCTTACCCGGGAGGACTTCCTGCCAGTGCTGGACATTGACTAAAGGTAAGTAACAATGTCTCTTCTTCTTGCCAGTATAAATGCGAGGGGCTTGAGAGACCCCTCAAGCGCAAGTCGTTTGAGGGAAGAACTCAAGTCTCTTGGAGTGGATGTTGCCGTGGTGCGGTAGACACATTTTGTTTCAAGCGTGGATGGCCGGGTGCTGGGTGGAAATAATTTTTATGAGGTCTTCTCAGCATTCGGTGATTCAAACAGTCGCAGTGTGTCACTGCTAGTTAAAAGCAGTCTGGGATCGGTGACTGACATTGTTTATGCTGGCGCAAGTGGCAGGCTGATTGTGGCCGATATTGCCGTATCAAGCGGGTAATCGCGGTTTATGCGCCTAATACATCTGCGGAGAGGAAATCCTTTTTTCGGCAGTTTGGGCCGTACATGGCGTATCCGGGACGGGTAGTCTTAATGGGAGATTGGAACGCGATCCTTGATCCCAAGTTAGACCGGACGGGACGGGGAGCTAGCGGGTCGGATGGGTGTGAAGCAGCCTGCGCAATCTAATGGCCGAGTACGATCTGGTCGACAGGTTTCGCTTATCTCACCCAGGGCGGGAGATGTGGACATGGACGAATAGCTCGCCCTCTGTTCCAATTAAATCATATTTGGACAGAGTGTTAGTTAGAAGAGCCGACGTCGACTTTTTAGATTGTCCTTATATGCGAAGAGTGACCATAAATTGCTTGCTGTCACTATTCGCTTAAGCGATATGCCAAGACTGGTCTCTTACAGGAAGTTAAATACCTCAGTACTGGGGGTACGTGACTACCGTGAGAGGCTGGTTTTACTTATTAAGCGGGCGTTAGTGGGGGCGGTTATTGGGAATAGATGGTGGGCTGACCTTAAGTTTAGAATTAGGGACTTCACTATCAAATATTACCAACGGCTCGCCCTAGATAAGGCAGCGAAAGTGAAGGCCATAGAAGATAAAATTTCCCGGGCGGTGGATGGGGATGGATCCCCTAGCCTTAGATCTAGCGAAAGGGGCCTTGAGTGTGAGGCTAGCGAACGCTATCAAGGTAGTATAGTTAGATCTAGGCTAAACAGAGTGTCCAACGAAGCCGTAAAATTGGACGCAGGATTGTGCCAGGAAGAGTTTAGAAGATTCCCGGAACGGTACATCGAAAGTGTTGTAACCCCGGACGGGCACATCCTTCGTGCGGGTCGTAAGATGCGGGAAGCCTTTCGGGCGCATTTCCAGGAACGATTTACCCGGTTGCCGAACCTCCCGGCGCAGGAGTTCCACTACTATTTAGCCGACTTTCCCCGCCTTAGGGAGGTGAAAGCGGCTAGTTGTGAGGGGAGGATTACAGACTCTGAAGTCCGTAATGCGCTGAAGTAGGTCGGACTCAACAAAGCTCCGGGACTGGACGGTCTACCCAACGAATTGTACTTGAGGATGTCGCACATTTTTGTCCCTATTCTGACGGATGTGTTCAACAATTGGTTTGCCTTGGGAGTAATCCCAAAGCGCATTAACAAGGGTGTGATCACATTGCTGAAGAAAGGTGGCAGGAATGTTTTGGAAGGGCTTAGATGACTACAGGCCCATAACTCTGCTAAACACAGAGTTAAAGATTTTGGCCCGGGTCTTAGCAAACCGTTTGCAGCTTGTTGTCGGCGATCTGATCGGACTGGAACAGAACTACGCTGTGAAAGGAAGATCGACCCAAAACAATCTGCATTTGGTTCGCATGATCCTAGAGGGGATAAAAGACGACAAATGTGCCGCGCTGATCAATTTAGATCAATCCATGGCATTCGACAGGGTGGACCACCGGTTCCTGGAGACTGTTTTGGAGAACGCCGGATTCAAACCGGAGTTCCGCAAATGGATTAAGATTCTGTACCAATCCCCTAAGGCAGTGGTACAAGTAAATGCGAAGCGCTCGGGAGCCTTTCAGATCGAGTGATCTGTGCGACAGGGTTGCCCCTTATCTTCTCTTCTCTATCTCCTCGCCTTGGAGCCCCTGCTCCGTAGGCTTAGAGATGGGGAGGCATGTCCGGTCCTGCGCGGAATTTTTATTCCTGGCCCCGTGAAAGCCAAAGTATCCGCGTACGCCGATGATATCACCGTATTCGAGTCATGCGCCTCGGACATAGAAGCGGTGAAAAAGGCGCTTGCAAGGTACAAACGAATCACTGGGGCAAAGATCAATTTAGAAAAGAGCGAGGGTCTGTGGCTGGGCGCCTGGCGGGATCCGATACCCTGCCCGGCCGCTTCCGCTGGAGTGACGGTCCATCAAAATCCTTGGCGTGTGGTTTGGGCCAGATCTCCAGGTCAAGGCTTGTGCTACCTGCATCTTCCCCTGATCATTTACCAGTTGTCTGTACTTCCCCTACCTACGGCTCGGATATTGGCACTTGAACGGGCCCTGTTCCGCTTTCTGTGAGGAGGTACGTAGGCAGGTTTGTTTCCAGCGGCCTTGTAATGGAGGTTTAGGGGTGCTGAACTTGGGGCTCATCGTGGAGAGGCTGGCGTTTATGAATCGATCGTTTACGCACCGAAACCGCGTGGTCGGCACGGATCCAGGCCACCTTCCCGAACATGAACCCACGGTCCCGCAAAATTCGGCGGAATGAACGGTTTCTATTCGAGTGCCGTGACGCCCTTCGAAGACTACCTGAGTCTAGTGACGTCTCATGGCTCGAATGTCACTATATCGAACATTAGTGGAGGGGTCCGTTTCGGATCCGCTCGTGGAGCGGCACGGCTCGTCATTGGAGAAGGTCCGCTCACAATGGAATTGGGCGCCAGGTGCTGGATTTATGAACAATTCCGAGTTCTCCCTCACCTGGCGACTTGCTCGAAATGCGCTGCCACTCGCAAGCATGCAATAAAAGCGTCAGCTTGGGGTAAAGATTAGGTGCGAATGGAGGATGCTCGAACCCATGACATTCAACGCAAGGTGGATAAATGCTGCAAGCTTGTGTGTAAGAACGGGACAGGAGTAGAAACATTGTTTCCTGCCCATCATCATGACGAATCACCTGTTCGGGACCCCACCCCTAGATAGACAACCAAAGTCTACAAAAATAAGAAAATCAAAGACATTAAAAGCAAAGCCTAAAAACAGCATACACCATTGGTCCTTCTAGTTAGGGGGCTGAATGATCATGACCCTAATTTTTTCACTTAGGACATATCCAGGACCCCAAACCTAAGTTTTTTTTATAAAACCATTCATCTTACCCTAGCATATTTACTCCTGGAGAGCTTTTTCTAAGTAGACCCAACCCACCCGACCTACAGAGAAACCCCAATTTTTTCACCAAACACCCCTCTAAGGACACCCACTCCCAACTTAGAGGGAACCGACTGGCTTGCTTTCGAACATTAAAAAGATCGGAAGACACTCGCCGGTCCTATACAATAGCAGAGAGAAAGGAGGTAACCAAAAATGGCCCACTATTTTATTTTGTTATATTTTTCAGTGTCTTGGGAATTTTTTTGTTTTGTTATCCCAACCCATCCATCTCCTTTCATACGAAGCTTGTGCTTAAAAAACTTTCAAATCATTCGAAAGGGATAATTTAAATAGGATAAAGCCATAGAGCGAAAATAGTCATTTTGGTGTAAGTAGGCTGCACAAGGAGAGAATGCCAGGTTTATTTTTGAATGTATCGGCAGTGAGTGAACTATGTAGTGGTATGACCAGCTTTGTTATCATCCCCACCAAACTAAACCTTCTTCGGCTTATATGCCGAGTTATGATGACACACTCATGTATGACTTCTTATTTTTATCTCTCTCT
>CM042173.1:49434792-49542815 GCA_023376005.1 Doryteuthis pealeii
TATTTCTTCACACTTTTTGATACCGCCCCCACCTAACGCCCGCTTAATAAGTAAAACCAGCCTCTCACGGTAGTCACGTACCCCCAGTACTTGCAGGTATTTAACTTCCTGTAAGGACCAGTCTTGCATATCGCTTAAGCGAATAGTGACAGCAAGCCAATTATGTCCACCTTTCGCATATAAGGACAATTCTAAAAAGTCGAACGTCGCTCTTTCTAACTAAACACTCTGTCCAAATATGATTTAATTGGAACAGAGGGCGAGCTATTTCGTCCTGTCCACAATCTCCCGCCCTGGGTGAGATAAGCGAAAACCTGTCGACCAGATCGTACTTCCGGCCATTAGATTGCGCAGGCTGCTTCACACCCATCCGACCCGCTAGCTCCCCGTCCCGTCCGTCTAACTTGGGATCAAGGATCGCGTTCCAATCTCCCATTAAGACTACCCGTCCCGGATACGCCATGTACGGCCCAAAACTGCGAAAAAGGATTTCCTCTCGCAGATGTATTGGCGCATAAACCGCGATTACCCGCTTATACGGCAATATCGCCACAATCAGCCTGCCACTTGCGCCAGCATAAACAATGTCAGTCACCGATCCCAGACTGCTTTTAACTAGCAGTGACAACACTGCGACTGTTTGAATCACCGAATGCTGAGAAGACCTTCATAAAAATTATTTCCACCCCAGCACCCGGCCCCACGCTTGAAACAAAATGTGTCTACCGCACCACGGCAACATCCACTCCAAGAGACTTGAGTTCTTCCTCAAACGACTTGCGCTTGAGGGGTCTCTCAAGCCCTCGCATTTATACCTGGCAAGAAGAAGGGAGACATTGTTACTTACCTTTAGTCATAATGTCCAGCACTGGCAGGAAGTCCTCCCGGGTAAGGATGCCGACGATTGCGCCAAGACTGTAATACCCAATTCCTTGGAGACGGTATCCGTCCTGGCGATGCTGCCGATATCATGTGGAATACTTTATTTTTATGGCCCTGTATAACGAAGGATGGAATAAAAATCGGAGCCCTTCCTTTTACACTTGGATTTCAGACTTTTTAGTGAGGGATTGCACCTTTTTTCACCAAAATACCTCACCGGGAAAACGCTTTCGGCCGCTGTAATTGTGCGCACATCCAATAGCGCGGTTTTCGGCTCCCGGATGAAGGTGGTACTAGAGGTGCATCCTAAAGTTCAATGAGTATTAAAAGCATTTTCCCATCCACGGAGTTGAGTTTCCAGAGTGGAGCCCATGCTCTTATTTGTTTGCGAGCTCAGATACTTGTATATCTGACTATAAGAAGAAATGATTTAAGTGCGACCGACCACCAAGACGAAGATGGTAGAAGAGACGCTAGAAGAACAGAAGAAGAAAGAGAAGTAAGAAGTAAGGAAAAGAGGTATGTAACATTATATACGATTTGGTGCCGTTGAACAAGTCACGCCCTCATGACGTGGTCAGATTTGACCTGCAAACCAAAGAAAGAATTCACAACGTAGCCTAACCAATTAGACAGAAAGAAAAGAACATGAAGAAGAAAAAGAAGAAAATTAACCAGTAGATAACGTCGAAATGTAGAAAAGAGGACAGAAAGAAAGAAGAAAAAAGGCAGAAAAATGAAGCAGAGAAAAAGAAAGAAAAGAAGAAAAAAACATGATAATTTTTTTTTAGATGTAAGTACGAACGCACACACGCACACATTGTTTTTTAGAAACTTTGTAAAGAGACAATAGAAAAAGAAAATATATATATAGGATTGTTGAAGTTATGTTTTGTTGTTTTGAGTTTTAAAAGACCAAAGTGACAGTTAGAAAAAAAGAGAGAGAAAGATAAAAAAGAAGACCCAACTCAGATTATTAGAAGAATATTGACAAAAGAAAATGTTCGAAATTGGATATTTTGTGTTGTGGATTTGATTTTCAGATAGAATGTTAAAATAAAAAATAAAAAGAGACTGACATTAAGCTGAAAGAAAAAAAAGAAAAAAGAAGAGAAACATTGTTTTAAGAAAAAAAGAGACTTAGAACTGATATAGAAAGAGAAAAAGATCCAACTCAGTTTGTCACAAATTAAAGGAAATATAGAATTGTTAAAAGTCACTGAAAAAAAGCCTTTGTAGTAAGAAAAAGAAAAAAAGTGACAATGAAAAAAGAGGGAAGAGACATTTTGGTTTTGAAATTGTGAAATTGTTGATTTTATATTTTCCTTCTCGGTTGAGGTTGAATTTTTTTCTGTGTGTGTGTTGATGTCATGATTGAATGTTTTTTTTTAAGGTCTTTTGCCATTGTTTAAAATTGTTTTGAAGATTGGAGAAAAAAGGAGTGACAAGTGTGTATGCTATGAGAAAAAAAAAGAGAGAGAAGGACCACTAAGAGAATACATTTCCCCCCTCCAAGTAGAGAGAAGGTGAGAAATACTGAATGTAAATACCAGAGAAAGAGAGAAAGCCTTAAGATATTGCTCCTACCCTGAAGGCAGGATTTAGCAGTAATTGTTGCAGAAGTATGTGGCACTAACGACCACCCCCTCTCCCCCCCCCCCGTGGAAAAATGTTGGACCAGTACGACACGTGGTGAATTTAAAGAAATTTTTTTTTCAAATCGCCATATTGATTTTTTTTTTCTTTTTTCGACTCATTGGTTTATTGAAATTGATTTTTAAATGTTATTCATTGTGATGTGATTAATGATATTTAATGTAAATCCATTTTTAGATGTAATGTTATAACGAGTTTGCCAGTAATTTTATAATTCTAATAAGTTTTACCTGTGTAGAAAATTAATTTTAAAAAATTAGTTTTGAAACTTTTATTTGAGAATGTAATATTTTTGTGTTAAGTCACAATGCTGTTTTTTTCGTTCAGATTGAGGGTTTGATATTGATTTCGATGTTGGAGATTCGCTTAAGTTGTTGTGTTTATGGATCTATTGGAAATCACGGTAATAAAAGAAGTTTTTACAGAAAGACTCACCGATACCAAATGATAGAGATCCTGTTTGGGAAATGTTCTAAAGGTATGGCACCTGCATTTTCCTGTGTTTTTGGAGTTCTGAATATGTCAGAATAAGAGGTTTTTCGTGTTTGCTCCACACGACGTATTTTTTCTGGGAATACAATGTGTGTGTGATTTCTTTCAATTTTTGGTCTTGAATTGATGTCTTTGATTTGACGCAGGCAAGGGGTGAACACATAAAAAATTTTGATTTGGGAGATTAAGAATTTTTGGTAGATAAATAGATGAATGAACAGACTCTAGAAAGAGCAAGTGCCCAATTTTGGATTGAATTTTAGAAGGAATAAGGTTGTTACCTGATTAATGGGATAATCTTAAGAAACCGGTGAAATTATTTGAATTTTGAAAGGAAAAGGAAGGAAAAAAATAGCGAATTTAATTGAAAAATCTTTTGGGATTGATTTTGAGAAAAGGACTGACCTACCCCACCCCCTTGTCTCTCATTGGCTGAAGGATGAATGTGGTCATTAGCCCCATGGAAAAAAAATGTTTTTGAACAACCAGTCACGTAGACATAGTCCGCCATCTTTGACTGGAATGTTTTTTGGGTCAAGCATGTGGTTTTTTCCACCATGTCGGCCATTTTGAATGTTAAGATTTTTAGGGGAAAAAAAGACAGATTTTAAATTTAATTGGAGATTCTTTTTTGAGGAAAAGGATTTTAGTATATTGAATATTGATGATGAATTTTATGTGATTTTACGGAGTTACTGATGTTTATTGTGGATTTGAAGAATGTTTTAAGAGAAGAAAAAGACAAACTTTTGAATTTAATCAGAGATTGTTTTGATATTGATGATGAATTGTGGATTTTGACTGGTGATTTGTTGAAGAAAATTTGTTGAAGAGGAATTTTAAGAGGGATAACTTTGGATTGATTTTGAGAAAAAAGTCCCTTGGAGGTTAATTGAAAATATTTTTAAAGGAAGGAAATTTTGGAGTTTAATAGAAATTAATAATTGATTTTTTTTTTCATTTTTGTCAGTGATCAGTGCATAGTTTCGGGTTTTTTGAAATTTTTCCCGAATATATTGAGATGAATAATTTGCTGAAAGAGTTGTCTTAGAATAATTTAAAAAGGAAAGTTTGAATTAATGGTGGATTGAATTTAAGAAAAAAAAGTGGAGGTAATTGAAAATATTTAAGAGAAGGAAGGCCTTAGAGCCAATGAAATGAATAAATGATTTTTGCATTTTTCATTTTTGGCAGTTACTGGTGGTATAATTCGGTTTTTGAATTTTTCCGAAAGTTGACATAGTCAATCAAAGAGTTGGTTTTAGTAAATTTTATGAGTGCCTAAATTCTATTAATGGTTTTGAAAATTTTATTAGTGAATTTGTGACCTTGCTGTATTTTGTGGATCGAGTTCTGAACTCATGCCTAGCTGTTTGAGATTTTTTTCCAATTTGTGTTAGGAATCGGTGGAGATATGGTAAAGAAAGTAGTGGTTATCGAAAGGCTCACCATTCCACGAATTGCGATTCCTTGATGAGCGTCCCATGTGGGTACCGTAGTCTCGGGAATATATTCTGCGCTCTTTGGGTTTTAGGATTCCGACGGTTCGGAATGTGTTTTGGGGTTCTGGAAAAGCAGAATAAGAGAGAAATGGCGAGTGGCCTGCCCCTGTGTTTTATGAGGAATAATTTTGGATCGGAATGTGTTTTGGGGTTCTGGAAAAGCAGAATAAGAGAAATGGCGAGTGGCCTGCCCCGGTGTATAATTTTGGATTGGAATGTGTTTGGGGTTCTGGAAAAGCAGAATAAGAGAAATGGCGAGTGGCCTGTCCCGGTGTTTTCTGAGGATTCATTTTTTGGGGGTTATGATTTTGGGAATGGTCTCCAAGACGTTCGGAGGTGGAAGGTGTCTCGAGTCCGGATGCGGACGACAGGGCCACTGAACAATTAGGTATTAAGAACAGACGAGTGCCTACTTTTATGTTGGATGGTTCCTGGAGAATTTGTAGCCACTGGCAGTGACCGAGTATGGAAATGTGTTGATCAGGATAAAACGTTTGTCCCTCAGAGTAAAACTAAGTGGCACAGAAAAATATTTTTAGAAAGAAATTTTTAAATGCTTGTTGCTATTAGTGTGTTGCATCGTGCATGCTATTTTTATAAGATTTATGAGTAAACACATAGCCGATGAAGATTTTTCTTGGCGCGGTAAAATTGTTGTTGTTTCTGCATGCATGTAATTTTTATTGATATAATGTTTTTTGAGAATTGTATTAAAAATTGTTATGTATTGTATTGTATTGTATTGTAATGTAATTATGCATGATGAATAAACACACCGCGTGGAGCAATAGATAGTAGGAAAAAAAAGTGTTTCACATTAAGGAAGCAAGTAAAAAAAATTCATGGCTGGTTAATCTAACATTGTGAGAAAGGTGTCCGCTTTGAATTTAGAACCACAAGAAGAGTTTTTGACTTGAGAAGATTTAACTTCAAATCAAATACATCCTATGCACTTATCAGAGAGGTCCTTTACGCCGATGATGTTGACTTTTTGGCTCACACTGATGAGGGTGTTCAAGATATTGTGAACCTTTTTGCTGCCTCGTGCTCTGCTTTTGAATTAAAAATAAGCTTGACAAAGACAAAGGTAATGTTCACCCCCGTAAAAGGTGAACCATAATCAAACCAACAATAGCCATTCATGGTACCTGCTTGGATGTTGTTGAGTCTTTCACATACTTAGGAAGTACAGTAACTTGTGATGGATCTTTGGATGCTGAGATTCACCGGTGCATCCAGAAAGCATCTGTGGCCTATGGAGCTGTCGAAAAACAGTTATGGTCTAGTACCGGCATTACCCGTAAAACAAAATTGAATGTTTATAGGTCCTACGTGTTGAGTGTTTTATTGTACTCAGTCGGAAACATGGACATTGTTTAGAAGACATTTGAAAATTCTTGAACACTTTCATCAGAAATGTTTGAGACGTATTCTAAACATCAAATGGAATTACAACACACCTAACACCGAAGTCCTTGCAAGGGAAGGATGCTCAAGCATTGAAACTCTTATCATAACGGCTCAAATGCGTTGGGCAGGTCATGTTGTGTGTATGAGTGATGCTAGATTGCCAAAGCAACTCTTTTACGGTCAGCTGCGTGATGGCAAAAGGCCGCAGCATAAGCCTAGGAAGAGGTATAAGGATTACTTAAAAAACAACCTTGTAAATAAAAATAAATCCTGACAATTGGGAAAAGCTGGCACTGGAGAGAACTGACTGGAGAGTTCATGTGGATGATGGTTGTACCAGTTTTTGTGAGTGAAAGAATCGTGCATGAAAACCTAAAGCGTCAACTCGAAAGGGTTACACCTGTCATATTGGAGAGAACATGGAGGGTTGGAAATGTCTGACATGTGGTCGAGTTTTGCTTTCTAAGGCTGGTCAATCCATGCATGCTCACTTACAATTTTAACAAAATCTTACCCTATACTCCTTTACAAAAAAATCACACTAACATACCAACCACACACATATAGCTTAACGACAAATCCAGTTCCCCAACACATATAACAAAAAAAAAATTAAACAGACACACATACACATATTCAGTTAACCAATCCTCAACAATCCAATTTCTAGACTGACACCTGTGGTACCACCATCTACCATTCTGACACTCCCCATCTAGTGAGAAGAAAATCCACTAACCACCCACAACCACCCTCCCCCTACTGACGACCTTCTGTTTCAGCATTTTGAGAATGTCCATCATTGAAGCAAGTACTATATCCAAGTCCTGAAGATGGTCTAATAGACCGAAACGTTGCATCATCGACAATAAACATCCAGTTTCCATAACATCCCGTGTTTGTCACCTTTCTCCATATTTTATTATATATATATATATATATATATATATATATATATATATACAAACAGGATGAATACAAACAAGCCCTTGAAAATGGTGGTTTTAAAATCATCCTTACCTACAAAACCAATCTAATCCTGATGAAGAAAAATGGTCGAGAAATATTCTATGGTTCGTTAAAGATAATTTGGGAAATATCTTTTTCAAAATATTAAAAAACAAATTCTACAAAATAAGAATACTGTGAGATTAAGCTACAGCTGTATGCCTAATGTCAATCGAAACATCTGCAAAATCAACATTAGTAACTTGTCTAAAGAACACAAGAAACGAAAATTCCCTATGCAACTGTAATCATAAAGTAAATATATTAGTCGTCTGATGTTGACCCGAGGAGGACGACACCATTCGGTAGCACCGTAAATGACCAATCAGTTTTCCCTAGGGACAACGCTGCTAGAAAAAGAGGACCTAGACAGAGTTCGCCTCTCCACCCCCACCCCACCCTCTATAGTTATATATATATGTGTGTGTGTGTGTGTGTGTGTGTGTGGTGGGAAATTAAAATATATGAATCCGTATGCTGTTCCTAAATTGTAGATATGATTTCCATGGATTTTATTATGTGAATAACAGTCGGTACTCGTTTTTCTTGCTATATTTCGAATTTACTCTCTTGTTTTTCTGTTTGTTCTTTTTGTTCTTTTTTTCTATCTTCATGTTCTAGTTCTTTTTCTTCTATCTTTTCTATTTTTTCTTTTTCCCCTTGTTGATTTTCTTCTTCTTCCTCTTCACAAAGAGTTGACAGCGATGGAGTCCAGGTTGGTTTCACATGAATAAACCAATCCACTAAATGAATTTTCTTGAATTCCTGATTATCCCACATGTTCTCAAGGCTATTAGCATAGTTCTGACATTGTTCAGTTTTGCACTGATATTCTAAATGGCTAACAATAGTCTCCGGATTTGGCGGAGCCTTCCCGAAACCATACCACGACGAACCCCAGCGGCAGCAAAAAATTCCAAACATTATATTTTTCATTCTTCCCCATATGCACTCGTCTTTCTTCGAGGTTTCGTTCAGTTCCCAGATTTCTTGAAGATAAAAATTGGAACAGTCGCTTGACATGATCGAAAGATTGAAAAAATTCAATAAATATAAAATTACATTCATTTCCTGGAGACCTTCAGTACAGACAGAGCTATCTATCTGATTATCTATCACAACGACGGAATAACCGTGGCAACCATTTCAGCACGTCATCGTATTAATACGTATATCAAAAACTGCCAACTAAAGGAACATTAAATGCCTTAAATTAATGACGTCACTCTCTACAATGGAATTATGGGTAGTCATGTTATTAGCAACGTAAGTTGTTTTTGTTTTGGCGTATTTTTTTATATTTACATTTTTTTCAAAAAGTTCTCGATTTTTTTCTCCAAAGTTTATCAGAATTTTATTCCAAGAAAATTAACACCGCATTAAATTTTCTAAAGCTCGCGTAAGAACAATTTTCGAAATTGATATTTTGATAAAACTTTATTACGCTATTATTTATATCAATCGCTATTAATTCAATATCAAAAGCAGAAAAGTAGAAATATTCCAATTTTGTATACATATATGAAATCTACAAAGATCTATGGTGGAGGGATAACTGAGATTATAAATAGGTTTCATTTAGATTTTTCGGACTGTTGTATTTATCTTGAATGTTATATACACAACGTTTCAAATCGATGTAACTGTCGGCCTTCTTCATGTTTTTTTGTTTTTTGTTTTTTTGTTTTTTTACTTGGCAGTTTTTAGGTCAGAATTGGGAGCCTTCACGAAACTTTGAACCGAAATCTTTATTTAATTCGTTGGTGGAGAATAAATATCAGATTATCTAATAAATGTTATTGTTTTAAAAATAGTTAAGTTGGCTAAAGAAAAAGACATGACTCTAGTTATCGTTCGTGTCGTAAAAAATGAAATCTGTGATCCGAATTCAAATCCAGGCCGATACTGTTCGCATTTCACTTCATATTAATTCCCCTGGGAAAGACATAAATTCATATGCCCCCACCACCACCAGCTATGGATAAGTAGTGGGAGAGACAGGGTTACACTAAAATTATTATTTCAAAAAAGAAATCTCGAAACTGCTGTAAGTCACTTTCATCTCTTCATAAAGGTTTATTATTCTGCATATTTTAATTTACCTTTCATGAATATCAAATCAAAGTAACAATGAATAAGAAATGTATTTTTCCAAGTTCGCAAGAATGATTTTTTCATGGTTAATGTTAACAGATTTGTGCTGTTAATTTGCTGCATTTGCTTAATACATGGTTGATCGTTTTATCTGCCTCCACATACCCTAAATGTGCTGTTCTGTGTATCATCTATTTTAGCTTTGATATAATTTGTTCTTATGGCACTGTTTTCTGTGGCAATTTTGAGCGACTTGATTTCTCCCTTAAAGCTTCCTTTTCTTAACTATGTCCAGGTCTTTTTTATGTGCAATTTTCCCAATTACTCACTTGACGTATCTATATAATTGTTTTTCTTCCCATTTCTGATTTCGTGTTTTTGTTGTTTTTTTTTTTGCTTGATCATATGTTGCAGCTGCTGTTATTAGCTGCCGTAATTAATTATTGATGGCTCTATTTTGTGTATTCTTCGAGTCCTTGGACTGTGATACCTACACAATCCTCAATGTTGACAATAGTACCGAGTTATAAATTCCTTTCCCCTCTCCCGACGTACCAATTCAAAAATCTCCTTTTTATGCCTACTGGGGCGGGTGTTCCAGAAAGGGCGAGTGCACTACGGGCCCACGGTAGCTACACCACTACCCGCTCATCCCCATCTTCAAATTGATTTTAACAGTTAAATGTCTCTAACACAACAACCCTTCGTTCTCCGGGAAAAATAAGAGGCGCTTATCCCGACGCAGCGGGCCAGTAGCGAGCTTTAGTGTGGTAGCCACCAGACCAGGTAAATAAAGTGGTTGCGAAATTCAGTGGGCTTTGTAGCTAACCACTTCAAAAACGCGACCCACTGTTACTCGTACTGGTCAAATAGTTGAGGGGGAAGAAGAATGCGGAATGCACGTATAACCAACTCGCTTTCAGCTTGTACTACTGTCTTGTTCCGTCCACCCGCCTCGCAGCCGGACTTTTAAGACCTTGGTATGAACCACTACGAGGGGTGTCAGCTTCAAGAAAGGGAAATCGGACAACCCAGTCGGTGACCACCTCACCAACTTGCTACCAGGTTATAGAAAGAGGGGGAGGAGAAAAATAATTCTCACAATATAAGGAGGAGGAAATCAAGATATACAGACAGGGTGAATGTCATATGCAGAATGTGAGATATGGGATAATTTTTGACTTAATTGCTAATAATGACTAATTAGAACTAATTAAAATGAAAAAAGGTTTTCAGATATAACGTAATCCTAAAAACAAGGTATATTTTAGTATAAATTTTGTGTCATTAACCTAAATAGGAAAAAAAGCCTTTAGGAAATAAAAGGTGATTATCTCAGCTTTAGTATAAAAATAGATAGGTATATTATTGAAATTAGTGTTCAATAAAAGTCTCCATGGATTAATTATCTAGTGAAAATGGCCAATAGGAAAATCTTTTGTTTTTGTTTTGTTTTTGTTTTGTTTTTTAGTTTTTTGTTCGTTTTTATTTTGTGCTTATTTTCTTTTAGTTTTTCGTGCGATTTCTTTTGCTTTTAATATTTCGAGTGGAATCGGGGAAAAAATTGAGTTCCTAACTGCAACAGAAAAATGAAAAAGTAGCGCTAAATAACTTGTTGCAGACAACCTTCGAATTTCGAGGCCTGTCAATTTTATTGGGTAATTTTGCACATTCAAATTAACAGCCGCAATAAATGCAGTAACCCTTCGACACTAACATTTTTTACATTAGTAAGAATAATGTTTAATTAGATATGAGCAAACTAAGATAGATAAAGAGATTAAAGACAAACGGTATAGTTCTGCATATCAATTTAACCCCCGATATATATAGCTTAACTAAACATTCTCTACATGCTTTAATCTTTCTAAGAACGCCAAGTGTGAGTTGCCCCCCCTCTTTAATTGTTACCATTCCAAACCCATAACTGATAATCACTATCAACACTTCTTACTACCACAAAAATAAACGGTCTTAAATGTAAAAAAAAAAAGTATGAATTTTATCATAACTAAAAGGTGAGAATTAATCCAAATCAACTTAGTTTGTAATAAAATCATGATTTGCGATGTTTGAAAATTAAAAGATGTACGAATTAAATGAAAAAAAAAACAAATAACAAAAGAAAACAAAAATAAACGCAAAACTCTTTTTACGATAACGTTTTTATTTGTCGGTAAGGTTAATATGATAATGTGCTTTCTTTTCTTTTTTACAAATTTTATCTCATGTTTGTACAGTTTATAATACAAAACAAAAAAATAAAATTCTCAGCTTCCAAATTATCCAGTAGTATTATCTCATTAATAATTTCATTTACTTATACTTTTAGTAAAGTTCTAGGTACCACCAATTTTCCCTGAAATGTACCCCCCCCCCCTAATATTTAACACAATGAAACTTGCATAAAGGTTAATATTATCTTGACATTTTTTGTCTATTCGAAAGAAATCATAAACAAACTCCTGATGATTTTTTTAATTCAGCTCACTGAAATAATGAAAATTATGAACGAAAAACAATGTTTATATTTTTGCACAGTTAAATCAATTGAAATTTAACGTTTAAAGTTATGACTACCGACTTTTTAAAAAATCTATAAAAAATCAATTAATAGTCCGATTTTCACGAAAATTTCCATCATTATTTACCTTTTGATGTAAATATGTTTAAAATAGTTTTGTCCTAAAACATATTAGGGGAAATATTTTTTTTACGAGATCTACCCACTCCCCTATTTTATTTTATGAAATATGAAAAAATGAACCGACTAAAAACGATTTTTACTTTTTTTTCTATAAAGATAAGAGTCTGAATAATTATATCAGAAGATTTTTAGAAGTTTCGATGCTTTTTAGTAAAAGAACCATGAATACAGAATTCTAAAAAAATATCAATAAAGAAATTGACCCTGTTGAAAAAACGGACTGTTTTACTTATTTTTCAAGATAATGGTGAGTAGTTTTTCCTCAGTCAGATAATTCAATCTTTGAATTAATTGTTTTTCTTTGTAGCAACTCTTTATATTCGTTATTTCTTTTTTGCGAGATTTTTTAAAAAGTTAAAAATATTTACATTTCTTCCTTCAATATGGCTTAAACTGATCACGTGGCATATTTTGGTGGTATCTACTGATCCAGCTATGATTTTTTAAATCCCGAAAACCCTAAAATCATGTTGCATAATGTTTTTATGAAAAATCATAGCTGAAGCTGATTTTTATTTGTTTCCAGTAAATTCTTTTATAGTCTGCTGTAAATAAATGAGGACAATCGTTAGTATTAAAAATAAAATAAATAAAATAAAATAAATTCAATATATAAAAACTCGGAAAATGTCTGATTTAACATGATCATTAAACTTCCTTTTTTTTTTTGAATAGATTAGATAAATCTTTAATTAAAAATATTTCATGTTAGGTAAAGATAGTAACTGAGTTTTTTCTAGAAGCTTAAAAATTATGGAATTTTATCTAAATGAGCAAATATTGACTCCCCCCACCCTTTAAGTAAAATTTTTCTCCGGGCTTTTATTTAAATAAAACAAATTATTCTAAGCACTATCAATTTTGTTGGCTCATTTTCATTTTAAAAACGAATTAAAATCAATTAAATCGATTATTTAAGGTCAAATTTTTGTCTAAGTCGAAAAGTAGTAACAGTAAAAAAATAAATAAATAAAGCAAAATAATATTACACATGTAATTTATTTTTAATACATTTTAAACTATTTTTTCAGTCAATTGCTCAAATATATCGTAAATATGGCGCGTATTTTACAAAATAAATTTACCCACTTCCATTGAAAAAAAATTACCAAAAACCAGGGAATTATCAGATTTTAATTCATTTTAAATTTTCAGTGTTGATTTATCAATAAATCAATTTGATAATGCATCTGTTACTTTATTTCTAAACTTTCTGATTTAATTAGATATTTCTGCTATGGTAAATTAATAGATAAAATTCATTTAAAATATGAAACGCATAATTTTAAATTTCAGATTTCATATTTTTAGATTCTAAAACAAATATTTATTTAATAAGTACTTTAGTTCATTATTATCTAATTTATGTAGAAAAACCCGATTGAAAATTTAGGTCACCCCCTTTTAAACAGAATAAATATCGATGTATATTTTTTCTTTTTATGACGCAGAACGAAAAAGAGCAAGACATTGTCTTGCCTGCCGGGATCGAACCTGCATCCTCCCGCATGCAAAAACAGGTGCGATTTAGGCACTGGACGGACGCGAAGTGCCAGCATGTTTCGGTAAATACGTACATAAATAACATGTGAGTCAAGCGCTGGGCAGTGAGTAGTCAGCAGTAGCAGGTTGACTGACGCGAACGACCGAGTAAAGAAATGTGATTTTGAACTGCTAAAGATTATTTCGACTACGGTAACGGTTTTTGCAGCTGCTAAACGAAAACGAAGAACGTGTTGACCAGGGGCAGGTTTAGCTTGCTGGAAGACTGTGTACTCGCTTGTTTTTGTCCCCCCCTCTCGGCGGGAGCTACTTGATACGAACATCTATTTCCGCCCATATACCCCCCCTTCTATAAGCTATTTAGGCCTTGGATAATATTCGCTTTTGATAATGGCGAAAGTGAAACTCGGCAGCGGCATAATAAAGCCCTTTAATGGCGAGGGAGATGTTGTGGCATGGCTTACCAAGGTAGAGCTGGTGGCGAAACTCCAGAAAGTTGATGATGTGGCAAGTTCTTTGCCCTTGTTTTGGAGGGAGATGCCCTCCAACTGTATTTGGAAATGGACGAGGATCACCAGACTGATATTGCCCTTATCAAATCTCGTTTGAAAGAGGCTTTTTCGGACGTGGAGTTTTCTGCCTACACTAAGTTGAAAATGACTAGGTGGACAGGAGAAAGCGTGGACGTTTATGCCAGCAAGATACAACAATTTGAAGGAAGGGCAGGATTCTTTGGGCATGGTCTTGAGAAGGTGATGAAGCTGGCATTTGTGACAGGGTTCCCGAACATCTCAAAGGAGCTGCAACAGGTCCCAGTCATCGAAAAATTGACCATGGGAGAGTTGCTAATGCGGGCAAGTGTGCTGACGAAAGATCCGACCGAAGATACGGTCGCGACAACGTCGTTCCCTCGACGTGAGGGGGAAGCGTCTTTCGAAACGAAGCCCCAAACGGCCCTCACCTGTTACAGGTGCGGCGGCATGGGATTGTGCAACAAGACGGACCGATGGAACGACCACCCGCAAAACACGCCTTGAGATGCAATGCTTCAGATGCTGGAAAATCGTCCATTTTGCCTCTCAATGCCAGGGGAAAAGACGTTAACGCCAGTCTCATCCCCAGGCAAGTAAAAAACAAGGCGCACCCCACCGTTCGCGTATGTATCGACGGACGACACTGCACGGCCCTAGTTGATACCGGGTGTTCTAAAACACTGGTGAGCTCATCGGTGTGTCGCCGGTGGAGACGACAGAACGTCGACGTACTAACTGCAGATGAAAAGATTCTGAGATGCCATGGGACTAGCCGCGTCAAGCTTGCTGTAGACCGCATGCAACCTGTGTATCTGGATGTATTGGGAAAGTTGTTGGGTTTCGATCTCCTACTGGGTTTTGACGCAATCAAAAAACTCGGAGAAGTACACCTGACAGGGTCAGGTGAGGTTCACTTCTTTGCGAATAGCATACCCAAGTGTGCTGCAATTAAAATCAATGAACCCGACTTCAGCGCTGTATTTGATCAACAGAAGAAGGTGTGGACCGCCTCGTGGAAATGGGCGGGTGGTCAAACACCTGAGCCACTAAAGAATCGTGTACCAGAGTATCCTGTGGCCGAGCATATTCGCGCGGAATATGAAAACGAACTGGAGTTATGGCTGAAGAATGGTTGGTTGGTACCGTATCCCGCAAAAGAACTGGGTCCAGCCAAAGCCTTGATTCCGTTAATAGCAGTAGTCCAAAC
This sequence comes from Doryteuthis pealeii, assembly GCA_023376005.1. NCBI lineage: Eukaryota > Metazoa > Mollusca > Cephalopoda > Myopsida > Loliginidae > Doryteuthis > Doryteuthis pealeii. The sequence continues at coordinate 49,449,787 of CM042173.1, forward strand.
GAACAAGAATAAAGTGAGGCCCGTAATGGACTATAGGGAGCTCAACGGATTCGTTGATGCGTTTACGGCAAACGCAGATGTATGTGCACAGAAGTTGCGAGAATGGCGGCGTGAGAGATCTGAAGTTGCCATATTGGACTTGAGGAAGGCTTATCTTCAAGTTCACATACATAAATCACTGTGGCCCTTTCAGACAGTAATGTTGAAGGGACGGAGGTATTGTCTCACGCAACTGGGATCTGGCTTGAATGTTGCACCGATGATCATGCGAGCCATTATGAACTCTCGGATCTCCCAGGATCCGACAATACAACAAGCTACGTCGTCATACATTGATGACGTCTTCATCAATACACGTCTTGCACCCCCTGATAAGGTGAAGGAGCACCTGGCAAGATTTGGGCTGGCCTGCAAGACTCCTGAGCGGCTTCAAGAAGGAGCACGAGTGCTGGGACTTCACGTTCAAAATGATGGCGGTAGACTACGATGGACACGGGGGGCAGCTACTCCAGACACTCTACCAGTCATGATGCGCCGGGCCATCTTCTCATTGTGTGGGAGGCTTGTTGGGCATTATCCAGTTTGTGGATGGCTCCGCGTGACGGCGGCGTATATAAAACGTCGTGCCAAAAAAGTGACTACTGGATGGGACGATGCAACGAAGGACCCTCCCCTTGTCGGTATGTTGACAGACACGTTAAATAGAATACAAGACGACCCCGTAAGAGGCGAGTGGTGTGTCGACGGGCACGAATTCACCGTTTGGGTGGACGCGAGTTCACTAGCCACTGGGGTTGCGCTAGAAGCTAACGGATCAGTTGTTGAAGATGCGAGCTGGTTGCGTCCAGCGAATAATGTGCAACACATTAACTTAGCTGAACTTGATGCAGTCTTAAAAGGCGTTAACCTGGCACTCCAGTGGCAGGCAAAGGTAAAGACCGATTCAGCCTGCGTCTACCGATGGACGTCGGACGCACTAACAGGAAAGGCACGGCTAACTATCAAAGCAGCTAGCGAAATGCTACTACGAAGGCGACTCAGAACGCTCGTGGACTTAGTTCAAGAGTATGGACTAGAAGTGGTTGTATCTCTAGTCAAGTCAGAGACCAACAAAGCTGACCAACTAACACGAGTGCCACAGCGGTGGCTGAGTAGTATAAAAACCGAAGTTGAGCCCACCCAGCCTACATGCGCAGCATCTGCACCCCGGCTGAACATTCAGCAGATTGCACAAATACACCAACGATGTGGACACCTAGGAATAAAACGCACGCTGTATTTTGCTAAGAGGCAGGATCCGACTATTCAAAAGCTGACGTACGACTGGCAGTAAAAACGTGTACGGCTTGCCAGTCAATTGATCCAGCGCCTGTGCACTGGTGAAAAGGGAGACTTAATGTAGATGACAACTGGAGTAGGATAGGCGTTGACATCACGCATTACGGCGGTAACCATTATCTCTCGCTCATTGATTGTGGTCCTTCGCGATTTGCAATCTGGCGACCTATTCGCCGGCAAGACTCACCAAGTGTCGTGCTCCAGTTGGAGTCAGTATTCTATGAGCGTGGCCCACCTATTGAGATATTGACAGACAATGCGACCGCATTTACCAGCCAACACTTCCAACAGACTGGAGCTTACGGTTCCGATTTCGGTGTGCCTATGAACCAGCTGGAAACAGTAGTGAGCCACAGAAGTGTGAAAACGATTGCGGCAAGGAAACAATGTACTATACCAGAGGCAGTTTATTGGTATAATGTTACGCCAAAAGACAGGGTCTCAACTGCCACAGCACCGTTTAACACTATATACAAATATACTGTCCGCATACAGGGTATTGATACCGTGGCCAACCCTAAACCGCAAGATGACCAGGGACAATATTGAGTAGGGGATGCTGTGTGGGTGAGAATCCCTCACAGTAGGTGTACGAGTAAATCCAGGATAGGGCAAGTAACTGGAATTAACAGTCCCCAATCTGTGCAGGTCGCGCGGGATTCCTCACCACGTGAAAAGCTTATGCCCTGTTTCAGGAATGCATGTGCCATCCAGTATTACTGATAATTCGTCAGAGAATGAAGAGCAGAGGGGCGGACCGGGATCGGAATCGCTATATGATGCCTCTGACACGAGTGTCTCGGAAACTACCGACGATAAAGAGGAGGAGGATGAAAATGAGGAGGAGATGGATGAAGAAGAGGTGAATGGGGAAGCAGAGAGTAGTGAAGAGGGAGGAGGAAGAAGCCGCAGCTCCCCCACTTCGAAGGAGCGCCCGAACAAAGAGGCCAGCACCCACCTGCACGTTTTGTGATGAGGACATCAGGGGGGAGTATGACGGAGAACGAAAAAGAGCAAGACATTGTCTTGCTTGCCGGTATCGAACTCGCATCCTCCCGCATGCAAAAACAGGTGCGATTTAGGCACTGGACGGACGCGAAGTGCCAGGATGTTTCGGTAAATACGTACATAAATAACATGTGAGTCAAGCGCTGGGCAGTGAGTAGTCAGCAGTAGCAGGTTGACTGACGCGAACGACCGAGTAAATAAATGTGATTTTGAACTGCTAAAGATTATTTCGACTACGGTGACGGTTTTTGCAGCTGCTAAACGAAAACGAAGAACGTGTTGACCAGGGGAAGGTTTGGCTTGCTGGAAGACTGTGGACTCGCTTGTTTTTGCCCCCCTCTCGGCGGGTCTTGTTGATACGAACATCTATTTCCTCCCATATATCCCCCCCCTTCTATACTTTTATAAGATAATAGCCAATTAAATAATTATCGAAGAGTAAAAAAAAATGAATCTCCAAAACTTATTTTAGTTTTTGTTTTACATTTGATTTTCTGATTTTCGGTACTTACTTTCTACCAGGATAGCTCCCTTAATTTTTTTTCTTTATTCACACCTTCGGTCTTTTGTCTTTTTATTTATACTGTAATGTGTTTTAACTTTATGTAACCCCACTGATATTTTGCGCCCCAAAAATAGGGGGGGTCAAAGTTAAGTGACTTGAAAAAAATCAGAAAGTTTTGAAATAAAATAACTGATGCATTATAAAATTCATCCTTTGATAAATCAACACAGAAAAATTCATTAAAATCGGATAATTCCCTGATTTTTGGTATTTTTTTCTATCGTGGTGTGTTGGGGTAAATTTATTTTGTAAAATATGGATTTTACGGTATCTTTGGCAGTGCATAAACTATTCATTATAAAATAATTCTTTGATGAATAACGTGCTAACAATCCCATTCAAATTGGATAGTTTCCTGGTTTTTTGGTAATTTATTATCTTAAATCTAAAAAGGTACAAGTTTTTCATTATTAAAGCAGAGAATTAATTCTAATGAACTTATTTGGTAAGTTGATAAATTATCTTTGTTTCCCTTTTCATATAAATTCAAATAAATGAAACTGCGAATTAATTCAAATAAACTTATTAATTATACTAAAGCTGAGTGAATCAATGATTGTATGCTAACGGCTTTTTCTTATTTTGTTTAATGACACAAAATTCATCTCAAAATATTCCTTAGTTCTAGAATTGAGTTATGTCTGGAAACCATCCATTTTAATTGGTTATAATTAGTCGTAATTTGCATTTAAATCAAAAATTGACCCGTCTCTCACTGCACTTACTGTCTGTCACTTCCCCCTCTTTATGTATATTTTGATTATTTTGAGTAAAGAGTGATTTAGTGTGAAACAGATTCCGGCTGCATTTTTAAAAAAATCTAACTCGCTTTGCAAACTTACTTTTCCCTAATCCCAATGATCTACTCAGAGTTAAATGGGTGATACAACGGATCACGTTTTGTCAAGTGTATATATATATATATATATATATATATATATATATATATATATATATATATATATATATATATATATATATATATATATATATATTATATATATAATGACAGATTCGTCTGAGAACAACAGAAGATGAGTCTAAACTTTTCAAAAGTAAAACGATGCCTGATGATATGTTGCTATTATTGACAATTAGTACCGCAGATTTTTCTTACTCCAGTGGTAGTCAATTGGACTTCTTTTGTTCAAGACTTCCCTTAACTTTTCTGAATTGTTTATCCTCCATATTTAACTGAAGGACAGAAAGGATATTTTCAAGAAATATAAATGAAAAATGAATAGAAATCCAACATTGTGTACTTTGTTTCAAATTATTAACGTGAGAATTTTCCATCCTATCCAAAAGCTACTCGTTGGAATTTAACTAAAATATCAGAATAATGACATGTATATACATCTACTCCTTAAAAAGGTTCTAAAAAAAGGGAACAGAAGTTACGGTTATTTATCCCATTTACATAAATTATTAGTGAGTCAAATTGTTATCAATGTGTAATCATTTTTAAAAACTGTAAAAAAAATAACCATTTAAATATTTTTACAGATTATTAGGGATACGTACATTAAGATGAAATTAAATCGGAAAAAAAAAAAAACAGTTAAAAAATGATAGCGGAGTTGGTTAATATGAGATGTGATCATTTAAAAAATGAGTTGGAAAAGGTGTACCATTGCTTTAGTGTCTTTGGAGAGCATCCTTATAACGATAACTATTTCTTCGGGGAGGCCGTATGTTGGTAGTATTTGCTCCATTTCGCCTCTGTGTATTGAGTCAAATGCCTTGAAGAATCCTACAAATAGCAACGTTGCTTGAAGATTCTTTGCTCGAACCCCTTCTATAATTTGACCCTTGTCAGGATCTGAAAGGTTCTCCAAAACCTGTCTTGGTTTTCTTAAGGATTTTCTCTATTTCGAAGCGGATGTGATTGAGAATAAGGTCTCGCTATAAACCTTCCCAGCTATGACAGAGCTCACCTTTCTTGGGAGAAGGGAGGATACACACCTTCGGGGGGATTTTCTCGATACCTATGGCTTTTCTATTTCTTATCGTTTTTAGGGCTTCGTCGAGTTCATCCATCGTAAAGTCTCCTAGCTTGATATCTAATTGGCTATGAATAATCTGTTGAATGTTATCAGTGATTTTAGGAAGGTTTGCAAGCAGTTTCTTGAAGTGTTCTTTCTACTTCAAACGTCTCTCGTCTTCCCTGGCTGCTTTTAGTTTTGAGCTCGAGGTGCTTCTCCCACCACTAACTTCATTTACTGTTTGCCATGCAAATCACGACTGTCTGTTTTCCACTGATTGTCTGATTTTATTTATGTATTCTATGGTTGTTTATCTTCCACAGAATTTCTGATTTTATTTATTTAGGCTTAGTTGTATTCTAGTTGTTCTTTTTTGTAAGTTTTGGCTAGTTATGGGCTTTTAAAAATGTTGTACACTGGCGTTAGTTGGATTTGTTTTATTACAAGGGATTTGTTTTATTCCTTATCAATGTTTGTAAAAATCGCTAAGAATTTACGTATTACAATATTCGTTTATCTTTAAAATATTTTCATTTAAAGACTCTCGATTTTGGTCTATTGCTTACGCTGATTCCATTAAGGCGTTCGGTGGCGTTTGCATCGCGCAATCTGGAGGTGCAAAGTTTGAGGAAACACGGTCCACCGGTGCAGCAATTCGTATCAACAAAACCGATTTTAGTGCGAGATTCGACGAGCAGCGGGGAGTTTTGGTCGTAGCTTGGAAGTGGTTAGCTCTGGTCACGTACCAGAGAAGCTTCGGAAAAGGGTCATTAAATATCCGGTGTCTAGCGAGTTGGGGGAGAAGTACAATCGTAAGTTGCAGACCTGGATGGACAACAGTTGGTTGCTGCCGTATATTGATGAGTTTAGCCCACTCAAGGGACTGAGATCATTACAGGACGCACCTCAAATTTGTTGGTCTGCATGACATCTATCTCGAACAGAACACCTGTGTAGACTCATTCGCGCGCGCTGCGGATGTCTGCTCAGATAAACTGCGAGAATGGAGAAAGCAGAGTGCGAACGTATCCATTTTGGACCCCAGAAAGGCATACCTGCAGGTTTGTTTATAAATTCCTGTGGCCGTACCAGACAGATATGTTCAAGTGATATTGACTGACCAGGTTGGAGTTTGGCATGAACGTGGCGTCCCTGATAATGCAGCCTGTTCTCGAGGCGTGACGATGGCATATATCTACGATATATATATATATATATATATATATATATATATATATATATATATATATATATATATATATCAACGAGAATGTAGCAACGGCGGAATCCACGAGGAAGCATCTTTTAACTAGGACTGACTAGCGAGGACCCGAGATTGCAAAACTGGGACATTACTGGGACTAGAAGTCTAGGGGGAGTGTGGTTAACTGCAATGGCGATGAGGAAGTAGTATGGTGAATGCTCCTATGGCCAAGACACTCAGGTGTTTTCCATATGTATGGATGGCTGCGAGTGTCAACAGACTTCAAACGTCACGCAATAAATGACGATAAAATCTGATGTTCCTCTGAGACGTATGATAACGGATATCCTTGCCCAGGTACTGCACCTGAATTTTGTCCAAGGAAAGTGGTACGTTAACGTGAAGGCGCTTGTCGTGTAGATGGACTCTAGTTCACTGGCTATGCGAGTGGCGCTTGACGCTAATGGAGCCATCATCAAAGACGCATGCTTTTGGAGTCTGTTTTTCGAACGTGACCCCCAGCCGAGCTTGTGGCTGATAATTACACTGCCTTCTGCAATCAGCAATTCTGGCTGTTCTTGGATGAATAGGGTATCATATTCATTATGTACCACTGGGTATCTGGGTAGTGTGGAGTAACCCATCATTGCCATTACTCTCGGATCTACTCTGAAACAGAGTGAGTGACCATCTGTGTCAAATTGATCTGCTTGAAAATTATTCATATTCGATCGAAAGTTTTAATACCATAATACTTTAACTTATTTCATTAAGAATAGTTACTTAAATCTATAATTGTTTTTTTAATGATTATTATTAAATATATTGTTCTTATTTTTATTATTAAGATATATTCATGTGTTAAAGCAAATGACTGCCATCAAATATTAAAACTCTTAAAAAACAACTACATAAAAATGTACATATGAACGTATAATAAATGCAATTGCTTTACCTCTTGACATAAAATAATCTTCGACAGGCTGACATACCATTAAAATCAATTTTTTCATTGATCAACAAAATGAAAACGAGGCTAAGTAGTAGTATATATTTTATATATCAAAGTGAATCAGAATCTTGGTTTACTAATACCTGAACCAAAAGATTGGCTGGCTGGCAAGATAGGGGTCGGTAGAGAAGGGGGATTTGATTATGAAGAGAGAGAGAAAAAGAAAAGCGTGGAAGGAAGGAAGATGTCGAACGTAACAATTAAAGAAACTCATCTTTAAGTCGCAGCTGAGTAAAGATTGAATTATATTGGATTCCAGATTGGATTAGGGAACTACTCGTGTGCATGCTGATGGATGCAACAGTAAATGAGCGCCATATATATATATATATATATATATATATATATATAATATAATATATATATATATGCATGCTCGATGGGAAGCTTGGATTTTACAAGTCACCATAATCTAGGCATACTGAAAGTACGGATCTCTTCTCTCTCTCTCTCTCTCTCTCTCTCTCTCTCTCTCTCTCTCTCTCTCTCTCTCTCTCTCTCTCTCTCTCCCGAATCAGTTCAGACCGTGATAGGTATTCTCTGTAGCTTGTAGTGTCATTGTAGTTGGTGTGCTGACATATTGGACATTCTTTCACTACGCATAGGCTACACAGATTAATTTGCAATTTATTCTAATTCTGAAACTTATGGTTATGGGTTCAAAACTGGGTCATAACACCACGAACACAACTAAAAACATTTGGTGTATAAAAGGTGAAAGCACAGTTAATCACTTAATAGTAACCAAATGTTTCAATTTACAATAACTTCGACTATCAGGCAAGGTCAGTTAGGCTTAGACCTATGGATTCCGAGGCCGTGTCCAAGCTATAGAGGGAAATTATGTGAGTCTGTGACAGGTTTAAGATGCCCTAGAAGGGTTCAGGTGGGAATTTTCAACAGGAAAGACATGATAATTTATTTGTTTCTAAGCTCAGAGAGTATCGGGTGAGCTCGGCATCTTACAATCCAGTGTGATTCCTCACCTTCATTACCACGACAAAATAATCCAGAGTTGCCTAATTATTACCAAGATATTGAAAACCTTTTGACTCGCCCAAGTAAATAGATAGCCTGAACATGTTTGTAACATGTAGTAGGGTCTGTTTATCCAAAGCCGGACTTGCTAGTCATTGAGATTTCGTGACTATCAAAGAGTCATTTTACAAAAGTCCTTCAGCAGCAACCTACAGACAAATCGTGTAATTTCTGTGACAAAGTCGGTGGATCTGTGGCAGGTCATATGAGGGTCCAGGCTGGAAATGTCAACGGGAAAGACGTTAATTCATTTTTCCCATAGTTGGTAGGGCTTGAAAGGATATACCTGAGGAGTCTCATTCGCTCTTAGTGAATCAAGGAGATGGCCTTCTGCACAGAAGTGGCACAGTATACATATATAATGATAACCCCATTCTACATGTCTTGTTACTCGGTTTCACATGTCACCTTTACCCTTAAACGGTAAAAAAGACTCATGTCTGATAAGTATAACTCATGAGACTAGTAGAGCGAGGTTACCATTTAAAAATTCTAGGATCTAAAGCAGCTCTACTCAAAAAGTAGTGAGCACTTTTTAACTAATTTATTACCATTGTGTGTGGGGAGTGAGAGGGCATTGTTATGTAATGACTCTTCCACCATCAACCCCCCACTTGTGCTGTTAACATGGGTGTAGGTGTGAGCCATTTGACACAGAAAGGGTCAAATGGTCACCTTGATTTCAAACATGAGAAATTGAACAGTTGGTCAAGCAAACGTCAGGGATTTCAAAGATTATTTTTAAGAGATGTTTTATGTACACGGTCCTATCAAATACAAATACTTTTTAAACAGATCTATGATATATTATATAATATATATATATATATATATATATATATATATATATATATATATATGTATATAATATATATATATATATATATATACGAAATGACCTCGTCGTTACTATCGTATGAAAATGGATCAGAGTTCAAATCTTGGACGAGGCTGTTTGCATTTCATATGGCGCTAATGCCCTTTGCAAAGGTATGTATGCAATTATTTTCCCACCAGCTATGGGTAAGTATTGGGTTACAATGTGCTCTTTAAACTTGGTATGGCAACCAGTCTAGAAAAAGGAAAACTGATTTCACACCTGTTAAATTCCGCTTAAAGAATTGACCTTGAGTCGCATTCTGCTCGAATGGAGAGGTTGGTTGAATATCTATATACATGGGACACTAACAGGTATTACTACTCCACATTCCCCAGATCTCCAAAACTGAAAGTTCACCATCAGCAGTTTAAAGTTATACACAGAACATCTTTTTTAGGTTCTTAGCCCTTTACAGGAGATACAGCCAGCGAATTCTAAGTCATACACACCGGGCAGATTATTTGTTTAACGAATATCTAATTTCGAATATCCGCTGTTTTCCTATCTTTCGATGGTGTATCATTCATTTTTTTTGTGTCATTTATTCTATTTCATTTTATTATTCATCTATCTTTTTAAGTTTAGTGGACAAAAGCGCTTCGAGGAACGGCCAGAATCTCGACTGCGCACGTATAGGGTCGGGAAGTTCATAAGTTGGAAATGGAAGACCACCAATTGGAAATACTTGTCCAATGAGAAATTCTCTCTCTTTCTCTTTCTCTTTCTCTTTCTCTTTTCTCTTCTCTTTCTTCTCTCTCTCTCTCTCTCTCTCTCTCTTTCTCTTTCTCTCTCTTTCCTCTCTCTCTCTTTCTCTCTCCTTCTCTCTTTCTTTCTCTCTCCTTCTCTCTCCTTCTCTCTTTCTCTCTCTCTCTTTCTCTCTCTCTCTTAAATATATATACACTTAACTACCCTAAGTAAATCAATTGTCCGTTTATCGGATATCCTCCCCCCTCTTGGAAGTGGGCAAACAACGAGAGGATCTATTTCTCGGTCAGTATCATCACTAGTACATAAAATACGAGATTTATGAGGAGAAAAAAAAATGAATATATATTCGAGATGATCAATAAATCAAAAGAACGTTTGGCATATCCTGAGGGCTGCAGAATTTCGATGTACAGCTTGTAGAAGCATTCAAAGATAAGATATATTGGTACGATAACGATCTTTTTTTTTTTTTTTTACTCTTGTATCTTACTGCAACACATTAAAGTGGCACATTGTGGCGAGAGTATTGTTGCCGCAATAGTGTCCTTACACAACATTCAGAATTTTCCTTCTCCTAGACCGATTGCTATACCAGTTAGTCTACTCTTGTACTACTATTTACCCATACCTTGAGAGAGAATAATTAAATGAGTACCTTTTCCAAGAGTAGAGCGTCTCATCGTAGAGTAATGGTTTGCACGCTACTGAATAGCAAGTTCGATCCTCGTTGGATGCCCCATACTTTGGAACTTGTGACGAACGGGTTGATTAATATCAATTTTTTATCAAGGGCATTAGCGCTATGTGTTACGTTACGCTCTCATTTCAGAATGGAGAGATGATGTATCAACGTTCGTTACGTTATGGCCCTTGCTTCAAATAGAGTGATGTATTGATATAGAAATAAGTGTATACTTATCTCTGGTCACGGTACTAAATTGGAGAGGTTCAGATTGGGCTGAAAATCTCTCGCTGTTTGGAGTTTGGAAACCAGCTTGGGGTGCTGGAGAACATCTTGCCTTGTACCATTTAAAGTGTTGCTAATAACACAAGGCCACTTCTTTTTTCTCATGAGATTTTTATTTCCCCCAAGTTACAACAGCCGATAGTACGTCTGGCTCTTTCAACGTATCATGTTTGACTCTCTCCTACGTCTCACTTCTCGGCCAATAGAAACAATGCTATGTGGCATTTTGATGATTCATCCTTAAACTTTTCCATTCTCATCTAACACATAATTTTTGCTAAAAATATTTCCTTGGTAATTTACACATCATTGTTACACGCATGGCTCCACCAACAAATAGTCACCCACCCCATTATATTACATGTGTAATAGAAACTGGCTCGTCCATCATTTGAACTCGGGTCGGTGTGTTCATTTTCTACAACGATAACCTTTACACGTGAATGTCTATATAAGAATAGGCTGAACTTCAGGATGTTTACAGAGCACATTCTTACCCAAGTAGTCACCCATCCAGGGACTGAGCAAATAAATTGCTGCTTAATTTCGATGATCAAAAGAAAATCGATGCTTTCAGCGTGATTTAACCAAGAATGTAATTGCAATGCGACGTTGACCATTACGTCATTTACGGTCACTGGATTCTGCAAGGTGGCGAAATATACAATTTCTGATCCAATGTTATGATATGAAGTACAAAAATGTTTTTTACCTTATAAGTTATGGACATGTTAAGATTTACCTGCTTCACATGTTGAATTCTTATGAATCTTACTAGTAAACTAGTGTTGATGAGTTTGATTTTTTTTTCTTTTGGCTTTGTGTTTTGATCTTCTAAGTTAGTAAATGATTACGCAAATAAAAGATCATCAATGCTAAAGTTTTTCTCTGCCTAAAGATTATTTTTGGGAGGATATTAACTTAACCTTTGACTCTTAACATGTACTATCTGATGTTTATATTTTGGGTGATTGGGGAGGGACATAAAAGCTATCAGATGGCAAAATAAATATAATAAAACATTTTGACATCATAAATTATGGACAACCTCAAATTCATGTTTCCCATGGATGTCTAGCAGCGAAAAGAGATTCTACTTATGTATAACTAATATATATTTATCAACCTCTTTGCATGAGTAAGATGTGACACAAGATTAATTCTTAAGCAGTTTAACAAGTTTAAATACAGAGTTTTCGTTTCCATACCAAGTTTTAAAAACTCAGTCTGCCCTACTATTTACCCATAGAGTGAAGTTCATACCTTACTCCAAAGGTATTAATACTATGTGAAATGCAAACAGCATCACCTGGGATTTCAACTCGTTTCGCCGTGTCCATTTTCTACGATCATAACAATTACACAATGTGCCTCCCAACTAATAGTCTACACTTTCATCATTATCGGGAAATACTAATCTTCTGAAGAAATTACAAGCGTTATGAGAGTGTGGTACATAAAAACATGAAATACAAACTTTTAAAAAATTACTTAGGCATCTTCAATTGTTAACAATGCTGACATATAAAACAGAATAAAATGCTGATGCATATATATATATATATATATATATATATATATATATATATATATATATATTTATATATATATATGTGTGTGTGTGTGTGTGTTGTGTGTGTGTGTGTGTGTGTGTGTGTGTGTGTGTGTGAACGTACTGAGATATAGATATTAAAAAAATAGCATAATCTTTACAGATCACTGCCGTCCATCACAATCCTATAACCCCACCACCAGAACCTTTCCTCCATGCGCCCTCAAATGACTCATCAAACCCGCTGCAGATTCACAAAGTTTGATGCAAATATGACATAGGAAAAATGTCCTTCCTGTTGTATCAGATGAATCAGATGATAAAATGTTATGCTTACGCACCACCATATGTCTCTTAATACCAGAAGCTGGCTTACAGACTTTGTTACAGATTGCACAACATGACCTGCCCATCGCATTTGGGCCGTTATAAGATTTTCAATACTTGTGCATCCTGCACTTATAAGGAATTCTGTGTTAGGTGTGATAGAATTCCACTTGATGTTTAGAATGTCTCAAACATTTCTGATGAAAGTGGTCAAGAATTTTTAAATGTCTTCGAAACAAAGTCCATGTTTCCGAGGAGTACAATAGAACATATAAACCTTCAGTTTTGTTTTATGGGTAATGCTAGTATTAGACCCTAACCGTTTTTCAAACCTTCCATAGCTCACAGATATATTCTGGATGCGAAGATATACATACATGGATGCCCCATACTTTCTACCTTGTGTCATATCCTACCCATTGCAAATGGGTTGGTTAAATACCTTTTTAGGGCGTTCCATCATAATGGTATAATGGTTAGCAAGCATGTCTCGCAGATACATCCATGCTGAATAGCAAGTTCGAGCCTCGCTGTATGCATCATACTTGCGATCTTGTGTCACATTCTACCCCTGGCGAACGGGTTGGGTAAATATTAGGGCGTCCCATCTTAGTGTAATGGTTTCGCAGATCCATTACTACTGAGTAGAGAGTTTGATCCCCGCTGTATGCCTCATACTTGCTACCTTGTATCACCTCCCTCCCGAGTCATACATACATACATACATATGAAGAGCCTAGGATAGATAGATAGATCAACAAATCCAAATAGGATTCTATAAATAACTGTAATGAAACTACTATAAGTAGTGATTTTATAAAAATCACTTCATCAAATTTAAGGAATTCTTCGCTTTTATATTATTATAATTAATATCTGACATTTTTTTCAAAGATTTATTTTAAGATTTCTCAGCGTTTGTTGCAAGAACTAAAAAAAAATCTGATTTCTCGAGAGGGTCAAAGGCCACCATTCCGTAGAAATTGTTCTGCGACTTTAGATGAGGTCCCATTCATGTGTTTTAAATATCGAGAAAGGATTCCACTTATTTGGAAGAACAATATTTATTTGGTTCAAAGAGGCTCTTAAGAAATGTCCTTGGTTATTTACTAAGCACTTATTTGTAGCACAAGACCGGAGTATAGGAACAGTGACACTCGAACTCATTAACTATGGTCTGTCAGACTCTACTCATAAACCATTACACTAAGCGAAGCTCTCTTTCCTTAAGTTCAAAATAATTTATTTCGTGAATTTATGTTGGTTTCATATGTCTGTATACATAGAATCTCGTTATTTTCTATCGGCTGGGACTTTAGAATACACAGACTGAATCTCCAAATGGGGCCACCTGTTGGACATGGGTGGCGACTTGTGAGGCTTAAGGACGGGATCCTGGTGGAGGAGCTGTCCATGACATGCAACACCTCACTTACGGGCGGTCGGAAAGGCCTCCTCCGATCAATCGGCTGGTCACGGTAAGCTCTATATGATTGCCCCGACCCTATTGCCCTTATGGCAAGCCCCAACCCTTTTTATCATATGGGTGTTAGAAGGTGATGGCTGAGGCTCTTCATGTCCTGGGTGTGAAGTTAAACTCTAACTGATGGTGATGTTCCAGTACTGGAGGTCTGGAAAATATGGAGCACCCTTTCATTACCATTGCTCCCAGGTCCACTCTGACTGTTAGGGTCCCATCTATGGGTTGAATAGAAAAAATCATTCATAAAATAATTGTGTATCCATTAAAAACGAATTTATTTCAAAGCTTTGTCGGCATTAAATGACCCACCGAGGTTTATATACCGTAAAACAAATCAAACCAAACTTAAGCTATTCTTGCTGTTACCACGTAGTTACCCATCTACAGACTAAATATGCTCATTGCTGCTTAACTTCGGCAATGTAACGGAAATCGATACCATTACCAATACACGCTCCCAAAAAAAGTTGAGCTTAGATTTGTCACAAATTCACAATTCTAAGGCACCCAGTGAGGATCAAACTAACAAATCAAATAGAATATCCACAGAATCTCGTTGTTTCTTAGTCTGGTAATATAAATACCAGACTAAGAAGCTCAGGTTACTTAATCTACTGTTACCAAGTAATCACCCATCTAATGACTGAGCAAGCTCATCGTTGCTTAACTTTGATGATCTCATTCAAATCGATGCTTTCAGCGTGTTTTGATTGTGTGCCGTCTCCAAAAGAACAAGTTTAGCCACAAGAACAAGTTTTATCACAAAGCCACAAATAAGACACCTAGTGAGGGCTAAATTCACTAATAAGTAACAATTGTCCTGCTAGACAGGCTTGGTAACCAAAAACACAGGAAAAATTAAGGGTTGGCACAAGGTCAAAACAATGGAACACCCAGTGAAAATCAAACTCGCTAGTAATAATTTGTTAGCCTCAATAAACATTATAAAACGCAACGCACCTTTAAAAAAACAAGATTTGATGCAATTCCTGGGCAAGTAGTGTGGATTGAACTCACAACTTTGTAATGATTTGGTTTACAAGACTTAGTAAAACATAACAGTATGACAAGAGGCTCATAATATCTTACGAAAATATACCTGAGTCATTCAATAAATAAGATGGATAAAAAAAGCAAAATAATATAATTTTTCATGTTCTTTCCATAAAAGTAAACTTTGGAATTTGTTTATAAACATTTTAATCTCGTAAAATATTTGAACTTATTCAAAATGGTGGCAAATCAAACAGTGCTCCAAGACTTGAACAGAGGTCTTTTATCATTTTTTATAAGGCTGAGAAATGCAAAGCATAAGAAATATACAAAAGTGTATGATGTTTACGGAGAACTGTTTTATTAAAAAAAAAATCACAGTTGATCTGAATATGATTTTGCCACTACGAGCCAAAGACAAAAGACGAGTGGAAGCATCCCTATTCTCCGGTAAAGAAAGTTACTGGCGCAGCAGTCAGTAAAGATGAAGTATTTTGGGATGTAAAAGAACCTATTACTATTGATTTCATTGAAAAAGATACAACTTTAAATATTGCTTCTGATTGCCAAAATTCCACTTATTTATTAAATGACTTGTATATCCGAATTATTGTGTTAAAACATTTTGTTCATCATCTTATTTTTTTAGTTATTACCTTCTTCTTCTCAGTACCTTCAAATAGTCATCAAATAGATGACCGACTGACGTTAGCCGGTAATTGAAACACCAATTCTGAGCCTCAATCTTTTTTTTTTTTTTTTTTTTTTTTTTTTTGAATCCGGGACAATAGTCTCTGAAATGCAAGGAAAGACGAAATCCTATAACAAATGATCCAGAGGTCAGTTACTTTCAATAAGTTACTTCCTGAGGCTTGAAGCGATAAATTTTAATATTTGAGGTTGGCCGGCTGTGTTGATCGAAGCGTATGATCGATTTTTAGATGGGAGAAGTGGAGAAGTGTTAGGAAAGTGTCTGCACTAAAAACAGCGCGCTAGCTTTTCTACGGTAAGGTCACGTATCCAGGTGGAGACAATCATTTCTTACTTCCGCCTGTTGAGCGATGTCACTCGCTCAACGGGAGATAGCGACTTTGGCCCAAAATTGTACGATGATTTAAATTTTGATATTGCGGGAGTTATTCTGGGGCAAAGATTTCTGCCGCTTCGAAAATTTATTTGCCTATGTACATACACAGACAAAAAACAAGAATACACACACTCATACACCAACCCCCCTCTCTCTCTCTCTCTCTCTCTCTCTCTCTCTCTCTCTCTCTCTCTCTTCTCTTTTCTCTTATATATATATATATATATATATATATATATTATCATTATTAATGTAAACATTTTGAGCAGGTGATTGCGCAGAATTTATAAGAATTTTTTAAGTGTCTAATGCTAATTAATAAGAGTCCATTTAAAATCTAACATTTTCACAATATCAGATGTTGCGTATAATTCCAAATTTTATGAACAATCTGTTACCTTATGGACACACACACCTACATATATCATCATCATCATGTCGCGCAGTTTGCAGGGATATCCATGACGATCTCTCGCCAACCTTCCCTATCATTCATCGACTCTGGTAGCTCCTCTGCGCTGCGACCAGCATCCATACATAGTTGGTCAATGTAGGTCCTGGCTGGACGGCCCACATTAGCATGCCCATGTGCTGTCTTCCACAGTAGTACGTCGCTTACAAGCTCGTCCTTGCTTCTCCAGCAGTGTCCTGCATGCCTAGCCCGTCTTACTCGTATGGTTTGTGAGATGGGGGGGGGGCAGGTGGCCATACAGTTGCTTTTTGTGGGGTGCTGCTTCCACGACTTATTCAGGACCGCTCGCAGCATTCTGGTGCAGCTCCCATCTAGCTTATTTTCAAGTCGCTTTGTTAGGGTCCAGGTGGTACAGCCATATAGCAGTACCGACACAACCACAGCCTGGAAGAAACGTCTCTTTAGCTTGTCGGGGAGATCGGATTTCCATATGACTGATAATTTGTTGGTGGCCAACTATGCCTTTCCTATTCGAGTGTTAACATCGCTTTCTGTGGATGAGATATTACTACCTAGGTATGTGAATTGTTCTACTGACTTAAGAGGCTTGCTGTCAAGTGTGGAGATGTCTCCTTGCTTTTTGAAGCTCATGAACTCAGTTTTATCAGAGTTCACATAAAGGCCGACGTTCTTTGCTGCCTCCTCCAGGCTGTGTAGAAGTGTTTCAGCCTGTGCCAGTGTATCTGCAAGAAGTGCGAGGTCATCAGCATAGTCTACATCTGTGACAGTTTGTGCGGGGTATCGCCTGCTTCTTGCCTTTCTTAGTGTGAATCCTTTTTCTTTTATGCTATCTAGTGAAGTTCGGAGTACATAGTCTAGGCATATGATAAATATATATGGTGCTAGAGTATCTCCCTGCAGGACCCCAGCAGTGATGTCAAAGAAATCTGTGTCGCCATCAGGTGAGCGTACCATTGCTTTAGTGTCTTTGTAGAGCATCATTATGGCGGCAACAATTTCTTTGGGGAGACCATATACTAGTAGTATTTGTTCCATTTTGCCTCTGTGTATGGAATCAAATGCCTTAGAGAAATCTACGAATAGTAGCGTTGCCTCTAGATTTTTTGCTCGAACCCCTTCTATGATTCGTCGTATAGTCAGGATTTGAGAGGTTGTGGATCTATTTCTGCGGAAACCGTTTTGGTTTTTCCTGAGGATTTTCTTTATTTCGGGTCGGATGCGATTAAGAAGAAGGGCATTATATATCTTAGCTGCAATAGCAGTAAGAGTTATGCCTCTGTAGTTTTTAGCGATTCCTAGGTCTCCCTTTTTTGGGAATGGGAGGATGCATCCCTTCGTCCATTTATCTATTCTATTTTGTCTATATACAGCATTGCATAGCCTAAGCAGTATGTCGTTAAACTTTCCCTTCCATACCTCTGGGGGTATTTCGTCGAGACCTGCTGCTTTTCTATTTTCTAGTTTCTTTAATACTTCGTTGAGTTCTTCTGTTGTAAAATCCCCTAGTTTTATGTCTAGTTGTCTATCTATGATATTTTAGGTATTATTTTCCATGATTTTAGGTGGGTTCCCCAGAAGTTTCTGGAAGTGATCTTTCCATTTCTGCAGTCTATCTTTCTGGCTGGTTGCCTTTAGCTTTGATCTAGAGGTACTTTTCCTATCACTAATTTCGTTTACTATTTGCCATGCTAATCGCGACTGTGTCTTCCACTGATTGTCTGATGTTATTTATTTGCGCTTGTATATATTCTGTTTGTTCTTTTTTGTATGTTTTGGTTAGTTCTATCTGGGCTTTCCTTACGTTGTGTAAATTTGTGTTAGTTGGGTTTGTTTTATTACGTTGGGCTGCTTTTTTATATCATTTCTTTTTTTCTAACTTCTTCTGTCTCCCAGGGAACATGGTGCTTAGCTCTTAGTTTGGTTGGTACGCACTGCTGCTGCTTCTGGGTGAGCACTAACAAAGTTTTCGTATTCCTCGTTTGGTGAGAGGCTTTCAGATGTCTCCTGGAGGATATCAAATTTATTTCTTACTGCGACAGCGTAGCGATTGCATATATCGCTGTTGGCAAGTGTCGACCATTCGTATCGTACAGATCTACTAGTTTGCTTTTTATTTCTACGCAAGCTTAGTCGTAATTTTGCAGTGACTATTCTATGGTCGGAGAATACTCCTTCAAAGGAGGAATATGCCTCGTAGTTCATTGCACTATTTATCCATTTCTTGTTTATTAGGATGTAGTCAAGTTGTGCTTTTGTGTTATTTGGGTGTGTGTATGTCCATAGTTTGCCCTTCCGTTTTTGGAATTTGGTGTTTAAGCAAACGAGTCTGTTTGCAAGGGAGAATTCAGCTAGGAGATCGCCGTTTCTGTTTGAGGTGTTGTGTAAGCTAAATCTATTGTTTTCGGTTTTTCCTATCTGTGCATTCATGTCTCCCCCAATGATCAGTACATTATGTTTGGGGGGTGTCTGCATAGCGAGGATAGCCCATTGTAGAATGTTTCTATATCTGTTTCATCACTGACATTTGTGGGGCTGTAACACGATACTACAGTCATGCACGGGTTGCCATTAAACGTAGCACTCATAATTCTGGGTTGGATTTTTCTATGCTATTAAGTGATTTTAGTGTTCGAGGACTGAGAAGCATTCCTACGCCTCCTATTGTGGCATTGACGGAGTTTTTCCATGCCGATGCTGACACAAATGTCCAGCCATTTAACCAGTTTTTGGTTAAATCTGTGTTCTTGCACACATATGATATCTATATTTTTTTCGGCTGCGGACGCTGTAAGTTCAGGGAGTTGGCCTATCGTTTTCAGTGTTCTAACGTTAAATGTAGCTATCTTCAGTAATTTTTTACATCTAAGTGGGTTTGTATTGGTTTCGGGTTCTATGTCTGTCTTATTAGATATTGTGGTTAGGTTTATGTATTCCGTAGAGTGTGTGTCTTGTTTGTCTGTGTTGAGAGTGATGTGGTTTACGTGTGTGGTGCATTTTGAGCTCCATAGGTAATTTATCGGACACTGGGTCAGAGCTCGAGCCTCAGCAGAACGCATACTTTTAGTGATAGCAGGAAGCACGATGCTGTAAGATTCTTTGGCTTTGTGTACTGTCATGAATAGTTTCGGTTGGGTCGAGGTCATAAGATATCTATCGGTAGCTGTGGAGTTAACTCATCAATAGGCGCAGGTCTTAGAGATGAGGAGCAGTAGTTACCTGACTGAACTGGTTGATTCTGGCTGTTGACCCATTCTGGGTTCCTCCGCCCGGCATCTTGTGATATACGCCGTTGACCTATGTAGGTTCTTCCACCGCGTCTCACATTCACCATGGTTTCGTTTTACAAGCCAGTGTGGCAAATTGATTTTTCAAGACGAACGGGGAGAGAAGTAAAAAGAATTTTTTTTAATTCAAAAAAAATAAAAAATAAAAAAGGTAGGGGGATTATAGTTATCTAAGTTTTAACTTAGTATAAGTCCACATATCTCATCCTAGAAAGGATTTAACGTACGGGGGCGTAGCGAAAATTTATGACACCGATTTCATTATTTGAACTTATGCTGACATTGTAAAGTATAGCTGATTCGCAAGCATTTATAAAGACGAAACAAAATTATATTTTGAATATTACAGGCTTTAAAAATTAATTTAACAAAAATATAAAAATTTTAAACTTATTCCGTTTTGGCTGTTCGCTTGAAAAACCAATCCGTGTGCCTTCAACAATCCAAAGAGATCTGGTGTTTTATAATGAATTAAACATTCTGGAGGGGTCAATTAAAGAGATATACATTAAAGGGGATAGGCAGGCAGGCAGGCAGAGAGAGAGGGGGGAGAGAGAGAGAGAGAGAACATGTCTGACCCAGGGATTTTGGGAAGATTTTTTAAAGCTACCGACAGATTTATGACACCGATTTCATTATTTGAACTTATGCTGACATTGTAAAGTATAGCTGATTCGCAAGCATTTATAAAGACGAAACAAAATTATATTTTGAATATTACAGGCTTTAAAAATTAATTTAACAAAAATATAAAAATTTTAAACTTATTCCGTTTCGGCTGTCCGCTTAAAAAAACAATCTTCAACAATCCAAAAGATCTCAATATATATATATATATGTGTGTGTGTGTGTGTGTGTGTGTGTGTGTGTGTGTGTGTGTGTGTGTGTGTGTAATTCCTTGCGATACGTACAACAACCTGGCATTTTAACACCTCAGCCACAACGAACTCTACACAGCATAAGCATAGAAGGTCCATTATACAAATTATCATGGCTCCTATCAAAAATACTCAAACCTTCCCTGAACACGTCAGTAGCTTGGAAGAAGTCACCCGAAGACTACATCAAATGCAACCAGCGGAAACTAGAACGGACTAACAAACAAATCAAGAGACTACCGTTAGATTTACTGGGCATCACATACGTGGACAGCTTTGAGCGCCAAGCGTTTAATACTTGCCGCTTTTGTGCCTTCTTCACCAGATATGTCGATGATATAATTATTCTCACATTTTTTTTTTATTTGTTATTGGATGTATTCCATCCGTTCTTTTTTGTATGTTTCAGTTAATTTTATCTAGGCTTTCTTAAGGTTTTCTATATTGGTGTTAGTTGGGTTTGTTTTACTACGTTGGGGTGCTTTTTTAATATCTTTTATTTTTACTGACTGCATCTGTCTCCCGGTGTGTGTGGGGGGTAGTGTTTTTTGCTCTTTGTTTCTGTATTCTGCTGCTGCATCTAGGTGACACTAACAGTTTGAGTATTCTTCTTTTGGAGTGTACCTTGTCTCCTTGTAGAACTTATTCCTTACTCGTCTTTCCTGTGTTGGCAAAAATATTCAGAGAAATACTTATTTACTACATTTAATTCAACTCATGGTTCATGTCATCCGAGATGAGAATTTGAATTTGATCTTATCGACTCACAATTCGAACCCTTTAAACGATTTGTGATTTCTGATTAGAAGGTTAAATAAACGAACCTTTAATAAAAATAAATACCGTATTTTTACGTAACTGTGTTTACTATTTATATTATTTGTGATGTATATATATATATATATATATATATATATATGTGTGTGTGTGTGTGTGTGTAATAAAAAGTACACCATGTTAAGTTAACACTTTATCGTCTTAACAAATCCTTACATAGGACAGTGAACCAATAAGTCTGTAGCCAAACCCGTAGATAGCTGATTTCACACCAAAAGACTCGCATAAAGCTTCTACATTCATGAACTATAGAATACAACATTGCTAACATTAAAGCTTTGATTGAAGATATAAATTTGATGTAGAACTTGATATTTTCGAGAAACGGGAAATGAGCAACAGGGAAGAAGAGAAATAACATTGGCAACATTTCAGGGAACTGCAACGGAAAAATCGACTTCTCTTCACTTCTCTCCTTTACACCTTGACGCATAAAATTTTGAGGGGATTTCCCATGGCGTAATGACTAACGTAATAAGCGCTTATTATGCTTACATTTTGACTAATAGGAAAATGTATAAATTCCCAAATCTTCCTCCCTGCTATGGGTTAAATAGTATTACTATTGTTTTTCTACAATGATGTTTGGCCATTACATAACCCATGAATGTTGATATGCCATTAAACAAAGGAATCTCTCTCTCTCTCTCTCTCTCTCTCTCTCTCTCTCTCTCTCTCTCTCTCTCTCTCTCTCTCTCTCTCTCTCTCTCTCCGAGATGTATACATTTCATATTGATAAATTATCTAGGATAGTTATTTGCCCAACCCGTTTGCCACGGGTAGGATATGACCCAAGATAATAAAGTATGGGACATCTCGCGAGAATATAACTCGCTATTCACTAGTAATGTATCTGCGAGTATAGTTTGCAAATCATTACACCACGTTAGAACGCCCTGAATTATCAAAAGTAGGATATCCGCTTGACAAATGCGTCAAAGATATTTTTGAATAAAGATAAAGGAGAATATTATTAGACTTTCAAGTTTTGTTGGAAATATTTACATAAAAATAAAGGAAACTCTACAACTAACTATTGGATAATTGATGAAGTCAACTTGACATAATTTTGAAGAGAATCTTTATTAATCCTGTAATAAAGAAAAATACCGGATAATTTAAAAAAAAACAGTCCACGATGATTCTAAAAGTTCCATCTTGTTGGGTTCCAAATCAATTGGCACGAAAGTATGTAAACTAATATGATACTGAAAGTTCCATCTTTTGAGTTAGAGCAATTGACACGAAAGTATGTAAACTAATATGATTCTGAAAGTTCCATCTTGTTGGGTTCCAAAGCAATTGACACGAAAATATGTAACCTAATATGATTCTGAAAGTTCCATCTTGTTGGGTTCCAAAGCAATTGACACGAAAGTATGTAAACTAATATGATTCTGAAAGTTCCATGTTGTTGGGTTCCAAAGCAATTGACACGAAAGTATGTAAACTAATATGATTCTGAAAGTTCCATGTTGTTGGGTTCCAAAGCAATTGACACGAAAGTATGTAAACTAATATGATTCTGAAAGTTCCATCTGATTGGGTTCCAAAGCAATTGACACGAAAATATGTAAACTAATATGATTCTGAAAGTTCCATCTTGTTGGGTTCCAAAGCAATTGACACGAAAGTATGTAAACTAATATGATTCTGAAAGTTCCATCTGATTGGGTTCCAAAGCAATTGACACGAAAATTGTAACCTAATATGATTCTGAAAAGTTCCATCTTGTTGGGTTCCAAAGCAATTGACACGAAAGTATGTAAACTAATATGATTCTGAAAGTTCCATGTTGTTGGGTTCCAAAGCAATTGACACGAAAGTATGTAAACTAATATGATTCTGAAGTTCCATCTGATTGGGTTCCAAAGCAATTGACACGAAAGTATGTAAACTAATATGATTCTGAAAGTTCCATCGTTCCAAAGCAATTGACACGAAAGTATGTAAATATGATTCTGAAAGTTCCATCTTGTTGGGTTCCAAAGCAATTGACACGAAATATGTAACCTAATATGATTCTGAAAGTTCCATCTTGTTGGGTTCCAAAGCAATTGACACGAAAGTATGTAAACTAATATGATTCTGAAAGTTCCATCTTGTTGGGTTCCAAAGCAATTGACACGAAAGTATGTAACCTAATATGATTCTGAAAAGTTCCATCTTGTTGGGTTCCAAAGCAATTGACACGAAAGTATGTAAACTAATATGATACTGAAAGTTCCATCTTTTGAGTTAGAGCAATTGACACGAAAGTATGTAAACTAATATGATTCTGAAAGTTCCATCTTGTTGGGTTCCAAAGCAATTGGCACGAAAGTATGTAAACTAATATGATACTGAAAGTTCCATCTTTTGAGTTAGAGCAATTGACACGAAAGTATGTAAACTAATATGATTCTGAAAGTTCCATGTTGTCGAGTTCCAAAGCAATTGACACGAAAGTATATAAGGTAATGTGATTCTGAAAGTTCCATCTTGTTGGGTTCCAAAGCAGTTGACACGAAAGTATGTAGACCAATATTATTCTGAAAGTTCTATCTTGTTGAGTTCCAAAGCAATTGACACGAAAGTATGTAAACTAATATGATTCTAAAAGTTCCATGTTGTCGAGTTCCGAAGCAATTGACACGAAAGTATGTAAGCTAATATGATTCTGAAAGTTCCATCTTATTGGGTTCCAAGGCAATTAACACGTAAGTATGTAAGCTAATATGATTCTAAAAGTTACATCTTGTTGGGTTCCAAAGCAATTGACACGAAAGTATGTAAACTAATATGATTCTGAAAGTTCCATCTTATTGGGTTCCAAAGCAATTGACACGAAAATATGTAAACTAATATGATTCTGAAAGTTCCATCTTGTTGGGTTCAAAAGCAATTGACACGAAAGTAGGTAAACTAATATGATTCTGAAAGTTCCATCTTGTTGGGTTCCAAAGCAATTGACACGAAAGTAGGTAAACTAATATGATTCTGAAAGTTCCATCTTGTTGGGTTCCAAAGCAATTGACACGAAAGTAGGTAAACTAATATGATTCTGAAAGTTCCATCTTGTTGGGTTCAAAAGCAATTGACACGAAAGTAGGTAAACTAATATGATTCTGAAAGTTCCATCTTATTGGGTTTCAAAGCAAATGACACGAAAGTATGTAAACTAATATGATTTTGAAAGTTCCATCTTGTTGGGTTCCAAAGCAATTGACACGAAAGTATGTAAATGTGGTTCAGAAAGTTACATCTTGCTGGGTTCCAAAGCAATTGACATGAAAGTATGTAAGCTAATATGATTCTGAAAGTTCCATCTTGTTGGGTTCCAAAGCAGTTGACACGAAAATATGTAAACTAATATGATTCTGAAAGTTCCATGTTGTCGAGTTCCAAAGCAATTGACACGAAAGTATGTAACTATATGATTCTGAAAGTTCCATCTTGTTGGGTCCAAAGCATTGACACGAAAGTATGTAAACTAATATGATTCTGAATTCCTTCTTGTTGGGTTCCAAAGCAATTGACACGAAAGTATGTAAACTAATATGATTCTGAAAGTTCCTTCTTGTTGGGTTCCAAAGCAATTGACACGAAAGTATGTAAACTAATATGATTCTGAAAGTTCCATCTTGTTGGGTTCCAAGCAATTGACACGAAAGTATGTAAACTAATATGATTCTGAAAGTTCCATGTTGTCGAGTTCCAAAGCAATTGACACGAAAGTATGTAAACTAATATGATTCTGAAAGTTCCATCATATTGGGTTCCAACGCAATTGACACGAAAATATGTAAATATGATTCAGAAAGTTCCATCTTGTTGGGTTCCGAAGCAATTCACACGAAAGTATGTAAACTAATATGGTTCTGAAAGTTTCATCTTCTTGGGTTCCAAAGCAATTGACACGAAAGTATGTAACATAATATAATTCTGAAAGTTCCATGTTATCGAGTTCCAAAACAATTGACACGAAAGTATGTAAGCTAATATGATACTGAATGTTCCATCTTTTTGGGTTCCAAAACAATTGACACGAAAGTATGTAAACTAATATGATACTGAATGTTCCATCTTTTTGGGTTCCAAAACAACTGACACGAAAGTATGTAAACTAATATGATTCTGAAAGTTCTATCTTGTTGGGTTCAAAAGCGTTTGACACGAAAGTATGTAGACTAATGTGATTTTGAAAGTTCCATGTTGTCGAGTTCCAAAGCAATTGATACGAAAGTATGTAAGCTAATATGATACTGAAAGTTCCATCTTGTTGGGTTCCAAAGCAATTGACACGAAAGTATGTAAACTAATATGATTCTGAAAGTTCCATGTTGTTGAGTTCCAAAACAATTGACACGAAAGTATGTAAACTAATATGATTCTGAAAGTTCCATGTTGTTGAGTTCCAAAGCAATTGACACGAAAGTATGTAAACTAATATGATTCTGAAAGTTCCATGTTGTCGGGTTCCCAAGCAATTCACACGAAAATATGTAAATTAATATGATTCTGAAAGTTCCATCTTGTTGGGTTCAAAAGCGTTTGACACGAAAGTATGTAGACTAATGTGATTCTGAAAGTTCCATGTTGTCGAGTTCCAAAGCAATTCACACGAAAGTATGTAAACTAATATGATTCTGAAAGTTCCATCTTGTTGGGTTCCAAAGCAATTTACACGAAAGTATGTAAGCTAATATGATTCTGAAAGTTCCATCTTGTTGGGTTCCAAAGCAATTGACACGAAAGTATGTAAGCTAATATGATTCTGAAAGTTCCCTTGTTGGGTTCCAAAGCAATTGACACGAAAGTATGTAAACTAATATGATTCTGAAAGTTCCAACTTTTTGGGTTCCAAAGCAGTTGACACGAAAATATGTAAACTAATATGATTCTGAAAGTTCCATGTTGTCGAGTTCCAAAGCAATTGACACGAAAGTATGTAAACTAATATGATTCTGAAAGTTCCATCTTGTTGGGTTCCAAAGCAATTTACACGAAAGTATGTAAGCTAATATGATTCTGAAAGTTCCACCTTGTTGGGTTCCAAAGCAATTGACACGAAAGTATGTAAACTAATATGATTCTGAAAGTTCCATCTTGTTGGGTTCCAAAGCGATTGACACGAAAATATGTAAACTAATATGATTCTGTAAGTTCCATGTTGTCGAGTTCCAAAGTAATTGACACGAAAGTATGTAAGCTAATATGATTCTGAAAGTTCCATCTTGTTGGGTTCCAAAGCAATTGACACGAAAGTATGTAAACTAATATGATTCTGAAAGTTCCAACTTTTTGTGTTCCAAAGCAGTTGACACGAAAATATGTAAACTAATATGATTCTGAAAGTTCCATGTTGTCGAGTTCCAAAGCAATTGACACGAAAGTATGTAAACTAATATGATTCTGAAAGTTCCATCTTGTTGGGTTCCAAAGCAATTTACACGAAAGTATGTAAGCTAATATGATTCTGAAAGTTCCATCTTGTTGGTTTCCAAAGCAATTGACACGAAAGTATGTAAACTAATATGATTCTGAAAGTTCCATCTTGTTGGGTTCCAAAGCAATTGACACGAAAATATGTAAACTAATATGATTCTGTAAGTTCCATGTTGTCGAGTTCCAAATTAATTGACACGAAAGTATGTAAGCTAATATGATTCTGAAAGTTCCATCTTGTTGGGTTCCAAAGCAATTGACACGAAAATATGTAAACTAATATGATTCTGAAAGTTCCATGTTGTCGAGTTCCAAAGCGTTTGACACGAAAGTATGTAACTAATATGATTCTGAAAGTTCCATCTTGTTGGGTTCAAAGCGTTTGACACGAAAGTATGTAGACTAATGTGATTCTGAAAGTTCCATTTTGTCGAGTTCCAAAGCAATTGACACGAAAGTATGTAAACTAATATGATCTGAAAGTTCCATCTTGTTGGGTTCAAAAGCGTTTGACACGAAAGTATGTAGACTAATGTGATTCTGAAAGTTCCATTTTGTCGAGTTCCAAAGCAATTGACACAAAAGTATGTAAACTAATATGATTCTGAAAGTTCCATGTTGTCGAGTTCCAAAGCAATTGATACGAAAAGTATGTAAGCTAATATGATTCTGAAAGTTCCATTTGTTGAGTTCCAAAGCAATTGACACGAAAGTATGTAAATTAATATGATTCTGAAAGTTCCATCTTGTTGGGTTCCAAAGCGTTTGACACGAAAATATGTAAGCTAATATGATTCTGAAAGTTCCATCTTGTTGGGTTCCAAAGCAATTGACACGAAAGTATGTAAACTAATATGATTCTGAAAGTTCCATCTTGTTGGGTTCCAAGCAATTGACACGAAAATATGTAAACTCATATGATTCTGAAAGTTCCATCTTGTTGGGTTCCAAAGCAATTGACACCTGAAAGTTCCACTTGTTTGACACGAAAATATGTAAACTCATATGATTCTGAAAGTTCCATCTTGTTGGGTTCCAAAGCAATTGACACGAAAATATGTAAACTCATATGATTCTGAAATTTCCATCTTGTTGGGTTCCAAGCAATTGACACGAAAATATGTAAAATAATATGATTCTGAAGTTCCATGTTGTCGAGTTCCAAAGCAATTGACACGAAAGTATGTAAAACTAATATGATTCTGAAAGTTCCATGTTGTCGAGTTCCAAAGCAATTGACACGAAAGTATGTAAACTAATATGATTCTGAAAGTTCCATCAAAGCAATTGACACGTAAATATGATTCAGAAAGTTCCATCTTGTTGGGTTCCAAAGCAATTGACACGAAAAGTATGTAAACTGATATGATTCTG
The DNA here is from genome assembly GCA_023376005.1 of Doryteuthis pealeii. NCBI lineage: Eukaryota > Metazoa > Mollusca > Cephalopoda > Myopsida > Loliginidae > Doryteuthis > Doryteuthis pealeii. Next base: position 49,478,167 of record CM042173.1, read on the forward strand.
AAAGTTCCATGTTCTCGAGTTCCAAAGCAATTGACACGAAGTATGTAAACTAATATGATTCTGAAAGTTCCATCTTGTTGGGTTCCCAAAGCAATTGACACGAAAATATGTAACTAATATGATTCTGTAAGTTCCATGTTGTCGAGTTCCAAAGTAATTGACACGAAAGTATGCAAGCTAATATGATTCTGAAAGTTCCATGTTGTCGAGTTCCAAAGCGTTTGACACGAAAGTATGTAAACTAATATGATTCTGAAAGTTCCATCTTGTTGGGTTCAAAAGCGTTTGACACGAAAGTATGTAGACTAATGTGATTCTGAAAGTTCCATTTGTCGAGTTCCAAAGCCAATTGATACGAAAGTATGTAAGCTAATATGATTCTGAAAGTTCCATGTTGTGTTCCAAAGCAATTGACACGAAAGTATGTAAATAATATGATTCTGAAAGTTCCATCTTGTTGGTTCCAAAGCTTTGACACGAAAATATGTAAGCTAATGTGATTCTGAAAGTTCCATCTTTGGGTTCCAAAGCAATTGACACGAAAGATGTAGCTAATATGATTCTGAAAGTTCCATCTTGTTGGGTTCCAAAGCAATTGACACGAAAGACTGTAAGCTAATATGATTCTGAAAGTTCCATCTTATTGGGTTTCAAAGCAAATTGACACGAAAGTATGTAAATTAATATGATTCTGAAAGTTCCATCGTGTTGGTTCCAAAGCAGTTGACACGAAAACATGTAAACTAATATGATTCTGAAAGTTCCATGTTGTCGAGTTCCAAAGCAATTGACACGAAAGTATGTAAACTAATATGATTCTGAAAGTTCCATCTCATTTGGGTTCCAAATCAATTGACACGAAAATATGTAAATATGATTCAGAAAGTTCCATCTTGTTGGGTTCCAAAGCAATTGACACGAAAGTATGTAAACTGATATGGTTCTGAAAGTTTCATCTTCTTGGGTTCCAACGCAATTGACACGAAAGTATGTAAACTAATATGATTCTGAAAGTTCCAAGTTCTCGAGTTCCAAAGCAATTGACACGAAAGTATGTAAACTAATATGGTTCTGAAAGTTTCATCTTCTTGGGTTCCAACGCAATTGACACGAAAGTATGTAAACTAATATGATTCTGAGGTTCCATGTTGTCGAGTTCCAAAGCAATTGACACGAAAGTATGTAAACTAATATGATTCTGAAAGTTCCATCTTTTTTGGGTTCGAAAGCAATTGACACGAAAGTATGTAAACTAATATGATTCTGAAAGTTCCAACTTGTTAGGTTCCAAAGCAATTGACACGAATGTATGTAAACTAATATGATTCTGAAAGTTCCATCTTGTTGTTTCCAAAGCAGTTGACACGAAATATGTTAAACTAATATGATTCTGAAAGTTCCATGTTGTCGAGTTCCAAAGCAATTGACACGAATGTATGTAAACTAATATGATCTGAAAGTTCCATCTTGTTGGGTTCCAAAGCAATTGACACGAAAGTATGTAAACTAATATGATACTGAATGTTCCATCTTTTTGAGTTCCAAAACAATTGACACGAAAGTATGTAAACTAATATGATTCTGAAAGTTTTATCTTGTTGGGTTCCAAAGCAATTGACACGAAAGTATGTAAGCTAATATGATTCTGAAAGTTCCATGTTGTCGAGTTCCAAAGCAATTGACACGAAAGTATGTAAACTAATATGATTCTGAAAGTTCCATATTGTCGAGTTCCAAAGCAATTGACACGAAAGTATGTAAACTAATATGATTCTGAAAGTTCCATATGTCGAGTTCCAAAGCAATTGACACGAAAGTATGTAAGCTAATATGATTCTGAAAGTTCCATTTGTCGAGTTCCAAAGCAATTGATACGAAAGTATGTAAACTAATATGATTCTGAAAGGTCCATGTTGTCGAGTTCCAAAGCAATTGACACGAAAGTATGTAAAATAATATGATTCTGAAAGTTCCATCATGTTGGGTTCCAAAGCAGTTGACACGAAAACATGTAAACTAATATGATTCTGAAAGTTCCATGTTGTCGAGTTCCAAAGCAATTGACACGAAAGTATGTAAACTAATATGATTCTGAAAGTTCCATCTCATTGGGTTCCAAATCAATTGACACGAAAATATGTAAATATGATTCAGAAAGTTCCATCTTGTTGGGTTCCAAAGCAATTGACACGAAAGTATGTAAACTGATATGGTTCTGAAAGTTTCATCTTTTGGGTTCCAACGCAATTGACACGAAAGTATGTAAACTAATATGATTCTGAAAGTTCCAATGTTCTCGAGTTCCAAAGCAATTGACACGAAGTATGTAAACTAATATGGATTCTGAAAGTTTCATCCTCTTGGGTTCCAACGCAATTGACACGAAAGTATGTAAACTAATATGATTCTGAAGGTTCCATGTTGTCGAGTTCCAAAGCAATTGACACGAAAGTATGTAAACTAATATGATTCTGAAAGTTCCATCTTTTTGGGTTCGAAAGCAATTGACACGAAAGTATGTAAACTAATATGATTCTGAAAGTTCCAACTTGTTAGGTTCCAAAGCAATTGACACGAAATGTATGTAAACTAATATGATTCTGAAAGTTCCATCTTGTTGTGTTCCAAAGCAATTGACACGAAAGATATGTAAACTAATATGATTCTGAAAGTTCCATGTTGTCGAGTTCCAAAGCAATTGACACGAATGTATGTAAACTAATATGATTCTGAAAGTTCCATCTTGTTGGTTCCAAAGCAATTGACACGAAAGTATGTAAACTAATATGATACTGAATGTTCCATCTTTTTTGGTTCCAAAACAATTGACACGAAAGTATGTAAACTAATATGATTCTGAAAGTTTTATCTTGTTGGGTTCCAAAGCAATTGACACGAAAGTATGTAAGCTAATATGATTCTGAAAGTTCCATGTTGTCGAGTTCCAAAGCAATTGACACGAAAGTATGTAAACTAATATGATTCTGAAAGTTCCATATTGTCGAGTTCCAAAGCAATTGACACGAAAGTATGTAAACTAATATGATTCTGAAAGTTCCATTTTGTCGAGTTCCAAAGCAATTGACACGAAAGTATGTAAGCTAATATGATTCTGAAAGTTCATTTTTGTCGAGTTCAAAGCAATTGATACGAAAGTATGTAAACTAATATGATCTGAAAGTCCACTGTTGTCGAGTTCCAAAGCGTTGACACGAAAGTATTTAAACTAATATGATTCTGAAAGTTCCATCTTGTTGGGTTCAAAAGCGTTTGACACGAAAGTATGTAGACTAATGATTCTGAAAGTTCCATTTTGTTCGAGTTCCAAAGCAATTGACACGAAAGTATGTAAACTAATATGATTCTGAAAGTTCCATATTGTCGAGTTCCAAAGCAATTGACACGAAAGTATGTAAGCTAATATGATTCTGAAAGTTCCATTTTGTCGAGTTCCAAAGCAATTGATACGAAAGTATGTAAACTAATATGATTCTGAAAGGTCCATGTTGTCGAGTTCCAAAGCAATTGACACGAAAGTATGTAAAATAATATGATTCTGAAAGTTCCATCATGTTGGGTTCCAAAGCAGTTGACACGAAAACATGTAAACTAATATGATTCTGAAAGTTCCATGTTGTCGAGTTCCAAAGCAATTGACACGAAAGTATGTAAACTAATATGATTCTGAAAGTTCCATCTCATTGGGTTCCAAATCAATTGACACGAAAATATGTAAATATGATTCAGAAAGTTCCATCTTGTTGGGTTCCAAAGCAATTGACACGAAAGTATGTAAACTGATATGGTTCTGAAAGTTTCATCTTCTTGGGTTCCAACGCAATTGACACGAAAGTATGTAAACTAATATGATTCTGAAAGTTCCAAGTTCTCGAGTTCCAAAGCAATTGACACGAAAGTATGTAAACTAATATGGTTCTGAAAGTTTCATCCTCTTGGGTTCCAACGCAATTGACACGAAAGTATGTAAACTAATATGATTCTGAAGGTTCCATGTTGTCGAGTTCCAAAGCAATTGACACGAAAGTATGTAAACTAATATGATTCTGAAAGTTCCATCTTTTTGGGTTCGAAAGCAATTGACACGAAAGTATGTAAACTAATATGATTCTGAAAGTTCCAACTTGTTAGGTTCCAAAGCAATTGACACGAATGTATGTAAACTAATATGATTCTGAAAGTTCCATCTTGTTGTGTTCCAAAGCAATTGACACGAAAATATGTAAACTAATATGATTCTGAAAGTTCCATGTTGTCGAGTTCCAAAGCAATTGACACGAATGTATGTAAACTAATATGATTCTGAAAGTTCCATCTTGTTGGGTTCCAAAGCAATTGACACGAAAGTATGTAAACTAATATGATACTGAATGTTCCATCTTTTTGGGTTCCAAAACAATTGACACGAAAGTATGTAAACTAATATGATTCTGAAAGTTTTATCTTGTTGGGTTCCAAAGCAATTGACACGAAAGTATGTAAGCTAATATGATTCTGAAAGTTCCATGTTGTCGAGTTCCAAAGCAATTGACACGAAAGTATGTAAACTAATATGATTCTGAAAGTTCCATATTGTCGAGTTCCAAAGCAATTGACACGAAAGTATGTAAACTAATATGATTCTGAAAGTTCCATATTGTCGAGTTCCAAAGCAATTGACACGAAAGTATGTAAGCTAATATGATTCTGAAAGTTCCATTTTGTCGAGTTCCAAAGCAATTGATACGAAAGTATGTAAACTAATATGATTCTGAAAGGTCCATGTTGTCGAGTTCCAAAGCGTTTGACACGAAAGTATGTAAACTAATATGATTCTGAAAGTTCCATCTTGTTGGGTTCAAAAGCGTTTGACACGAAAGTATGTAGACTAATGTGATTCTGAAAGTTCCATTTTGTCGAGTTCCAAAGCAATTGACACGAAAGTATGTAAACTAATATGATTCTGAAAGTTCCATATTGTCGAGTTCCAAAGCAATTGACACGAAAGTATGTAAGCTAATATGATTCTGAAAGTTCCATCTTGTTGGGTTCCAAAGCGTTTGACACGAAAGTATGTAAGCTAATGTGATTCTGAAAGTTCCATCTTGTTGGGTTACAAAGCAATTGACACGAAAGACTGTAAGCTAATATGATTCTGAAAGTTCCATCTTATTGGGTTTCAAAGCAATTGACACGAAAATATGTAAACTAATATGATTCTGAAAGTTCTATGTTGTCGAGTTCCAAAGCAATTGACACGAAAGTATGTAAACTAATATGATTCTGAAAGTTCCATCTTATTGGGTTTCGAAGCAATTGACACGAAAATATGTAAATATGATTCAGAAAGTTACATCTTTTTGGGTTCCAAAGCAATTGACACGAAAAGTATGTAAGCTAATATGATTCTGAAAGTTCCATCTTGTTGGGTTCCAAAGCAATTGACACGAAAGTATGTAACTAATATGATTCTGAAAGTTCCATCTTGTTGGTTCCAAAGCAATGACACGAAAGTATGTAAACTAATATGATTCTGAAAGTTCCATCTTGTTGGGTTCCAAAGCAATTGACACGAAAGTATGTAAACTAATATGATTCTGAAAGTTCCATCTTGTTGGGTTCAAAGCAATTGACACGAAAGTATGTAAACTAATATGATTCTGAAAGTTCCATCTTGTTGGGTTCCAAAGCAATTGACACGAAAGTATGTAAACTAATATGATTCTGAAAGTTCCATCTTGTTGGGTTCCAAAGCAATTGACACGAAAGTATGTAAACTAATATGATTCTGAAAGTTCCATCTTGTTGGGTTCAAAGCAATTGACACGAAAAGTATGTAAGCTAATATGATTCTGAAAGTTCCATCTTGTTGGGTTCCAAAGCAATTGACACGAAAGTATGTAAGCTAATATGATTCTGAAAGTTCCATCTTGTTGGGTTCCAAAGCAATTGACACGAAAGTATGTAAGCTAATATGATTCTGAAAGTTCCATCTTGTTGGGTTCCAAAGCAATTGACACGAAAGTATGTAAACTAATATGATTCTGAAAAGCATTGGGTTCCAAAGCAATTGACACGAAAGTATGTAAGCTAATATGATTCTGAAAGTTCCATCTTGTTGGGTTCCAAAGCAATTGACACGAAAGTATGTAAACTAATATGATTCTGAAAGTTCCATCTCATTGGGTTCCAAAGCAATTGACACGAAAGTATGTAAACTAATATGATTCTGAAAGTTCCATCTTGTTGGGTTCCAAAGCAATTGACACGAAAGTATGTAAACTAATATGATTCTGAAAGTTCCATCTTGTTGGGTTCCAAAGCAATTGACACGAAAGTATGTAAACTAATATGATTCTGAAAGTTCCATCTTGTTGGGTTCCAAAGCAATTGACACGAAAGTATGTAAACTAATATGATTCTGAAAGTTCCATCTTCATTGGGTTCCAAAGCAATTGACACGAAAGTATGTAAGCTAATATGATTCTGAAAGTTCCATCTTGTTGGGTTCCAAAGCAATTGACACGAAAGTATGTAAACTAATATGATTCTGAAAGTTCCATCTTGTTGGGTTCCAAAGCAATTGACACGAAAGTATGTAAACTAATATGATTCTGAAAGTTCCAACTTGTTGGGTTCCAAAGCAATTGACACGAAAGTATGTAAACTAATATGATTCTGAAAGTTCCATCTTGTTGGGTTCCAAAGCAATTGACACGAAAATATGTAAACTAATATGATTCTGAAAGTTCCATCTCATTGGGTTCCAAAGCAATTGACACGAAAGTATGTAAACTAATATGATTCTGAAAGTTCCATCTTGTTGGGTTCCAAAGCAATTGACACGAAAGTATGTAAACTAATATGATTCTGAAAGTTCCATCTTGTTGGGTTCCAAAGCAATTGACACGAAAGTATGTAAACTAATATGATTCTGAAAGTTCCATCTTGTTGGGTTCCAAAGCAATTGACACGAAAGTATGTAACTAATATGATTCTGAAAGTTCCATCTTGTTGGGTTCCAAAGCAATTGACACGAAAGTATGTAAACTAATATGATTCTGAAAGTTCCATCTTGTTGGGTTCCAAAGCAATTGACACGAAAGTATGTAAACTAATATGATTCTGAAAGTTCCATCTTGTTGGGTTCCAAAGCAATTGACACGAAAGTATGTAAACTAATATGATTCTGAAAGTTCCATCTTTGGGTTCCAAAGCAATTGACACGAAAGTATGTAAACTAATATGATTCTGAAAGTTCCATCTTGTTGGGTTCCAAAGCAATTGACACGAAAGTATGTAACTAATATGATTCTGAAAGTTCCATCTTGTTGGGTTCCAAAGCAATTGACACGAAAGTATGTAAACTAATATGATTCTGAAAGTTCCATCTTGTTGGGTTCCAAAGCAATTGACACGAAAGTATGTAACTAATATGATTCTGAAAGTTCCATCTTGTTGGGTTCCAAAGCAATTGACACGAAAGTATGTAAACTAATATGATTCTGAAAGTTCCATCTTGTTGGGTTCCAAAGCAATTGACACGAAAGTATGTAAACTAATATGATTCAGCAATTGACACGAAGTATGTAAACTAATATGATTCTGAAAGTTCCATCTTGTTGGGTTTCAAAGCAATTGACACGAAAGTATGTAAACTAATATGATTCTGAAAGTTCCATCTTGTTGGGTTCCAAAGCAATTGACACGAAAGTATGTAACTAATATGATTCTGAAAGTTCCATCTTGTTGGGTTCCAAAGCAATTGACACGAAAGTATGAAAGCTAATATGATTCTGAAAGTTCCATCTTGTTGGGTTCCAAAGCGTTTGACACGAAAGTATGTAAACTAATATGATTCTGAAAGTTCCATCTTGTTGGGTTCCAAAGCAATTGACACGAAAGTATGTAAACTAATATGATTCTGAAAGTTCCATCTTGTTGGGTTCCAAAGCAATTGACACGAAAGTATGTAAACTAATATGATTCTGAAAGTTCCATCTTGTTGGGTTCCAAAGCAATTGACACGAAAGTATGTAAACTAATATGATTCTGAAAGTTCCATCTTGTTGGTTCCAAAGCAATTGACACGAAAGTATGTAAACTAATATGATTCTGAAAGTTCCATCTTGTTGGGTTCCAAAGCAATTGACACGAAAGTATGTAAACTAATATGATTCTGAAAGTTCCATCTTGTTGGGTTCCAAAGCAATTGACACGAAAGTATGTAAACTAATATGATTCTGAAAGTTCCATCTTGTTGGGTTCCAAAGCAATTGACACGAAAGTATGTAAACTAATATGATTCTGAAAGTTCCATCTTGTTGGGTTCCAAAGCAATTGACACGAAAGTATGTAAACTAATATGATTCTGAAAGTTCCATCTTGTTGGGTTCCAAAGCAATTGACACGAAAGTATGTAAACTAATATGATTCTGAAAGTTCCATCTTGTTGGGTTCCAAAGCAATTGACACGAAAGTATGTAAACTAATATGATTCTGAAAGTTCCATTTGTTGGGTTCCAAAGCGTTTGACACGAAAGTATGTAAACTAATATGATTCTGAAAGTTCCATCTTGTTGGGTTCCAAAGCGTTTGACACGAAAGTATGTATGATTCTGAAAGTTCCATCTTGTTGGGTTCCAAAGCAATTGACACGAAAGTATGTAAACTAATATGATTCTGAAAGTTCCATCTTGTTGGGTTCCAAAGCGTTTGACACGAAAGTATGTAAACTAATATGATTCTGAAAGTTCCATCTTGTTGGGTTCCAAAGCAATTGACACGAAAGTATGTCTAATATGATTCTGAAAGTTCCATCTTGTTGGGTTCCAAAGCGTTTGACACGAAAGTATGTAAACTAATATGATTCTGAAAGTTCCATCTTGTTGGGTTCCAAAGCAATTGACACGAAAGTATGTAAACTAATATGATTCTGAAAGTTCCATCTTGTTGGGTTCCAAAGCAATTGACACGAAAGTATGTAAACTAATATGATTCTGAAAGTTCCATCTTGTTGGGTTCCAAAGCAATTGACACGAAAGTATGTAAACTAATATGATTCTGAAAGTTCCATCTTGTTGGGTTCCAAAGCAATTGACACGAAAGTATGTAAACTAATATGATTCTGAAAGTTCCATCTTGTTGGGTTCCAAAGCAATTGACACGAAAGTATGTAAACTAATATGATTCTGAAAGTTCCATCTTGTTGGGTTCCAAAGCAATTGACACGAAAGTATGTAAACTAATATGATTCTGAAAGTTCCATCTTGTTGGGTTCCAAAGCAATTGACACGAAAGTATGTAAACTAATATGATTCTGAAAGTTCCATCTTGTTGGGTTCCAAAACAATTGACACGAAAGTATGTAAACTAATATGATTCTGAAAGTTCCATCTTGTTGGGTTCCAAAGCAATTGACACGAAAGTATGTAAACTAATATGATTCTGAAAGTTCCATCTTGTTGGGTTCCAAAGCAATTGACACGAAAGTATGTAAACTAATATGATTCTGAAAGTTCCATCTTGTTGGGTTCCAAAGCAATTGACACGAAAGTATGTAACTAATATGATTCTGAAAGTTCCATCTTGTTGGGTTCCAAAGCAATTGACACGAAAGTATGTAAACTAATATGATTCTGAAAGTTCCATCTTGTTGGGTTCCAAAGCAATTGACACGAAAGTATGTAAACTAATATGATTCTGAAAGTTCCATCTTGTTGGGTTCCAAAGCAATTGACACGAAAGTATGTAAACTAATATGATTCTGAAAGTTCCATCTTGTTGGGTTCCAAAGCAATTGATACGAAAGTATGTAAACTAATATGATTCTGAAATAAAATTAAAAGTAAATAAAACAAAATAAATTAAAATAAAATGAGATAAATGTAATGCTAAAAAACAAAACAAAATAGAATCTCGCAGACTCTATAATCACAATCTTTAATAGAATTAAGTTCATTCTAAGCAACTCACACACATATATATATTAAGTTCATTCTTAAAATTAAGTTCATACTAACCAACACACACACACATATATTAATGTACAAGAACAAGGCACGCACGCCAGCAGAACACAGACCCTATAAATAACACACACACACACACACACACATATATATATATTAATGTACATGAACAATGCACGCAAACAGAACACACCCTATAAATAACACACACACCCTACAAATAACACACACACACACACACACACACACACATGATGTTTGGACTTAGCAAATACACCACACACAACAGGATAACAGGCCACCTGATAGACAGTAAACTTACATACCCGCACCCATAAACAATCAAGCAATATCTGGAATGTTAATCTCAGACACATATCAATAAAAAAGACATCAGATGATCCTGATAAAAAGAAATGATCAGACACACAGACATAAGTATGCACGCACACACACACACACTTACACACACAAGCACGCACACATACACACTTACACATACAAACACACACATAAACAAGCACCCACAACCACACACACACACACAGAATTTGGAAGAACCAGACAGAACAGGTTGAGCAACTGCTAGCACCACTTTAGTTCGAGTATTCTCCTGATTATGGGATTTTTCATCCCGAAATATTTAGAATAAAGTGACAGGTTAACAAACAACATCATAGTTACCTTCTTTTTTCTTTACACTTGCATTGTGACAGCCTTCAAAACCAACCAACAAACCAATATATATATATATATATATATATGTGTGTGTGTGTGTGTGTGTGTGTGTGTGTGTGAGAGAGAGAGAGAGAGAGAGAGAGAGAGAGAGAGAGAGAGAGAGAGGGTTGGAAGGTTGTATTATCACTAATGTAACTTAATTATTTCTATGTATTTTGAGACAGTTTTTCGTTTTAAGTTGTATCTTCTCTTGCTGGAAGAAAATATATTTTAGTGCAAAATACACAACTTACAAAACACAGCCGAGAGTGAAAAACTCTGAGTAACAGAAAGCGTTTTCGTCTTGTTTAAATTCCCATCATACCCTACTTCCGGACATTTCCGATGGATAATTCGCCGGAAAGATAAGCAGTGTCACAAAGAAAAGAAAATTGAATTAAAGAAAATTTACAGTGACGATTATATCGCTGTAAACAAATAAGTTGAAGAAAAGAAATCCATTTAGATTCATTTTAAAGAATTAGCAACATTGGAGGCGCTTGTGGCATAACAGTTATCGTCATCAGAAAGGAACTCGAAAATATTACTCCAATTCTACTCCTCCAATCAGATATAGATAGTAGGGCAAACTGGACAGTTTAGTTTTGGTATTCGAGAAGGAAAACTGTGAATTCAAACTAACTGTATTAGTATCATCAGGGAACTTTCCTTCCTTCTGATAACATGTAACTCCCTATATCCTGTCCCGTTACATGGAGTGAAGATGGGCACCACCAAGTGACCCGCCAATTGCAATTGAGAGATGCTATAAATGCTCAGTATTTCACTAATGTACTTGGAAAAGGCATGAGTCTTTTCTCCCTGTTCCACCAATAAAAAGCAGAACAAACATGAATCTTTAATAAGTAGCCGATCTAGAAGGAAAACCGCAAATTCAAATCAGCAATATTAGTAAACGGACATTATTTTCTGTTCTTACAATGCAACTTCTTTATCAACTTTGAATTCAGAGTTTTTCCTTCTGCTAAACTGAAAATTGTTACATCTATGCAATTTTCAATTCTGGCGAGATCTCTTTCAAATTATTTTCCTTTCCCATATATTCTATCTCATCTCTCTGGTGTTATGCCTTGTTCATTGTAATTACTATCCTTATCTTTTGTCTCAACACAGTCTACACTTGCTATTCTGTTGTGTTTTATCAATTTTTGTTTTAATATAGTTTGTTCTTATGGCATTGTTTTGTGTTGCGATTATAAGGGATTCAGTTTCTCGCTTGATATTTCCTTCTCTTAGCCATGCCCATATCTTCTCGTGTGTGATCTCTCCAGTTTATGGCTTGAAGTATCCATATAGTTGTTTTTCTTCCCGTTCTGTTTCTTGTTTTTGTTATATTTGTGCTTGTCCATATGTTGCAATTGTTAGTCTATTCTTCGAGTGCTCGAATTGTTGCATCTACACAATCTTCAATGTTGGCCAACTTCTTTCTCCTTCTTTTCACGACACATATTGTATGTCTGTATCGTTTCTCGGGTGTAATGCCTTTGAGCTTGATATGTTTCCTTGTCCTTTGGTCCAGCCGTCGGAGTTCCTCTATTGTCTATTCTAAGAATGGTTCAAAGTATCTTACAAGTGAGATAGCCCATGTATGTATTCCATTGACGAGATTTCTGCTGCAGAGCTTGGTTTCCAGAAGTTTTTTTATCCTTCTGACGTACTCTTTTCTCACTTTTTATTTCATTTCTGTTTATTTGATGGTGTCCGCTTCCAATATTCCCAAGTATCTGTAATTCTCCTTTTCTCCAAGTGTCCTTTTTTTCTTCGGTATTTGATAGTTCTGTTACCTCCGCTGTTTAGTTTCATCCTTTTTCATCACGAGCATGGTACACCTTTTTATGTCGAATTTCATTCCTATATCCTGGCTGTATATTCTTATGTTTTGTACAAGGGTTTCCACTTCTTTTTCATTTATGTCAAAAATCTTTTTCATCCATGAACATAATGTGATTTATTTTTTCAGCGATTTTGTGCATTTGTAATCCCTTGTAAATTTTCCGTGCATACACTGCGTTTCAAATTATTAACGAAGTGACACTTTTACATCCTGTCCTAAAACTACTCGTTTGAAATTATCAGAAAATCATAACATGCCTATATATACCTACTCCGTAAAAACTGTAAGGTTTTAAAAAAGGGAAGAGAAGTTAGTTATTTACCTAATTTACTTTTAATTATTATTGAGCCAAATTATGAGCGGGGTATAATAAAAGAATGTAAAAAAGCCACTTTATTGCCTCATTTACAGATTTCTAGTGATATATACAGTAACTAATGTGTAATTAAATCGAAATAATAAAGTAATCAGTGTTTAAAATGATAGTAGGTTTGGTTAATATGAGATGTTATTCTTTTTTTTAAATTACTTGCAAAAGACTCTGGCCCATGGAACATTCAACTTCTGGATTTTTTCTGATGTAATTTTACGTGCTACGTTACTATTTCCTACCACAAGTCAACCTTGCTTCTAAAATGGCGTCCATTCTCAAAAACAGGTCGTGTCAGAACTCTCCACAAGTTTTCAGTTGGGTTTAAGTCTGGAAAATAGGTCGGCCAGTTCATCTTCCGAGGTCCATAGAAGCCTAATTTTGACAGATACTCTGTAGTTTTATGTGCTGAATGCGAAAGAGCATTCTTGCATGAATATGTTTTTCCTAAAGGTGATTCTTTGCTTTTTTTAGTCAAAATTCCAGGTGTTCTTTGAAGAAGCTTATATAAGCATCTACGGTTATTTTCGTACCGTCAGTCACTCTCCACTGACCATCCATGATACCTCTCAATAATAATAAACCCAATCATAATACCTCCTCCTCCTCCTCCTCTCCTCCTACTCCTCCTTGTTGGTTCCTGAAGCTTTGATAACGATCTCGTCCATTTTACAACCCAACGTTTTGCTCAAACTTTCAGTACCATCAAGTGTTGTCCGAGTTTCATCTGTGGACAGAACTTTCATGTAATTGACCTTCCTGTTCTCTTTTGTCCATTTCAAATGCATTTGTGTGTGTGTCAATTGAGGTTTTGTCACTGGTTTCACTGGCATCCCATCCTTTTTAGAAGACAATAGCAAGCACTTATTCTTCTTCAAGGCCCTTGAAACGTGCTCCACTGATCAGGTTTGGGCTATTACAGCTTCAAGTGTCATTCTTGACAAAAAACGTAGGGTAACAAGCCCCTTGTAACACTTATCGGCCCACTTACATACTTTCGTAGGAGCTCCAACAAATATTTTAACAGTTTGGTGATATTTTTCCAATAACTTTCTTAGTAACGAGTCGAACTTACCTGATTCAAAGCTTCCTCGATGTCTGGCCTGCGAAACTGTCCCTGGCAAGGAAAGGAATGTGGTTGGGAGAAGAAGGAATGTGGTACGCCATTATGCCCACTCTGAGTAAGAAGTGTCAAGAAGTTGGAGGGGGCAGAATGAACTTTTTATAGAGGTTGCGAGGCATTATGGGTGACTACCCATGGTGCATTGCAACTTTTATCTGGCTATAAAACCGACCTATTTTGGCCTGAACGGGGCACTGCATTTTTGTTCTTCAGTAACAGTGTCAAGAGAGCGAAAGAGGAAGTGAAAGAAGAGGAAAAAGAAAAAGAGTAAGAGAAAGAGAAAGTGAAGTTGATGGACAATTTCCATTTTCGATATTTCTAATGTAGATTTGCCTTTGAAAAGTTCAGATGTTATACCTTTCTCAGGAGTCAAGTCACATTCGCGAGTCATAATTACATAAAGATAATGATGGAACACTTCTATATCGTGTTAATTTTGCAAATGACCGTTTGTTTCCTTTGGCATAGAACAAACGAGTTTTTATACAGCCTACGTATATATATATATATATATATATATATATATATATATATATATACTGTAAAAGTTTCGTTAAATAACGGCAGGTTGTTTTTAGAGAAAATGAAAAAATGTTACCTTGTTAATAATTTTAAAAGCAGTGTATAGCTGAGTGATATAATTACTATAACAAATAGAAATGATGATAGGGGGTCTCCATGGAAGATTCCTTTGTTAAGCTCTGTCCTCTTGGTGTTATTCTTCTTTCACATTTTGCATGGCTCTAGTGATAACGTTTGTGCATCTTCAAATATTCAAGAATTCAAGTTTGTGGGACCATATCATATGCCTTTATTATTATTATTATTATTATTATTATTTATTATTATTATTATTATTTTCACTCCTTTTGAGTTTTTCACACCAGCGTTAGCTGATAGTATTTCACTGAAGTTTGAGTGACAGGTCTCCAGGACTCTTCTGAGTATTCTAGCCTATTGCAGCAGCGCAGTAGTCTGGATGGTCTCAAATCTTTCTATGATTTCCAAGTCCTCTAGTCTTTGTGTTTATTGGGACCGTTCCAAGTGCACCAACTATAATTGGTATCCCTTTCACTCTTATATTCCACAGCTTTTTCAATTCTCTGGCAAGGTCCAGGTATTTATCCATCTTTTCATTTTCCTTCAACTTCCCCTGTGATCTGCTGGAACCGCAAAGTCCACCAGTTGACACGTTCTTTTTTTCTTCTTTTTTGTTAATCAACACTAGGCCTGGTCTCCTAGTTAGGACAGGGTGGTTCGTCTTTATCTCAAAGTCCCAGAGAATTTTATGCGTTTCATTCTCAAGAACAAATTCTGGTTTATGTATATACCATTTTGTTGTATGGTCAAAATTTAATTTTTTGCATAATTCCCAGTGGATCATCTTCCCAACCCAGTCATGCCTAGCTTTGTATTCCCGTTATGCAAGTTTGCTACATTCACTTAATACATGGTTTACAGTCTCATCTGTCACTGCACAGTCTACTGTTTGTTGTCTTATCAATTTTTACTTTGATATAATTTGTTCTTATGGCATTATTTTGTGCAGCAATTATTAGTGATTCAGTTTCTCTCTTGAGGTTTCCTCTAATTAACCATGTCCAAGTTTTGGGGTTTTTTTATGTGCCAACCTCTCCGGTTTGTCGTTTGAAGTGTCCATATAATTGTTTTTCTTCCCGTCTTTGTTTTCTAGATTTCGTTGTTTTTCTGTTTGTCCATATATTACATCTGCTGTTATTGGCTGCCATAAGTAATCTTTCTTTGTTCTTTTTGTGTATTTTCCGAGTTGCTGGATTGTGGCCTCTACACAGTCATCTATGTTGGCAAAACCCCTTCCACTTTCTTTTCTTGACACTTATAGCTTATTTTGATCGTCTCTAGGGTGTAGAGCCTTGTGCATGGTCATTAATTTCCTAGTCCTTTGGTCGATCTGAGTTATTATTATTATCTGAGTTGTTATTATTATAGACCTTGCGAGTTTTTCACAACAGTTTTCTGCTAGCCTTTCTCGGGAGTCTGAGGGACAAGTCTACTCGGTTTATAGGTAGAATAGTGATCTACCCCTGTTTCTAGGCTGAACGGAGTGATCTGCCCTTGGATAGATCACTATATATAGAGACCGAGTCGGCTATTTGCATTCTACTCTGGATATCTGAAACAAATGGTGACACGTTTTTCGTACTTTATATTGCGCTGCGAACATGGTTTTGACTTCGAACTTCAAGTACTTCTGAAAGTTGATAAAAACGGATATGGCTACACCAGAAATAACCATAGACCAACAATATTTGGAGCTCCTGAAGTAACTTGTTGATCTACAACAAGAAAACATCACACTCAAGAAGGAAAGGTGAAATAAGCAGTTAAACACGTCCCGTGTTAGGAAACCGGAGAGACCCTCGATAGGACTAGACACCACAGATGTCGACTGGTCATTGTTTATCGACATAGGCCCGATAGAGGAATTTACGCGAACTGGAATACCTAGCAGTGATTAGAAATGAGTTAAGGATGGTGTGTACTCCCGAAGCAAACAGATTACTATTCAAGCTGATAGGACCTGGGGTATTCAACTCTGCCACAGAGGAACACATCTTGTAACAAATACGACTCGTTGCACAGACAGAATTTCCACTCCATGATACACAAAGAAAGTGAGTGGGTCATATATTTACGTGTCCAAGCCAAATTTTGTGAATTCAGAATTTCTTGCCCGAACGAAGTGAACTGCATAGACTATTCCGGTGACATGGTGGCTGGGCAAATGGTAGCAGAGCTTTCAAACACGGAACATCTGAGTATAATATTGGCGAAGACCGCTACCCTCACCACTCTAGAGTAGAAGTTTAACAGGTCAGTTTGCCTGGAGACCACGGATAAATCGACTCCTCACTTCTACAACAGTATGCACCCCTTGCACTATCCAATGTGCAAAGTTTAGACCATGAACAACGGTTTCTAGAAATCAAAACCTCTTCGACCACACGATACACCAAGCCTTGCAGAGGATGTGGAAAGACTTCACATCCCAGGGATCAATGAGTCGAAATATGTCCGGCGGTTAAGCTGGTATGCTATAATTGCTGATTGACGAGGCACTTGAAGAAGTTATGTCAGAAGCTTGTAGCATCTACGAGCAGAGCGTCAAGAAGTGAGGTGTCTGTCATGTTCACCAACAATACTCCAGATAGCTACTCCACTTATATGGTCCATAAGCATGATATGTCGCAGTCGACTGTTGTGAATCACCTCGTATGGAACAAGGAACAATTTCAGAGAAGCCCCTCCCGAGCCACCCACGCTGCATTTGGACAGGTACCAAACGGATCCAGTAAGCCATCGCAGTCGTCACGTCCACGCCTTTGTAGTCACTGGAGCTCAGACTTTCTCGAGTGGACCTGAGATTCAATTCTGACATGAGGTACCTAAACGGGTACCTCATGTCAACGACTCACCAGATACGTGGCATAACAAACAGATACATGCATATATTTCTGTCTGTCTGTCTGTCTGTCTGTCTGTCTGTCTCTCTCTCTCTCTCTCTCTCTCTCTCTCTCTCTCTCTCTCTATATATATATATATATATATATATATATATATATATATATATTATGACCTGTTTAGGGGACAATAAATAAATACTCAACACGGAGATAGAAGTAAAGAACAGATGTATTCAACAAATATCAAGTACAAAATGAGGAGAGTTTCATGTGTAGAATGTACATGAAGACATGCACTTGCTACTTCCCACTTGAGCAGCTTTGCTCTGCTAAATATACCCTTAGGATAAGTCCGTTGTTCTGGTCATAGGTGAGTCACCTACAACACCCCTTTCTCAAGCCTAAACTCCGAAGGAGTCTCAATATTTTTTCTTTTTTAGGGGGGGGGGTAATATTGATTAATTCAGTCCTTCTCCTTTTCCTTTTTCTATGAGACTGACGTTTTTCGGGGGCCGGTTGCGGAGATGGTAGATCAAAAATTACGTCCATGGTCTCCTCTCGTTCTGGTGGACCACTATTAATGTCGTCTGACCATCGCTTCCTCAGCTGGTTCAGATGTCATTTGTGCGAGAATTTTGGTCCGTCGATGATATACACCATATTTCCAAATTTTGTTTAATAGTGCCCAATTCCCAGAACGTTTTATTTCCTTTAAATATTTTTTTTTTCCTGGAACGTAGCGTTTTGACGCTGTTTGATTTCTACTGGGTTTGATTTGTCTGGGAAGTAGTTTTTCAAATACAGATCTTACTTTGCGTGCGAACATCATTTGTGCGGGAGGTAGTTCTGCTGGTGTGTTTGCGTTAGGTGCAATCCTATACACTTGTAAAAACTTTAATGTGTCAGCGAATCTCTCTGCCATTACGTTAGATCTAGGGTGGTAAGGGGTGTCGTGATGTGGTTTACTTGGAAATCGTCACAGAATTCCTTAAAGTCCGCTGATGTGAATTGCGTACCATTATCAGATACAATGCAATCCACTACACCAAAACGAGCAAAAAGTTCGTGTAATGCGGTAATAGCCACTTCAGTGTTGGGGCTTTTACATTTAAACTTCAGTGTTGGGGCTTTTACATTTAAACACTTCCAGCCATTTGGAATAACTGTCCACTACTATAGTAGTATCCGTCCAAAGGTCCCGCAAAATCCACGTGATTATAATAACGTTCTCCCAACTGAGTCGTCCACCCGTCGCAAGAGCCAAAATACTACTGCTAGCTGTTACAATTTTCTCGAGATCAGACGTAATATTGTCACACACCCAGCCGTTGCCGTATGCTTATATTGCACGCCCGATCTCGAGAGAATTTGCATACGTGCAATCCCACTCTTGCTGGTTCGAGATTGCCCTTCGTTAAATATAGTGCTTACAGCAGCCATATTTCCTTCCCGCGATTACCCTGCAAGCCATAATCGTTCGCGCACGAGGTGTGTCATTTTCATTACATCCATATGAGTATCCAGGGACGGTCCGTTTTTGGCCAAGGACTAAATTTAATTGGTGGAGACTTTGCAGCCAGGGCACAGCCCGTACAAGTCCTGGCCATATTTTCGATGTCCTTATCGAGGTTCTTCCAGAAAACTTAGGACCTCATTCGACTTTTGTCCTTGTTATCCCCGGCTGTCCGACGTGAAAATCTTTTAGTATCCGTCTTTGGGGAGAGGCTGGGACGACCACTCGGTCTCAATACAGCAATACTTCATCGCATAAAGTATAAGCGTTAGCTACTTGTTGGTCTTTGTTCGCGATTCTTTCCTTCATTTGTGTGATGAACTCATCCTTCGTAGCCTCCTTTCTGATTTCCTCCAGAGTAACCGGTAGCTTCCTTACTGTATTGCATAATACGGTACTCATGTCTCTTTCAGTACGTAGGGATTCAATTACCGTATCCTCTAGGGGCTATCGCGTCTTAGGAATTAGCCTAGATAGTCCGTATGCATGGCCGAGTTTTTGTGATGGTAGGAACTCCATTTTAAAATCGTAGTTAAGTAGGGTCGCTCCCCATCTTTGCAACCTGTTGGCTGTGTGAGTCGGCAGATCCTTCTTCGAGCCGAAGATGGTCAGTAACGGCTTGTGGTCCGTTTGGAGTAAAAAAATGTCGACTATGTAGATAGCGGTGGAATTTGGTAACGGCAAATATGATTCCTAAGGCTTCTTTTTCTATCTGCGAATAGTTCCTCTCAGCGGGGAGGAGGGTCCTTGACGCGTACGCGATAGGTTTGTTTGTCCCATCCGGCATCTTGTGTAAGATGCACGCTCCTATGCCGTATGAACTAGCGTCACAGGCAACGATTAATTCCAGGTTAGAATCCAAATGAGTATGGAAAAAAATCCGAACTTAGAGCTTCTGTAACGTTGTGGTATCTGTTGTATTCACGATACCCAAAGCGATATATTCACGGTACTAAAAATGTCTTCGGCACGTGGCGGTCATCTTGTTGATAAAAATTACAACGCGAGAAGCATGTAGTCACAACTGATAACCTTTATTTCCAGGGTAGGCTCGTCTCGTGGGCTGTATCGGAGAGGGGGAAAGGCAGAGAGAAAGAGAGAGAGAACGCTGTTAAATTACTGTGACCCCACCAGCAGAGGTCCGTCCGTTCCCCTACGCGTCCGAAAGCAAAAAGAGACCGGTACCTTTTTTCGTTGTTCCACGTCACCACGTGACTTCCAGTTCCGGTCAACACCCGAAATTTCCGGTTAACACCCAATTCTCCATTCGGGAGGTCACGCTCCGGTAAAACAGTTTTGTGTTCATTACTCTTTTTTTAAACCTTTACTCTCTCACTTATTTCTTCTTCCTCCTTTTCTAATATAGTAGTTCTCGCTCACAAAAGTCAAGACCTTCATTATCTCGTTACACTTCTTTTATTTTATTAAACGCCTCTTGACTAATTCCATGTCTTTTTTTGTCGTGCATTTTGGGTATGAAAAATTGATAATAATTCGCGAGTTACTGATCTCGCTATTTTGGTGGTGTTCAGCATCGTAGGTCTCGCAAGCTTATTCCACGTTTTCAAGATTAATTATCGTCAAGTCACTACCAGAATCCAATTGTAGATTTATTTTTCTTCCAAGTATCTGTACTGGTACATATTTTCTGATGTTGTCTTCGTCTTGCTTGTCCCATTTGGTCGTTTTAACATAACTGCTACCGGCTTTCTTTCTACAGTGGGAAGACTTGTAACCCATTTGGTTACAATTAAAACACTTCCGCTTCCGGTAGTCGCCGTCAGTAGACCAGTGTAATGCTCCGCATCTCACACGGGGGCTAGAGTGCAACTTGTTTTGTTTCTTGGGAGAGCTCTGAGGTCTTTCTGGTTTGCTTCGTCTGGGGAGACTGAATTTCTTCTTCGTGTAGTGTACTTTTCGGATATGCGAGATCCCCGACTCTTCTATATCTTTTGAGTTCTCTGCCAAAAGTCGTAAGGTCAAATTAGGCTCAATTTCGAGTTTGTTTAGAACTCTCCTTCTGACCTCTGCATCCTTTGATGAAATTAATCCCTGACAAAAAACAAGGCATTTGAAGTTGTCTGCTGAATTCCTCATTTTCCTCCCTGAGTAAATTTAGGCATTTCCATCGTTTATGAAAAAGATGTTTGGGGGAGAAAAAGTTCAGTTAGAAGCTTCACAGCCTCGTGGAACGTTAGTTCGTTAGTTTTTCTAGGTAGAATATAGTTCACGAACCTAGTATGTTCGGCGGTATCCAACTTCCTTGTTAATAGTCTTACTTTTTTAGAGTCTGACCAGTTCCTGCAGTCATATATATATATATATATATATATATATATATATATATATCCTCGTAACGCCTAAAATAGGTTTCGGAGTGTATATCCTCATTTGGTCGGTATTTAAAGGTTTATACAGCCGACCAAACTGCGCCTTAGGTATCATCGTTGTCAAGACTTTGCTGATTTTTTATATAGGACTTGGGCGAATAAATCCATTTTCTTGTCAGACTGAATTTGCATTTCAGCCATTTTTTGTTGAAATTTCAATTGTTGCAGTTGAAATTGTTGTTGTTGTTGTTGTTGAAATTGTTGTTGTTGCTGTTGTTTCAACATCTCCAAAACTTGAGCCTGGATATCCAAGTTTGTAACCGAAAAAATATTCAACCGAATCAGAAGCTTTTCCTCTGCGAAAAGAGGAAAAGCTTCTGATTCGGTTGATTTTTTTTTTTTTAAAAGAAACTCAGGAATTACGAATGAAAAAGCTTTTCCTATTTTACAATAAGGGAAAATCAAAAATTAGGATTTCACTTACTTGCAAAAAAAACTCACGTGTGTCGAGCAAAAGAGTTTTTGTCTTTCTGACGAAAATATTTTTTTCTTTTAAAATGGATACGAGCTTTGTAATCCTAACGCGGTGGTTTCAAATCGTAGTGTCTCTTTGTACACTTTTTTTCGGTTCTGGATCAAATCACGAAGTCAGATAAGGTCTTTTTGAGACTCTGTATCGTTTTTGCTGGAGTTTTTTCAGTTTTGTACCGTGACTGTAGTATTGCGTAGGTCGTTATAAATCTTTAGACGCCTCTGCTTAGAGTCCCGTGAAAAATTCTTTTTCCTCGTCGCCACTTGTTATGACCTGTTTAGAGGGCAATAAATAAATACTCAACACGGAGATAGAAGTAAAGAACAGATGTATTCAACACATATCAAGTACAAAATGAGGAGAGTTTCATGTGTAGAACGTACATGAAGACATGCACTTGCTACTTCCCACTTGAGCAGCTTTTCTCTGCTAAATATACCCTTTGGGTAAGTCCATTGTTCTGGTCATAGGTGAGTAACCTACAACAATATATATATATATATGTGTGTGTGTATGTGTGTGTGTGTGTGTGTGTGTGTGTGTGTATGTCTATCTATCTTTGGAGGTACCTAATAAAATAGGGTTTGTTTTGTTGGAGTATTGTTGTTTGTTTTTGTTTTTTGTATGTTTAACGGTATATCAACTCCTTATGGGTTATCTAATGTCAAAATCTGATTCATTTGTAAAAAAGAATGTCTGAACGGATCGAAAAGTAAAGAGAATAGAAAAATATGTTGAGAAAATTTCTTTTCTCAACATATTTTGACTCTACAGAAAGAAACGAAACAAAGAGTAGAGAGAAAGAAAAATATGGAAAGTAACGAATGTATACAAAGAAAGAAAGAAGTTTTGTATGAGTTCAAAAGGGGATGTAAAGCAGTAGAAACTGCTTGCACATCAACCAAGGATCTAAGAGAACTGCTAATAAATGTACACCTCAACACAAGTTCCAAAAATAGGTTTTTGCAACATCAAGCAAAATCAAAACTGCGCGTTTATACCACTATGTATCAAAGAATTCTATTGTAGAAACAATACTAAACACGGTCATAAACTTAGTTTAAAATACATCAAAATAACAAGCAAGAACTAGAAATCATTAAAAGCAACAGAAAATAACTACTATTGGACAGAAATAATATGGATAAAAAATGCAAACGACACTTTCGACAAAACGACGAGTAACTGTGAACAAGTAAGTACATACATATTAGCAACATTAGCGGACACAGTAGTTAAAAAATACACAGGTTTATACAGATATTACTATCTAATAGTTTTATAAAACTGCAACGATAAAAAGCAGAATTAGAATCCAAATTATAAAAATATCCAACCAAATAGGATCCAATGTAGTTATAACTGAAAACTAATATAGATCAAACAGACTTCCTTGATATCACATTCAACTTAAACATGGCAACCATTCAATAAACAAAATGACGCCCCACTTTATATAGATATCTCATCCAACCAACCACCCAACACAATCAAAAGAATCCTGCAATCCATCAGTCATATATCATCAAATAACTCATTAAATGAAGCTATCTTCAATAAAACAAAAGACAATGAAATAGAATTAAAAATGACTGTTTTTTTAAACTCTGTACGCTCCAAGCAGAAAAAAACAAATAGATCTAGAAAAATATTCTGCTTTTACCGAACATAAAAAATAAAATCGCCAGAAATAATGAAAATAGTACCAGCATATAACAGCCTAACTAGACACTGCAATATTTGCTTATAAGAAAATAGCAATTATACCCTTTCCAGAGAAAATCAAATTACTCAACAAACGATCAGAATTCATAAAAATGTAGACACGAAAATAAATATTTATTCAGACACTTTAAAACTCCAAAGATTAAGATAAACTCTTGAAAACTTTATTTATAAAAACGAATTACCTAAATAAATAAATAAATACGTAGAAAACAATAGTAAAAGCAAAGCATAATAAAAATTTTTTAAAAAACAATAGAAATGAATGTACAAAATAACAAAATAAATGAAAGAAAAAAATTAAATAACAATATAAACGTACAATTCATATCGTGAAATAAATATACCAGAAGCCCAATCCACACAAAACAAAACGAATATTCCCAGAATGCTACACAGACAAAATCATAAAACGAGTCAATTCTACTCACAAAACACTACACTATATTATATAAGGGAAAACAAAAACAAAACCTAGCACTTCGTTTGAACATCCCATAGGCGATTATTAAGCACACAATCGGTATGCGAGACAAGGTCAACTTTAACCGGAGTTTAGCAGGTTTAAATTCAGAATTTTTTCCTCCAACTATTCTCCCTCTTGGTATCTGTAAATAGTAGGACAAACTGGGTTCTTTAACCTTGGTATAGCAACCAGTCAGAAGAACACAGTTTGTCCTACTATTTATCGATACCAAGAGGGAGAATAGTTGGAGGAAAACCTTTCTGATGTATATTAGCGATATAATAAATTCAAAGAGCATCATCAGAGAGCATTCATATTTGAATTCGCTTCGCTGTGTCCATTTCCTCCGACGATAACCATTACACAACTAGCGCCGCTGAGTAATTAGTATAGTGAGTAGTTTTCTTTGATAAGTTTATTTTAATTTAGGGATAATTCCATGTCAAATCATCCAGACCATATCATCTACCCTCTTCAATTTTTCTAAATTTTTTCCAGATGTGGACTGTTAACATTAGACAATCCCCAATTTCAAAAATTGGTGTAGTTATGTCAATTTTTAGCTTGAGGGAGGGGTCGTGAAAAATGGTAACTTTTTGTAGCGTATTTTAGTCTGTAGAATGAGTTATAGAGCTACCCTACTCCTAAAAATTCCAAGGAATCCGAAAATGGAAAACGACTTAAAGTCGACCAATTTTTAGTTATTGATGTTTTTTTTTTCATAGCAAGATCAATATCCTGATGTGGCACTACGTCTATGACAACAATTTTTTCTATTATTATTTCACATATATTGAACATTATTTGTATCAAAAAGATAGTTTGATATTTGCTCAGAACAAAGTCTTTTTTAATACTTGACTTGTGGAAATCCAAAGTTTAGCTGGTCATGTAAAAAAAAACAACACTATTTGACCCCACCCACCCGCTATTCATAAGGTTAAAAAATTATGTTTACATAATACAAAAATTCGCATCCCACTTCAGTTGATCAAACAGCTATGAATGTAATTTCTGATTAACTGAAGACCATATGGAAATATGATCACTCCTGTAAGTTAATGAGAGAAATCTTACCAGCTGTGACTTAACAATATTTCTGGGATCTAACGAAACCCATGGAGAAAAAAGCTAGATAGCTACTCAATAGCTGCTTTGAACAAATCTTGGAAACAAGACCACACAAGACATGTTGGACACTATTGGAGAAGTAGGGATAAACTTATAAACAACGTTACCCTCTCTACCCCTACACGTGGACACACCAATGTTTGTCAACAAGAAAAACGTTACATTTATTAGCTCTGTGTGGACATTGGTTTCCGGCTTGAAGACCTCCTAAGGTGATATGGATGGATGACACGAATGAGATAAAGAGAGTCGAGAATGCTATAAGCTCGACTTGATGATGAGGTTATTATATATATATGGTAAAGTGCGATCAAATAACATTTCCTCTGTCAGAAAGGCTTAGAATATGCTTTACTGCATATCCTTCAGAGGTGTCATAAACCCCTAAAAATGAGGAGCTTGGGGTATGATACAAAACAGCATTCTGTGACCTGAAGTCCCGGGGAGTGTTCAGTTACTTCTCTGTTGCCAGGTCCACTTTTATCAGAAATCGTAGGTTATATCAGTGAATCAAATATATATGTTTGAAAAGTATTAGTATCAGATACTTGAAATCATGTAACTTTGTAAAAACTTATTATCATTATTTTACTCCTTGTGAGTTTCTCAAACCAGTTTTAACTGATGGTCATTCATTGAAATCGGAGTGGCAGTAGGATTTTTTTTAGGTCTCCAAGCAGCATAACTGATTTTAACAATGCTGTTGTCTAGATGGCCACAATTCTTTTTCCGAGTCTTTTGGGACCGTTCCGAGGGTTCAAAGATTCTTAGAATTCGTATCATCGTCACCATCTTCAACAGCTTTTTGAACTCAAAATTCATGTATTTTCTATCTTTTCAATTTCTTTTACTCTATGGTCCGCTGGAACGACAAAATCCAATAGGTAAGTTCTTTTCTTGTTAATTCTGGTCATCTAAGCGGGATTGGGTGATCCATTTGTATCTCAAAATTCTAGAGAATTTTATGCGTCTCATTTTCGGACGAGTGTAAAATTGGCTGGTGCTAACAACCAGTCAAATGCTCGGCACAGTCTATTTAAGCGGTGTACTAGAAGTTTTTTGCCCTTTTTTCTTACTCTTTCTTTCATCTCTCGTTGTTTGCTTCCAGTACTCCCAAGTATTTATAATTGTTCTTTTCTCCAAATGTCCTTATTTCTTCCTGATTCGGTAGTTCTATTTCTTCTGTTTTTCACTCCTGCTAATATTTGTCCTCCTGCTGTTAATTCCACTTTTCAATTTTTCATGGTATTAGTAATAAATTTTATTACTTTGTCGGATATCTTCAAACATTCAAGGACCCAGGTTTGTGGGGCCATGTCATATGCATGTCTGTAATCAATACATGCCATCGCGAGGTTTTTTGCTTTGAGAATGTGCTGATCTATATAGAGCAGATCATTTGTTCCCCTTGTTCCCTTGCAGCATCATTTCTGTTTTTCCAGGAATGGTCAATGAAGCGAGTGATAGATTTTGTCTTTTATCTATGAGCTTAAGATTTTCCACATCAGTAGGCACGTTATTGGCCTATAGTTGCTACAGATGGTTCCTTTTTTTTTGGGGGGGGGGTCTTTCAGGATCAATGTAATTTTTTGTTTTGTCATCCATTCGGGTATATTTGCTTCTTGTATGCATTTGTTCAATTCTCGAGCCAATCTGTTGTGGATGGATGGGAACTTTTTAAACAAGTATCAATGTATTCCATCATGGCCCGGTGTTTTCCAGTTTAGTGATTTCTATAGTTTTGCTTTTAGCGAGTCCAGGTGGATTTTTGCTTCGGGTCCTTTGTCGAGTCGTTGCAATTCCATTTTTATCTTATTCCATTCTTCCTTTTTGTTATGGTCTTTCTTTTCCCATATCTTGATTCAGAAATTTTCTATTACCTTTTCATTTGGATATTTGCTGTCTTAATTCTTTGTCCAGCGACTTGTTTGTAGAATTTATTTTCATTATTTTGGAAGGTCCTGTTTTGTTTGAATTGGTTGATTCAGACCCGGTATCTTTTGAGTCTACCTTCTTTTCGCTAGAATTTTTGGTTTATTTCTTCCTGTTGTATGTTTACCTTTGTTCGCAGTTATCTTTTTTCTGTCATTCACTTTAAATGTCGTGTTTTCACTTGTTGTTGCAACCCTTTATTTCTCTTTCTAGTCTCGTTTCACATCCAGCTTTTGTGTTTTTGTTTGATTTACGTTTTGGAATACCAATTTTGTCACTGACTAGCAGTTTGTTGACACGGTTCTACGTGTTGGCTGGCATAGGAGCACCGGTCGTTCTTACTCTGGTCTCTGTCAGATTAACAGTTTTCATCTTCGACTGTGTAACTGAAAGAGACATTTAAGCAGCCAACATTCGCATGATGTTGGCTTTCATGGGAGAACCTACTGATCATGACATACAGATCTGAAATCTGAGTCCTACATCAAATATTTGACATTTCTCATGGGTAGTATCTTGTGGCAAGAATAGGCCCAGGAGTTGATTTTAATCTCTGCTCCTGACACAGATGTGACCTGGTGTTGTTCAAAATAAAGCAAAACACAAGAGCGGGACACAGATTATTATCATTATTATTAGGTAGTATTTTGCATTTTATTTATTAACATTAATATTCCAGGGTTTCTGGTTAGCATCCGAAAGTATTTTTTTTTTTTTGCAATTTTCTTAAATATGTGAAATGTTCTAGATTTTTCTACCTATTCTTGAAAAAGATTCTATTTTTTTTATCTATTGAATATTTTACTTGATAGATACTTCTGAAAGAAGATCTTGTGTTATAGGAATGAATTTGTTGATTGGGAATAAAGTAATTAATTATATTAGGCGGTATGATATTGTTAGTTATGTCTTTCAGCAATAGATTTATAATACACTATATGCAGAATTTTAGAAGAGACTACGGTATTTCATGTGCAATCAATCAATCATTACACAATATCTACCTATCTCTTCTTATTCCTCTTTAATATTATGCTATATTTGTCTTGGAAAATGCAGCCAAGATGCGCATTTCGACTAATGCATTTAGTTCATGAGAGTGTCCCTCTGGCTGTTTTCAAAGGAGGAGACAACTTGGTTAGTGGTGACACACGCCAGGTGTCACGGTTCTCAGCTAGGATGTTTATTGTAACTGATAGCAAAAGATTTTTCAAACAGTG
This sequence comes from Doryteuthis pealeii, assembly GCA_023376005.1. Classification (NCBI taxonomy): domain Eukaryota; kingdom Metazoa; phylum Mollusca; class Cephalopoda; order Myopsida; family Loliginidae; genus Doryteuthis; species Doryteuthis pealeii. The sequence goes on from CM042173.1 coordinate 49,506,492, forward strand.
CTTGTATCACTGTCACGATGGCCAGTAGAGTTTGCCATCGTGTGATCTTATATAAACGATGATTCCTTATCGTTAAGACGTGCTCTGGCCAGCTTACCAGGGGTTTTAGTAGCATGGTCCCAATGCTGGTGATTTTCGTCCGTGCAAGGGTAATATTGGTGATGAAGTCACTTAAATGGATGTTAAGGATGTTGAGTCGTAGGTGGTGATGTGACCCACGATTTTGAACCATATATGAGGGTGGCAAGAGCTATATTTCTACACACATAAGTTTTTGTGCCTGTATTTGCTAGCCTGTTGTTTACTTCCTTGTTAATCCTGGCATCAGACGTGATGGTGCACCCAGATAAGTAAACCGATAGAGTACCATCAACTCGTTCGCACCGATGGTGATGTGAGGACGGTGGTAGTTTTCCAAATGTGTAGGCTCCGTCTTCAAGTTGATTTCTTGCCCAAACAAAGCAGGAAGTGATACACTGCAAGTCTTTGTGGGCAACAAGGACTACATCGTCTGCAAAACTGAGGTCTCGTATCAGTTGCGCCAGGTTTTCGTGTAGGCCTATAATCGTCGGAGATTAAACAGACGTCGCCAAGACTGTATCTGATGTATACTTCGCTCTAGTCATCGAGATCTACTGTGGCCTCCTTAAGCATCCTGCCGAAGTTTGTTAGGAGAGGCAGTGCCTGGACGCAACCCTATTTTGCTCTGTTGATGTTCGGAAAGGCATCGAAGAGATTACTGTTTTGTCTTAGTTGGCCATGCTGGTTCTCGTGTAGCTGTAGGATCAGGTTTAGGAACTTTGGGGCTGAGCATTTCCATGATCTGCCACATTCCTTGTCGAATGATTTTGATTGTTTTCTCCCTGATACTTCTATTGGGTCTGTCTAAGAATAAATATCGTATACATGGTTCTCATGTTGAATCTGAAATTGTACTTGATTACTGAAAGGTGTTTTTCAGCGATGGTGGCTACAAATCTGTTCTGCAGAATCCTTACAAGGATTTTTCCTGTGATGGAGGGTTATTTCCCGGTAATTGTATAGGATAATGATGATTGCATCGCAGAAATCTTGTGGTACTTTATTCTGTTCCCAATAACGGACGAAGAACTCATGAAATTTTGCATACGAAGTTGTGCCCCCATATTTCTAAATTTCTGGTAGAATTCTATCAAATCCTGCTGCTTTGCCACACTTTAGCTGCTTTACGGCTATGGTAGTCTCTTTAATGATAGGTCACTCATCCAGATCTGTTTTTACTGGTTGTTAAGGAATAATACACATACATATTGTTTGGTTCATTGATGTACACAGCCCTGAAACTTTTTTATAATAAGTTAATTTTCTTCTAAGCCAAAGATATTTATACATTCAAAATGAATATTATAAACTAATAGCTAATGCTTAATAATATAAAAATTAAATAAATCAGCAGCAAAAAAAAATTAAATAAAAATTAAATTGAAATACCTATCAAACCCAAAATAAAATTGAGTAAATACATATAAGGATTTATTTTTGGATAGTTACATATTCATATGTTTAGTTACTGAGTTAATATATATAAGGAGCATTTTTTCTTTTATACCTTTTACTCCCCTTTTATTAGTTTTACAAAAACGATTGTTGTATAAATAGTAGAATTTGCATGAGTACTGTTAGTACGTATTTACCAATCCCCTCCACCACGGACACTATGAGACACAACGTAATTTTTAAGGTGTTAAGAGTTTTCCTTTCTATATACAGGTTATAGTAACAAGACTGTCCTACTATTTACCTGTAACTGGGGAGACATGAGATGGATTACTTAGAATGATTACTTCTAGTAAAAATGATTCTGTGAAAAGGGTTATTAAATGTGTTAAAGGGAAATAACTCTCACGTTAGATAAAGGTTGCCTCCCTTAAAAAAACATCAAAATAAGTTAAATTCTATTAAATACGTTTATAAAATGCTAAAAATCTTAAATACCCAAATATTTGGTATTTATTCTAGGACCATTCATACAGTTTTATTTATAGTTTAGTAAAAAAAAAAAAAAAAAAGGGAGAACTGTCTTTCTTAGGAGCAACTACTATCCGTGACGTTTCAATGGATGGGGCTTCTTTCACTCTTTTTCTTCCAATAATGAGGGACGGGTATAGGTGTGAGAACCGCTGACGGAGCTACATAACTGGTGAATATTATGTCCAGTGGCTTTCTTGTCATAGTTTATAAAAGTTTGTGTGGGAACGTGTTAAATGCGCTGGATTTAAAGTGGTTGAGTATCCACTGTTCCAGTCGGGGCCTATTGGTTTCAGTCGGAAGGAACGGGATAGTGCTAGGCATTGGTGGAATGGTTTCTCTGTGCGGATATGTGCATTTGGTTCTTTCCTTAGCGACCCTCATTGAGTTGAGTTGGGATGTCAGTACAGGGAAATCAGGTGGTATATAGATTAATAAGAAACGGATGCACCGTTTCAGCCATCTTTGAGTTGTGATAATAAAAAGGCGGAAGTGATTACTTCTCGCATATACGTACACCTGAACTATTCGTTGTGTTTATTATTCGATAAGCAAGCCGCAACATTTGGCAGACGAGGATCTGTTTTCTCTCAAGAAAATGCCATTGGACATTTAGAAGAATTCTGCGTGGAGTCATGAAATATATCAATCTACCTGGATCGCGTGGAACAGTTTTTTTTTTATCGCAAACGATATTGGACATGAAAGCCAAACAAAATACAAAGCAATTTTGCTTAGTACAATTGGAGAAAAGACCTACAGAGGCTTGGATTTATTTACACCTCAAAAACCAAGCGACAAGTCTCTGGAGGAAATTACGCTGCTGTTGCTGAAGCATTTTAAGCCTAAACAACTAGTTGTAGTAGAGAGATACGGGTTTTACAGTGCAAAACAAGAGGGTGAGTCAATTTCTAATTTTCTTGTTAGCCTTAAACATATGGCTTCTACATGCGAATTTAGGTCATTTTTAAAAAGAGTATTTCGTGACAAATTTGTATGTGGGTTAAAGGACGATAAAATTCAAGAAAAATTATTGTCCGAGGACATGCCGTTAGAAGAAGCTGTTAGCGACGGTCGATGTTGCACATATAAAGAAAAAAGAGATTGAGGAAGTAAATTAAATGTGTGCGGAATCTAATGCAACTGAATTGCAAAAGAAGAAAAAAATGTTTTGGGTGCAGTGGAAAATGGCACGAGAGACGCACAGCATGGGGAAAGACGTGTTTTAAATGCAACTGTAATAAAAAATAAAACTCGTCTTACCTTGGGCTGGGAAGAAAATGGCGCCCGAAATTTAATTTCTTTTTATAAGAGTACAGACCGGAAATGAGGGGGTTGGTAGGAGTGGAGTGGAGTCATAAATAAGCCGAATTTTTTGGCAGTCGGCAGTTGTTATTTAGAAGGCAAGCTATTGTGAGCTGATCTGATAAAAACCATTTTGCCACACATTGTAAAAATGAACAAAGGGGAAACGTGTCCTTGTATTACATACAAGAGACATACGATATACCCTTATTTTTTACGAGATCCAGTAATTGTAAACCATATATGTGTAAAGTTGAGTTAAATGGGATCCGATGCGAAATGAAAATTGACACCGGGTGTTTGTCTACTCTGATAAGCAAAAAACTGTTCGACTTACTACCGTACGCGAGACTCTCTAAAAAGGGTACAATACAGAGGTTACTGACCTATTCAGGTGAGGTCATTATACCTAATGGAGTGGCTAACCTGAGGGTCAAACACCAGGGAAAAATGTATGATTTAAGAGTATTAGTTGTACCGGGATCTGGACCAAGTCTTCTTGGAAGAGATTGGCTGGAAAAATTACCTATTAATATCTCTGCTACCTGCAACCAAATTGAATGGACCGATTTTAATCAAGAATTTGCAGAATTTTTTAAACCAGGCTTGGGTACATTGAAAATCGCAACAGCAAAATTGTACATTAAACAAAATAGCACACCTCGTTTCATGAAGGCTAGATCCGTACCCTTAACAATTAGAGAGAAAGTAGAAGCTGGACATGAGCGAATGGTTGCTACCTCTGTTATGGGAAAATAGCACACCTCGTTTTATGAAGGTTAGATCCGTACCGTTAACAATTAGAGAGAAAGTAGAAGCTGGACATGAGCGAATGGTTGCTACCTCTGTTATCAAGCCAATTGTTTTGGTATTGCTTCTTCGCCAAGAGTATTTCAAAGGATTATAGATCAATTGATTCAAGGAATACCAAAGACAGTTGCTTGTCTCGACGACATACTAATCTCGGTACAAACTATGGAAGAGCCTAATAGGAACCTGCGTGCAGTATCAAATAGATTACGAGATGCTGCGATAAATGTGGATTCAAAAAGTTGTCACTTTCATACCTGGGTCATAGGATTGATTCTGAACACCCAACACAAGATAAGGTCAATGCAATTCACAAAGCACCCACCCCAAATAATATGTCTGATTCTGCCAAAGACAATATAATACTTGGCCTAAATAAGTTCTGCTGCCAGCGCCCAAACTTCACCTCTGTATTCTACAAGAAACACGTCAAATTTACTTTTCGTAACCTTAAGACGAATTCTGACAAACTAATCCCGTCGTGTTTGCTCTTCGCACCGTCGCTCGCTCAGTCCAACCGTTTCCTTTTATACTAGATCTGGCCGAGATTTTCACACGTCACAACTCTCATCTCGCCAGCCACGAGACTTGCAACCTACAAATCGCGGCCTCAAGGACACTCGTCTCGTGCCCGCCTCGAACTCGTCACATTTCACCTTCTCTGCTTCCGCCCACACACACAACATGCCACTTGCTGTCTCTTCGACCGACGGACCATTGTTGGCTCATCAAAGGTTTGTGGGTTTTGACGTTCGATCTCGCTACAGTGTCTGAACTGCGTAGTTTTTTTAGCTTTTGTTAATTACTATCGCCGATATTTAAACAATATCAGCACGGTTTGAGTTCCATTGTACCGCTTATTACAAAAAGAAGTTCCCTGGAATGGGGACCATACAAAGCCTTTGCCTTCAAGCACTCAAAGGGGTTGCTAATATCAACTAATGTTTTGGTTCATTATAATGCTGAACTTAAACTTATCATGACGGTGGGTGCATCTCCAGTGTGTTGTGTGGGGGGGGGAGTGTTATCGCATATAATGAAAGAGTAAAAAACGATTTATTTTATCAAAGACAGAACGGAATTATGCCCGGATAGAACGTGAAGGACTAGCAGTCATTTTTGGAGTTCCAAATTCCATAAATATATTTATGGTCGAGAATTTACCATCATCATGGATCATAAACTACTGCTTGGGCTTTTTAAAGAGGACCGTGCAATATCACCAGCAGGAAGTGCTAGAGTGCAACGTTGGGCATTGGTTCTCACTATCAACTAGTGTACAAACCTGGTTCAAAAATTTCCAATGCAGATGGACTGAGTCGGCTACCTATAGAGGACTATTTTACGCCATTACCTTGTATGGAGGAAGTAGTACTCTCCACGTCAAAAACTGTTGCTTTTTACACATCAAGAGATCCCGTGTTATCACAAGTGCGTAAATGGATCTTACATGGATGGCCGGAAAAAAGTATCTCTTGACTTTCAACCATACACAACCAGGAAGGATGAGTTATCAGAACAACTGGGTTGTGTTTTATGGGGATCACTGGTGATATCCCAGCATAGTGTTGATATGCTTTAATGCAAAAGAATTACATGAGAGTCATCCAGGAATTTCATGGATGAAGTCTCTTGCTCGTAATCGCATTTAGTGGCCTAAGATGGATGCAGATATTGAATGTGTGAGGAGTTGTGGCATGTGCCAAGATAATGTGCTTCAGGATAGTGCATTGCATCCATGTGAATGGCCAGGGAGGCCTTGGTTCCGGGTGCACACGGATTATGCGGGCCCTATCCAGGGCAAGTGGATTCTAGTGATTGTCGACGCCCACAGTAAATATATAGATGCACATGTTGTGTCATCACCATCTTCTTCAGAAACAGAAAGGATGTTGAGACGCACATTTGCCACACATGGGAGTCCACATGTAATCGTATCTGACAATGCTAGCAGTTTTACTAGTAAGGAATTTTCCAGGTTCTGTGCCCTAAATGGCATTAAGCATGTTAGATATACACCATATCAACCCTCCTCGAATGGACTGGCTGAGCGTGCAGTGCAAACCATTAAGAGTGGACTTAAAAGAGTTACTGGAGATTTGGAAACGCGATTATTGCGTGTCGTAGCCCGATACCGTTCATTCCCGCAATCAACAACGAGTCAATCACCAGCAATGCTATTAATGGGCCGTCAGCCTCGATCTCGTCTAGACCTTGTGTATCTGCCCAAGTCACCACAAAAATAGATGATACTAAAAGAACGACGGATAAAAATCGTATTTAAAGAATGTTCAATGTTAGTGTGGTGAATTTTCAAGGGAGGCCAGAATGGCTGTCCGGAGTTTTAGAGGAGCAGCTTGGTCCACTGAGTGTGGTTAGAGGATGGTCGATTATGGAAAAGACATGTGGCTCATATTCGCGTGAATATTCCAACAGAACCTGTCGTGAGAGGTCCAGAAGAATCCAGGCAGCCTTTGGGGAGTCGGGGACAAACAGTTACTGGGCACTCAACATCTGTTGCACAGCTTCCTGCACCCTACAGAGATATCAGCCTCTCAACAACCGGTGACAGCTTGGGAGATGAACATCCCAGAATCCGCATGAGAACACGTTTTCAGAAACGCAAAGAAGAGGAAAGAAAGAACAATGCAGAGAATAAAAAGACAACGCACCAACATGAAATCAGACCCAAAAGGGAAACAACCCAGTGTCAGGCCCTTAACTGGGGAAATTGCCGTTCAGGAATCTCCAGAGGCTACAGAGGATGATGATGTGACTATGTCCGAGAGTTGGACAACGCTTCCTCCAAGTGATGGGAGTACTTGCTGGAGTTCCTTGATGTTTCTTGGTGTCATTAAAAATGTATGTGCAGTTTCAAGGTAAGTGAGGAGGGGTGTGGTATATTGATTAATAAGAAACGGATGCACCGTTTCAGCCATTGTTTTAAGAAATGGAAACACCGTTTTGGCCATCTTTGAGTTGTGATAATGAAAAGGCGGAAGTGATTAGTTCTCGCAGATACGTACACCTGGACTATTCGTTGAGTTCATTATTCGATAAGCAAGCTGCAACAGGTCCTTTAGAGCAGATTCTGACAAGAAAAACCCAGACCTGTTGCTTGACATGTAAACCATCTGTCGCGTCTCTCTTGAGCAAACCCTGATATTCATGAACAAAACCCCATTTTATATCTAGTTGTTCGTAATACTACGTATACGATGGCTAGTTTACATGACTATCTTACCGGGCACCGTTTTAATATTTCTGGTCCACTTGAACAAGTTTCAGCTCCTGTATCGGTGAACGCGTGAATACGATGACTGCCGTTGCTCATCGTTCCAGTTTGAGTGCGCCCGAATTCCATGTGAGTCTGATGCATTATGGTCCCTTCTACTGTCACCGACAGGGGTGGATCAGAGACACCTGGTTTAAATTGCTCCCCATTCCACAAAAGATGCATCGCCCTCGACGTGTTGAACCAGTTTTGTGACTCCGTTTTGATCTCTTAGCATAGCGAGTGAGAGGGGTGGGGGTAAACTAATGTTTAAAAAAGTGAATGAGAATTTAGTCTTGCACTATGTTGATCTACTGGTGGCTTTAGTTCGAACTTTAGGCGGTTTTCGGCATACCTTTTTTAAGGTGACACCTGATTCTACAACCGTTGCATGTCGGCTTTGATGCTCGGCAAAATTTTCGACTAATTGATCCACCGAGGTGGAATGTCTTCCCGCAATCAGTACAAGAGTTTTTATTCTATTAAAAAGCAGGTATTTTAGTTTTATTGGGCTGTTGAACCTCCCGATGTTCATGACAAGATGTCTGTTGGTAGGACGATGTTGACATCCAACATTTTGTAATCGAACTTTTTCTCGAGTGTATGGAAATTAGCAGCCTCGGCTAAAACTCCGTCCTGGTGCTCCTTGTTTGCGAGTCCCGCAATCATCTGTCCAGCTATCATATCGTTAGAGTAGTTGACCTGCTGTCTGCAGCTTTCTCTGTTGCGACAATCCGCTGTGAACGCATAAAATTTGGCTTGGACTCGTAACTTTGCTACGCACTGATTGGTTTACCTTCCGCCTGGCGTGTTGAATGGAAGATTTGCCGATGAACTTCCTTGTGCAAACCTTTTCACAGCGACGAACCGGATGTGTGACAAGAATCTTTCCTCGGTAGCTGAATTTAAGGCCTCGACCCCTATCAGGTCGAAAAGAATATTGATTTCTAGTGAGCATGTCATCCTCAGTTCGTTGCGTATTTCGACAGTGTCGGTAAGCCGACATATCTCTTTATAACGGTTCAATGCGTCAAGATATAATGTCCAGCCTTTGTCGGTTGCATTAGGTTCTATAACAGGTCGGTCTGGTTTCTTTGTGCTGGAAGTCTGCATCGTATTACGGGTTACGTCTCTTTGAAGCGCGATAGTGTCCTTTTGTTGCATGAGTTAAACAATAAACTCAAGAGTTCCGCTATGTTTTTTTTTTTCACTTGTAAACCAGATCCTGTTCGCTGCGTCATTCGTGATAGTAGTCGTAGTATCTTTAGTAAGCATCTTCTCGCATTAATCATGAATAGCAATTCTCTCCCTGGCCTCTAAAATGCCAGGTTATTAAATAGTCATCGAGTAGGTAAGTATAAAGTTGGGTGCTCCCTTAGTGGAATACACCACTTCTACTCTACACAGTATAAAAAGGTTAAAATCTTCAAAAGAGACGAAAAATTTATTTTTTTTGTAAATATTAAGATAGTATAACATCTTTTTATTTCAAGTAAAATTTGATGAAAACTTTTAATTCTAATTGACTCTGTTTTTATAGATAAGTTGATTTACTTTTGGTAGAAGCATCATTAGAGCTACCTTCTTCATCGATGCCATGATTATGTCTAATTAGCTAACGAAATTTACTTCTGCTTTTACCAAAAACACCGTAACACTTGTGAAGATCTTAAACAAAATAAGTTCGTCGTCTTTTGCCCCCTCGCCATTGTTCTTTTATACTCGGTCTGGCCGAGACGTCACAACTCTCGTCTCGCCAGCTACGGGATTTGCCACTATAAATCGCCGCCTCAAGGACACTCACGATTTTTACCTCCACAACTAGTCGGACTAGTCACATGTTTTTCTTCCACCCACACGTGCAACATGCCACCCACTGTCTCTTCGATCGACGGACCGTTGTTGGCTCATCACAGGTTCGTGAGTTTTGCCGTTCGCTCTTGCTATACTATGGATGTCGGATTGACTGAAGTCGAATGTTGAGCATCTATCATGAAGACAGGAGTGCAACAGCTACTGACCTGACCATAACAACTTAGCAGGTAGCTGGTGGATCCTACACAGCCTTAAAAAAAACTTGGACAGGTATTGATTACATGCCTGTTAAATCGAGGTCGTTCGTTATGAAGAAAAGAAAAGGAGCGAATAATTTCCGTTTCTCGATATCGTAAACAACCATCCTGACGTTGACAAAGTCCCGTGAAAAATCTGGGATTTTTAATAGCACCTTAAAGTACACTACGGCCATCTGAACGGCGATCTCCGAATGGCTAGCCAAGGTGAACAAATTTGGACTTCCCGGCCGATTCAATGAATGGACTCACCATGACGGTGTGCTTCTGGAAAGGAGAATTAACGGCTACGTCCGCAGATGGCTTAGTGTCACGTTATATGGCACCACAAACGCGCTTCAATTCCCCTTTAAAGATTGGGTGGAGAAATCTGTTGTCCCACGGACGAGAGAAACCGTACAATTTAAGGATTTTTAGGACTCAAAAGTGCAACAGGCATCAAGTCCCCACTGGAGGGAAATAGAGAAGTAAAACTATTAAATTTTAAATCTGAGAAGAGTTGTTTGGATAATCTGTGACACTCGCGTCATTCAACATAAATCATTTAAACAGTCTCGGCTTAGCACAATAACTTAAAGTAAAACCTCTGTTTATGAGATATCTATACTTACCTGTATAACTAATGCAATCATAGTCAAGATATCTTTAACCACCCAAGTAGAATTTATTTATTCTTAATTATCTCCATTTCCAAGACGACCTCTTCACCAAAGAATATATATACTTCACTTTTATGCGAGGGATTCCTTAGCATCTTTATCAACAGGGAACTTTACAAATGGGAGGAGGGGGGAATATACGGGTAAGTATAGATATCTCATAAACAGGGGTCTTTGTTTAAAAGCCCTCAGTTTATATGAATATCTATACTTACCTGTATAAATAATGCAAGCAATATAATTTATAGCAGAACTCCATGGAAAAAAGTAAAAAGAACATACTTCTTTGAAACTCTAACTATCTCTAAGATGGATGCTCTTACAAAATTTTCTTTCGTCCCAAGCAACATCTCTTAAGTATAAAGATGCAAATGTGCTCTCTGAAGACCAATGAGCCGCTTGGTCGATGTCTCTTGATGAGTCTCCATCAAACAAAGCTCAAGATGAAGCAATCGCCTAGCCTGTTGGTCTTAATACACTATTTGAACCTGCTTTTGAGTTTTCATTTTCGACGTTCTAGGTATTTCCCTTGGAAAGTCTATTAGGAGGTCCAGGAGGACAGGATACCATGACTGACGTAGAGCATGTGAGGCTACCAGAAGAATACACCTTTCTAGTGACACTTTCTGAGGGACCCAATAAATCAATATTTGGGAAGGGAATGTGAAGGCATGCATCCCCGTCAAACTGATACATCTGAAGTCTATGCAGCATCCACTGGATAAGGGGAGCAATACATCTGTTTTCCGGAGTAGCGAAGAAGTCTGTCTGGACAACTGAACCTTCAAAAAATTAAGTCCCCCTGTTCTCAGATGCCAAGCTCAACATTCAACAGAGCTCCCGCTTGGCCCCCCGATAGTCTCTGTCAAAACATTATTTGTTTTTAGAATGTGAGCTACCCAAAGGGAAGTGTAATCAGCTGCCCATTAGAATACTTCCCACGTCAACTGACAAGATAAAGTAACCATGTGCCTCCTTCCATGTTGATGTGAAATTATTGCACCTCAGAACTCTCTCCCTCCGACATGGTAGTTGAACAAGTGCAAGATGAACTGCCTTTAGCTCTAGCCAATTAATATGGTTCCTTCCCTGATATACGTCCCTGATGCCTGCCGCCTGCCACCTGCTTAAGTGAGCTCCCCAGCACCGTATAATTCTGGTAAGATAACATTGCAAATGGTTTTAAAAGCAGGTTGATATATCACCCAACTATATCTGATAAGTTTTTCAATTTTGGGTAAAATTGAAAAAATGTGTATGATAAAGTCTAATGAAAACACGTCAAAATCGAATTGTTGTCACTATATATTAGCGCTTATTAAACGAAGCAAAAAAACCTGTCTACAAACCTTTAAACTTGTAAAATGATATTGGAACTGTTGTTTGCAGCAAGCCTATATAGGCTCCAACTATATCTGATAACTGTCAAGCTAAACTCCTATATTTTATAAGCAATAAAAAGAAAACGTAAAAGACACGCCAAATTAAAAAAATTCTACAATTTTGGGCAAATGAGATTTTTCAAAATAATTAAGCAGTATCTAGAATCTGATTGGATAAGGTAAGTCATGTGGGGTGCTTACAAATCATTACCACCAAAAAGAAAAAGATGAAATCAGTGCTGGTTAACACATATATAAGCTTACTACGAATTAACAAGTCAGTTGGACGTTACCCACTACTATAGAAGGGGGAAAATATGGGGGGAATAGATGTTCGTATTAACAAGCTCCCGCCGAGAGGCGGGGCCAAAAACAAGCGAGTCCACAGTCTTCCAGCAAGCCAAACCTTCCCCTGGTCAACACGCTCTTCGTTTTCGTTTAGCAGCTGCAAAATCCGTCACCGTAATCGAAATAATTTTTAGCAGTTCAAAATCACATTTCTTTACTCGGTCGTTCGCGTCAGTCAACCTGCTAGTGCTAACTCCTCACTGCCCAGCGCTCGACTCACATGTTATTTATGTACGTATTTACCGAAACATCCTGGCACTTCGCGTCCGTCCAGTGCCTAATTCGCATCTGTTTTTGCATGCGGGAGGACGCGGGTTCGATCCTGACAAGCAAGACAATGTCTTTTTCTTTTTCGTTCTCCGTCATAGGGGTGAAATAGATATTTGAGTCAACAAGTTCCTGCTGAGGGGGGGGGGCAAAAAGAAGCGAGTTCACCGTCTCCTCGCAGACCAAACTTTCTTTTGGTCAACACAGTCTTCGTCTTCGACCAGCAGCTGAAAATCCGTCGTCGTCGTCAAAATAATATTTCTGACTGCTGTCTCACGTAAGCCGAATGCTTCTCTGCCCACGCTCTACTCACTTTGGTTATTTATGGGCGTATTACCCAAACATCCGGGCACATCAGTCGAACCTCGCGTCCATCCAATGCATAAGTCGCATTTGTTTTTGCATGCGGGGGGGGACGCGGGTTCGATCCCGGCAGGTAAGACAATGTCTTGCTCTTTTTCTTTTCTCGTTCTCCGTCACAACTACCAAGGCGGCACTTTATCCACAGCGTGAAAGAGGTGACCCTTTTCCTCAGTATGTAGCTACTGGCCTTTACATACCAAGATGGGACTTTATCCTCGGCGTGAAGATTGGACTTTACCTACGACCAAGATGGGCGTGTAAGTTTGCTTTTACCTATGACCGAGATAGAACTTTTGCCTCGGCATGAATGTATGAACTTTATCCTCGGCATGTCGCAGGTGAACTTTTTCCACGACGAGAATGCGATGCACAGTAGTTTCACGGCATGCCCAACGCGAGAGTCACTGATCAAATCAAAGTTACGCAGCCACGACTAGAAGCAACAGATACGGCTTCACGATCCAGTAGCTTAACGTTAGAAATGCTGATAACATCAAGATACGTGGCTTAGATTTCTACCCAACAATACTTCAACGACGAGACAATTTTCTAAGGAATGTGAGTCATTAACACGTTTCCTAGTTTATCAAGTCTCCTGCTGACCAACGATCCTGCCATTTTGATCCGACCTGCCGACAATCCAACTTTCTGCCGATCATGGAATAAATTTCTTTGTTCTTTGTTATCTATATACCACGTGTTTATTTTTTCTAGCCTGTGTGCTTTCCATTATTCGTCACCACAAACATTGTTTGAGTGACCGGAATTCGTTTCCCCGGCTCCTCTACAAGCTTGAAAATCTTGGTCTAAAATGTTGGTGTAACCGTTATTAAACAATGAAAATTCCAAGATTTCGTGAAGGACTTGGATTCTGCGAAAAAGAACACGCTATTTTGATTACTGTTATTTCTATGATCAGCTTGCATTTGTTTCATCCACGTCCTCTGCTTCACTCTACTCTCTTAGTCCAAAGCCACTGGTTCGCATTTTTCCGCTAGCTATGCACGCTCTCTCTATAAAAAAAAACATATCGCTTATCACATCACCACGTTTTCCCCAGCCACGAAAGAAGCGATTTTCCACTCTTTTTATTCAAACTATACGCCCCCATAATCTTAAAAAAATATTCTACATGACATAGTCTTGCACCCAAATCGGCACATTGCGTTCTCTTTGCCGCCTCATTTCTTTCATGTTCTGCGTTCACACCCTCATCGTTTGCACGCATCACTCGCCTTTAATCGAAAATATATTACAGCATCCCATCAATAGTTGTTTGGCGATTGTACCCCAGTCACCACACCTCTCACCCATTGTCGTTCACCGGGCGTTCGGTATTTTAAACCAAAGCCCTTCCCCTATTTGGATTCTGGGCGACCCTTCCTCATCGATATCCGGAGATTTTTCGGGTACTTCTACTCGTAGGTAAAAAATGACTTTTGAGGTACTGTCTCACACGTTGCTCTCCTCCTTGATGACCAACCACTTTTTGTTTACTCGCACATCCGCCACGTTTTTGCTGATTATTTTTTCTTCCGAAGGCACAAACCCTGATTTTCATACTACCTCACTATTCATAGTCTCCATTTTATTATCCTTTCTCCAGCACCCTTTCCCTCTCCTTCACAGTAAAGTTCACCCAACTATGGCTGAATCAGTCTTTACTTCCATCTCTCTCAACTCTTTTTAGAGTCAAATTGATGCCTTTTAACGACTATATATTAATTTTCGGACTAAGGCTACAGAACTGTGTTATCAAGAGGAAAAATATTCCCAATTCCTTAGTAGGCAATATCTCTGCAAACCATAACAAATCTAACAATCCTGGCTTTACTAACGTACATACTTACCAGTCGTCCTTCGTTCGACTTAAATGAACTGTTAAACTGGACAACACTAACCTCTACGTTTAAAACTGTAACGTTTATATGTGTATATATGTTCATTTCTATATTTTGATGTACATAAAAGCCTTTTTGTAGCATATTTTAAACCACGCCGTTTAACTTCTCTCAGCTTCATAGTAATTTGTATTTTATTCCCCTACCCTCCATAGGGGTCTATTTCCTTTTATTAATTTTTATAATTGTAAGCCTATTATATTGCACTGTATCTAATAACTGTCTAGCTTGAAATTTAGGATGAATTTTACACAATTAGACATACTATGAAAATACGTCAAATCGACCTATGTTTATGTTAAGAACTTGTTTACAAATACTTTCACCCAATAAAATAGCATTACAAATGGAGTTCATAACTTATTTATATACATTCCCACTATTTCTGAAAAGTGCCAAACCCGAAAACATGCTTTTCCTATTCCGCTATAACAATTTATTTTTTAATGAAATGTATATCACTTTTTGCTAGTTTGTAGAAAGTGAAGCAGGTATCTTAAAATGTGACCACACACATGGATACTTTACTCCTACATTACATGTTTCACTGAAAAATGAAAAATTAAAGTGTGGAAAAAATCAAAACAAATGGGAGAGAAAATTAAAAAACAAAAACAAAGAAAAACGCCTTTATTTATTCATTTATCTGTGTTGACCGTTCAAATCGTTTATTGCAATTTCGTATCAATACGGAAAATAATGCAGACTATGGGAGATAACTCTTAAAAATAATTAATTCCCTTGCGTTATAAAATTTAAAACTCATCAGTTTTCATTATTTTCGTTAAAAATGTTATTCCTCTTAGATTTCCACTTGATTTTCACGCATATCTTTTAATATCATTTAATAAGAGTTTCAACAATTCAGTGTGTTTGTTTTTTGTTTTTCGCTTTTTAAATAAGACATTTTAAGGTTTAAATTAGATATGTATTATCCAAAGAATAAGGAAAATAATTGACTGAAACCAAAATTAGAAATAAGACTTTGATGGAGAAAATGTTTGTTTTTTTATTTTGTATGTTTCAATAAACTGATTTCGCTAAGTATTAGGGCTCATCTAAAAATATCTCTTGTATAAACACGCCAAACTAGTAAAATTACATTTCAAATGTTGTTTATAGTTTATTCTCATAGACCCCGACTATATCATATATGTGCCAAGCTAAAAGATCTTGGGAAAATTTTTAAAACAATTGTGTAAGTTAAAATGTAAATATCAACAAATATAGTAGCGCTTATTAAAGATAAAATTGTGTTAAAATACTTTAAATTAGTATATAATGTTTATAGCAAGTCTATTGAGAGTCGCACTATATCTGATAAGTATTAAGTTTGAAACCTTTGGGGAAATTTGAAAAAATGTGTATATTGTTAAATAACTCTTTTCTATGTATTAGCAGTTATTAAAAAAATCATAACTCATGTGCAAATACTTAAAACGAATACATTAACATTACAAATTATATTTATAGCTTAGTCATATAGATTTCCAATATATTAAATAAGTGTCAAGCTAAAAAATTTAGGAAAATTTTGAAGAAATTGTGCATGTCAAAAATCTAATGAAAAACTTGTACAAAGTTTTCTCAAGGTATTGGTGGTCTTTAAACAAAACTGGGATACAAACTAGTAAAATAACGTTGCAACTGTTGTTTAAAACACGTTTATCAAATGTCGCACTATATCAGATAATTATTAAGCTGGAAACCCTGGGGAAAATATCTAAAGAATGTTACCTTTTGCTCAATATTTGCGCTTAAAAACTTGTTTAGAAACAATTAACTTATAAATAACTTTTGAACTGTTGTTTTTACCAAGCGTAAATATATGGTCTTGCTCTATCTAAGTGTCAACCTTTCATTAAATTTGAAACAAAATTCATATGCGTTAAAATCTGATGAAAGCTAGTATTATTTGTATTATTCGGACTATTGTTCTCATCTTCATAACTTTACAATTTTTCGGTATATGTGCCTTCCAGCCTTCTTCGGGTATTTCTCCTCGGACTCGGGAACCTTCTTGGACTCGGGAACCTTCTTGTCATAATCGGGAGCCATCACAGAACTATGAACCTAACCCTTTATTCAGTCCACAGGTGTATCCTGTTCTCATTCCGCTAACCATAGCTGGGGTACAGGTGTTAAGCTGTGTTAATTATTCTATGTTACTGCTGCTACTGACCAGGATAGAACCTGCAGTTTTAAGATAACTGTCACTTAGCCTAGTGGATAAAGGACAGTTCTAGTGTGAATTTTGGGAACTTTAAACCTAATGCCTTGTTTTGCCTAGGATATCTACCTATTCACTTATGTATGTTTTTTTTAAATCTAGACTCATTGTTTTTATCTTTTTAATCTAATCTAGCCTTTTTAATTATAGGTTCCCATATTGTGTTCATTTCTATGCTATGTCTGCTTGCGATTACTATAGCTTATAATATGAGATGATTCTTTGAGGCGCCTTCTCTTCCAATGTTCTTCCCCATCTATTAACTTCATCCCATAAGGGCAGATCGTTTCCGTTTTCATTCCATATATGGTCAGCCATACCTGACTTTTCTATTTTTCCTCGAACTACTGCTTTACGGTGCTCTTCTAGTCTTACTTTCAGTGGATGGAATGTTTCGCCTTTGTATACTTTGTCACAGCTGCACGGGATGGAATATACGCATGTATTTTGTTTACGAAGAGTCGAGTCACTCCTCAATGCTATATGAATTACATATCTTTTGGTGTTTTTTAAGCCAGATCTTTGACATAGGTCAGACTGTGGTAAGTTTTAGGGTATCATCATCCTGCGATTCAGATATCTCGTAACTGATTTTAAAACCGCGCATTTAAAAATCTTCAATTACACGACGGTCAGCATTTTGCTGTTATTAAAAAAAAAAGCAACAAAAACTCGTAGAAATATTAAAACAAGTAAAATTACATTGGAACTAGGGGGTTAATTAAAACCCATGTTTATGTGATATCTATATTTAACTGTAAAACTCCTCGATTTAGGTTACCGGCAGAACAATGTTATTTTTATCTCTGGAATTTGATGAAAAGGAGTCCTTTTCATCATGTTCCAGAGGTAAGTCACTTTTTTATGCGAGGCACTTTTAAGCACTTAAAGTGGAGAGAAGGAAGGGAAGTATACGGGTGTCTCATAAACAGAGATTTGCTTTTAAAACCCTCGGTTTATATTGTCGGAAAAAATGAAAACTACTCGCCTGCAATCTGCTGAAGGAAGAAAGTAGGAAGGAGGATTGAGTAGTAATATATACTTGTGGTTGGCGTCAACTTTCCTTTGATTGGTCGAACTGGGTAATAAGTACCTTGTCACCACTCACGAGAAGCAGGTTGTACGTCATAAATTGACTAAATCTACGAGACTTCGGTGACACTTTTTTCTTTACTTGCAAGGTCGCAACGAGGTTAAGCTAGACTAGGAAGTATAGTTGCCTCAGCGGTTGCGGGGAATTGATTCTCCACACTCCAGTAAACTGGCATTTTGCCAAACATTGCAACAATCATTGACAAAAGAACCTGATTTGAGGCTGAATATCCACTCGAGACCCGTATCTACATCAAATCAGGTGAGCCATGCAACTTAAAGAGTCAAATTATGCAGAGGTCTTGAGTATTATTGAATGTCCTGCTTTATTAGTCAATAGCGTTCTTCATGCTAGTCCTTCGTACACGGATCCCTATGCAGAAGTTTTTGAGAATAGTGCTGTAGATAGGAGACTCGAGTGGATATTCAGCCTCGAATCTTTGGGTCTTTTCGATGGAGAAGCTTTATCTGACTACGATACTCGGGAGATATAGAGATTATAAGGATGGGTAATATTGGATCAAATTACCTTGGCATGAGGATAAACCGGCTCTGGTTAATTCTAACCATCACGTAGCCCTCAAAGTATTGGATCGTGTAGTGAACAATTTGGAGAAGAAAGGGTTGTATGAAAATTACTTAGAAGTGTTTGCGAAGCAAGAAAGGAAGGGCATCATATAACTATTCTCTTGTCCACCAACGGTAAGGGAGACATGTTTGGATTCCTCATCGTCCAATTTTCAAGGATGAAACCACTACCGCCACAAAAATACGACCAGTATTTAATTGTTTGCTCAAAGTTGGGGGAGGAGTGTCCCTAAATGACGCAGTATATCTTGGTGACAACTTAACTGGAGACATGCTGAACCTAACGCTTCTGTTAAGAACCAACAAATTTACCTTACTTGGGGAAATCAGAAAGGCTCTTTGATGATTAGGTTGTCCAGAGAGTCAGATAAAAACAAATTTTGCTTCTTTTTGAAGCGAGGCGAACATCTGATTAGGTACACTACAATCATCTTCGGTTTTAATTAAAGCCCATTTATAGAACTGTATTCTGAAATTCCATGCTTCTAAATTTCCTGTAGATGAATGCTAAGCTCGTTTTCATGTTGACGATCTTATCAAGACGAGCAATTCTGAGGGTGATCTGAAGAACCTATACCGTCAAGCTAGGGACAGACTGCAGGTGGGTGGATTTGATTTGAAATCCTACAGTAATTGTTCCGAGTTACAAAGGCAGATGAGACAAGATGGATCGTTAACTACCCACAATTGCTCTTGGGAGAAAGTATTAGGGTACCGATATGAACCCAGGTCAGATTCCATCAGTCTCAATCAACAGATATGTGACCCTGAACTGAAGACAAAACGTTTCATACTATCTGCTGTGTATTTGATCCTTTGTCATTGTGTCTCCCAGTCACTATCCAGGACCGGAAATTAATCAGAGAGATGTGGATAAGAGGTATTGATAGGGATGACCTCATTCCAGAAGAACTACAGCATAGATGGAGATTACTGGCTAGAGAGTTGTCTGAACTTCATTCCATATTTGATAGACAATGCTTAAGTGATGATGTTAGTGTCGATTTATTTATATTTTCCGATGATTCTAAAAAGGCGAGTTCTCTGTATATGCTGTCAGAAAGGGGAGTTCCTTCTTAATTTTTGCTAAGGTGAAGATGGTTCCTTTAAAAACCAAGACATTGCCGACTTTGGGACTTTTAGCCGTCTTTCTGGCTATAAAATGCCTTTCTAACATCCTAAAGACCTACCAGAAGATGAAGTTTAGAAATTTCATATCTGGCAGTAGACGTCCAGATTGTTCTTTCCTGGTTACTCTCTAAACAGACAAATAATAAGAACATTTTTATTAAACATGGAGGAAACATTTATGCAAATGGAGGAAGAAATACTTACTTATATTAGTATGTACCTTCAAGTCAAAATCCTGCTGACCTAATCATAGGGGACTAACGACAGCTAAATTGAAGGAGAACATCACTTTTTGGTGTTCTGGACCTAGCTGGTTGTTGGCCAGATAGTACGCTTAATTGTCTTAATTCTGACAACCAACGTATGGTTCGTGCTGATCTTTTTTGTACCGCTCCTCAAATAGATGTGGAGCCCGTAGCCTCCTTTAACAGATTTTCAAGATTCACTAAACTGTTGCGAGTAGTTTCCAGAATGATGGAATTTATACATAAATAGAAGAAAATACAAGTAGACAGTAGTCAGGCTGCCTGTAATTATTTGTTCAAAATAATGCAAAGACAAGCATTTCCCGCTGAACTGGCGTTTTTACAGGATCCTTCAGGTAAACCAATCCCTAAACGGGTAAATAAACTAGCCCTATTTTTAGACGAATTCTAAGTTATCCGTTCCAGGGGTAGGATACAGAAAATTGTGATATATAGAAATAGAAATGAAGTTTTGAACCCTATTATAATTGGGAAGAATCACCCTTTAACTGATCTGATCGTGAGGGATAGTCACGAAGGAATTTGGGGGTACCAACTACCTTGAGCAGAATTAGAATGTCTGGGTTTTGGATTCCACAAGGAAGACAGACTGTGAAAAGAGTCCTAAGGAATTGCCATTCATGGCGAAGGTTCAATTCTTTACCCTTCTCATATCCTGAGACGTCAAACCTGCCTAAACATAGAGTTAATCTGGTAAGACCCTTCCTTCACACTGGAGTGTGGAGTGGATTACACTAGACATTTCTGGGTTTGCGACCAGAACCAGCAAACCAACATGTACATACTAGTTTTCACTTGTATGGAGGTTAGAGCGCTACATTTGGAACTCGTTGAAGACATGACCGTGCATTCCTTCATTCTTGCATTATGTGGGGGTTGCCTTCACATTTATATAGCAACAATGCTAAGTCCTTTGTTGCTGGTGGTGACTTGCTTCAGCAGGCTCTCGCTTCTTCGGAGTATGAGGAGGGTATAACATGTTATACCTCTCCATTCTGCATGGTATGGAGGTGTTTGGAACTGGTAATCAAAACCTTGAAGGGCTGCCTCTACAAGATCATTGATAGATCCACTTGCGGTCGCTCTGAACTCTTAACTACCATCTTTGATGTTCAGCAGGCTGTGAATGATAGACCATTGACATATGGTTCCAACAGTTTATGACTAGAGGTGATTTCGCCCAGACATTTCTTACATCCTGATCAGAACCCTAGACTCCTTTTGAGGTTTGAAAATACTGTCCTGTACGAGGATACCCCCTCTCTAGACAGGTGCTGATTGATTCATTGAAAAATAGGGATGAACTACTGGAAGGATTTAAACAGCTCTGGCAGCAGGTTTACCTTCTTTCTCTCAGGGAACAGGTTGGTGATTTATATCAGACAATGACTAATAGAATCCATCCGGGGGATATTATCATAATAAAACTTCCCAACAGATCCCGACCATTTGGAGCATTAGGACGGATCGTGAAGTTGTTTCCGGGAGATGATGGATTGGTGCGTTCTGCTGAAATAAGACGAGGTGATGGGAGCGTGCGCATTCATTCCTTGAAATACTTGTACCCTTTGTAACTGCACGCGGCACGTGAATTGGAAACAACTGACATAGAACCATCTCGTGAGGAATTGAATCCAGAGGATGGCGATCCTTGGTTGGAGAGTAATGTGGGACAGGATAGAAGTCAAACTTGGATCTGTCCTGGATGTAATCATCCAGATGACGGATCTGACATGATCTGCTGTAACCAATGTAACTGCTGGTACCACTTTAAATGTGTGGGGATCAGGGATCAAGTATCCTCCACTCGAAGATGAATGGTTTTGCAATGGTTGCTTGAACCATTAGGAATACTTTTTTTCTTTCTTTTTTTTGTGTATGATACGGGAAAGTGTCGGAAAAAATGAAAACTACTCGCCTGCAATCTGCTGAAGGAAGAAAGTAGGAAGGAGGATTGAGTAGTAATATATACTTGTGGTTGGCGTCAACTTTCCTTTGATTGGTCGAACTGGGTAATAAGTACCTTGTCACCACTCACGAGAAGCAGGTTGTACGTCATAAATTGACTAAATCTACGAGACTTCGGGTGACACTTTTTTCTTTACTTGCAAGGTCGCAACGAGGTTAAGCTAGACTAGGAAGTATAGTTGCCTCAGCGGTTGCGGGGAATTGATTCTCCGCACTCCAGTAAACTGGCATTTTGCCAAAATATCAATATCTATACTTAACTATATAACTAATACAATTAGTTGCAGAACTCTGGGAGGTAGGAGAAAAGAGTAAAAGGAACATACTTATTCTTTTGCAATTCCGACTGTTTCTAAGATGGATACTCCTGCAAAATTTTCTTCGCCCCAAGAAAGATCACTTAGATATAAGATGTAAATTTACTTTCCGAAAACCCCTGAGCCGGTTGTGGATGTTTCTGGGGAAACTCTATTAAACAAAGTCTAAGATGAAGCGAATCATGGGCCCTAATATCCTTCGAACTTAATTGATCTTAAGGCTCATAACGATGTCTAATAGCAAACACAATCCACCTTGAAATTGAACTAATCAATGCTAATCTATATCGGTGTAGCGAGAGAAATTACGTACGTGGTACGTCAAAGCGAGCACAAAAATGTCTGGCTTGCAAGATGAGATCGGTGGGGGTTTAGCGGGTGCCTACAGATACTGAATTCTCATACTCCTGATCGTGATTCGTGGCTCGAAGTCAGACTACCTCGTTGGCGCGTATGCAAATTTCTACACTACGATGGAAGCGCAGGGTGCGAGTAACCCGGATGTGGGATCTTGGTCAGGACAGTGGTTTTTATTACTTAATGTCTGCCTTCCCACACCGAGATAGTTGTGCTCTGATGTTGGTGACGAAAACACTGACGTACGACAAATAGGCGAGTGAGATTTAGCGGAGGACTGCTGGAAAAATGTTGAAGGAGGCAAGAACTTTGTCAGGGAACTTTGGCAGTTGGAATAACGTCTTTTTCGGTGGAGGGATCCGGCTGTCCGACCCGATGCATTTCTGTTCACCCATTATAATCGTTTCTTCTGAAAGGGAATGAAAAGCGCTTCATCGTTCTTGCCGTAACTGCTCCGTTCTTTTCATGTATACTCCCAGACAACAGGTGGTCCTCAGTCATCTGTAAATTTCGTAAAATCTGGAATAAACCAGAATAAACCAAACGCTAAGTCTTGGCCAGAATTTAAGTTCGGTAAAAATCGAATACCAACCTCTTTATGTCTAAGATTGGACTCCCTGGTGGAAAAGCATTTAGTTCGCCTTCGCAAGGCCACTAGGAAGACAGATTCTATGGGATTAAAGTTTTATCTTAGAAAACTAAGGGTTAAAAGAGAGTATTAGTGAGAGTCCTTAGAACAAATGGTAAGCCCCAGTTAGGGAGAAGTTGTGCCACAGAAAGATTTGAATAAAAATGTCTTATTCTTTAAAATTCCGTAAAAGACTCTCTGAACTATAAAACTTTACTCCCAAACCTAGCTACAAACATTCTGCAACAAAAAAATCTGTTATCTCGAACCTCGTGCAAAGGAATCAGAAAATCTACATGTCAATTATAGAGGTAGACTACGAGTCGGTATATCGTTCAATACACTACCATCTGCGTAGATGTTACATTGCTTCATACATTCTCTTGGTGGAGTTCCTTCTGCCATTCTGATCCCTTTCTAAAAAGAGATTCTTTAAATGAGTTCTGCTGGATAATTTCCATTCCACAAGCTTTAGACTTAAGAGTTAGAATTTTCGATGTTATTTGTAATTCCACGGAAAAGTCTATTGACAGATTTAGGATTATTATATACCATGACTGACGAGGAGCATGTAGGTCTAACAGACGAAGAATATACATTTTTAGCGACAGCGAAAACAGCTTTAAACGTCAATTTAATGTATCCGAATTTCAGAAAAAAATTTTTAAAGTTAACCAAAATTTTCAAAGTTGCAAACTGTCAGGCATTATTAGATCTGTTGGAGGCTTGCTAAAAGTACCAAATTCAATGTTATTTTATCAAATTTCAATGTTGCTACACATGGTTTTTTTTAATCGCGTATCAGGTAAGACCCTAGCTAGAAACAACAGTTGGAATGTTAATTTCATCAAATTGAAGGAAGTCAAACGTAGAAACATTAAACAGAGCGTATGGACCAGACGAGAGTGCAAAAAATATGTCACATGGAGCGACATCAGACATATGGAGCCCAAAAAGTTAATTTTCCAGATAAAGACGCTCTACGACATGTTACCAACACCTATCAACTTACACATATGGGGTTTATCTACGTCCGACCAATGCAGAGCGTGTGGGAAAGCTGCTAACCTGAAACATATTCTCACGGGATGAGAGTATGCTCTAAAGAGCAACAAGTGGAGGAAAAATGAAGTCATCGAGATTTATGCGAAGGCGTCGAACAAGGGCAGCTGTGAGATAACAAATATGGTTGGCAACCTTCCGTCTATTTTAGACGATGGCGTAGTTTGTTTTCTCTCTCTCTCTCTCTCTCTCTCTCTCTCTCTCTCTCTCTCTCTCTCTCTCTCTCTCTCTCTCTCTCTCTCTCACCTACACCTACGTGAGTGGCTGAACAGACCGATCCTCGAATAGCAGTCTCTGGTGCATTGGCTGCAAACAAAAGGTGATGCTTTCTGTTGGGGGGTGCTGCTGTTTCTCCTTTCTTTTAGCTATCTTTTCTGTGGCAGCATTTTTCCTCTTTTTCACTTCTTTTTGTTCCTTGTTTGACGAGGAGGCGCCAGGTCGCACGGTCTTCTGCACAAGCCTCCCACGTGTCTATGTCGATGTGGCATGTCTTCAGGTCTCTCTTGCAGATATCTTTGAAGCGTAGGCGTGGTCTCCCTGCCGGTCGTGTGACCTCCACTAGTTCACTATACAGTAGGTCTTTGGAGATGCGGCCTTGTCCATCCTCCTGACATGGTCAAGCGTCTCTCGCAGGTGATGGCGGGCATGCTGTTTATATTTGCTCGTTCCAGCACTTCTGTGTTGGGCACTTTGTCCTGCCAGCGGATGTGTAGAATGCGGCGTAGGCATCTGAGGTGAAAGCTGTCCAGTTTCCTCACGTGACGTGAGTACGTGATCCAGGCTTCGCTGCCGTATAGGAGAGTGCTGAGAACATACGCTCTGAAGACGCGCATTTTGGTTCTGTGTGTGACGTTAATGCTGCGTCATCGGCAAATAGCAATTCCCAGCTGAGAACCTTCTTAACTTTGGTCTTAGCTCTGAGGCGGGCGATGTTGAGCAGATTACCGTCAGTTCTGGTGTGTATGTAGTCGCCCTTGCTACAGTCCTTGAAGGCGTGCTGGAGGAGCAGGGAGAAGAATATCCCGAACAGTGTGGGTACAAGGACACAGTCTTGCTTTACTCCACTGATGACCGGGAAAGCTTTGGATGTTGCACCATTAAAACAGACTGTGGTGTGCTGTGTGTGTTTGTGTGGAAAGAGCTGATAATTCCTAGAAGTTTATGCGGGCAGCCTATCATCTGTAGCAGCTTGAAGAGTCCACTTCGGCAGACTAGGTCAAATGCCTTTTTTAAGTCTACGAATGCGGTGTATAGTGGCAGCTGCTGTTTCTGGCACTTTTCCTGTAGCTGGCATAGAGAAAAGATCATGTCCACAGTTGACCGGTTTGCTCGGAACCTACACTGTGACTCCGGGTAGATGCGCTAGTGTAACGCGAGCAAAAACTTTTCCAACTTTGCTGAGGAGTGAGATGCCCCGGTAGTTGTTGCAGTCGCTCCGATCTCCTTTGTTTTTGTATAGGGTGATGATGGTAGCGTCCCGCATGTCCCGAGGGATATGTCCTTATTCCTAGCAGCTTAAAGTAGTTCATGTAGTGAATGGAGCACCTCTTCCTTCCTGCTTTCCAGGACATCTGCCGGTATGCCGTCATTCCCTGTTGCTTTCCTATCAGCTAGGCGGTCGATGGCTTTGTCGAGCTATTCGACCTTGGTGGTGTGTCTAACTCGTTAATTTCAGTTCAGTAGGTCAGTTGTGGTGGTTAGGTCAGGAGATAACAAATAAAAATGTTAATAACATTAAAAGATACATTTCGGTAAAGAAGGAAACATTTCATTATATTCACGAAAAAATATACATTTTGTGATTATTTGATGACTGTATGGGCTGTCGGATTTTGTGTGATTAAAAATAAAACTGGTATTAACAATTGATATAACGTTAATGGCCGAGCAAAGTGATATTGTCGACACGTAGAGGCTTGCTATGAATACAAAATTCAATGTTATTTTATTCATTTTCAAGAGTGCCACACAGTTTTTTTTTTTTTTTTTGTTATTTGTTTTTTAATATTTTCAAACTTGCAAACTATCAGGCATCATTAGACTCGTTAGGGGCTTGCTAAAAATACCAAATTCAATGTTATTTTATTAATTTTCGATAGTGTTACACCGTTTTTTTTTGTTTTTTAATAGCCTGTTTGGAAGTTAAAAAAAAAAAAAAAAAAACCTTCAAACCCCGATTTGGAAAATTTCACCAAAGTTCTCCAACGTACCAACAATCAGACAAGGTGTCCGGGCACGGCCCCTAACTAGAAACAACAGTTGGAATGTTATTTTCATAGTTTTAAGGGGTCCGCCAGGCATTTTAAGTTTTTTTTTACATGCGTCAAAACAAATTTTAAAAAGGCCTGTTTTGAAGGCTTTCCAAGTGTTTTTGACGCTCAATTTTCAGTATATGAATTTAAGCAAAATTTTTAAAGTTAACCAAACTTTTCAAACTTGCAAACTATCAGGCATCATTAGACCCGTTAGGGGCTTGCTAAAAATACCAAATTCAATGTTATTTTATTAATTTTCGATAGTGTTACACGTTTTTTTTTTTTTTTAATAGCCTGTTTGGAAGTAAAAAATCCCTTCAAACCCCGATTTGGAAAATTGCCCCAGAGTTTTCCAACGTACCAACTATCAGACAAGGTGTCCAGGTACGGCCTTGTTATGACCTGTTTAAGGGTCAATAGATAATAACTCAATACGGGTATAAAAACTGTAGGGAACAGATTGTATTCAGCAATATATATCACGTACAATGGAAGGGTTTCCTTGTTTCAGCTTACACGAAGAACTGTTTCTGGTACTACTGGTATTTACCTGTGTCCCACTTACACACGATATGGCACAAGGCCGCTTCATGTGGGCACCACCCACAAGCCGAGACTCATGGGGTGGTAGGTAGAAAAATTGCGTCGATCCTAGCCCTGCCCCTTTAAGTGCAATGAGGCAGGCACTGGGATCGACGCTATTAATTTAGCAGTTCACTGAACCCCCGTCCCGAAGGACAGGTGTTTGTGGCACCTGTTTTCTATTAGACTGACGTTTTTCGGGGGCAGGTTGCGGAGATGGTAGATCAAAAGTATCAAAAATTACGTCCACGTTCTCCTCTTGTTCTGGTGGGCCAGTGTTAATGTCGTCTGACCATCGCGTTCTCAGCTGGTTCAGATATCTCTTGTGCGAGAATTTTGGTCCGTCGATGATATAGACCATATTCCCAATTCTTTTTTTTAATGGTGCCTAATTCCCAGAACGTTTTATTTTTTTTATAAATGTTATCAGCTCAGCTCACAAACGCTTGCCTTCTCAATAACCAACTGCTGACCGCCAAAAAATTCAGCTTATATATAGCTCTATTCCACTCCCACCAACCCCCTCACTTCCTGTCTGCACTCTTATAAAAAGAGATTCAATTTTGGTCACCACTTTCTTCCCAGCCAAAGGTAAAAAGAGTTTCATTTTTTTATCTTAAATTACACGCCCCCATGATCTTAAGATCATTTCACATAACGTAGTCTCGCGTCCAAACTGGTGCATTACGCTCTCTTTGCAGTCTTTGCGTCGGTAGGGGTTCATTCATCTCGCTCTGATGTTCATCTTCCATATCCTCATCGTTCGTTGGTAGTACTCGCCTTAAGTCTAAGATGTACCGTGGTGTTCCGTTTACAATCAGGTTGTTTGGTGACTGGCTCCCTGTCACTACTTCTCTCCCCCACTGCGTTGTGCACCGGACATTTGGTGGTTTCACCCAAGCCTCTTCACCTATTTGGATTCTGGGTGGTCCTTCGTCAACATCTGGGAGTTTATTCTTTGGGTGTCTCCACTCGTACAAAAAAATTGACCGTTGGGGTACGGTTTCCTCTCTCTGACTGACCTTGGGGGCCATATTGTACCAGAATGTGGCCTCTATCTGTGTTATTCCTCCCCTTTCGGCTATTGCTTTCACGGTTCTGTGGTTTCGTTCCACTATTCCATTGCCCTCTGGTCTGTAGGCTGCTCTATAGTACCTTTGAATGTTCCATTTTTCGAAAAGTGCCTGGAGGATATCTGAGTGGAAGACTGTACATTGTCCATTATCACTTCCACTACTGGACCTCGTTCAAAAAACACATTTTCCAGTTCTTCTGTAACAAACGGCCGCCGATTCCGCACGCAACTCCCTCCATATCGCTAGTCGCCCTGGTCCACAGTCCATCATTGACAAATATGCACGCCCGCGATAATGGGTTATATCAATGGCTAACCTTGTCCAATTTGTTGTAACCCCAATTTCGCCAGGATCATGTACGGTTGGGGCAGGGTCAATTGATTGGCATCTGGTGCATTCCCTAACTACCCTCCGGACTTCCTCCCTTTTAATAAGCCGGTCGACCTTTCGCACTAAATACAGAGTCCTATCTACTCCCATATAGTGCATGCCTTGCAACTCCTCGAATTTGTTAATCCCTAGACAGCATGTTGGAAACTCGTTTTCCTCCTTGATCAACCAGTTTTTATTTACTCGCGTTAGCGCATGCGCCTTGTTTTTCTCCGAAGGCACAAATACTGCTTTTATTTGTAATTCGAATTCATCTATCAATTGTCGCAGTATTCCTAATCTCCGCTTTATTATCATTTCTCCAGCACCCTTCATCCGTATTCTTCTGCTCTCCTCCACTGCAGAGTTTATCCAGCTCAATACTGTGGCTGAATCGGTTCTCACTTCCATCTCTCTTAATCCCCACTTTAAAGCCAAATTCACTCCCTTTAACACAGCCTTTAACTTAGCTACATTAATGTGGTTAAAATCATCTTTTTTCCTCAGCCGTGCGGCAACTTCTGCCACCAAACCATTGATCTCCACGACTGTGCCTATGGCGATACTGCTCGCATCACACCACACGACTCCTGTTTTTGTTTTAGGGATGTGCCAAGTCCCTGTCACGGGGTCATTTCTTTCTACTTCAGCCAGTATCTCTTGTATCACAGAGACAGTTCCTTCATCAACTCTATCATCGCAATTTATCCCATTCGCTCTCCTCTTTACATAGCTACATGCCGGTCGTAGCCATCCAGCAATCGGATAGTGTCCCAACAATTTTCCACTGATCGAAAACAACTCCCGCCTACTCATATCTGCTGTTATCAGTGGGATCTCGTTCCCTCTTCCAAATATCAGTTCACCTGTTTCCCCTCCTTCAATTTAAGGCCCAACGCTTCCCCACCTTCCAAGGGTTCTGGTGGTTTTGTTGTTAGTCCAAATTCTTTCAGATGATCGACTACTTCCTTTGTCGATACCTTTGTCATATCTATGAGTATATCGTCGATATATGAATCAGTCGCTCCTCTCGTCTTATCACCCTTCATTAGCACAGTTTTTAGAACTGCTGCCATAATTTTTGGTGCAACATTGAGTCCAAAACCCAACCGGGTCAGGCAGTAAATTTTGCCTTTATAGCGCACTAGTTGGTATCGCCATAGCCTTTTTGCAACATACAATTGTAGGTAGGCCGACTTCAGGTCTACTATCGCAGTTCCTCCCGCCAACTGTCTCCATTTTCTCATTTTTACATCACACACATCGATGATGTCACTTCCAGTATAGCTCTTGACCTATTTGCTTAGCTCACGAAAGTCTAATACTGGTCTGACTTTCCCTTTAGTTGCCTGGACCACCGCCATCAAAGGTAACACTCCTTTTACTTCACTTCTCCATGGTAGGAGAATTCCCTCTGCAATCCACCTTTCTACTTCTTTCTCATACTTCACTCTTTCTCGCTCCTCTAAGGGTTTTTTGTAGTATTCCACTTAATTTTCTAACAGTGGAGGTTCTCCTTTCCACCGCCATTCCACAGTCCATTTTTTGCCGTCAAACTCTGCTTTAAAATCCTTGTCCTCAATTTCGCAGCAATTCTTCTCTTCGGCAGCTACAGCACAGTATGTCTCTCCGAACTTGACTTCCCCATTTTTTACAGTCAACCCTCCCAGTCTGCAAATTACATCCATCCCAATGATAATGTCTATATCATTGATTAGACGTTCCATGATAATTGCCTTTGTTGTCAACCTTTCTCCACCTAATTATATTTCTATCTGTCTGGTTCCTCTACATTCCACTTTAGTTCCGTCCACTGCTCTTATTGTGGTCCGACCTCCACCACATCTACGAGTAAGCTCGGGACTGAGCAAAGTGGTGGTACAGCCGGTATCAATGAGCCGTTGCCCTCATGCCAGCCACAAATACCTCTATAATTGGGAGAGACCAAATCCCCCTCGTCATTAAATGGCTTGATCATTCCCTTCGCCCGTTTATCCATTGCCGAAATAGCTTGTTATCAGCTCAGCTCACAGACGCTTGCCTTCTCAATAACCAACTGCTGACCGCCAAAAAATTCAGCTTATATATAGCTCTATTCTACTTCCACCAATCTCCTCACTTCCTGTCTGCACTCTTATAAAAAGAGATTCAGTTTTGGGCGCCACTTTCTTCCCAGCCAAAGGTAAGAAGAGTTTCATTTTTTCTATCTTAAATTACAATACATTTTAAAATATTTTTTTCTCCTGAAACGTAGCGCTTTGACGTTGTTTGATTTCTACTGAGTTTGATTTGTCTGGGAAGTAGTTTTTCAAATACAGATTTTACTTTGCGTGCGAACATTATTTGTGCGAGAGGTAATTCTGCTGGTGTATTTGCGTTAGGTGTAATCCTATATACTTGTAAAAACTGTTGAAGGGCTTTGTCAGTTGGTGTGCCCTTGGCTTTTTTAGGGCACGCTTTAATGTGTCAACGAATCTCTCTGCCAATCCATTAGATCTATGGTGGTAAGGGGGGTCGTGATATGGTTTACTTGGAAATCCTCACAGAACTCCTTAAAATCTCCTGATGTGAATTGCGTACAATTATCAGACACGATGCAATCCACTACACTAAAACGAGCAAACAGTTCGTGTAATGCGCTAATAACCACTTCAGTGTTGGTGTTTTTACATTTAAACACTTCTGGCCATTTGGAATAACTGTCCACTACTATTAAATAGTAGTATCCGTCCAAAGGTCCCGCAAAATCCACGTGAATGCGTGACCAGGGATGGTCCGTTTTCGGCCAAGGACTAAATTTAATAGGTGGAGCCTTTGCCGCCAGGGCACAGCCCGTACAATTTCTTACTATACGATGTCTTTATCGAGGTTCTTCCAGAAAACGTAGGACCTCATTAGGCTTTTTGTCCTAGTTATCCCTGGGTGTCCGACGTGAAAAATGTTTAATATACGTCTTTGGAGAGTGGCTGGGACGACCACTCGATCCCGATACAACAATACATCATCGCATAATGTATAAGCGTTAGCTACTTGTTGGTCTTTGTTCGCGATTCTTTCCTTCATTTGTGTGATGAACTCATCCTTTGTAGACTCCTTTCTGATTTCCTCCAGAGTGACCGGTAGCTCCCTTACTGTATTGCAAAATACGGTACTCATGTCTCTTTCAGTACGTAGGGATGCAATAACCGTATCCTCTAGGGGCTCTCGCGTCTTAGGAATTAGCCTAGATAGTCCGTATGCATGGCCAAGTTTTTGTGATGGTAGGAACTCCATTTTAAAATCGTAGTTAAGTAGGATCGCTCCCCATCTTTGCAACCTGTTGGCTGTGTGAGTCGGCAGACCCTTCTTCGAGTCGAAAATAGTTAGTAACGGCTTGTGGTCCGTTTGGAGTAAAAAAAATGTCGACCCTGTAGATAGCGGTGATATTTGGTAATGGCAAATATGATTCCTAAGGCTTCTTTTTCAATCTGCGAATAGTTCCTCTCAGCGGGGAGGAGGGTCCGTGACGCGTACGCGATAGGTTTGTTTGTCCCATCCGGCATCTTGTGTAAGATGCACGCTCCTATGCCGTATGAACTAGCGTCACAGGCAACGATTAATTCCAGGTTAGAATCAAAATGAGTAAGGAACAAATCTGAAGTTAGAGCTTCTTTAATTTTATTAAACGCCTCTTGACATTCGGTAGACCAATCCCATTTCTTGTCTTTTTTCAAGAGTTCGTTTAATAGTGCTCGTAGGTCGTGCATGTTGGGTATGAAGGATTGATAATAATTCGCGAGTCCCAAGAAACTTTGTAGCGAGGCGACATTATTTGGTGTCGGCATCTCTTTTATGGCTGTCGACCTCTCGGGGTCCGGCTTCCTCCCGTTCTCGTCTATTATGTGTCCTAGATATTTTTAAAAATCGCACTTTGATTCCTTGATCTTAAAACCATAATCCTGTATGTGCTTAAAAACCTGATTTACATGCAGTTTATGTTCGTCTTTATCTTGACTCTTGATAAGTATATCGTCAAGATAGGCAATTGTGCAATCAAGACCACCCAACATGGTATCCATTACCTGTTGAAATATCGCCAGTGCGACCTTGACTCCAAACGCTAGTCTTTCGAACTTATAGAGTCCCCGGTGTGTGTTTATACACAGAAGTCTGGAACTATTTTCTTCCATTGGGACCTGCAAATACGCATCGCTAAGGTCTAAAATTTTTACCTCCGTTTAGCTTGCAAAATACCTCATCAGCACTTGGCAGGGGATAGAAATATTCTTTCAGTGCTGCATTTAGGCCCGTGAATAAGTCTGCGCAGACCCGAACTTCGTTTGATTTTTTTCTTTATATAGACGACTGACGCAGCCCACTTTTTATACTGTATTTTCGAGATTACGCCGGTCTTTTCCAATCTGTTGAGTTCCTTGTCTATTTGGTTAAGTGACGCAAAAGGCACACTCCTTTTCTTCTTAAATACAGGTTGACTGTCGTTTTTTAACTCGAGTTTTACGAAAAAATTGTTACATCGACCTAGACCACCAGAAAAGACATCTGGGAATGTCTCCTTTAAATCTTTTAATAGCTTCTCCAATTCTGCCGTGGCATTTTGAACTTTTTTTGCAAAAAGTATTTATTGGCGCATCCCAAAGCTCAAACTCCTGTATTGCGTCGCTACCAAAAAGATTATTTGTATTTTTTAATACAAATATCTTCATTTTTTTCGTCTTGTTATTTTGGGTCATGTTCACAATAATTTCCCCCTCAAATTGTATTTTTTCGCCAGTCACTGATCTCGCTATTTTGGTAGTTTTCAGCATCGTAGGCCTCCCAAGCTTTCTCCACGTTTGAAGATTAATTATTGTCAAGTCACTACCAGAATCCAATTGTAGATTTATTTTTTTTCCCAGTATCTGTACTGGTACATATTTTCTGATGTTGTCTTCGTCTTGCCTGTCCCATTTGGTCGTTTTTACATAACTGCCACCGGCTTTCTTTCTACAGTGAGAAGACTTATGACCCGTCTGGTTACAATTAAAACACTTCCGCTTTCGGTAGTCGCAGTCAGTAGACCAGTGTAATGCTCCACATCTCATACAGGGGCTAGGTGGCAACTTGTTTTGTTTCTTGAGAGAGCTTTGAGGTCTTTCTGGTTTGCTTCGTCTGGGGGGACTGAATTTCTTCTTCGTGTAGTGTACTTTTCGGATATGCGAAATCCCCGACTCTTCTATATCTTTTGAGTCTTTTTTTATGGTAACGTACCTTTGGCAGTTCTCTGCCAAAAGTCGTAGGGTCAAATTAGGCTCAATTTCGAGTTTGTTTAGAACTCTCCTTCTGACCTCTGCATCCTTTGGTGAA
Source organism: Doryteuthis pealeii (assembly GCA_023376005.1). Classification (NCBI taxonomy): domain Eukaryota; kingdom Metazoa; phylum Mollusca; class Cephalopoda; order Myopsida; family Loliginidae; genus Doryteuthis; species Doryteuthis pealeii. The sequence goes on from CM042173.1 coordinate 49,540,144, forward strand.
ATTAATCCCTGACAAAAAACAAGGCATTTGAAGTTGTCTGCTGAAAGTTCCGCCAACTTGAAGTCATCGCAAATTTTGTTGACTTTCGCAGCAAAAACTGTGAATTCCTCATTTTCCTCCCTAACTAAATTTAGACACTTCCATCGTTTATGAAAGAGAGATGTTTTGGGGGAAAACAGTTCAGTTAGAAGCTTAGCAACCCCTTGGAACGTTAGTTCGTTAGTTTTTCTAGGTAGAATATAGTTCACGAACCTAGTATGTTCGGCGGTATCAAACTTTCTTGTTAAAAGTCTGACTTTTTTAGAGCCTAACCAGTTTTTACAGTCGTTTATGTATATATCCTCGTAACGCCTAAAATAGGCTTCAAAGTTTATATCCTCATTTGGTCGGTATTTAAATGTATCAACTGCCGACCAGAATGCGCTTTGGGTGAATGTGTCGTCATCATCAAGACATTACAGATTTTTATTTATGACTTGGGCGAATAAATCCATTTTCTTGTCAGACTGAATTTGCATTTCAGCCAATTGCTGTTGAAATTGTTGCTGTTGCTGCTGCTGTTGTTGTTGAAATTGTTGCTGTTGTTGTTGTTGAAATCTCTCCTCTAATTTTAGTTGGTGTTGTTGAAATTGTTGCTGTTGTTGCTGTTGTTGTTTCAACATCTTCAAAACCTGAGCCTGGATATCCATGTTTGTAACCGACAAAAATATTCAACCGAATCAACGCTTTTCCTCTTTTCGCAATAAAAAAAGAAAGTTCTAACTGAGTAAAAAAAGCTTGTTCTTTTACAATGAGTGAAAATCAAAAATTAAGGTTTCACTTACTTGCAAATAAAATCCACGTGTGTCGAACAAAAAAGATTGTCTTTCTGACGAAAATAATTTTCTTTTTCTTTAAAAATGGATACGAGGTTCGTAATCCTAACGCGGTGGTTTCAAATGGCAGTGTTTCTTTGCACACTTTTTTTTTTCGTTTCTGACTCAAATCACGAAGTCAGATACGGTCTTTTTGAGACTCTGTATCGTTTTTGCTGGAGTTTTTTTAGTTTTGTACCGTGACTGTAGTATTGCTTAGGTCCTTATAAATCTTTAGACGCTACTGCTTAGGGTTGCGTGAAAAAATTTTTCCTCGTCGCCACTGTTGAAGGGTCAATAAATAATAACTCAACACGGGTATAGAATGTAGGGAACATATTGTATTCAGCAATATATATCACATACAATGGAAGGGTTTCCTTGTTTCAGCTTACACGATGAACTGTTTCTGGTACTACTGGTTTTTACATGTGTCCCACTTTCCCACGATATGGCAAAAGGCCGTTTTAAGTGGGGACCACCCACAATTCGGGTGGTAGGTAGAAAAATTGCGTCGATCCCTTCGGCGTTCCCCCTTCAAGGGGGCGCCTCAGGCGCTGGGCAATAAACTTAGCCCTGCCCCTTTAAGTGCAATGAGGCAGGTATTGCCTGAATGGGCGGCCCTCTGGGATCGACGCTATTAATTTAGCATCCCACCAGTCCAGAGGCCGAAGCTCACTGGACCCCCGTCCCGGAGGACGGGTGGGTGGAATCTGTAGTAGTGGGACTACTCATTTGAGTAGATTTACTCTGTTAAATATATACCCTAATCGTGTAAGAGGTGAGTCACCTACAACAGGCCCCTAAAAAGAAACAACAGTTGGAATGTTAATTTCATAGATTTAAAGGGTCCGACAGGCAATTTTATGAGTTTTTTTACATGCGTCAAAACAAACTGAAAAAAGGTCGGTTTTGACGGCTTTTCAAGTGTTGTTTGCGCTCGATTTTAAGAAAAAAATTCCCCAAAGTTTTCCAACATACCAACTATCAAGCAAGGTGTCCGGGCATGGCTCCTAAATAGAAAAAACTGTTATAATGTTAATTTCATAGTTTTAAGAGGTCCGCCGGTCGTTTTAAAGTTTTTTTTACAAGCCTCAAATCAACCTGAGAAAAGACCTGTTTGAAGGCTTTTTCGCTAGTTTTTGACGATCGATTTTAAGTAAATGAATTTAAACAAATTTTTAAAGTTAACCTGAAAGTTTAACTTTAACTGGAAAACACTGGGGCAATTTTCCAAATTGAGGTTTGAAGGGATGTTTTATATCCAAAAAGGCTATTAAAAAACAAAAAAACGCTGTAACACTATCGAAAATTAATAAAATAACATTGAATTTGGTATTTTTAGCAAGCCCCTAACGGGTCTAATGATGCCTGATAGTTTGCAAGTTTGAAAATTTTGGTTAACTTTAAAAATTTTGCTGAAATTCATATACTGAAAATCGAGCGTCAAAAACAAGCCAAAAAGCCTTCAAAACAGGCCTTTTTTCAAGTCTTTTTACGTGTCGTAAAAAAATTTTTTAAAACGCCCGGCGGACCCCTTAAAACGATGAATTTAACATTCCAACTGTTGTTTCTAGATAGGGGCCGTCCCCGGACACCTTACCTGATAGTTGGTTTGTTGAAAAACTCTGGGGTAATTTTCCAATCGGGGTTTGAAGGGATTTTTTTACTTCCAAACTGGCTATTAAAAAACAAAAAAAAACGTGTAACACTATCGAAAATTGATAAAATAACATTGAATTTGGTATTTTTAGCAAGCCCCTGTGGGGTCTAATGATACCTGATAGTTTGGGCTAGTTTGATCTCCTTTCTTTTTTT
>CM042173.1:49542915-49602915 GCA_023376005.1 Doryteuthis pealeii
ATATATTTATATTCTAAAAATTGTAAATTTTAACATTATCTTTGCTTTTTCAACTTTCAAAAATTGAAATTTTCGTCTTTATCGTTATCTTGATTTTTTCGTTTCTAAAAAAAGTAAATTTTCTGTAATCGATCCACCTCGTCTATATTTGGCTCTTTCCATGGTATAAAAAAAAAATACATTTTCTGCAATTCATCGTGTATCCTTGCTTTTCTCTTTCTTTAAAAATTGAAATTTTTCTACAATTCAATCGAGAATCTTTGCTATTTTCATCTCTTAAAATTAAATTTCTTGCCATTCGTCGATATCGTTGCTATTTTTATTTCTTAAAAAATAAAATTTTTCCGTAATTGATGGAGGTATCTTTTATTTCTTGATTTAAAAAAAGATTTTCTAAAATTATCATTATCTTTGTATTTTCTTGCCCAAAAAAACGTAAATTACTTTCTTTTCCTTCTAAAAAAGGTAAATTTTCTGCATTTTATCAATTTTATGTTATGCTTTTTATCTTGAAAAATATGTAAGTTTTCTGCATTTGATCGAGTATCATTGCTTTTCATTCTAAAAAAGGTAGATTTCTGCATTTGATCGAGTATCTTTGCTTTTTCATCTAAAAAAGGTAGATTTTCTGCATATTTGATCGAGTATCTTTATTTTTTATTTTCTAAAAATGTAAAATTTTTCTGCATTTGATCGGAGTATCTCACTTTTTCATTCTAAAAGATGTAATTTTCTGCATTTTGATCGAGTATCTTTGCTTATTTTCTTCTAAAAAACGTAAATTTTCTGCGCATGTTTGATCAAATATCTTTGCCTTTTTTTATTCTAAAAACATAAAAGATTTTCTCATTGATGATTATCTTTGCTTTCATTCTAAAAGAGGTAAATTTCTGCATTGATCGAGTTATCTTTGCTTTCTTTCATTGCCAAAAACGTAAATTTCCGAAATTTACCGAGTATCTTTTGCTTTTTTCATTTCCCAAAAAATGTAAAATTTTCTGTATTTGATCGAATATCGTTGCCTTTTTCATTCTAAAAAGGGAAAATTTTACATTTTAAGAATAAAAAAGCAAAGATACTCAATCAAATCCAGAAAATTTACATTTTTTAGAATGAAAAAGCAAAGATACTTGATAAAATTTCCCCTTTTTAGAATGAAAAAGCAACGATATTCGATCAAATGCAGAAAATTTACATTTTTTGGAATGAAAAAGCAAAGATACTCGGTAAATTTCGGAAAATTTACGTTTTTAATGAAAAAGCAAAATACTCGATCAAATGCAGAGAATGCAAAGATAATCGATCAAATGCAGAAAATCTTTATGTTTTAGAATAAAAAAGCAAAGATATTTGATCAAATGCAGAAAATTTACGTTTTTTAGAATGAAAAAGCAAAGATACTCGATCAAATGCAGAAAAATTACCTCTTTTAGAATGAAAAAGTGAAGATACTCGATCAAATGCAGAAAATTTACATTTTTAGAATAAAAAATCAAAGATACTCGATCAAATGCAGAAAATTACCTTTTTTAGAATGAAAAAGCAAAGATACTCGATCAAATGCAGAAAATCTACCTTTTTAGAATGAAAAAGCAATGATACTCGATCAAATGCAGAAAACTTACATATTTTCAGAATAAAAAAGCATAACATAATTGATAAAATGCAGAAAATTTACCTTTTTTAGAAGGAAAAGTAAAGTAAATTTACGTTTTTGCAATGAAAAACAAAGATAATGATAAATTTTAGAAAATCTTTTTTTAAATCAAGAATCAAAGATACTCCATCAATTACGGAAAATTTTATTTTTTAGAAATAAAAAAGCAACGATACTCGACGAATGGCAGAAAATTTACATTTTTAAGAATGAAAAAGCAAAGATTCTCGATGAATTGTAGAAAATTTACATTTTTAGAAAGAAAAAGCAAGGATACACGATGAATTGCAGAAAATGTATTTTTTTTTTAACTGAAAAAGCCAATATAGACGATCGATTACAGAAAATTTTACTTTTTTTAGAACGAAAAATCAAAGATAATCGATAAAATGACGAAAATTTACATTTTTGGAATGAAAAAGCAAAGATAATTGATAAAATTTACATTTTTAGAATAAAAAAGCCAAGATACTCGATAGAATACAGAAAATCTACATTTTTTTAGAATACAAAAGCAAAGATAATTGATAAAATGCAGAAAATGTCCCTTTTTTAGAATGAAAATCAAAGATACTCGATCAAATGCAGAAAATTTACATTTATTAGAATAAAAAAGCAAAGATAGTCGATCAAATGCGGGAAAATTTACATTTTAAGAATAAAAAAGCAAAGATACTCAATCAAATCCAGAAAATTTACATTTTTTAGAATGAAAAAGCAAAGATACTTGATAAAATTTTTTTTTAGAATGAAAAAGCAAGATACTCGATCAAATGCAGAAAATTTACATTTTTTGAATGAAAAAGCAAAGATAAAAAAAATTTACTTTTTAATGAAAAAGCAAAGATAATCGATCAAATGCAGAAAATTTTATTTTTAGAATAAAAAAGCAAAGATAGATCAAATGCAAAAATTTACTTTTTAGAATGAAAAAGCAAAGATACTCGATCAAATGCAGAAAATTTACCTTTTTTTAGGAATGAAAAAGCAAAGATACTCGATCAAATGCAGAAAATTTACATTTTTTAGAATAAAAAATCAAAGATACTCGATCAAATGCAGAAAATTACCTTTTTTAGAATGAAAAAGCAAAGATACTCGATCAAATGCAGAAAATTACCTTTTTAGAATGAAAAAGCAAAGATACTCGACAAATGCAGAAAATTTACTTTTTTAGAATAAAAAAGCATAAAAATGCAGAAAATTTACCGAAATTTACGTTTTTGGCAATGAAAAACAAAGATACTGATAAATTTTAGAAAATCTTTTTTTAAATCAAAAATCAAAGATACTCCATCAATTACGGAAAATTTTATTTTTTAGAAATAAAAAAGCAAAGATACTCGACGAATGGCAGAAAATTTACTTTTTTAGAATGAAAAAGCAAAGATTCTCGATGAATTGTAGAAAATTTACGTTTTTAGAAAGAAAAAGCAAGGATACACGATGAATTGCAGAAAATGTATTTCTTTTTTTAAATGAAAAAGCCAATATAGACGATCGATTACAGAAAATTTTACTTTTTTTAGAACGAAAAATCAAAGATAATCGATAAAATGCAGAAAATGTACTTCGAGTATCCTTGCTTTTTCATTCTAGAAAATGTAAATTTTCGGCAATTGTTCGAGTATCTTTGCTTTTTCTCTAAAGTAAGTTGGTCGAGTATCTTTGCTTTTTCATTCTAAAAAAGGTAAATTTTTTTGCAATTCATCGAGTATCTTTGCTTTATTATTCTAAAAACGGTAGGTTTTCTGTAATTGGTCGAGTATCTTTGCTTTTTCATTCTAAAAAAGGTAATTTTTTGCAATTCATCGAGTATCTTTGCTTTATTATTCTAAAAACGGTAGGTTTTCTGTAATTGGTCGAGTATCTTTGCTTTTTCATTCTAAAAAAGGTAAAAGTATCTTTGGTTTTTCATTCTGAAAAAAAATTTTCGGAAATTGAGTATCCTTATTTTTTCATTGAAAAAAGTAAATTTTCGACAACTGATCGAGTATCTTTCATTCTAAAAATGGTAGATTTTCTGGATTTGATCGAGTATCTTTGCTTTTTCATTCCAAAAAAGGTAAATTTTCGGCAATTGTCGAGTATCTTTGCTTTTTCATTCAACAAAAAGGAAATTTTCTGCAATTGGTCGTGTAACTTTGTTTTTTCATTGCAAAAATGTAAATTTTTGGATATTGATTGAGTATATTGTTTTTTTTCATTGCCAAATACGCACATTCTCGACAATTGATCTTTTTTTTCATTGCAAAAAGGTAAATCTTCGGCAATTGATCGAGTATCTTCGCTTTTTCATTGCCTAAAAGGTAAATTTTCGTCAATTGATAGAGTATCTTTGCTTTTTCATCCCCCCCCCCAAAAAAAAATCCTGAATTCCCCATGGGCCTATGACAAACTTTTTTTTTTGTTGATCCGGCCTCCAACTAAAAATTTACTATTCAGAACAAGTGTTTATAGAAAGATTGTAAATATTCATATCATCATGACAAGGTCAACAAGTGCTAAGTTGTCAGCCCCGAAAATATCATTGACAGCCATGTCAACTTTTAGGTCACTGCTATAACCTTTTCTTCCATCTATAAACACAATACGTAAAATCAGAATTTATATGACATTTTGATTTTTGCATTTTCCATTTTAACAAAACCATTTACATTAACTAAAAAAAAACAAACAAATAACTTCTACACTTTCCTATTTTGCTAAAAATTAGTTGACGCCAGCAAAATAACTCATTGTGTTATAGTAACCATATATATTATGCCGGTGAAGGAAAAATAATAAGTTATCGCCTCTTGGAATATGCATTTATCTCCCTTTCACTCTATCTTCGAACATGGCTATACCCATGAAAATCTACATTAATTTTGTTTTAATGATATAGAAAAGTAATGCTTACATTCGCCTTAGGAATACATTTCGGTCATTTGCTTCATTCTTTTTTTAAATTTTATTTGTTACTGAAAAGTTTATTTGCCAAATTACATCTTCAACGAGCTATGATTCTGTAATCAAACATATTTCTTTAATCTTCAACCTCCCAACAACTAAGATGTCAGATTTCTCGTTTTGGTACTAATCTGTAACTGTTCAATTAAAGAATGAAGCAAATGACTGGATGATTGATATTTTGTAATGTACATAAAAACATAATTAATGTAAATTCATGGATGTGGGCACCAAACTACTTACTTAGAATTTAAAAGTAAAAATGAATAAACTGAAATTGAATAAATTAAATTAAATTAAAAATCAGATAATTTTTCTCAACGATTGACTAGGAAAGGAATTGGGAAAAAACAAAAAAAAAACACAAAAAAAAACTATTGGATATTTGATTTCCAATTTGACATCAACACATACGTCACCACACTCCTTTTTGGCCCATATCTTTTAAAAATTCAATTATATATTGACTTAATCGAAGTGGTGTCCTCATTATGGTCGCTAAAAAAATCAATCAGTCAACGCTGTGGGTTTTTTTTTCAATAATTGTCTTGTACAACAAATTTTTTTTTTTTCAGAAATTGAACATCTATCTCTTAGTACTAGGGACCACCAATTCGGTCACGTGATCAGTTTAGGCCATCTTGAATAAAAGGGAAATAGATATTTCCGAACTTTGTTTACAAAAAATCTCGTAAAAAACAATTAAAGATCGTACAGGGTTGTTACAAAGAAAAACAGTTAGTTCAAAGATCAAATTATCCGATTTGGAAAAATTACATCGTTATCTTAAAAAATAAATAAACCTATCCGTATTACATGCGAAAGGGTAATTTTCAGGCCTCAATTTAGACAGAAAAAATACATATTATTACCCTCTTACGATTATACAAAAACATATGGTTGAATGTAATGCACATACTTTTAGCCAAAATTTATTATTAAAATGAATAAAATCTTTAAAAACTTTAATATTAAAATTTACTATTAAAATGAATAAAAACTTGAAAAATTTTAATATTAAAATTTCACAGGGAAATTGACGTTAAAAAATGTCTTCGGTTTTAGTATTAATTTTTAAAATCGAAAATGAAATGAAAATTTGAATATTTTTTCTTAGAGAAAAACTGATAAAATAATCAATATATACTTACTTTTTATTCTAATTGGTCGAAAAAGTTAAATAAAATATTTTTTTACGCTAAGAAAAACAAATTTTGGTTACTGAGAAGCGTCTAGTCTCTTTGTATAAAAACAAAACAAATATATCAGTTTTGCTCTTCCGTATATTCTAAGAATCACACATTACTATTCAACAATAAAAATTACAAATTCTTTTAAAAATATCAATCTAGCTCGGATCGGACCAATTTTTAGTTTGTGGCGAGCCGGAAGTTCATACTTCGACAGAAAGAGATCGAATGACAAAAATAATTGTTTTGCGCAGGGGATTGCGCATGTTAGAAAAAGAGAATAAAAAAATAAAATTCGTAAAATTCAACCAATCAGAGGCGTTCCCGCCTAATAAGAAAAATTATCGAATGGAGCCTCGCGGAGCCTACCTGGATTCTATAAATACCCAGACTTTTCATTTTCAAGCAGAAAGAAAGAGAAACCGCGCCAAAAGAATACCTAACCCGTTTCAAAGCTTGATTCTGTCTTGAGTGCCCTGTTTAAGAGACAAACTAAATATCAGTACAACTATTGCCTGACTGATGATTATTGTGACCTAAAAACTTTATACTTTCTTTCTCACTTTGTGAATTGTGAAATATCATCTTACATTTTACATTGAACTTTAAAAAAAAACTTTTGGCTGAACCTCGCCCAGTATTCAATGCTGCCTTTTTGTATACATTTTGTTAATACAATTTTGTTTGTTTAATCAAGAGTTTTGTCTTCTATGCCATGTGCTTGATTGTTTTATGGTCTTTAAATGTTTGAACACTTTTATTAAATATTGACATCAAACAGCCCATTAATTAACACCATAAGTTCACCTGAATTCTAAAATTCATATATTTAAATATCCGTGAAAAATTCGATTTTTTCACGCAGAAAAAAATTTCACGCAGAAAATAAAATATTTAAGCACACGAAAGATTGAAAATCTCTTAAAAATTAATTTCTTAAAAAAAAACAACTTTTGTTGACAATTTAATAGAATATAGTATATACCAATTACAAAAGCAAAAAAACATTTTAAATTATTAATATTATGACATTTTTTTGCACTTTTTATTTCCGATTTCATTAATTTTTAAAAAAAACTACAGCTTGGTACGTTATATAATTTCATTGATATAGTTATTCAGACTTATCTTTATAGAAAAAAGTACAAAATTATTCTGACGCGTCATTTTTTTTATCTTATAAAATAAAATAGGGGGGGGCATAGACCTCGTAAAAAATATCTTCCCTAATATATTTTAGAAAAAAACTATTTCATATATATTTACATCCAAAGGTAAACATTAGGGACTGGCAAACTGAGCCTAAAATGCGTTTTTGACAAAGTTTAGACCATTCTTTGATAAATAAACACTGAAAATTTAATTAAAATCCGATAATTCCCTGATTTTTGGTAAATTATTTTCTGTAGGGGGCTACAGAAAATAATTTACCAAAAATCAGGGAATTATCGGATTTTAATGAAATTTTCAGTGTTTATTTATCAAAGAATGGTCTTTATAATGCATTATTTATTCTATTTCAAAACTTTCTCATTTTTTTCAGGTCACTTAATTTTAAACATAAGGGGGTTATGTTGGGGGCGTAACATTGTTTCGAGTTGGTCTTATATTGTACTAATTACAGTATAAATAAAGAGATAAAAGACCGAAGTTATGAATAGAAAGAAAAAAAATTACGGTTGCTGTTCTATGAGAAAATAAGTACCGAAAATCGGAAAATAAAATGTAAAAAAAAAAATTAAAAAATAAATTTTAGGAGATTTCTTTTTTACTCATTTCCATAATTATTTAGTTGGCTATTATCTTATAAAAAAATTATACATCGATATTTTTTCTGCTTAAAAAGGAGGGGGGGGCTAAATTTTTAATAGAGTTTTTCTTCAAAACTTATTACTTTATGTGTTTAAAATAAGGTTTGCATTAAATAGATATTTATTTCTAGAAACTAAAAATATAACATTTTAAACCTAATATCAAGATTCGCATATTTTAAAACAATTAAATTGATTTTTAATATAATTCACATAATGTTCGAAAATTAATTGTATGGGAGCAAATACTTAAAATGTGAACTACCTCCATTAGGTTAGAAGAGAGTTAATCTTTCTTTCAGTTTACCGAAAGAATTCAATATCTAATAAAGGTAAGTTCATCTCATTATTACTATTTTTAATTCAATTATTCATTTTTAATTAAAAATATTCAAATTCAAATTGATGTTTTTTCACTTTTTATCTTTAAATTAACATTTTTTTTTTTTTTTTACTAAAAAAAAAAAAAATTGCACTCCCAAACACTTGTCATTTTCTGGGCGGACATGACTATCTAAAATTTTTGTTTTTAATTTTTTTTTCCTTCAATGGATTATTATCGATTGCACACCAATCTATCAGATTTATAAAAAAAATACTAAAAAGTTCTTTATTTTTCGAGTTTTCAGGGGTGCTCAGTTCCCCGTATAAGTTTATCGTAAATCGATCCCCCATATCGTAACCGCTATTTTCCCCCTTCAATGGATTATTATCGATTACACACCAATCTATCAGATTTTTTTTTTAATTCTTAAAAGTTCTGTATTTTTTGAGTTTTTAGGGATGCTCATTTCCCCGTACGGGGAAAATTTTTTAGCGGTAAATAATGCATTATAAAGGTCATTCACTGATTAATCAACACTGAAAATTTCATAAAAATCCGATAATTCACTAATTTTTGGTAAATTATTTTCTGTGGGGCTAAATTCATTTTGTCAAAAAACGGATTTTACGTCAATCAAACAAGACAAAAAAGTTTAAAATATTATGGCACTTACGGAATACCATACACGAAACAGAAATGAACACAGATTTTATTTTCAAACGAAACTATTATATTTTTTATTTTTTTACATACAAAAAACGGATTTTACTTGGTTGAAAGTTAAAACGAGTGAGTAAAATTTCAGTAATATTTAATAAATATGTATTTAAAGTAACGCTTTACTTATTTCTAAAAAGAAATGTTTATAAGTATTTTAAAAATATTTTAAAACCATTATTGAACACGATAAATCAAAATAAATTCAACGTAACTTTTTGTCAAAATTCGGACGATTTTTATCAGATCAGCTCACAATAGCTTGCCTTCTAAATAATAACTCCCGACTGCCAGAAAATTCGGCTTATTTATGACTCCACTCCACTCCTACCAACCCCCTCATTTCCGGTCTGTACTCTTATAAAAAGAAATTAAATTTCGGGCGCCCTTTTCTTCCCAGCCCAAGGTAAGACGAGTTTCATTTTTTATCTTAAATTACACGCCCCCATGATCTTAAGATCATTTCACATAACGTAGTCTCGCGTCCAAATTGGTGCATTACGCTCTCTTTGCAGTCTTTGCGTCGGTAGGGGTTCATTCATCTCGCTCTGATGTTCATCTTCCATATCCTCATCGTTCGCTGGTAGTACTCGCCTTAAGTCTAAGATATGCCGTGGTGTTCCGTTTACAATCAGGTTGTTTGGTGACTGGCTCCCCGCAACTACTCCTCTCCCCACTGCGTTGTGCACCGGACGTTTGGTGGTTTCACCCAAACCTCTTCACCTATTTGGATTCTGTGTGGTCCTTCGTCAACATCTGGGAGTTTATTTTTTTGGTGTCTCCACTCGTACAAAAAAATTGACCGTTGGGGTACGGTTTCCTTTCTCTGACCGACCTTGGGGGCCATATTGTACCAGAATGTGGCCTCTATCGGTGTTATTCCTCCCCTTTCGGCTATTGCTTTCACGGTTCTGTGGTTTCGTTCCACTATTCCATTGCCCTCTGGTCTGTAGGCCGCTCTATAGTACCTTCGAATGTTCCATTTTTCGAAAAGTGCCTGGAGGATATCTGAGCGGAAGACTGTACCATTGTCCATTATCACCTCCACTACTGGACCTCGTTCAAAAAACACCTTTTCTAGTTCTTCTGCAACAACGGCCGCCGATTCTGCACGCAACTCCCTCCATATCGCTAGTCGCCCTGGTCCGCAGTCCATCATTGACAAATATGCACGCCCGCGATAATGGGTTATATCGACCTTGTCCAATTTGTTGTAACCCCAATTTCGCCAGGTTGGGGCAGGGTCAATTGATTGGCATCTGGTGCATTCCCTAACTACCCTCCGGACTTCCTCCCTTTTAATAAGCGGGTCGACCTTTCGCACTAAATACAGAGTCCTATCTACTCCCATATGGTGCATGCCATGCAACTCCTCCAATTTGTTAATCCCTAGACAGCATGTTGGAAACTCATTCTCCTCCTCCAGTTTTTATTCACTCGTGTTAGCGCATCCGCCTTGTTTTTCTCCGAAGGCACAAATACTGCTTTTAATTGTAATTCGAATTCATCTATCAGTTGTCGCAGTATTCCTAATCTCCGCTTTATTATCATTTCTCCAGCACCCTTCGTCCGCATTCTTCCGCTCTCCTCCACTGCAGAGTTTATCCAGCTCAATACTGTGGCTGAATCGGTTCTCACTTCCATCTCTCTTAATCCCCACTTTAAAGCCAAATTCACTCCCTTTAACACAGCCTCTAACTCAGCTACATTAATGTGGTTAAAATCATCTTTTTTCCTCAGCCATGCTGCATCTTCCGCCACCAAACCATTGATCTCCACGACTGTGCCTATGGCGATACTGCTCGCATCCCACCACACGACTCCTGTTTTTGTTTTAGGGATGTGCCAAGTCCCTGTCACGGGGTCAGTTCTTTTTACTTCAGCCAGTATCTCTTGTATCACAGAGACAGTTCCTTCATCAACTCTATCATCCCAATTTATCCCATTCGCTCTTCTCTTTACATAGCTACATGCCGGTCGTAGCCATCCAGCAATGGGATAGTGTCCCAACAATTTTCCACTGATCGAAAACAACTCCCGCCTACTCATATCTGCTGTTATCAGTGGGATCTCGTTCCCTCTTCCAAATACCAGTTCACCTTTTTCCCTCCTTCAATTTAAGGCCCAACGCTGCTCCACCTTCCAAGGATTCTGGTGGTTTTGTTAGTCCAAATTCCTTCAGATGATCGACTACTTCCTTCGTCGATACCTTTGTCACGTTTATGAGTATATCGTCGATATATGAATCAGTGGCTCCTCTCGTCTTATCACCCTTCATTAGCACAGTTTTTAGAACTACTGCCATAATTTTTGGCGCAACATTGAGTCCAAACCCCAACCGAGTCAGGCAATAAATTTTGCCTTTATGGCGCACTAGTTGGTATCGCCATAGACTTTTTGCAACATACAATTGTAGGTAGGCCGACTTCAGGTCTACTATCGCAGTTCCTCCCGCCAACTGTCTCCATTTTCTCATTTTTTCATCACACACATCGATGATTCCAGTATAGCTCTTGACATATTTGTTTAGCTCACGAAAGTCTAATACTGGTCTGACTTTCCCTTTGTGACCGATTCAGGTTTTGAAATTAGAAGAAAGAAAGAAAAGAAAGGAAGAAAAGAAAAATCGTAAATGTAAAATCGCCGGGTGACTCGATCGTTTGGGTCAGAGTAGATTCAAAACAGATGGGCGATTCGGAAATGACCATATCAGGAGGGGAGATCTCAAGTAAGTCAGAAGAACTCCCAGAATCGGCGGCGGTCGGAGACAAGTCTTTGATGCGGCCAGAATTAAGTCGCGCGGAGGTCATTAAACTGTGTGTTGCCTTCGGCCCTTGAGAAAAGCGTTTTTATTGTTTTCCCTTTCTACTTAAGAAAGGATAAAACTTCTTGTTGAAAATCTTATAGGAAACGAATTAAAACCTATATTTTTCTAAGACCACTTTTTGGAGATCACTTGAAAAATGGCCGGAAGAGAATCTTTTTATTGTTTTCCTTCCCACTTAACTCTTGTTGAAAATCGAAATTAAAGAAAGTCAAATGTATTTAAAAAAAACACTCAAGTAGCCGGAAGAATTGAAGCCCCTGTCGATTTGGCGGAAGTGAATTCGATTGGAACTAGAGGTTACCCTGCTAAAGTGGGAGGCGCAGAGAAAATTCCTAATATCTTCATGCCGGCCGGAAATAAAATTCTTCCGATTGAAATATTATTTAACTCAGACGTTTTTGGTTTGAGGGCAGATGAAGCCACACCGGGCTTGAGAGAGGACGTTGTGATTGCTTGAGAATCACATGAGCTGACCGGGATAGCTGAGAAGATTAACGCAAATACTGAGAGCCGAGAGTAACTGACTTCAGCTAAGACCATTTGAAAACTTAGTCAACTTACAAACTGTTTTGTACAATACTTTGCAGAAGACCAGAAGTTATTAATTACGGGTTCATCACTCCCACAGTCTTGAGAAATAATTGTTTGTATTCTTTTTGTTATTTGAATATAAATTTTGTTAAGTTTGAAGAAAAGAGTCGTTGTTTTTTTATGTGACCACTAGGCCGCCGTTAACCTTGGAAATCAGTTTCTATAGCAGATTTCTAGTCGTTTGAGATCTGAACACAACGTGGGCATTCGGCTAGACTTTCGGCAAATATAGAGACCCTGCAATCCTTGGTTGATGCAGAAAATCCGATCTTGACGGCCAATTTCGGAAATTCTGTGAGCCCTTTAGCTCGGTAGCGACCGACGGGTTATACCTTTAGTTGCCTGGACCACCGCCATCAAAGGTAACACTCCTTTCACTTCACCTCTCCATGGTAGGAGAATTCCCTCCGCAATCCACCTTTCCACCTCTTTCTCATACACCACTCTTTCTCGCTCCTCTAAGGGCGTTTTGTAATATTCCACTTTATTTTCTAACAGTGGAGTCCTTTCCACCGCCATTCCACAGTCCATTTTTTGCCGTCAAACTCTGCTTTAAAATCCTTGTCCTCAATTTCGCAGCAATTCTTCTCTTCGGCAGCTACAGCACAGTATGTCTCTCCGAACTTGACTTCGCCATTTTTTACAGTCAACCCTCCCAGTCTGCAAATAACATCCATCCCAATGATAATGTCTATATCATTGATTAGACATTCCATGATAATTGCCTTTGTTGTCAACCTTTCTCCACCTAATTCTATTTCTATCTGTCTGGTTCCTCTGCATTCCACTTTAGTTCCGTCCACTGCTCTTATTGTAGTCCTATCCCTACCACATCCACGAGTGAGCTTGGGACTGAGTAAAGTGGTGGTACAGCCGGTATCAATGAGAGCCGTCGCTCTCATGCCAGCCACTAACACCTCTATGATCGGGAGAGACCCATACCGCGCCCTCACTCCGTTGAAGGGGCAGCCGCTGGCGCAAACGCTTCCCCTTGATCGTTTCCCTGGTTCAGGGGCAGTATCTGGCAATATGCCCAAACTTTTCACACCTGTATCACATAGTTCTACCTCTTGGTGGTACTTTGCAATCTCTGAGTCGGTGTGGCCCCTGACATCTGTAGCACCGAATAGCGGATGATGACCCCATTGCATATTTTTCAGTCGGTTCTTTGCTACATGCAACCGCTCCCACCGTCCCGGAATTCTGACCTCGTGTTCTTGTCAACCCTCGCAGTTGGTATAAGATCCGCGATCTCCATTGTTTTTATGCCCGGCAATTGTTGCAGACTCATTGATATATTATCCAGGAAACCAGTTACAATTTCGCTGTTTGGTCCAGCCCTCGTCCTACATATCCGGCTAGTCCTGCCAGCCTCCTGATGCTGTTGGCATACACGTCTACCGACTCCCCGGTCCACTTAAACTTTTGAAGTTTCTCATATGCCTCAAAGGGCCCTTCTGTAAATGCCTCTCTCAGCCTCTTCTCAATCATCCCTTCATGCTCTACTTCACTCATCTCCATGTAGAGGGCAAGCGCATCTCCCTCCAGAAAAAGTGGAATAAAACTTGCCAAGTCAGAGATCTTCAGGAGTTCGGCCACTAGCTTTAGCTTTTTCAGCCATGCCACAAAATCCCCCTCGCCATTAAATGGCTTAATCATTCCCTTCGCCAGTTTATCCATTGCCGAAATAGCTCGTTATCAGATCAGCTCACAATAGCTTGCCTTCTAAATAATAACTCCCGACTGCCAGAAAATTCGGCTTATTTATGACTCCACTCCACTCCTGCCAACCCCCTAATTTCCGGTCTGTACTCTTATAAAAAGAAATTAAATTTCGGGCGCCATTTTCTTCCCAGCCCAAGGTAAGACGAGTTTCATTTTTTATCTTAAATTACAAATGTATAAAATGTATTAAAAATAAATTGCATATTGTAATAATATTTTTCTTTTTTAATGATGGTCAGTATGTCACTCCTTATCGATTTAGACTAGGGATACCCAAAATGAGACTAAATTGCATTTTTGACAAAATGACTTTATCCTAGAGAAAATAATTTACCAAAAATCAGTGAATTATCGGATTTTAATGAAATTTTCAGTGTTTATGTATCAATGAATGGTCTTTATAATGCATTACTTATTTTATTTCAAAACTTTCTCATTTTTTCAGGTCACTTAATGCTGCGAGCAGTATTGAACAAGTTGTGGAAACAACATCCCACAAGGGAGCAGCTGTATGGTCACCTGACCCCTATCTCACAGACCATCCGAGTGGGACGGACTAGGCATGCAGGGCACTGCTGGAGAAACAAGGACGAACTCATAAGCGATGTTCTCCTGTGGAAGCCAACACACGGACATGCCAGTGTGGGCCGCCCAGCAAGGACCTACATTGACCAGCTATGTAAATATGCTGGCTGCAGCGAGGAAGAACTCCCTGGGGCGATGAATGATAGGGAAGGTTGGCGAGAGATTGTCATGGATATCCGTGCTGCCTGCGCGACATGATGATGATGAATTCGTTTTTAAAACTCTTAGCAGTCGACAAAAAAGGGTATACCTAATTTAGACAAAGTTTGACCTTAAATAATAGATTTAATTATTTTTAATTCGCTTTTAAAACTCCTAGCAGACGAAACGATATAGATAGATAGGTAAACAAAACGATATAAATAGATAGATAAACACAACGATATAGATAGATAGATAGATAGGTAAACAAAACGATATAGATAGATAGGTAAACAAACGATATAGATAGATAGATAAACACAACGATATAGATAGATAGATAGGTAAACAAAGCGATATAGATTGATAGATAGATAGATAGATAGATAGATAGATAGATAGATAGATAGAAAACACAACGATATAGATAGATAGATAAACACAACGATATAGATAGATAGGTAAACACAACGAAATAGATAGATAGATAGGTAAACAAAACGAGATAGATAGATAGATAAATAAACAAACAAATAGATATGAACAAATGGAAATAGATAGATAGATAGATAGATAGATCCACTGAAAGAAAAACAAGTGTCACTTCGATGAATTACAAGTAAAAGAAAAAATGTTTAAAAAATTCAAAATATTTAGATATTCTTGTTTATTTAAACTAAAAACAAGACCTTAAACAAACATGAATAAAAGAAAATCTGAGTATTTAGATAATCTTTTATATAAAAAAAATGTCAGGTTATTTTTTAATTAAAAAAAACAACTTTTTTAATGGTAAAACAGTCCGTAACTATCTATATGGTTGTGTTTATCTATCTATCTATCTATCTATCTATCTATCTCGTTTTGTTTACCTATCTATCTATATCGTTTTGTTTACCTATCTGTCTATCTATCTATCTTTCTATATCGTTGTGTTTATCTATCTGTCTATCTATCTATCTTTCTATATCGTTGTGTTTATCTATCTATCTATATCGTTGTGTTTATCTATCTATATCGATCTATCTATCTATCTATCTATCTATCTATCTATCTATCTATCTATCTATCTATCTATCTATCTATCTATCTATCTATCTATCTATCTATATCGTTGTGTTTATCTATCTATCTATCTATCTATCTATCTATCTATCTATATCGTTGTGTTTATCTATCTATCTATCTATATTGCTTTGTTTACCTATCTATCTATCTATATCGCTTTGTTTACCTATCTATCTATCTGTTTACCTATCTATCTATCTATATCGTTGTGTTTATCTATCTGTCTATCTATTTATCTATATCGTTGTGTTTTTCTATCTATATCGTTGTGTTTATCTATCTATCTATCTATATCGTTTTGTTTATCTATCTATCTATATCGTTTTGTTTATCTATCTATCTATTTACTGTCGAAAATATCTATCTATCTCAGTCTGTTCAAAACTATCTAAACAAGAAATATGACAAATTTCTATAAATAAACAAGAATTACGACAAATTACGATAATAAGAATTACGACAAAAAAAGAAAAATTAGAATTACAACAAAAACGGTTTAATGTTTTTTTCTTTGAATGGAAAAAATAGATAAACAAGAATTAAGACAAAAAAGAGCCCCCTCCCCTCAAATAGGCGCCGATACGATAGTTGGGGCTGTTATTTGAGTTGGTTGTTTTCTTTCAAGTAACACCGCTGTAGCGGTACTAGTTGGGGTTGGTATTTGATAGTTCACCGGGCAGCAAATTCGGAGGCAGGGGACCGGGACGAACTTCCTCATAAATTACTTTGATTTATAACCAAAGATATTTGAAAATTAAAATATACATAAAAGTAGCATTGAAATTCTACTTAAAAATGTCCAGTATTTGTGCATCTCAAAAGTAAACAAATCAATACACCAGGCCCCCCCCCATTCTACCCAGGTGACGCTGGGTAGTCGGTTCTACTTTAATATAAATAAACAAAAACATGGTTTATTCACCTAATGGCCACACAGCTTTCTTTGACCTTGTTACTGGAGTCCTACAATGTGATACATTAGCACCGTATATATTTATAACATGCCTAAATTACCTACTACGAACGTTATTAGAATCCAAAAAAGAAAAAGGATTGATCCTAAGAAAGGCAAGAACCCTAAGAAACTATTACAGATGCAGACTACGCAGATGATCTAACACTTCTTGCAAATACGCCTGCACAAGCCGAACCACTGTTGCATAGCCTAGAGAAGGCGGCAAGGGGCATTGGTCTCTTATGTAAAACAGGGTTCATGAGTTTAAATACACTGAATGGTAAGCCTCTGAAATTAGTAAACCAGTTCCCATACCTAAGTAGTAATATCTCATCTACAGAAAGTGATGTCAATATACACATATAATTGCAGGACCTGTGGATATACCACAGTAAGATAATTTGAGTATCACAATGTTTACATGTTTACTTAAGAGCTATTGCGAAATAGTTCTATATGTAAAGAGTATAATAATATGGATTTAACTCTCTCATTCTTTTTTCTTTCTTTTCATCTTTTCATTATGTTTTATTGAAACAGATTAGCGTTATAGCTTCCACTAGCTTACCCCTCTCTCTATCTTTCCCCTACTATCTTACTTTTTTTTCTTTATTATATATTTCTGTGTAGCATGACCTTTTCCTTACCTTTCTTTCTTTATAATGAAAACAGAATGGTCCGTTATTTAGCTGAAGTGACGACACTCATAAGAAATAAGAATTCGGTGGATAAGCAACACCAGATAATCAGGATTTACATTTTTGCATTTCATTTGGACGGTATTATATTGAACCAGGTGTTACAAGATGTTAACAGTCGTACAATTAAGGAACACGAGTATTAATATATAAGTAAAAAAAGTTGTTTTTGTTGTTGGAGAAGTGGCCTATTTTCGGTATTAGCCGGACAGTGAGGAAGTCTATCCCTTTTTCGCTAGCGCTAGACCGGAGAGATTTTTTTTCTGAGATGGAGTGTCACACCTACCGTCAGCTCCCACACACAGATCAGATTACCCAATCTGTGTTACTCCTACGCTGAGTTGGCGATGATCGCTATCGAACCAGAAATCTTACGATTCCTAGGCGGGCGCTCTACCTACTGAGCTAAATCGGCCCCCTAAGTTATAAGCAATAAGACATTATTGATTGACCGGCTCATCTTTGAGATTTTTTTATGAACCTCAATAATTTGATTGCCCATATTTAGCGAAACAATTTAGAGTATTTCTTATTTAATCAGGACGATCTAAATTAATGAGAACATAAAACTCAATTATTAACTATCAGTAGAATGTCAGAGAAAGAATCTTAGCGTCAATGTTTTAGATAGATACGTAGATAGATGGTGAGAGAGGAAAGAGAGAGTGTAAGAGGAGCGGGGAGAGAGGGGGGAGAGAGATGGAGAAATATGCACAATGATATGCGTGCCCAGATAAAGAGATCAACGAGATATGTATAACCGAGGATAGTTGGATAGATATTTACAACTGAGGATAAATAGATACATAGATATTAATACGCTGATCCTGATGAACCATTAGGGTGAAACCTAGGCAGATAGTATTTGACTCATTTAGATCATTATAATTTTGCTCTACTTAACGTATTGAACACTTTCTACATAACTTAGAACACATTCGGGGTTTGTTTTTTGTTGTTTTTTTTTGTTGTCGCTCCAATACGATATTGATGATTATTTTCAGAATGTACGGGGGTGTTGGTCTTTTCTGGATTTAAAAAAATTTTTCTCCCAGATATCAGTTTGTAATTTTTTTTACATCCAGTTATCTGGGTTTTTTTTTCACACCGGTTAAGTTTAGAAATAATATATATATATACGAGGGTGAGTAAAAAATGTATCCCTGCCCAGTAAAATTCTGTTGACTGTTATTTGAGCCATTTTATCACTACATATTTTACTTCCTCGTCACTGGAATAATGTTTGCCTCCCAAACCCTCTTTCATGGCGGTAAATCTGGTGAGTATGGGGAATACGGTAAAGTTGTCCAAACGAATGAAGCCATTTTTTCCCTTGTCCTAATGCTTGTATGTGGTTGAGCCTTGTCATGCAGAATGAGGACATTGTCGATTCGTAATTTGGATCTTACACGTCGGATTCTTGCTCTGAGCCTCGTTAGGGTCTCAATGTAGGCCTCAGTTTTATAAAAAAAACTTCACATGAAATAAAGAAAATAGCATTACATTTTGACACCCTCATATATATATATATATATATATATATATATATATATATATATATATGAAGATAGCAGGGCTGGAGTAAAATCCGACAGTGAGGTAAAAGGATTAGTGAACAAAAATAATGACTCAAACAAGTCCAAGTAGGAGAGAAATATTTCATCCTTCTGGCTCGAAGAACATCCTCAGTCTGAGGATACTACACCAAAATTTAAAAAAACTTCCCCAGCCAACTACATAAATATTGACTACCTACTCCATTTCATTTTTGTCACTTCCCCTTCCACTCACAAAGAATCAAAATTCCCATCCTAACCCACCATAAAACTGACGGCCTAATATATGACACCCAACACAACCTTCCTCCATAT
The DNA here is from genome assembly GCA_023376005.1 of Doryteuthis pealeii. NCBI lineage: Eukaryota > Metazoa > Mollusca > Cephalopoda > Myopsida > Loliginidae > Doryteuthis > Doryteuthis pealeii. The sequence goes on from CM042173.1 coordinate 49,562,029, forward strand.
CATCCCCATACAATAAATCAAACTCTCCCCATACCAAGAATTTTACCCACCTCTCCCAACCCCCCTTTCCCAACAAGCACCTAGCAACCCCCTCTTCTCATCTTCTCACACAAACCACCTTCCTATGATATCCCCCTCCACTTTCTATGATGTGATTCTCATTTCAGTCAAATACTCCCTAATCTCCCTACCCCTCAATTCCACCACTAACTCACTTTCTCTTCTATAAACACAAATGTACGTATTTTGCTTTGAATAAAGTCAGACTGAGGATGTTCTTCGCGTCAGAAGGACGAAATATTTTTCTCCTACTTGGACTTTGTTTGAGTCATTATTTTTGTTCACTTTTCCTTTTACCTCACCTCATATATATATATATATATATATATATATATATATATATATATATATATATGAAATTTAATATTTTGAAAAAACAAATGATGTTTGTTATGTAATTGCTGACAGAACCTGTTTCGACCAAATCTATAAATTGGTCTTCATCACGAGCAACATAGACGGGAAAGAAAGATATCCGTTAAAAGGCTGTTTACAAAAACGAATGCTGTATTCAACCGCTGAAAATTTTTTTAAATGCGTGTTCTGTTTTAAAAATAAAATAAATTTTTATTTTTTATTTAAAAAAATCAGAAGCATTATAGTTTATAGTAAAACTCAAAAGAGTTTGTTGTAAAATTATATAAAAATGTAAAGTGGGCATCAAAATTGTTTAGGATATATTTCAGCTGTTAAAATAATATACAAGTCCACAGCGTAATTTGAAGAAAGATGTTAGAGTTCCAAAATTTACTTGTGGTGTTGATAAGTCCGTAGAGTTTTAGATGAAAGTCTTCAAGGTGTAAAATTCCAGATATATTGTTTTTTCATTTGACAAATATGAAAAATAGATGGAAATTAATCCGACAGTATGAAATTTAACATTTTGAAAAAACAAATGATGTTTGAATGCGGTTGAATACAGCGTTCGTTTTTGTAAACAGTCTTTTAACGGATATCTTTCTTTCCCGTCTATGTTGCTCGTGATGAAGACCAATTTATCGATTTGGTCGAAACAGATTCAGTCAGCAATTACATAACAAACATCATTTGTTTTTTTCAAAATGATAAATTTCATACTGTCGGATTAATTTCCATCTATTTTTCATATATATATATATATATATATATATATATATATATATATATACTGTCCAGCATATACAATCCTACTTCGACGTATCACATCTCATCAGTGTGGCTAGACATACTAGATATCGAAACTCGACCGATTTGTTATCAGCCAGAGTTCTTACCTCCGCTCCATGTACGTGACCTACTTTGAGAAAGAGATTTACTCATATTAACATATCAGGACACTTCGAGCGCTCAATAAAAAAGTAATGACAAACCGGAATAATTTTTTTATGATGTTTATTTTTCTCAACTAGTTGCGACCTTAGGTCATTGTCAGGAGAACATTTCTTATTAAAGAAATTGTTTTTAGAAAGTTTAAAAATTAAAAGAATTTTTTTTGTTTTTGACAAGCCACTATAAGCCGGGCAGAGAAGTGTATTAGAAGTGGCAAGTCCATCTGTTCAGTGATAATAGTCATCCACAGACATCGTGTTTCGACGTATCACGTCTCCTCAGTGTGACTAGACTTAGCAGTTTTCCACCAGCCGGTTGCGAAACCCGGCTGATTTTTCATCAATCCGAGCCCCTAACCCCTCAACCATCAGCACCTATCAGTAAGAAGCAGAATTATAACTGATAAATACATACATAGGTATGTATGTCATGGCCACTAGAGAGCTCATATCCATTAATAATAGAGCCTTGCTTAAGCGAATACGGTTCCCTTCCAAAGAGCGCTACCGGGTTTGGAACCATATATTATAGTTATCCATAGACACCGATATATATATATATATATATATATATATATATATATATATATATATATATATATATATATATATATACTACAGATTAAATTTATTTAAAGAAATTGCTATTGGCTTCAACCCTGGACTCCAGACGATTTCAGAATCTTCTGCAAGACATTCCATTAGTTTTCTTGTTTAAATTGGTAAATGCTGCCGTTATACTTCATCTTTGATGTTGCATGGAGTTTTAGTCTCTCACTCAACCACGTTCCACTCATGATAATAAAAGGGGTTGCAATCTGGAGTGTTAGGCAGTCTGTTGTTAGTGGTGATGTGGGCGCAGAAATGTGGGAAGATGAATTAGGGCATAACGTCACCCTCGCTAGTGACCACCCAAACACCACGATGTGGGCTGGGTGTTAGCTTTTCAGTACATTCTGTACATCTTGTCAGGACTGAGCAAGACAACGGTTGTTCTGTGAGATCACCATTTGACCCTGGTAGAAGTTTTTATCTGAACACAACCAATACTTGAGTTTGTTCAAACGCTGTGTTGCGTAGTCCTTTCTCTTGTCCTTCATGGCCTGTGATTATAATTGGTCTTTTCATTTTGTATGAAAAATAGCGAATATCTTCATACACTACCAGCCTGGTAAGAAACTCAAACATTGCCATATCTCTAACTATGGACCTGGTTGACTAATCGGGATCTTTGTCAATTATGGTCTTGATTTCACCAACAGGTTTGTGGTGTAATGGTTAGAGTCGTTGGAAATGGACTCGTCAATGCAAGTTCAATTCCTGGAACGCTTTTCGCATAGCGCTAATACCACTGGGAAAAGTATACATCCACGTATTCTCCCTCCAGCTCTTTAACCTTGGTTAGGCAACAACTCTAGGAGAGGGAAAACTCTAAATTCAAATCTGTTAATTTCGCTTAAGAAATTGACCTTGTGTCGCATCCAGCTCGTGCGGAGCGGTTGGTATATATATATATATATATATATATATATATATATATATATATATATCTTATTATAATGGAGATTATGGGTTTGTCTGTCTGTAACCGAAACTATATTACTATACAAGTCACAATTCCCTTTATTATTTACATCACAATCTCCATGATTTTATTTATATTTAAACCTCAATTATTAATAAAATTGCTTCACCTTTTTATTAGTGTTGTCCATATCTACATAGTATTTACCGCGTACCCCACTTGTACGGGTCAGGCACAAAGTCCCTATTAACGTGGGACCACCCACAAGCCGAAGCTCATGGAGTGGCAGGTGAAAAATTGCGTCGATCCCGTCGGCATTCCCCCTCAAGGGGGGCGCCTCAGGCGCTGGGCAATAAACCCAGCCCTGCCCCTTTAAATCAAGGGGGCAGGTGTTGCCTGGGGGGATGGCCCCCTGGGATCGACGCTATTAACTCGTAAAAAGGTCCAGGGCCGAAGCCACTGGACCCCCGGCGTGGGCCGGAGCTACATGATATTTACCGCGTACCCCACTTGTACGGGTCAGGCACAAAGTCCCTATTAACGTGGGACCACCCACAAACCGAAGCTCATGGAGTGGCAGGTGAAAAATTGCGTCGATCCCGTCGGCATTCCCCCTCAAGGGGGGCGCCTCAGGCACTGGGCAATAAACCCAGCCCTGCCCCTTTAAATCGAGGGGGCAGGTGTTGCCTGGGGGATGGCCCCCTGGGATCGACGCTATTAACTCGTAAAGATCCAGGGCCGAAGCCACTGGACCCCCGGCGTGGGCCGGAGCTACATAGTATTTACCGCGTACCCCACTTGTACGGGTCAGGCACAAAGTCCCTATTAACGTGGGACCACCCACAAACCGAAGCTCATGGAGTGGCAGGTAAAAAATTGCGTCGATCCCGTCGGCATTCCCCCTCAAGGGGGCGCCTCAGGCACTGGGCAATAAACCCAGCCCTGCCCCTTTAAATCAAGGGGGCAGGTGTTGCCTGGGGGATAGCCCCCTGGGATCGACGCCGTTAATTATAGCACTCCCCACCTGTTGGGCGGGGCTACATGATATTTACCGCGTACCCCACTTGTACGGGTCAGGCACAAAGTCCCTATTAACGTGGGACCACCCACAAACCGAAGCTCATGGAGTGGCAGGTGAAAAAATTGCGTCGATCCCGTCGGCATTCCCCCTCAAGGGGGGCGCCTCAGGCACTGGGCAATAAACCCAGCCCTGTCCCTTTAAATCAAGGGGGCAGGTGTTGCCTGGGGGGATGGCCCCCTGGGATCGACGCTATTATTATAACAGAACCGGTCCAGCGGCCGAAGCTCACTGGACCCCCGGTAAAAACCGGGCGCGGGGCTGCATACAAATAACATGCAATTGTATTTATATATACAAAAAAAATAGCGGTTTACAGTGTGAATGGGAAGGCTAATTTGCATATTGATATTAAAAATGTGATTTCATTAAATATGTGCTTAGTATTATTGATTTCTAATTGTTTGGTTTTATTTTAATGAATATAAGCAAAAATCTCTTCAATGAATCTTAAATGAAATCCACTAACAAGAAAAAATAAGTGTAATTTTATTCTTTATTTCCTAATTTAACTAAATAGTTAAATAAGTAAAATTCAGCAATGAAAGACAGGAGTGATTCCCGTCTTTCATTGCTGAAAGACGAGTAAGTTTCATTTCTATTTTTCTATTATACCCCCACTCTGTTACATATCTTTTTATCTGCCTTCTTATTAGACTTTCTAATTTAATATGATATTTCATTACATTAAAACTTAAATACTTGCACCCGGAGGGTGCATATATTTGCTAGTATATATAAAGAAAAATACCAGTAACTGTATGTATATGTTTTAATTCTCTACCTATCCACTATTTGTCTCTCCCTACCCCCCTCTCTCTCTCTTCCTTTTTCTTAACACACACACAAATATATATATATATATATATATATATATATATATATATATAAGACATCCTAAAAATAAGCCTAATTAAAATTACCAATATTTAATTAGACTTGTTTTCTTATGATATGGAAGACACACACACATATATAGTGTCTTGCACGCGCGCGCGCACACACACACACACACACACACACACACACACACACACACACATTTATAAATTTATGTGTCTGTGTGTAAGTGAGTGTGTAAGACACCCTAACAAAACAGGTTTAATTAAAACTGATAATATATATGGGCAATTTAATACGAATAATAATTTGAAGGAAAAAGAACATTTTATGTAGTGCCACATTGTGATTTTTTCACTTATTGATCTTGCATTGAAAAAATCAGAAATCATTAATAATGGGAAAAGGGTTAACTTTATGCCTATTTTGATAACATTTTTGGATTCTTCAGGTCTAAAAAATTCTATGAACCAATTTTTAGGGGATGGGGAGCTATGGAACACATTTTATAGACAAAAATAGATTACAAAATGTCGCCATTTTTCTCGCCCCCCCTCAAATTTATCGAGTTTAAAATCGACATAACTCGGCGAATATTTCGAATTGGATGCTCAAATTTGGCGGATTGTCTAATCTTAACCTAGTCTACACCTGTACAGAAAAAATGAAGGGTTGGGTGACAATTCTATTTTTTCTGGATGATTTGACATGGAATTGCCCATATATATTTTCAGTTTTAATTAAACCTGTTTTGTTAGGGTGTCTTACACACACACTTACACATAAATATATAAATGTGTGTGTGTGTGTGTGTGTGTGTACGTGCAAGACACTATATATGTGTGTGTGTCTTCCATATAAGAAAAAGAAAAAAAATTGAAGGGGGTGGGTGACATGGCTCTGATGATTTGACATGGAATTACCCATATATATATAATATATATATATACATATACTTTAAATATACGCTCCTACATTTGGGGCGTTGGTAGGTGTTGTCAGTGATGTAGTATTCATGGGTCACTGGAAAGTTTCGGGTCTTTCAACATCAGACTTCGCTTGCCATGCTGACCCTATCAGAGATGATCAAACTCTGAACCACCCTCCAACTTTTGACGCTAACTGACATTTCACTCTTTTTATTGTTTTTGGATGAGTGTAAAATTCTCTACCGCGCATCTGATTGGTCTAACCAGATAAAAAAATATATATAATTAAAAAAAGGAGTAGTTAAGAAATGCTATACCAATTACATTGTGTCAATGATGTATAACTAAAATTTAAAATAATACATTTTACATCTACTAATAAAATATAGAATATTAAAATTAGAATTTTACGTTTACCTCCCGACTTATTTACCTTCACAAACTTTGACTATTTATTCACAATTAATATGTATAACTAGATAAAAGCTTCTATTTACCCTTTAAACTACCCCCAAGTAAATTAATTTCCGATTTTTAAAAATCCAAAACCTTTTAAAATTTTTTTTGAATAATGAAACGTAAAATCATGCACCATCCACCTTTTCCTCTCTCGAAACTTAATGAAATCACTAATCTTTAATCATTACGAAACTCTGCAATGGGGAAAAAAAACTAAATCGTGTCTAAGGTTTTAAAAACTTAATAACTTCTCAATTATGAAACAAAAAGGAAAAATAAAATAAAATAAAAATTTTAGATTATCTAACGTTAAAAAAAATTCTTCCCAATTACGAAAAAACTTTTTTTTAGAATGTATCTAACGTTTTTTTAAAAATAAAACGAATGAAATTTAAATAAAGTTTAGAGGATATCTAACGTTTAGAAATTTAATTAGGTGGGAAAAACAAAGTAAAGGAACATACTCACTTATTCTTCACCAAACCGGCTGTCCCTAATATGGATGATCTTGCAAAGTTTCCTTCACTCCCAGCAACATCCCTTAAATAAAAGGGTGCAAAGGTGTTCTCTGAAGATCAATGAGCTGCCTGTAGGATGTCTCTCAGTGAAGCTCCGTTAAACAAGGCCCACGATGAAGCCAATCTTCTAGTATCATGGGCCCTAATGTCCTCAGAATGTGGCTGACCAGCTGCCTCATAGATATATCTAATGGTGGAAACAATCCACCTGGAAATTGTACTATTAGCTGCTGGCCTATTTTGGCTCTTCTTATAGGTAATGAAGAGTGCCTCATTATCCTGCCGCAACATTTCCGTTCTTTTCAAATACATTTTTAAACAACGACAAGGACACAGAAGGGTGTCCTCCGCGTCATCTGTAAATCCTTTGAAATCTGGAATAAACCAAGGTGACCAGGCTTTCCTCAACCGTTGAGTCTTGGCTAAAAAATTCAAATTGGGTAAAAGACGTATACCCGCAGCTTCAAACCTAAGGTTCGACTCCTTGATAGATAAAGCATTTAGTTCACCTACTCTAGCAGCCGAAGCTAAGGCAACTAGGAAAACTGTCTTCCAAGATAAAAACTTTAACTCTGCGGAATCTAATGGTTCAAAGGGATGCTTAGTGAGAGCCTTTAGAACAAAAGGCAAGTCCCAGTTAGGGAGAAGTGGTCTTACTGAAGGATTTGAATTAAAAATTCCTTTAACCAGATTTGATAGCAGACTCTCTGAATTTATAGAACTCTTCTCCCAACCGTTGTGAATAGCTGTTAACGCTGTTCTATATCCAGCAATAGTTGAAGCTCTGCAACCTCTGACTTCATGTAAATGAACCAGAAAATCCGCCACATCCTTTATAGAGGCAGAGTATGGGTCGATGTCTCGTTCAAAACACCAGCTACAGTATATTTGTTGTCGAGCCTCGTACATTCTTCTGGTGGAAGGCCTTTTGCTATTTTTGATGTAACTCTGAGCCTTTCCAGAAAGAGATTCCTTAGATGGGGTAAGCTGGATATTTTCCACACAACTAGCTTCAAACTTTCTGGATCTGAATGTACTATCTGGCCCCGCCTCTGAGTTAGCATCTTTGGTGTTATTGGTAACTCTCTTGGGAAGTCTATCAGCAGGTCCAAAAGGACTGGATACCACGACTGCCGTGGAGCTTGTGGGGCTACCAGAAGAAGAATGCATCCTTCCTGTGACACCTTCTGAAGGACCCGATGGATCAATATTGGGGGAGGAAATGCGTAGGCATACATCCCTGTCCAATCTATGCTCAGAGCATCTGAGGCATATGCAGCATCGACCGGATAAGCGGAGCAAAACACTCCCAACTTTCTGTTTTCCGGAGTAGCGAAAAGGTCTATGTTCGGATGCCCGAACCTCAGAAAAATCAAGTCCACTATCCTCCGTTCCAGGCTCCATTCCGTCAACCGAGCTCCCACTTGGCCCCTCGATAGACGGTCCGCCAAAACATTCTTCTTTCCTGGAATGTGAGCAGCATAAAGGGAAATGTTGTGCTCTGCTGCCCAATGGAACACCTTCCACGCCAACAGACAAAGATGAAGGGATCTCGTACCCCCTTCTTTGTTGATGTAAGCTACAACTGTGGAATTGTTGCACCTTAACAGAACTCTCTTCCCACTGACATGAGGTAGCAGTTGAACAAGAGCTAGCTGGACTGCTTTTAGCTCCAGCCAATTGATGTGGTTCTTTACTTGGAGATCGTCCCAAACTCCTGCTACCTGATGAAAGTTCAAGTGAGCTCTCCAGCCCCTTTCTGAGGCATCTGTCCAAAGAACTAGAGGCTCTGCATGATGAAGCTGTACCCCTTTGAAAAAATTCTCCCTCCTTGTCCACCATACAAGAAACTGTTTATGGGGATCATCTTCTTGATATTGTCCGTCCGAGGGACCCACCATGACCGAAGGTAGAACTGGATAGGCCTCATGTGCAACCGGGTCCAGGGGATCAGATCTATACATGCCGCCATAAGACCTAGAATTCTGAGAAACCTGTGAGCTTGGCAGAACCTTGCCTCCAAGATACAATTTATTTGTAGTACCAGATTCTGGAATCTCTCCTCTGAAGGATAAATTATTCCTTCTTTCAAATTGAAGAGAGCCCCTAGATAATTTGCCTTTTGAGATGGAATCAGTTGAGATTTTTGGTAGTTTAGGAACAATCCCAAATCCCAGAGAAGGTCCCACATTAATTTTACTTGTCGATTGAGAATGTGTTGATCCTGACTTCTGATTAACCAGTCGTTCAGGTACATGAAAATATGTATTTGACGGGACATGAGAAATCCCCCCAGTGCTGACATCATTTTTGTGAACACTCTGGGGGCTATTGCAAGACCAAAGGGCATAGCTTTGAATTGGTAGTGCCTCCCCTGAAAATGAAACCGCAGAAACTGCCGGTGGCCTGGGAAAATGGGAACATGGAAGTAAGCACCCTTTAGGTCCACCGTTATTATCCAATCGCCTTTCCTCAAGGCCCGACGAATAGTCCTGAAAGTTTCCATCTTGAAATGGGGAACCACCAGATGGGAATTTATCCCTCTCAAATTTAGAATGGGACGGAACCCTCCGTCCTTCTTTGGAACTAAAAAGAAGGTGCTGTAACACTCCTGACCCCACTGGGTTCTGGGGACTAACTCTATTGCTTGTTTTCCTAACAAGTCTCTTATTTCTTCTGAAATAACGTCTCTCTGGTAAGACGAACTGAATGCGGTCTTTTTTTTACACCGCTTCGCCTCGGTGCTGAAGCAAACTGAAGTTTTAGCCCTTCCCGGACTATGTTCAAAATCTAGCGGTCGGAAGTAATCTTCTTCCAACCCTGTAAAAATCCTGCTAGTCGTCCCCCGACCGGCTCGGATTGAGGAAATACACAGCTTATTGTCGTTGGGGACGAAACCCCAACGACTTCTGAAACCTGGATTTCTGAAACCCCGACTGCTCCTTTGTCCAGGTCGAAGCACTTTGTCCTCTCCCCTGTTTAAAGTTAGAGCCTTCCTGCTTCAGCCTTTTCTGCCCAAAACCCGAAGAGTTAGCGTAATTCGTTTTCTTAGGGCTCTCCAACTTCCGCTTCGCTCCCAAAAAATTCTTCCGGACGTGCTGTGTCTCCCTAGCGTTTCTAAGGTTCTCTGCACTACTATGCAAAACCTCGAAAAACCTTCCAGAAAACAGTTTGGGACCTACAGTAGGTAGATGTGAAAGTTTATTTTCTGTGGCTTTATTCTTACAAGCCATGTCCCTTAAATAAAGACTGCGCCTTGATGACACAGAACCCAAAATAATTCTGGACGTGACATCGGCCATGGATTGAAATAATTGGGATAGGGCCTGCAGGGCTTCTTGTCTATCTGCCACTGAACCCGACGCGTCAGTATAAGAAGTAATTAATGAGCCATACGATATTTGCCTAAGCAAAAGTCGAGCACTCGAATCCAGCTTCTTAAGGCACAAATTAGCAGAATCCGCAGATTTGCTAGAAAATCTATACTGAGCGCCGCGAATAAAGTCTTTTCCGCTAGAAGGCGCCATAATACCCTCTTCGATGTTCTTGTCAAGCCGGGGGGGGGGCAGAACTGGGTAAAGTGGTCATTAACCACCATATATTTCTGATCCTCTGAGGATCGAAAACATTTTATTTTCCCCCTAGTCTGATATTCAGAATCGACCTCTTCCAGTGCTCTAATAACGGACCCATCTAATGGCAGACTAATAGCCTCCTTAACTCTCGGAGCCAACAAGTGATCCGCTATATATGATTTGAAATCAGAGTCTTTGTTCCTCTCAACACAAGGAATATCTAGTTTCGAAGCGACCTTCGAAATAAAGGCATTCCACTCCACATTACGAGTTTTAATCTCGCTTTCCAAAATCTGCTCGCTATCAGCTTCAGAGCAATGACTGAAAATCTCAGCCTCCCCCTCCGAATCAGAGAAATCATTATTATACCTGGTCGCTGCAGGACCATCAATGGCGTCTAACTTTCCCGCCAATGGCTCCTTCATACGAGCCTCTCTCACTTGGCTCTCGTATAAATTAAACATAAGTTTAATTCTATTATCTATCAAGCTGTTTAAATTCTTACATCCTTCTACATCAGGCAGGAACCTGGAAGGGTAAGCGTTTTTAGGGTCGCCTCCCTGTTTTTCCGAAACTGATTCGAATGGGGCTTTTTTTATTTTCTGCTTTTCCGATGGCGACGGAAGCTGGAACTTCGTCAGGAAAGTCTTATTTGAACTTTCGTGATTGTAGTAACAATCCAGTTCATTTTCTCTCAGAGGAGAATGGACGTCAAATTCTCCGGCATTCTGATCCACAGAAACATCTGAAAAAAGCTGTAGCTTTGCTTCTGTAACTTTCTCCATTATTTATATAACACTTTTTTTTTTTAAAGAAATTCAAAATCCAAAAGAAAAACGACTTCAGTTTATTAACTGAATAAAAGGAGAAAAAGGCCAAAAATACTGACTCACCAATTTCTTTCCTTAATATTATTTCTCACTTCTCTCGGTATGGTTAAAAAAAAAAAAAATTTATAGGTAAATCCGTGGTGTTAATGGAAACTTTACATTTGAATGTTTACCCTTTTTGATGATATCCATTAACACCACGGATTTACCTATAAAATTGATATTATTTTTAATACAGACAGCACAATTTTTTTTTTTTTTTTGATTAATTCCAACGTTTGACTAGCAGTGTTCTGTTTTTACTAACGGTCTTTTTCCCGTCTTATATTTTTGTTGATGACCGACCCACGTGCGGTTGATACATTATAATGCAATAGGGTCCTCATATTAGTTGAGGATGGGCCGAGTGTTGCTTTTTAAACCGTCAAGAGAATTAGGCCCCGAAACGGTTTGCACACTTTCTCTTCTGATGAGCCTATTTCAGTTGTAAACATCGTTTGTTTTTTCATTATATCTTATTCATACTGTCGGATTAATTTCCATTTTATTTTCACATACTTGTCCATGAAAAAACTTTACATTTGAATGTTTACCCTTTTTGATGATATCCATTAACACCACGGATTTACCTATAAATGTGGGCTACTTATTTTACAGTTGGATTGTATTACAATAATTTTGATATTCTATATACACTTTTTATACATATTTTACACTTTTCTATGACTTTACATCAGACTTTTTTGAGTCTTATTTCATTACTATAATGCTTCTGATTATTTTCAAAATTGAAAATGAGATTCATTTTATTTTTAAATAAAATTCATTTTATTTTTAAATAAAATTGATATTATTTTTAATACAGACAGCACAAATTTTTTTTTTTTTTTTTTGATTAATTCCAACGTTTGACTAGCAGCGTTCTGTTTTTACTAACGGTCTTTTTCCCGTCTTATATTTTTGTTGATGACCGACCCACGTGCGGTTGATACATTATAATGCAATAGGGTCCTCATATTAGTTGAGGATGGGCCGAGTGTTGCTTTTTAAACCGTCAAGAGAATTAGGCCCCAAAACGGTTTGCACACTTTCTCTTCTGATGTGCCTATTTCAGTTGTAAACATCGTTTGTTTTTTTCATTATATCTTATTCATATATATATATATAATAATTAATCCACATACACGTGTTTCGGGGTATCACTCTTCATCAGTGTGGTTATACCGTTTAACAGCTACCTCTGGCCGTGTTCGAGACCCGAATGAACTTTTGTTCGCCAACCCTCTTACCCGTGCGGCCAGAGGCAGCTGTCAAATATAGGAGAATATTTAATCGCTACATTTCTAAGCGGAAATGAATTCACTAGAGGCCTCAAACATATGTAAACATAGCGAGGCTTAGATGTGCGCCAAATACGGTGAATTTTGCAATTAAATCCCTTCTAATTAAAGCGCTCGACCAAATTATCAAGCAATGAGGTGAGAATGACTTCCCTATATATATATATATGTTTTTTTATAGATTTTTGGAACATTGTATGTATGTGTAAAATATAAATTTGAAGGCAATTTACAATGCAATGTAATAGGTGTTAAATGATGTTTATTTACCTAAATATTTTCGAGAAAATCTCATCATCAGAGGCAGAAGCATCCGTGTGTTTTTTTTTTTTAAGCACCGAGCCGGCGTAATCTTCTGTTGTTATTAAGCTGGAGGAACGCCAGATGTTTGAAATATTCGGGATTTTCCGTGATGGCATGTCGGACTGTTGTTTCAGGTGAGGTTTATTCTCTTCCGTTGGAGCAAATGGAATATTGTCCAATTTTGCTGGAACGGCTGTCATTGGAGAACATCTACACGGAGCTTTTCAATTATCACTAGTAACGACGCTTTGCTTCGACGGTGGGCTTGAATAGTTGGACGATCATATGCATAGGTCCTTTATAGCTGATTCAGACAGGTAGAACCCAGATGTATTTTCAGACACGTATATCATTTGGTAAGTCTCCCGTGATCCACCTCTGATTCTGGCGAATATTACACCCTTTATTTGTAATGAAGCCTCTGTAATGCCTCGGATTCGGTGTCTAGTTGGCACCAGGTATCTATCTGGGCAACCTAGAACTTTCTGTAATTCCGGTTCACTATAAGCATGTTTGTGTCCCAGTATCAGCTACGACAATAATTCGGTGGGTGCGGAGACTAGATACTCTCTTGGACGCATATCCGAACTCAGTATGGGCTTCAGGTATCAAAGTAATCTCTATTGTCAGGGATGGTGGTGGATCCGGAGGTCCCCTTTGAAACCGGTTTTCGTTCCAAATGAGATGAGGAACGGCAATCGCCTGAGCCGGGTTGACTTTACCCCTCCGTTTCCTTTGTGTAATTTGACACGCCATCCCGCTGAAACCATCTGTGTACCCCTTATTGGAAAGGATGCAAGATTCTTCTTTTGACCTGGTCGTTGTTGCTTCTGCTAATATCTTACTCTGGTGTTCGACATTAGCAAGCCCTGTCACCATCTGTCCGGCCACCTTGTCACTAGAATAATTTACTTGCCAACTACAATTTATTCCGTTGGGGCAAGTGACTACTGCTCAGAGTCGGGCTAAAAAGTGCGTAATCGTTTCGCCGTCCTCTTGTCTCATTGAATGACATTCCTGTCTGTATACTTTCTTATGCAAGCCTCTGACCGTTATCAGCTTTATCTGCTGCAACAGCTGTTCCTCTGCGGCGTTGAGTGTTTCTGCATGAGATCGAATAACATCCTATTTATTTCTGGGGTACATGTTATTCTAAGCTCATTTCGGCTTACCACCGGGTCCGTCAGCTCGCACATTTCTTTGTACCGGTTCCATGTGTCTATGAACACCGCCCAGTCACCGTCGGTTGAGTGTAGCGCTATTACGGGTCGTTCTAGTTTTTTACCGTAAGACTTGTTTGGCTGTTTATAAAGTAATTCCTTACGTAGTGCATTATTTTCTCTTTGCAATTCCACCAGTTGCTGCGTGAACTGTAGACACTGTTGGCCCACGACTTCCTTAGTCTCTATACCTCGAGTTGAGTGTCAATTATTCTTAGCAAAAGAAAATCCTATCGGCTCCGCCATGTAAAGTGTCTGACTGTAAGTCGTTATTTGAAGTGAGCACACTCGTGCACTCACTCAAATTTCTTTATTTATTCTGGAGTGAGATACAACGAGTGTGTCACAACTCGGCATATAGCCGGAAGTTTTAATTTGGGGGGAAGGGTGACAAAACTGGTCATACCTCTACATGGATCTATCTAACTAGGTTCACTCGCCAACCGATCCATTCAAAAATAAAATCTTGCATTCTTTCCTTGCATAGCCTACTTTCACCAAAATAGCTCTTTCGCTTTATGGCTTTACCCTACTTAAAATTATCCCAATTTTCGGATGGTTTTGATTTTTAAGCACATAGTTTGTGCTTCGAATGATTTACGGGAGATGGAGGGGGTAGGGTAAAATCGAAAAAAAAACCCAAGAAACTGAAAAACGTAACAAAAAATAAAATTGTGGGCCATTTTGGTTGCCCCCTTGTCTCAGCTAGTGTGTAGGCCCGCCGACTGTCTTCCAATTTTTACGTTTCGAAAGCAGGCCGTTCAGTGCCTCTAATATGAAAATGGGTGTCCTTAGTGGGTGGTTGGTAAAAAATTGGGGTTTGTCTGTAGGTCAGGCGGGTTATTAAAAAAGCTGTCTCTCTCGGAAAAATTGTACTAGGGTAAGCCGGATGGGTTTAGGCAAAAACTTTGGCTTGGGGTCCTGGATGTGTCCTACGTGAAAAAACTGGGGTTGATGATCATTCAGCCACCTAACTAAGAGGATTTATGGTGTATGCAGTTTTTGGCTTTGTCATATTATGTCTTTTGGTTTTGTTTTGTTTATTTTAAAAACTTTGGTCGTCTATCTAAGGGATGGGGTCTCGAACATGCCTGTAATCATCTAAGCCCTCCCACCTTTCTTCAGCAATGTGATCTCACCCTTGGTTATTCGTTTTGGGATTGCTCCCAAGGCAAACCAATTGTTGACAACATCCGTCAGAATAGGGAAAAATGTGCGACATCCTCAAGTACAATTCGTAGGGTAAACCATCCAGTCCCGGAGCTTTGTTGAGGCCGACCTGCTTCAACGCATAACGGACTTGTCTCCGAATTATATTTGATAGTGAAGTCCCTAATCCTAAACTTATGGTCAGCCCACCATCTATTCCCAATAACCGTACCCACTAACGCCCGCTGAATAAGTAAAGCCAGCCTCTCACGATAGTCACGTATCCCAAATACGGAGGTATTTAACTTCCAGTAAGATACTAGCCTAGGCCTATCGCTTAAGCGAAGAGTGACAATAAGAAATTTATGGTCACTCTTCGCGTATAATCTAAAATGGACAATCTAAAATGTCGACGTCAGATCTCCTAACTAACACTCTGTCCAGATAGGTTTTAATTGGAGCAGAGGGTGAGCTATTCGTCCATGTCCACATCTCCCTCCCTGGGTGATCCACATGAGACCTGTCGACCAGATCGAACTGGGCCATCAGATCGCGCATGCTGCTTTCACACACATCCGACCCGATAGCCCCCCCCATCCCATCCGGTCTAATTTGGGATCAAGGATCGCATTCCAATCTCCTATCAAAACTATCAGTCCCGGATACGCCATGTACGGCTTTAACTGCCGAAAAAAGAATTTCCTTTCTACAGCGATATTAGGCGCATAAACCGTGATTACCCGGAACTATCGGCAATACCGTCCACAATCAGCCTGTCACTTGTGCCAGCATAAACAACGTCAGTCACCGCCCCCAGACTGCTTTTAACTAGCTTTGATACACTTCGACTGCTTGAATCACCGTATGCCGAATAGACCTCATAGAAATGATTACCATCCAACACCCGGCCATCCAAGTTTGAAACAAAGTGCGTCTCCTAGACCGCGGCGACATCCACGCCGAGAGACTTGAGTTCTTCCCTCAAATGACTAGAGTTTGACGGGTCCCGTTTAAACTTACAAGAAGAAGAGACATTGATACTTACCTTAATCAGTGTCCACTACTGGCAGGAAGTCCTTCCAGGTAAGGAAGCCGGCGGTTTGGCCAAGACTATCCTTGCTCAATTCATTGATAATGGTATCTGGCCTGGTGATACCCCGACATCGTGGAGACACTCTATTTTTATCGCCCTGTAAAAAGAAGGGTGCATAAAAATAGGGACGCTCCCCTCACATTTTGGTTTCATTTGTTTTGTCTTGGCATGCAACCTGTTGATTAGCGTTACACCCAGAAAGGCCATTCTCGGCCGCCATACATTTACTGCACAGTCACTGCACGGTCCCGGAGGACGAACGTAGTTACAAGAGGTGCATCCCTAAAGTTTACAGATTTTTGTTTGTAGATTTCCCATCCACGAAGTGTAGTTGCAAGAGTGGAGACCACGCTCTTTTTTGTTGAACGTTTAGAGATTTGTTTATCTACTCGGGCTTCACTCTGCACAAGTTCTCCGGAAACAAATCCCGTTTCCTACTCCGTGAATTGGTCTGTCCCTCGGGTGATCTTGATTCTGATGTGTTTCTTGATCTAGATGATGATGGAGATGGAGATGGTGATGTTTTGGATCTCTTTTCTCCAGATTGATGCTGTGTAATATGTTGTGATGTATGTTTTTCTGATGTATGGTGTGATTCATGTTATTTTTGTTGTGGTTGAGGGGGAGTAAATTTAGGAATTGGTGCATTATTTTCACAGGGCTGGGATGAAGGTGTAGGGGATTGGGTGGTTTTTCAATTTTTTGGATGTTTGTAGTGGACTCTGACACTGTGTTCGTGTCTAGGTCAATGGTCTGGGATTTCTTTTTTCTTTCGGCTGACCGCTATTATACGGTCAGCCTTGTCCTCCTCAACCTCCAGGCGTCTTTTTACCCCAGCGCTAGCAAGCTCTACAAGGTCCATTGGAATGGCTATTTGACTAGCCAATGGAGCTGGCTTGTTTGGGGGGTTCTTATTGGGCGAGGCCTTTGGAGAAGGCTTCGCAGTATTTTTGTGGAAGGTATTTCCTTCTCTGCCTTTTCAGAAGGCTCTTGCTCGGCCTTTTTTGAAGGCTCTGGTGTGTTTTTGACGGGAGAGTTAAAAGTGCCTGAGACGTAGGAGGTTTTTCTCCCTTTTCTTTTCACCTCAGACCTGCCTCTGGTGTAGTTGTGGTTTATGGTGCTGCTCCTAATGATGGTGCTGTTGCGGGAGTTTTTGTTGTTTTGTGTGGGCAGTCCTTAGACGTATGACCTTGTTGCCGGCAATTCAAGCAGTGAGACTTACGACCCTCTACCACAACCGAGATGTGTTGCTCTCGGAATGTATAACTGTCCGGGGTGTTTTTAAATCCATCCCTTTTTAGATTTAGCAAGAAGACGAACTCTCCCATTTTCATTCCCCTCTCGATGGTGGAGCTTGTGGGTTTTGCGATAGAGGTTTTTGGTCGCAAACCTCACTGCCTCGGCCTTGCTAGGGAGTAGGACGTCCCACGTGGCGAATCTTCTCCTGCTAATGTGTTGAACTGGGATTTTATTTGCCAGTAGGACATCCAATACGATATCTTTTTTTAGGCTGGTGAGTTTCCCTGAGACCGCCTCCGTTGTTATAAAAGAGAGGATCTGCGGCTCCAAGTCCTCCACTGCCTGGGGAAGGGGTTTAATGTCAGTCACTTCCACCAGGTTTTTGTACTTATTGGCCCAGTTGTCCCTTTGGAGCTCTGGATCCTTCTTAAATTCGTCTTTCTGAGGCGGTCTCCAGATGTTTTTCTTTGCCTGTTCAGGGGCTTTTGTTGGTACCTGGGTCTTTTGTTTTTCGGGCAATAGTTCTTGAAGGGAACTTGGAAGGGTTGGCCAGGTCGGAATGTCTTTAGAAGTTCCAGATGTTTCGTTATGCCTTCTTTTACCCTTTAAGGGGCCCTTTCCTTCGGGTATTGCCTCCGCCCGGTATGGGTTGACATTGGTACACTTCTAGTTATTTGTTTGGGGGTGGGTGCGACCTCTGTCCGGGCTGAGCCAGCATCACACATCGCCCCACGTCTAAGGACTGTCCCAGTTATCTGGGGTTATGAGTTGGTTGCCTCCTTTTCGGCCTTAGGAGGTTTTGTCGGGGGTTGGCCCCTTCTGGGACGGACATGACCCTGTCCATTGCGGGTACCGTGGAGAGGGCTTTGGTCGTGCCTTTCCTTCTCTCTCCTTGATTTGCGTCCGGCTGAACGTTTTGACACCTGGCCGTCTGTTTCAACCGTAAAAAGGGGAATACGGACAGAAATGCCCAACCCGCAGTCAGACACTTCTAACTAAACAGAGGCCAATTGGGAGAAAGTTGTGTTAATAATAATGCACGACATGGGCAGAGGTTAAAGTGGAAAAATGCCCAAAGGGGCTAAAACGTTCAAAGTGAAGCTGGTCCAGAGTAGTGACACAGGTGCCAACAGTGAAGGAAGAGGTAAAAAAGAAGACTGCAGCTACGCACGAAGAAGCGAATTTTTCCTTACCTGTTGAGGTTTGGAAAAAAAGTAGGCCTTAAACCATACGTTCTACAGGTCTGGTGGTGTGTGAAGCGACCCTACACCAAAAACTTCTTGATAAAAGAATTCTGAAAAACAGATACTACACTTTGATCAAAAGACCAAAAGTCATGTGAATTGGAGACGATTTAACGTGTATGACTAGGTCGTACTCTGCCAGGCTTCGAGGAAGCCTTCTTATATCTGTTCTCCCCCATGCCTCACCCGTGCATGGTTGATTCTACTATTGACGGTGAGTGTCCAAGGGCGTCCCACTCCAATATATGTTCCGTCATACTACTTATATATATATATATATATATATATATATATATATATATATATATATATATATATACACTCGTGAACAGAAAAAATGGGCCAAGATTGAAAGAAGGAAGAAAATAGATTTTTCGATATTTTTCAGGAATTTACTTAAATTTAACTGCAAATTCCTATTTTTCAGATCATTATTATTACAGTATATAATAATTTAGTGGTAAAAATGAGTCCTAAAATGTAAGACTGCATCTGGGCGAGGATATGAAAAACCGAATTGCAGGATTAAGGCAGTCTAATATGACTTACAAGCAGATTTTCGATATTTTGAAAAAAGAAAATGTGACAACATCTCTCTCTGTGAAGCGAATTGGTCAAAGGTTCGAAATCGAGGGTTCAGTAAAAAGGAAATCTGGATCTGGTCGCCCTAGAGCATCCACTGTGAAGGACGACCACAGGCTTAAAATGACTGTTTTGAAGGACCGAAAGAAAACATGTTGACCATAGCAAACAATTCAAAACAGCGGATGGAAATTCTATTTCTAGAATGACAATATCTAGACGATTGAAGGAAATGGGATTTTCTTCAAAAAGGTGCGCAAAGAAGCCGTTATTATCTAAGAAGAACATCAATGAACATCAAGAAAGACATTTGTCTCGTGTTATGGAAAGAAAGATACAGAATGGTTTAGGAATGTTTTCTGGTCCGGTGAATCAAGATTTTGTCTTTTTAGTGATGCTCCCGAACGCTGCATTCGAAGATCCGGAGAAAGATTATCGCCAAGTTGCATAAAAACGACAGTGAAACACGGGATGGAGGGATAATGGTATGGGGAACTTTTAATGCCGCAGGAGTTGGGGAACTTATTAGATGTGAAGCGTCAATCAATGCAAAGGAATACATTCGAATATTAGAAACAGGACTGTTTCTAAGTATCCAGAAGCTGGGAGTATCCCATAACATTATTTTTCAACAAGATAATACACTTGCACACACCGCTAAAGTCACTAAGAAATGGCTTGCCGATAATTCAATTGATGTGGTGTTTTGGCCTGGCCAAAGCCCCGATTTAAACCCAATCGAGAATATTTGGGCCATATCTCGTGTATTGGCTGGAAGAACTTTTTCGAACAAAGAAAAACTGTGGGAAGCTCTGCAAAATGAATGGAATAGCATCCCCTCTTCACAGTGTTCCAAGTTGTTTGAGAGCATGGTTAAAAGGATTAATCTTTTAAAGAAATCAAAGGGGAAAGCGATTCCATACTAAGCATTTATTAAAGTAAATGTCTTGTTCTGTGTATATAAGACTCGTTTTTGTTTTTTGTTCAATTGTATTTTGTTTAATTTAGCTTTTTGTACAATAAAATGTATAATACTTGCTTGGCCCAATTATTTTGTTCACGTGTGTATATATATATATGAGAGTACACAGTTTGTTTGAGATGGCGATAGCTGACAATTTTTGGGAGAATATGTGCTTAATTGAAGTCAGACCTAATTTGAAAATTAATTTGTTGATAATTAATGAATTAAGCGAATATATCTGTTCAAATGTAAGGCGTAAACAAATCGAGAAAAAGTCGAAATGTACATACAGAGATCGACTTTTTTTCGATTTGAACAGATATATTCGCCTAATTCATTAATTATCAACTAATTAATTTTCAAATTAGGTATGACTTCAATTAAGCACATATTCATTAATTATCAACTAATTAATTTTCAAATTAGGTAAGACTTCAATTAAGCCCATATTCTCCCATATATATATATATATATATATATATATATATATATATATATATATATATATATGTGTGTGTGTGTGTGTGTGTGTGTGTGTGTGTGGTCAATTTAATTAGAACTGTTTTTTAGAGTATATTTTGATTTGCTTGCATATTGCAAATATTTATTATAACTTAAATAAACGTTATTCTAATTTTCATTTCATTCAATTCTATTTCATTTTTGCAAGTGAATGACACCTTTAAGACTATGCTTTCCTTTGAGTGTAGATGTTTCAACTAATATCTATTTTGAATCCACAGATGAACTTAATAAATAATATTATTTTTTAACATTATTATTATTATTATTATTATTATTATTATTATTATTATTATTATTATTATTATTATTATTATTATTATATCTTGAAACGGACCTCTTAATGTATCTATTCTCTGTATAATTAATTTAATTAAGCTTAATTCAATAAAATATTTCATTATAAAGATGAATTAAATAATGAAGTGTGGCTGTTAAATGTGACAATTCATATTCTCAATTGGGCATAAACCTGATTGCATAGTGTTGTTATAATAAATCCATTTCTTCTACTTCTTTCTCTCTCCCGCATATATCTCCTTCTACACCCTCCTTTCTGGTTTCTATCACTACCTCCTCCCCTTTTTCCTTTTTCATTCCTTTCATTAATATCCGTACTTACTATTTTCCTTCATAGTCTTCCAATTTTCTTTTTTTACGGTCTCTGCAACGTCATATATATATATATATATATAATATATATATATATATATATATATATATATATATATATCATAAAACGCACAAAGTTTACCTACTGCTCCAGTTTTATAGAAAGGAGAAAAAGTGTAAATAAGGAAGTAATTATTTTCTCGCTTGAATATTTTCATAAAAATAATTTTACTATTAGTCCCGTGACACAGTCATTTGGCCGATATATCTTTAAAAATCTCGTCACCTGTTGAAATATGTCACGGGATCTCAACCAGTCTTGCGATCAACACATATTTGTTAGATCTGAATTAGTATATATTTATAACCTAATTTAAACTAGTTAAGTAGTACATTTGTTCTTGTGTCTGCATTTAGATGCGAACTGATTGTTTATTCAACGACTTACTTTAAAATATACAGTTGGTTGTATGTATGGTTAGAGCTGTAAGAAATGGATTCGTCGGCCTCAGTTCAAATCCTATCTATCACATAGCGCTAATACTCTTTGGAAAGGTATGTATCCAACATCTCCGTCTAGCTATGGGTAAATAGCGGGGCAGACTGAGCACTTTAACCTTGGTTAGGTAACCAGTCTATGAGATGCAAAACTCTGAATTCCAATCTGTTAAACTCCGCTTAAAAAATTTACATTGTGTAACATCCTGCTCATGCGGAGGTGTTGGTATATATATATATATATATATATATATATATATATATATATATATATATATATATATAATCATTCCTTTGTACAGAATAAATATGATATTGGAACAAATAGTAGAATTGTCTTGCTATTGAGATTGGGGTCGAGGCTTCCCATGTCACGCGACAGTTCAAGCGTATAGCGCTTTCTCTTTCAACGACACACCTTAGAACGAAGCAGATGTGGGTCTCCCGCCCCGTTACTGAATTATCGGAGCTCCCAAACCAAAGAAAAACTTTGAAACAGCTTTGTGTCCTTTTTTAGTTTGGGACTGAAACGTGTTTTTTTTTTATGTTAAAGTAATTAAATGATTTTATCGTTTATATATTGACTTTGTCTTTTCCCTACAGAATATTCAGTGTTAGGTTATCATATATGATAGGGTTATGTTTTTACATACACACAAAATATGGAACACTGAATGAAATTGAAAGACCGGGTTGTTGGAAATTAACAAGGTTTTATTTCACACAGGGTAGAGAATGCTTCTACCCTAAAGGTGACTCAATTAGCTCAATCGTGTTGTGCATGCATCTGTCCAGCACGAACCCCAATCCAAAAGTTTCATGGCGGAAACCCCACTTCTGGGTTCCACTCAAACCCTACTGATCAAGGGGAGTAACTCTAGATTTCATTAGGTCTAGGACCTAACAGATATCCTTATGCATTAGAAGGAATGTGAGTGTTAGATTCTAAATAATACCCCGTTAATTCTTATAGCGAGAACAATTCCCGATAAACAAACTTAACAGAAGAAAATACAAGGATGACATAAAATACAGAGAAGAGCTCATACAGAGTTTTAACTGCGAAATCTCTTCATAGGAAATGGGCTTTAATAGAGACAATCTTTAGTCCTTGATATGTAGCTGGTAGAAAAGGAAAGTGTTTTTATCATTGCTGTAATATTGACCCATGTGTTTTGGTTTATTTCGATTCTTTCTATGATAGTAAAATGTGCATCTGTTAAAATCGTAACAGTTTAATCGGAAATGTTGTTCTACAACTACTAGTTTATTGTTACCCACAATTTAAGAATAAATCACAAGGTAATTCAGATTTGAATTAAATATTTTGAATTAAAAAAAGAGTCGAATTATTTAGGTCTAAATAATGGCTTAACTACTTTATATAATCGCAAACTTCACATTATGTTTATATATGACAGCAACATGAATATATATATATATATATATATATATATATATATATATATATATATATATATATATACGATCTTTCTGTAATTCTTCACCCTCTTCCTCCCTTATTCTTGTTCTCATCCTCCCTGTTCTTTTTTTCTTCTTCCAGTTGTCTTAACACGTTCTTTTTCTTTTCCAATCCTATCATTTCCTTTATACTTTTAAAACGGCCTCTTTCTTTTATCCTTATTCTTTTTTCATCTCTTCTCTAGGTTGTTCATCTCTTTTCAACATCCGTCTCTCTTTCCTCTTAACTTCCTCTTTCAAGTTTCTACTTTTTTTTCCTCATTTTCTCCTTCCTGCTTTGTTTTTTTTTTTTGTGCACAATCTGCAACTCATGTTGCATAACCTGACACGTCACAGTTTTCTTATTTCAAACTTGACAATAATTCTGTTCTAACAACAAAGTGTTACATAATTATTAGATTCTTAATATTTATGTACAGTAGTGTAGAAATCAAAACGGCTGTTATAAGTTGCAGCCGGATGAGTGACAAGGCTTGACCTCATCCTGCTCCTTCTGGTGGATACCGTGAGAATCGGTGGATAAGGCCCTCTTCCGGTTTAGATTAGAAATAGATTTTTCGTCAGTCAGCCAAAAATCACGACGGTGGTGAGTCGTGTTATGCACGCTCCGAATCGATCTGCGAAGGTATTCTGGTGGGGATTTCGAAATAAAATGTGATCTAAGTAAATCGAAGTCTTGTGTTATTATCTAAAAACTACCAATGACACAGGGCTTCTGATAAAGAGAAATCCCCAATGGAAGACCAGACACGAAGTCCCCAAGACGAAGTCCAGACGCTAGAAGAGACACTAGAAGAAGAATAGAAGTAAGTAAGGAAAGAGATATGCAACAAAAGAAGAAATGAACTAGCAGCACCCGTCGATATACAACACTATGATAATTTAATCATTACAACATTGGATATGTTTACTTAAGAGCTATTGCAAAATAGTTCAATAAGTAAAAAGCGTAATAATCTTGATTTCTCTCTCCCCCACTCTCTCTCCCCCTCTCTCTCTCTCTCTCTCTCTTGCACTCTTTTTTTTTGTTTCATCTTTCCATGTATGGTCAAGCTGGTCCAGTATCCGCGCAAAGCTGGTCGATGTAGATCTTAGCTGGACGGCCTATACTTACATATGCAGGTTTCCACAGGAGAAAGTCACTTATGAGTTCGCCATTGTTTCTCTAGCAATGTCCAGCAAGTCTTGTTCGTCTTACGCTGATAGTTTTTATGATAGGGGGCAAGTGGCTGTACAGTTGCTTTATTGCTATGCATTTTCACCGGCGATGAATAAGCACCTGAATGGCATGCTTGTAAGATGATCGCTCTGAAAATAATGTCACATATTTATGTTTAATTCTAATTGATTTTCAATAATGTATGACAATAAAAAGAATAAATGAAATATGCTAAAACCCAAGCCAATTATTCAACATCATACAGAAGTAATTTTACTCCTCTGAAAGACATCATGCCTTACTTAATGAAACTTAGGATGTACTTACCCAACCCGTCAACTAAGGGTACGATGCTACACAATATCAATTTTAAGGTAGTGGGGCTGGTTTCGTTTCTTTCCTTTTCCTAGGTCAGTTGCCTTACTAATAATAAATACCCTAGCCTGTCCTACAGTTTACTCATAACTTCGATGGGAAGAGATTGGTTCATGCCTCTTCCAACACAATATTAATTTTTAAGCAGAGTAGAGCTGGTTTGAATTTAGATTCTTTCCTTCTCCTAGGTTAGTTTCCTTACCAAGGATGTATAGAATTTAATCTGTCTTACTGCTGCGTAGCCCTTCTTCGCTACTCTGAATCGTATACGTTGCTGGTATACTGCGGGTCTCGTCACTAACCCTAGACGATATATGTAGTGGTCGCTTAATGAAATCACAAGGCATGCTGTATCTAGTAGGAGATTGAACTTTTTATTTCTTTTTATTCCCTCGTGGTGCATGTGAGTGGTGAGCGTTGACAATGGGAACTACTACTACTACTACTACTGTTGGGATCTGGCGATGTTGAGGTAAAGGGGTGGCTGGTGGCGTCTCACCACTCTTAGCCGTGGCGGTGGGTGACCGCGTCGGTCACTCCGTTCTCCGTCCGCCGTCTCTCTGGGGTCTGTTCACTACTGACCGCTGACTGTCTTTTGTATATCTCAAAACACCTACGCGCCTCCTTTGTTCGAGTTTTATCAACGATCAAATCTATTTCTGGCATCTTAACCCCTTTGTCATTTTTGTCGTCTTTTCTTTGCTTTGTTTAATCTAACCGGAAATTCCTATTTCCGTTTATACAATATCCAACATACTCATACCTGGGATTGGAGGAGATGAGTTAATGCCTTTTTCAAGATTATTACGTGAAGTGAAATAGGACCGTCACGTAAGTGCGCCACCTAGACTTAGTGTAAACATAAGTACATGTATAAAACTAGCTTAAAAGGTGGCAATTATGCTGGCTCCTGCGAATATCTTTTGATTCGACATTCGGCCCAACAATGACACTTTATGCATTGAGCACAGATGAAATCTTATTTGACAATATTATTTCATCGTGCAAAAGAATTGTCGCAAAAAATCACGTAAAAATCGCTGCAGGCAATTGCAGTATATGTACATATCAAGGCGGCTCGTGAAATTAATTAATGGGCGTGCTGTTCAGAAAAAATATATCAATATAGTGTCACACACACACGGCGAAATACAGAGCAAGAAATATCTTTTAAAAATATTTTTTTTTCAGTATATAACGGGGAAAATAGGGGGGGGGGCTATAGATTATCAACCACTAGATGGATAGATATGAAAAGAACGAGATGGATGGATAGATATGTATAGAACGAGATTGATAGATAGATATGTATATAACACTGTAGTAGTGTTATGGACTGATTGGCGATATCTTATTAGATACTTAAAAATAACAATTGAGTCTAGAGTCGTACAAGCGACTTAGATTAGAGTACAAGTCAGTGGTGGGGTAAAGTCAACACTAGATAAAATTAATTACTCTAACAAAGAAATTCTAATGGCTAAAAGTCGGTTGATGGTTGATATAACACAAATGACTTTTTTATACAAATGTTTTCATGTAAATATATATTATCATTCTTGTAAACATCAACACAAGATGAGAAATAATTTTGAACAAAGAAAGCCTAATGGCAGAAATAGGTTAATATAAGGCAAAAGCCTGTTTAATACAAATGTTATATTATCATTTACATGAAGACTCCAAAAGATAGGAACCAATTTATCCAGGCTAAAAGTGGTTGGTATATAAACGAATGTCTGGTTTTTATGACTGCTGACATTCATATCTAATGTTGTTCTTGTGGGGACTGCGTAGGACCAGAAAAATTCATTTAACAAAGACATTTTGAAGATTAAATCTTAAAAGTGTTGATTTAGTGGGAATGATAATTTGGCGAGTGGTCTTAGGCCAATTTCTGGGAATTATCATAGCAACTGACAAGGCAATTTATACAATAATAAAAATATAAGTGCCTCACCAATCAGGAAACCGGGGTAGAGACTTATTGACCCCCCCTCTAAGATGTGTAACCCAGGGCCATGATTTCGATTGGCCATCCAATCAAATGCGACCGCGTGGGTGGGTTTTTGTACACCTCCTGATGTTTACACTGTAGGGCCATTGGTCCGGCATTTCTATTGGCTGGCCAATCAGAGCCCTGGATTCTGGGGTTTGGAGCCCATAAAAGAAGTCCCAAAAGGGTCCCAGGCAGATTGGAGAGCTGGTACTTGACCAGAGTGGAAAGCTGGTACTTGACCAGATTGGAGAGCTGGTTCTTGACCAGATTGGAGAACTGGTCCTTGACCACATTGGATAGCTGGTTCTTGGCCAGATTGATAGCTCCGTCTAACAGTCCTTGCTTTGTCATCTTGTTACTCAAAGTCCTGAATTTGAATCAGAACCCAACATATATCGCCAGTCAGTCCACAAAATTCCGACTCAACTTCAACTCGATACCCCTTTGTGGTTGTACATGATTTTTAATCACTGTATGATTAATACAGGTCTTTTATTGTTAAAAACGCGTTCGTATTAATTGTGGAACAACATTGGTGAATTTGGTCACTTTCAGGTACAGCCCGGAACAAGCACTTCAACTTTCCTGTGGGTCAAAGAACACCCATCGTGTTAGATTCGACGCCGCGACAACATCGTATTACATTTTGTCCCGTGACCAGATCATAATATTACATTTGGCACCCCGACCAACATCGTATTATATGTATAGGACGAGATGGATGGATAGATATGAATAGAACGAGATGCACAGATATGAATAGAACGAGATTGATAGATAGATGTGTATAGGACGAGATGGATAGATAGATATGAATAGAATGAGATGGATAAATAGATATGTATAGAACGAGATTGATAGATAGATGTGTATAGGACGAGATGGATAGATAGATATGAATAGAATGAGATGGATAAATAGATATGTATAGAACGAGATTGATAGATAGATATGTATAGGACGAGATGGATAGATATGTACAGAACGAGATGGATGGATAGATATGAATAGAACGAGATGGGTAGATAGATATGAATAGAACGAAATTGATAGATAGATATGAATGGAACGAGATTGATAGATAGATATGTATAGAACGAGATAGATAGATATGTATAGAACGAGATGGATGGATAGATATGAATACAACGAGATTGATAGATAGATATGTATAGAACGAGGTGGATAGATAGATATGCATAGAACGAGATGCACAGATATGAATAGAACGAGATTGATAGATAGATATGTATAGAACGAGATGGATAGATAGATATGTATAGAACGAGATGGATAAATAGATATGTATAGAACGAGATTGATAAATAGATATGTATAGGACGAGATGGGTGGATATGAATAGAACGAGATGCATAGATAGATATGTATAGAACAGGATTGATAGATAGATATGTATAGAACGAGATGGATAGATAGATATGAACATAGATATTTTGATAGATTAACTACGCTCGCATTTTTATTGATTTTCCTACAGAAAGTGAAATAGAATTCTTTCTGGCGTTATAAATCTGTTGGTTGGTTGATGACAGTATATGCAAATAAACTTAACGACAAGCATCTTGTTTCAAAATGTCTGCGCTCAGGGCAAGCACAATAAGTATCTTGGTGACTTCCGTCTGATATCCTTCTCTCCAAGTGTGTGTGTGTGTGTGTGTGTGTGTGTGTGTGTATTTCATCGACTATTACCTTCATCTTAATTCATTCTGTTCTCACTATCCGCCTCCACATTTTGCTTTAGCTCTTAGTCCAGCATTTTGTTTTTTCTCTTCTTTCTTCTCTTGGTCTCTCGGCGTATTTTTGCACATTGCCGGATGTTGTCGTTCCTCAGGAAGTAGACACTTTTTATTGGGTGTCGACACTTACCCGGATGTCTACCTTAGATATACACGGATAGGAATAGAAACGTTGTCGCCAATCAAGTGCCAGGTGCAACGACATATTTTGGTCTGACACATCATCAATTCAGTTTCGTAATGGGGGAGTCAAAAGTTTTGCAATATTTGTGAAGCACAATTCAGCATGCCTGGATGCTTTAGCCAAAAGTTGTGAACATGCGCTTGATAGAAATGAATTGAATAAGATAGATATGAATAGAATAAGATAGATATGATTAGAATGATATATATATATATATATATATATATATATATATATAGATATGATTAGAATGATATATATATATATATATATATGAATAGAATGATATATATATGAATAGAATGATATATATATATATATATATATATATATATATATATATATATAACCGTCGGTCGCTACCGAGCTAAAGGGCTCACAGAATCTCCGAAATTGGCCGTCAAGATCGGATTTTCTGCATCAACCAAGGATTGCAGGGTCTCTATATTTGCGGGAAGTCTAGCCGAATGCCCCACGTTGTGCTAAGATCTCAAACGACTAGAAATCCGCTATAGAACTGATCTCCGAGGTTTAATGGCGGTCGATTGGTCACATACAGAAAAGAATAACGACTCTTTTTCTTCTTCAAAAATCAACAACATTTATATTAAAAAATACAGGAATACAAATAATTACTTCTCAAGGTTTGTGGGAGTGATGTGCCCGTAATTAAATACTTCTGGTCTTCTGCAAAGTATTGTGCAAAACAGTTCGTAAGTTGACTAAGTTTTCAAAATGGTCTTAGCTGAAGTCAGTTACTCTCGGCTCTCAGTATTGCGTTAATCTTGTCAGCTAGCCCGGTTCTCAAGCACGCCCGGCTTCATTCTCAGCCACCGTTCTCAAGCACACCCGGCTTCATTCTGATCTCTCGTCAAGATCGTCTCAGTTTAAATAATATTTCAATCGGAAATTCTTATTTCCGGTCAGCGTGGAGATATTAGGAATTTTCTTTACTTCCGATTTTCAACAAGAGTTATCTCCATTCTCAAGTAGTAAGGAAACATAAAAACAATAGATTCTCTTTAATTCCGGTTTCTTCATTTTCCGGAAATCTATAAAACAAGATTTATCTTTTCCGCGCGACCAAAGTCTGTTTACATCAAAGACTCGTCTAGGAACGGCTTCTCTCACTTCTGGGAGTTCCGACCTACTTGAGATTTTACTACCGGCCACTATCGCCTCGACTGCCCAGTCGGGGTCATTGCCGGATCGCCCATCTGTTTGTCAGCCGGCGAATTATATTTCCGTTTTTTTTTCTTTCTTTCTTCTAATTTCAAAACCTAGATCAGGTCACATCACTCCCTACGCCTTTTGTCATTTACTTGTAAATGACATATAAACCCACCTACCAACTGGTAAGTTTAAAAACAATTCATGCATAAGGTTTCTACTAATCAGGCAGTAGAAACAGAAAACGTCCCTACTTCTTCCTTGATCATGCAATTGTTGCAGTTCTTTCTCATTTTTTTTTTTGTTCATATTAATTTTCTTTCTACTAATCATGCAGTAGAGTTTTTCTTCTTTTAAATGTTCTTTTTATGCAGTAGGATATAATTCAAACAGAGCTCTCAGCGCTCCTTACCAATTACTCAATCCAATCCGTAGATTATGTTCAGAATATCAACACATGTAATATATGTGTACACACACGCACACATATATTTAGCAACAAGCTTTTGCTTTAACAGCAGCCTTCAGTCCTTCGTCAAGAGTTTTTTTTCTTTGTATCAATCATTGGCAATGGTTCATTTGAGTTTCCCTTGCCTTACACAGAAACACCTAGTGGGTTTCCCTCCTTGCTCTCACACACACCTGCCAGTGCTCTTTTCCTACTTAATACTTTCCTACGTCTTTTCAACAAGAATACTGCTGATAGTATCATCACTATGATCAGCCAAATTCCTATCATAACCGACCAGTTTATCACCATCCCCGACGTTCCCTTCCACACTGAATTCGATGTCCCTACTGAACTTAACTTATCCTGTAACTGGTCTAAATCAATCCTCTCAACTGGCCCTAAAAGCTTAGGTATCTTTCTTAACGTGGCCTCAGAAAATCCTTCACTAGGGTTTTCCACAACTCCACCTAATCGCTAATATTGGTCCCCAATAAGTTAAAAATTGATTCTTTTTTCCCTGAAACTTCTCTTTGTATAACTCTAGTATACACAACTTACGATTATCCATTACATATATGGGACTCACAGAGTCGCAAGTTCCTAAGACATCACTTTTACACCTTATTGCTTCTACCTCTGACAACAGCAGGAATTCTAGTCGAACCGAGCTCAAAACGAGAAATTCAGTTTCAATTTTATATCGAGCAACTGCTCTAAGTGTCTGATCTACCCGGGGTTATGGGAGATGTCAATTCATCACCTGATATCTTTCAAAAATACTATCTCTATCCAGTAGGGGAACGGATAACAATACCAACAGTCTATCATCTTCTAAAACAAGTAACACAGCCCAAGGCACTATAATACATCCACAATTCTTTAGTAGGGTCAACTGGCAATCTCAAATGATGAGAGAGCCCTGCCCGTATACCTACGAGAATACTTCTAAGACGACCAGGGGTTACCATAACTTGTCTGTCACATTCCCCACTTCTCCCAGCAAGGTTTCCATACTACCAATAAGCCAATTTATAGTGCCTCTGTTCTTAGCTAACTCCACCCTTGTCATGTTTAAAATGGATACGCTTTCCTTAGCTACCTGGGCTAACACTTTCTGACCCTCTTTTACATCTTTCAATTTTCTTGTCGCTTTCGGATACTGTTCCGAACAACACACTTAGGGCTTTTCCTGCTATGGGTACCACCGCTCTTTTTGGTCTGGTTTGCAACAACTCTACCCCCTTTCAAATAATTCTGCATTTTCTTCCCACGGTATGCTACCATAGAGGCCTCCTGCTCCAAGAAATCTAACAACCTTAGATACTTATCATCATCCGAAATTCCTCTCAGTGAACTATAATTTTCCTAAGTTCAGCTAATTCTTTTACCAACCTGGTCAATATCTCCACATACAGCCCTAAGTCTATCACTATCAGCCACCTTGATCTGGCTATGATCACCTCACTCGTTTTATTCATCCTTAAAAGAGACGAGTGAGTCTCCTATTTTACTTATAGGTAACCACCACTAGTATTTCTATCAATTCATACAGATATCTATCTCTTCGGTTACCTACCCTAATGCTTGGTGAATTCAGTCTCAAAATATCCGCGAGCACCACCCCCGTATGGGGGCCCTTCCACACGAACGGCAGCACACGCGAACAACCCAAGACATTATTCACTTTTACATTACCTTCCTACCTACTCATTGTTGGGGGCCAGCACTACTCCCCTTGAGGTTTCAACGCCTGTGCTCCCCCTTATCCTCAATTTGAGTGGCAACTCAGGCTCACTCTCTACACTTTCTTCTTTTCCAAGTCTCTCTCGTAGTTGGGAGATAGGAACTACTTCCTCTCCCTCACCTTTACTTGCGACTATCTTTCTGGGCGGACATTTTACATCCTTCTTGGCTAGTATTCCTACTACTTTTTCTTCACCGCCCCCTAGGGACACCTCTACCCCACCCACTGACAACATTGGGGGTTAAACGTCAACTGTGCCCTATTTCGTCCAAGCCAGTCTCTCACTAAAATTATCTCGTTGTGCAAACCAGGCACTACATACAGCTTGTGGTTCTTTTCCACCCCACCTACTCTCAATGGTAGCCATGTCATACCTAACACTGTCAACTTTTCACCACTAGCCTGACTAATACTTAGGTCCGATTTCGTAAATTCCCTCCAGGTCTTCAGGCGATCATAAACGACCCTACTAATCAATGACACGGATGCCCCAGAGTCAATTAAAGCTTCTACTTTAATTTTCCCTAATCTAACTCTACAGGTCAGTTGTTTCTCCCCAGTTAAGAGCGAGAATACCTGAGCCTTTCCTTCTGACTTACGTTTTCTCCAGCCCTGCATCTTTCCAGACCTTGGGACTGGCAACAGATATCCTTCATCATCTGTTCCTACCTCAGAGTCACAACTCTCCGACTCTACCTTACTTTTTCTTGCTATCTTCTTTCCTTTACTCCAGTCCTGTGTCTTTCCAGACATTGGGACTGACAACAGATAATTTGCATTATCCGTTCCTGCCTCCGAGTCACAACTTTCCGACTCTATCTTACTTTCTGTTCCACTAAAACAGTATTTGCTAATGTGGCCCAATCTAAAGCACTTCCAACACTTCGTCTTATTTCTATATCCAGTCCTGTTTTCGTTTCCCATTCGCCTGGGACAGGACTTAACTGATCACAAACCCAGCACTTCCTATGAGGACAGTTGGCAGACATATGGCCTGGTTGTCCACAGTTCCAACATCTAAATCTTATCGTTCTAATTGGGGCCACCCTGGTCCTAATTACTCTGGTTGTTCCATAGGCCTTTCCCTGATTTCTTGGGACAGCTTTGGGACTAGCTACTGGAGATTCTTTAGACTTATCCTTATCTCGTCTATCCCACCCAGCTTCCTGTCTCTTTCTACCTGTCGGACACTCTACGGACCTATGTCCTTCACCCTTACATGTCCAACAAACCATCCTGTTATGTCTCGGTGGGGGATTATGAAATCCACGCCACACTGACCATGTTTCACGCCTGGGGTCTATTTCTTCCTCCCAATCTTCACTTACTTCCTGGAGTATTCTCCGTCCCCCCTTGGACCTGGGACCCTTCTTTCCCAAATATTTTTCCCTCCTTCCAGAATTCTTTCCTGAGCTTGGCTCTTTCTAATTCGAGATCGATCCCAGAATCTCTCTCCATCTCGGGCTAGCTCTAACGCATCGGCCAACCTGGCCGGTCTCCCACGAAGTATTTCATTCCTCACTTCGTCGTCCTGTAAGGCATCTATGTATAGATCCACCAGCTGGGCCTGGATCACCTTACATCCCCGAGCCGTCTCCTCCGGGTAGGCAAGCAACGCCAATTCGGTCGCTCTCTCACCTAACTCTGAAGGGGTTTCTCCAGATTCCTGCTTCAGCCTAAGTAACTTCCTGTTTGCCTCTATCTCGGTCCGAACACTAGCATACTTTTCTATTACTCTCCCTTTTAAGTCTTCCCATCCCAAACCGGGACTTTCTTCAATCCATCTTCTTATGGATTTCGAAACCGGTCCCGCTGTTGCCTCAAATGCTAACAGCACCGATTCTCTATCTGATAGTCCATAGATCAATTTCTTTTTTTCTATCGACTCTATCCAGTCTTGCAGTCTGGTAGAATCGCCCTTAAATACTGGCACTCGCATCCCACCTAATATCCTATGAAGGTTTCCTCTTTCTAATCCACCCTCATCAGCTTCCTGACACCCCCTATTCAAACTATCTTGAGACCCGCTCATACTCATTATACTCAAAAAAAAAAAAAAAACACTGGCAAGAGATATATGATAAAGAAAAAGGGAAAAACCAAAAGAGTGTCCTACCTTTAAAGGATCCTTGCCTCCTCTGTTTCTGGGTAGCTGGTCTCTCGGAATTCTTTTTTTTCTAAAGTCAAATTGACTAGAGTCTCTTTTGTTTTTGTTTTTCTTTTAAAAACTGTCGTCTCGTTCAAAGCTCCTGGGTTCCTGGGTCTCAATGTTTCAGCGTCCTTGCTGTCTGGGTTCCTGGGGTGGTTTCTTCTTGGGCTTTTT
The DNA here is from genome assembly GCA_023376005.1 of Doryteuthis pealeii. Classification (NCBI taxonomy): domain Eukaryota; kingdom Metazoa; phylum Mollusca; class Cephalopoda; order Myopsida; family Loliginidae; genus Doryteuthis; species Doryteuthis pealeii. The sequence continues at coordinate 49,596,560 of CM042173.1, forward strand.
TTCCTCTGTGGTCACAGTCCGGTCGAAAAATCCTGGGTCATTAAGGCACCAAATATAACCCGTCGGTCGCTACCGAGCTAAAGGGCTCACAGAATCTCCGAAATTGGCCGTCAAGATCGGATTTTCTGCATCAACCAAGGATTGCAGGGTCTCTATATTTGCGGGAAGTCTAGCCGAATGCCCCACGTTGTGCTAAGATCTCAAACGACTAGAAATCCGCTATAGAACTGATCTCCGAGGTTTAATGGCGGTCGATTGGTCACATACAGAAAAGAATAACGACTCTTTTTCTTCTTCAAAAATCAACAACATTTATATTAAAAAATACAGGAATACAAATAATTACTTCTCAAGGTTTGTGGGAGTGATGTGCCCGTAATTAAATACTTCTGGTCTTCTGCAAAGTATTGTGCAAAACAGTTCGTAAGTTGACTAAGTTTTCAAAATGGTCTTAGCTGAAGTCAGTTACTCTCGGCTCTCAGTATTGCGTTAATCTTGTCAGCTAGCCCGGTTCTCAAGCACGCCCGGCTTCATTCTCAGCCACCGTTCTCAAGCACACCCGGCTTCATTCTGATCTCTCGTCAAGATCGTCTCAATTTAAATAATATTTCAATCGGAAATTCTTATTTCCGGTCAGCGTGGAGATATTAGGAATTTTCTTTACTTCCGATTTTCAACAAGAGTTATCTCCATTCTCAAGTAGTAAGGAAACATAAAAACAATAGATTCTCTTTAATTCCGGTTTCTTCATTTTCCGGAAATCTATAAAACAAGATTTATCTTTTCCGCGCGACCAAAGTCTGTTTACATCAAAGACTCGTCTAGGAACGGCTTCTCTCACTTCTGGGAGTTCCGACCTACTTGAGATTTTACTACCGGCCACTATCGCCTCGACTGCCCAGTCGGGGTCATTGCCGGATCGCCCATCTGTTTGTCAGCCGGCGAATTATATTTCCGTTTTTTTTTCTTTCTTTCTTCTAATTTCAAAACCTAGATCAGGTCATATATTATATATATATATATATATATATATATATATATATATATATATATGAATAGAATGATATATATATATATATCTATTATTATACTAAAGCTGAGATTTTGAGCTTTAAATCCCTAAAGGCTTTTTTTGCCGGTGACCTTGATCACACGAAATTTGTCATAAATTATTCCTTAGTTTTAGGATTACTAAATGTTTGAAAAAATTCCAGTTTAATTGGTTCTAATTAGTCGTAATTTGCAATTAAGTCAAAACCTGACCCATCTCTGTCCGTACATTATACATTTTTTACTCTCTATATGCCAGTGAAGGGCAGTGAAGGGGAGTGACATGTAAAAGCAGCAGCCAGTGTCGCCCTCTTCGCTTGTCTTACATTATAAATAACCCTCTTTCCCTCTCTATAGGCGACTGAAGAGCAATGTCTCTTTTAATTTTAACTAGGTCAATTCGTTTTTTTTTTAATACAACTCTGATTCTGGCTGCTGTAAAAGAAAAAAGAAAGAAAAAAAAACACCAGCTACGATTGAAGTCCGTAGCCGAAGCGGTGTTACTTGAATAAAAAAAAAACTCGGGTTAGGGTTTGGGTTTGAGATTGGGGTTGGTGTTTAGGCTTAATTTAATGGGAAAATAAATAATTTAGGCTCTGTTTTTTTCTAACCCAAAAAATACAGAACCCAGACATTTTGTAATAAAACTGTTAATTTCAACAAGGGGTGGGGTTAGAGTTTAGGATTGGGGTTGGGTTTTCGGGGAAAACGCCCTAAGTTGATTGTTTTTTTTTTGTTTGTATTTTGTATTTTGCAAGTGACACTGCTTCATCTACGGACTTCAATCATATCTGGTGTTTTTTTCAGCAGCCACCGGCTAGCGTTTTTTGAGGCAGGAGGCGGGACGGTTCTCCGCGAAGAGTACCGGGTTTTTTTAAAAATCTGCTAGAGTAGTAAATAAGTACCGAAAATCGAAAAATAAAATGAAAATAAAGACTAAAAAATAATTTTTGGAGTATTATTTGGGTAATATTTGCGGAGTTCTGTCCTGGAATCCTGCTTCAAAAAATGGTAGCCAGTGACTGCTGAAAAAAAAAACACCAGCTACGATTGAAGTCCGTACCCGAAGCGGTGTAAAAAAATAGAGTTAGGGTTCAGGGCTGGGGTTGGGGTTTGGGTTTAGGGTTAGTTTAATGGAAAATAAATAAATAATTTGGGTGACCCAAGGAAAACAGAACCACATATGTTGTAATAAAACTTCATTTTAACTAGAGGGAGTTGGAGTTGGGTTTTCAGGAAAAACGCCATAAGTTGTTGTCTTTTTCTTCTTTTTTTCAAGTGATACCGCTTCGGCTACGGACTTCAATCGTAGCTGGTGTTGTTTTTACAGCAGTTTTTGTGGCAGGAGGCCAGGACGGAACTCTGCAAAGATTACCATTATTTGTATTATTCAGACTATTGTCCTCATCTTCATTGTTATCTGTACAGCGTTTCGGTCGATATGCCCTCCGGCCTTCTTCAGGTATAACTTGTGGGACACATGAACCTTCTTGTAATAGGGAGCCATCATGGAACTTTGAACCTAACCCTTTATTCAGCCCACTGGGGTATCCTGTTCTCATTCCACTAACCATAGCTGGGGTACAGGTGTTAAGCTATGTTAATTATTATTCTATGTTACTGCTGCCCCTGACCAGGATTGAACCTGCAGTCTAGAGATAACTGTCATTTAGAACTGTCTTAACCTAACTCCTTTATCTACTAGGTTATGTGTCTAATTGGACATTCGAGTGTGATTTTTTTTTAACCGCAAAAGTTACAATTTAGTTTGTAAAAACGGATTTTAAGTAGCGTCTTAGCAGGCATCTGGATCGAAATTGACCGAAAACGTAGTTTTGAATGTATCAAAAATAAATTACATGTGTAATATTATTTTGCTTTTCTGCTGATGCTCATTATGTTACTTTTTAAACTTAGACAAAAAAATTGACATTAAATAATCGGTTTAATGAATTTTAATTCGTTTACATAGACTGTATGTGTATAGACAGATATGAATAGAATGATATATATAGAAAGATAGATAGATAGATATGAAAAGAATGATATATATATATATATATATATATATATATATATATATATATATAGATAGATAGATAGATAGATAGGAATAGAATGATATATATATATATATATATATAGATAGATAGATAGATAGATATGAATAGAATGATATATATATATATATATTATATATATATATATATATATATATATATAGATGGATAGATAGATAGATGGATAGATAAAAATAAAAAAATAACGATACAAAAAAACGCGTCCATCTCTGAAAATCGTCTCTGAAGGTGAAGTTTATTTTGAAATCGATAAGACAAAAAAAAACATCTTTTTGTTTTTATTTTTAATGTGCATTGTAATTGCCTTCAAATCATTAATATAATATATATATATATATATATATATATATACATATATATATATAGATATAGATAGATATAGATAGATATGAATACAATGATATATATATATATATATATATATATATATATATATATATATATATATGTATATATATATAGATATAGATATAGATATAGATAGATATGAATACAATGATATATATATATATATATATATATATATATATATATGTCGCTTTTGTTTTTGAAAGACATGAACTCAGTTTTATCAGAGTTCACGTACAGGCCGACATTTCGTGCTGCCTTTTCTAGGCTGTGTAGTAAGGATTCGGCTTGTGCAGGTGTATTTGCGAGTAGTGCCAGGTCATCAGCATAGTCCGCTTCCGTAATAGTATGTGCGGGATATCGCCTACTTCTTGCTTTTTTTAGTATGAGGCCTTTTTCTTTCATGGGATCTAGTGATGTTCTGAGTAGGTAGTCTAGGCATATGATGAATATATATGGCGCTAGTGTATCCCCTTTTAGGACTCCGGTAACAATGTCAAAGAAGTCTGTGTCACCATCTGGTGATCGTACCATTGCTTTTGTATTTTGGTAGAGCATCATTATGGCGTTAACTGTTTCCTTGGGTATGCCATATGCTAGCAGTATTTGCTCCATTTTCCCTCTGTGTATGGAGTCAAATGCTTTGGAGAAGTCTACAAATAGTAGGGTTGCCTCGAAATTCTTTGCACGGACTCTTTCTATGATTCGGCGAATAGTCAGGATCTGTGTGGTTATAGATCGATTTCTGCGGAATCCGTTTTGATTTTTTCTAAGGATTTTCTCTATTTCGGGTCGGATGCGGTTAAGGAGAAGGGCATTATATATCTTAGCAGCTATGGCAGTAAGGGTAATGCCTCTGTAATTCTTGGCGATTCCTAGATCGCCTTTTTGGGGGAATGGGAGAATGCATCTCTTCATCCATTTTTCTATCGAATTTTTTTGTATACTGCATTGCATAGTCTAAGCAGTATATCATCAAATTTCCTTATTTTCCTGACCTCAAGCGGTACTTCGTCGAGGCCCGCGGCCTTCCTATTTTTAAGCTTACTTAGTACTTCATTGAGTTCTTCCATCGTGAAGTCCCCTAACTTAATGTCTAGTTCGTTATTTGTTATTTTTTGTATGTCATTTTCTATGGGTTTAGGGGGGGGGTCCCAGCAATTTCTGGAAGTGATCTTTCCATTTTTGAAGTCTATCTTTTTGGCTGTTTGCCTTTAGCTTTGATCTAGTGCTACATTTCTTGCCGCTAATTTCGTTTACAGTTTGCCATGCTAAAGGCGACTGTCTATCTTCTACTGCCTGTCTGATTTTATTTATTTGTTCTTGTATGTATTCTATCTGTTCTGTTTTGTATATTTCTGTTAGTTCTACCTGTTCTTTCTTAAGTTTTTCTTTGTTGGTGTTAGTTGGATTATTTTTCATGTGTTGTGATGCTTTTTTAATATCTTTCCTTTTTAATCTAATTGCTTCTGTCTCCCAGGGGACAGTATGTTTGTTTTTTTGTTTGGTTGGTATGCATTCTGCTGCAGCTTCTAGGTGGGCATTGACAAAGTTTTCGTATTCCTCATTTGGAGTATGTGTTTCTGAGGTCTCCTGGAGGATGTCAAATTTATTTCTAACTGTTACCGAGTAGTGATTGCGTATATCACTGTTGGCAAGTGAGGACCAGTCATATCGTATCGATTTACTGGTTTGCCTTTTGTTTTTGCGTAGACTTAGGCGTATTTTGGCTGTGGTCGGAGGACACTCCTTCAAAAGAGGAGTATGCCTCGCAGTTCATAGCACTGTTTGACCATTTTCTATTTATTAGGATGTAGTCTAGTTGCGCTTTGGTGTTATTTGGGTAGGTGTATGTCCATAATTTGCCTTTTCGCTTTTGGAATTTAGTGTTTAGACATACATGCCGGTTCTCAAGAGAGAACTCAGCGAGGAGTTCTCCATTCCTGTTTGGGGTGTCGTGTAAGCAGAATTTATTGTTTAGTGTTATTGATGGCAAACTCCTAAACTTTGTAGAACAATTTAGATACTTAGGCAGTAACATCTCCTCCACAGAAAACGACGTTAATGCACGCATAGGAAAAGCATGGGCCGTTATAAATAAATTATCGATCATATGGAGGTCCAATCTCACAGACAAGTTAAAGAGACAGTTCTTCCAGGCCGTTGTCGTGTCAGTACTGCTGTATGGCTGCACCACCTGGACCCTAACTAAGCGACTAGAGAATAAACTAGATGGGAGCTGCACAAGAATGCTGCAGGTGATCATGAACAAGACGTAGAAACAGCACCCTACCAGAAAGCAGCTGTACGGCCACCTACCACATATCACCCAAACCATCCGAGTGAGATGGACATAACACGCGGGACACTGCTGGAGAAGCAAGGATGAACTCCTAAGCGACGTCCTCCTGTGAAAGCCAGCACATGGACAAGCCGGCGTGGGACGACCAGCAAAAACGTACGTTGATCAACTCTGTGCGGATGCAGGATGCTGCATAGAGGACCTCCCGAGAATGATGAGCGATAGGGACGGATGGAGAGAGATTGTCATGGATATCCGCGCTATATATATATATATATATATATATATATATGTGTGTGTGTGTGTGTGTGTGTATATATATAGATAGATATGAATACAATGATAAATATATAGATAGATAGATAGATAGATAGATAGATATGAATAGAATTATATATATATATATATATATATATATATATAGATAGATAGATAGATATGAATAGCATGATATATATATAGAGATAGATATGAATAGCATGATATATATATATATATATATATATATATATATATATATATAGAGAGAGAGAGAGAGAGAGAGACAGACAGACAGAGAGAGATAGAGAGAGACA
>CM042173.1:49607915-49612915 GCA_023376005.1 Doryteuthis pealeii
CTGCGAAATCCATCCCATTTAACATAATGTCCATAATTTGTTGAAAAATCGCAGGGCAACCTTGCCCCAAAAGGAAGTCGGGTAAATTTGTATAATCCCTTATGAGTATTGATGCATAGCAGTTTTGAACACTCCTCCTCGACAGGATTTGTAAATAGGCATCACTGAGGTCGATTTTAGAAAATATTTTCCTCCCTCAGTGTTGCGAAAATTTGTTCAGGGCTCGGTAGAGGATAATGGTGATCCTTTAATGCATTGTTCAAGCCTGTGGAGAAGTCGCACAAACCCGAATCTCCTTGTTCTTTTCTTAACATAAACTGTAGGTGAACTCCACTCACTGTGATCAATTTTTGAAATGACACCCATGTTTTCGAGTCTTTCTAATTCACCGTTTATTTGCTCTATAGCAGCGTATGGAACATTTCTTTTCTTTCTGAACACTGGCTGTTCATTCACTTTGACTCAAATCTTGCAACCGCTTCGTACACCTTCCAAGACCCCCTGAAATACGTCTGGAAAATTTTCTTTTATTCCCTCTTGAGTTTTTCTGCCCCCACATTTGAATCCTCAACCTTTTGGCAAAAAGAACTTAAAGGCAGATCCATAGTCTAAACTTTTCGATCAGATCAGTTCCAAAGAGGTTATTTGATTTTCGCATGACGAATTTTGGCTTTTTCGGTCTTATTCTGGAAAGAAATATTCGTCAATAATTCCCCTCAAAGTTTTATTTATCATAGTGGGCGCCCAAGCTTCTTCCATGTCTGTACATTAATGATGGAAATGTCAGACCCACTATCAGCTGTAGTCTTACTTTCCTTTTAATCATTTTGACCTGTACATATTCCGGATATTTGTTCCTCAGGTTCAATTTTGTCAGTTTAATGGATGTCTTTCTACCAGATTTTCTTTTACAACATGATGCCTTATGACCCTTCTGGTGGCAGTGGTCACATTGTTTACATTTGTAGGGACACTCATTATACCCAATGTTTGTCTCCACACCTCCAACACGTCCCGGTGGATTTTTACCATGGTTTTTTCTCTGGCTATTCATTGAAGTCAATTTTTTCTTCTGATGGATCTTTTTTAATGTGCGACACTCCGCTTTCCTCTAATGTCACGACTGTCCTGTTTAAACGCAACAAAACGTCACAGTCTTCCCGCTAGGTTTTGAAGGTTAGATTCGGTACACTTCGAGTTTATTAACACACGACGTCTGATTTCAGAGTCTTTATTTAAGACCAGACCTTGCACGAATATTAAACATTTAAAATTATCCGATGATAATCCTCGTTTGAAATCGTCGCATGCTTATTCACTATACTTGCATACGTAGTGTAGTCGTCTTCCTCTCTTCTAGTGACATTCATACACTTATATCTCTCTGTGAAAAAGAGAAGTTTTTGTCGAAAACAGTTCTCTTAGTAAAGTACTGTTTCTTTGGAAGTTCAACTCACTGGTCTTTTTTGGAAGGATAAAATTCACGAACTTTGTAGCTCGGCAGCCCCTAATTTTCTTAGCAAAAACTAACTTTTTGAGTCTGTCCATGTACTGCATCGATACAAAAATATCCTCATATCTTCTATAGAAGTGCTCAAAAGTGACATCGTCTTCTGGATTATATTTGAAAATTTCAATGCGTTCCACACAGCCGTCTGGGAGAATGCATTATGATTCTCGCTTGCTTTCGATAACTGTGTTGCCTCTAAAACTTCTTTTCCTCCTGTGTTTTACCAAAAGTTCTCTTCGAAGTGTCTCTGCTGTTGTAGCAGTCTTTCTTGGAATTTTCTTTCTAAGTTCGGCTTGTTGTTCTATTTGTTGTCTTTGTAATGCGACATTTTGTTTCCGTTTGGAATTAACTAATTGAAAAAGAGATCTTTGAATTCAGTATCCATCATCACCACCTCTTTACACTTGTACAAAATCAATTTTCCGTTCAACGGTGCTTATATAATTAGTTGGCTCAACTAATACAATTTAATTTCCAGTTCTTTGTTCGAAAAAACAGAAACTAAAAAAGTCTTTTTTTTTTTTCTTTCTGCACATAAACAAAAAACAAGTCCGACAATAGCAGTTGTTCTTTTTTTTTCTTTCTTTCTTTTCTGCACGTAAAAAAAAACAAGTCGACCAAATAGCAGTTGTTCACAACAAAAAAAAAAAAAAAAGCACAGCTTTTATTTTTAATTTCATTTGGTACGTGTTATACGTAGCCAAAAAAAAGTTCGTCGCTATAAGCAAATAGACTAAAGTTTTTTTCGGAATCTTTTTAACCATTTTTTTTTTTAAATCTGACTTGCTTATTTAACGTTCTTTGTTAGAAGCACAAATGACTTACGCGAATATAATATATTTTTCTTGTCTGCCTTTTCTCTTCCCTTGCCAATTTTGGTAGACCGTTTAATAAAAGTCAAGCGAATTTTGCTCAAACAATTATCTAACGAGTGAACTTGCCGGAAAGAAAAAATTAAAGTCTTACCGTGAAACGATTTCTCGACAAACCAGGGGGAGGCAGTCAAACTTTTTCTTTCTTTTGAACACTTAAGGTGTCAGTGTATTCATTATCGTTAATAATTGAGAAGTTTTTCGCGTTCTCTAGCTGCCGATTTTTTTGGTAGGCAAGTTTTGAATTTTATAGTAATTACTTTTGCTGTTAATCTTTGCGAATCCAAATATCTGTTTGCAATGACGAAGATGTTTTTTCCGTAGAGCTAGCGAATCCTTGTATATTAATCACTTTGGGTGATTTTTGCAGTGACTTCGTTTCGATTTCTCGTCGCCATCTGTTGTGAGTTAATCCAACAGAAAAGAAGTCAAGTCGAGGTAGGTGTAAAATAAGACAATGTATTTACAATAATGGACAGGAACGGGCTAGCTTCCGTTAACGGTAACAGTACAATCTTTTCACTCGGTGTCTCACTATTATAGTGAGAACCGGTGTATATCTCACACTGTAGAAACGCCGGTACAACAGATATATAGATAATAGATAGATATGAATAGGAAATGATATAATTATAATATAAGTTAAAAGAAAGGAAATTATCCGACAGTATGAGGTGAAAAGGTGGAAAGAAACATCACAATGCTGTTAAAGAGAAAATATATTATAAATTGTTTCTCCTTAAAGCATTGGTGTGATGTTTCATTCCACCTTTGTATATATATATATATATATATATAATATATAATATTATATATATAATATAGATAGATAGATAGATAGATAGATATGAATAGAATGATATATATATATAGATAGATAAATAGATATGAATAGATATATATATCTATATATATATATATATATAATATATATATATATATATATAGATAGATAGATAGATAAAGATAAGATAGACTAAAATGATATATATATATATATATATATAATAGTTATATATATATAATATATAATATATATATATATATATAATAGAATTATTATAATATATATATATATATATATAAATATATATATATATTTATATATATATATTATATATAGAATTATAATATATAAATATAATATATAATAATAGAATATATATAATATATATATAATAAATATAAAATATATATATATATATAGTAATATATATAATAATATTATATATAATGATAATATTATATATATATATATATATATATATAGAATTATATATAATATATATATAGAATTATATATATATATATAATTATATTATATATAGAATATATATATAATAATATATAATAGAATATATATATATATATAATATATAATAATAAATATATATATATATATATATATATAATATTATATATATAATAGAATTATATATATATATATATATAATAGAATTAATATATATATATATAATAGAATATATATATATTATATAATAATAATATATATATATATAGATATATATAAATATATATAATAGAATTATAATATAAATTATAATATATATAATATATAATTATATAGAATTATATATATATAATATATATATATAATGAATTATATAATATATATAAAAGAATTATAATTATATATATATATTATAAAGATTATATATATATATATATATATATATATATATAAAAATATATATATAAATATATATATAATATATAAATGAATTATATATATAATATATATATATATATAATATATTATATATAAATAATAAATAATATATATTATATATATATATATTATATATATATATATATAATAGAAATTATATATTATATATAATAATAAATAATTAATATATATAATAATATAGAATATATATATAATAAATATATATATATAATAAATATATATAAATAAAATATAAATATAATATATATATATTATATAATAGAATAATATATATATATATAATATATATAAATAGAATAATATAATATAATAGTATATATAATATATATATATATTATATAGAATATATATATATAATATATATATATATATAATAGAATTATATATATATATATATATATATATATATATATATAATATAATTTATATATAATTATATATATATAATATATAAATAAGAATATATATATATATATATATATATATATATATATATAGAATATATATATATATATATATATATATATATATATATATATAGAATTATATATATATATATATATATATAATAGAATTATATATATATATAATATATATAATAAATTATATATATATATATATATATATATATAATAGATATTATATATATATATATATATATATATATAAATTATATATAGATATAATATATATAATAAATTATTATATATATATTATAATATATAATAAATATATATAATATATATATATATAATAGAATTATATATAATAAAATATATTATATATATATAATAATAGAATTATATATATATATATATATAATAATAAATTATATATATATATAAAATATATAATATATATATATATATAATAGAATATTATATATATATATATATATAGTATATAT
>CM042173.1:49617915-49662915 GCA_023376005.1 Doryteuthis pealeii
TAGATGGGACCCTAAAAGGCACTACCACACCAGGTTAGGGTAAATCGGGAATAATAGCAACGAAGGATTGTCACTCCACTCCACAGAGTTCTCGAACAAGTTTCACCATCAGATATAATTTAGTGTTATACCGAGGAAACTTGAATAAGAAGCAAACATGTCATGTAAGAAGAAATGTCAGAAAGGTTAAAACTTTATTCTATTCTATTTTTATTTATCTGTTGTTTTACCGTTACAGAAAGTTTTTGCGAAATGTTACGGAAACAAATTTTGCTGAAAATACCAAAGTGTTAGCTGTTGATTTTTTTCTTTTTCTTTTCCTTTTTCTTTTTTTTTCTTTTTTCTTAGTTTTTTTTAACAGAAGTAAACTCAAGATGATCTATTTTGTCTCACAATACTAAAGTCGATTTTTACCTCTTATGGCGTTTTGTGTTAGGCACTCGTTGTCCAAAGGTTATCGTCGTAGGAAATGAACTCGCCCACACGAGTTCAAATCCTGGACAAGGCAGTTTCCATTTCCCATTGCACAAATAGGTTTGGGAAAGGTATGAATCCTCAATTACTACTACTACTACTACTACTACTACTAATAATAATAATAATACACTTATTATATAGAACCAGTGTTACAATTTCATATTGAGCCAGATTCTTACATTAAAAAACTGTTTGCATTTCCCTTGACGCTAATACTCTTGGGAATGGTATAATTTGAACTATTCTCCCTTCGGCTATTGATAAAATAATGGAACAGACAGTGCTTTTTAACCTTGGCATAGCAACCTGTCCAGGGGAAGGAAAATTCTGAATTCAAAGTTATAGACCTGGAGAGGGATGGGCCTCCTCGACCAAACCTGATTACGGGATCAGCGAAGAAGATACAATATTTATCAAAGACTTTATTCGTGAAGGTGATCAATAAGTAACGATTATCGCCGATCCGAGTTCAAATCATGAATGAGACTGTTCGCTAATACCCTTGGGAAATGTATGCAGGGCCGGTGCGTACTATATCCGAACCCATCAACTGGATTGGAGCCAAGCCTGAAAGACAGGTCTCATATATTTTATATGAACACTACTTTATTAAAACTGAAATGTAATAGAGTGGAGACTCCATATCATAGATTGGGAGAGGGCCCATGAAGCCCTAGAACCGGCTCTGAAAGTATACACATAATTATTTCCTCTCACGCTATGGATAAATAGTATGACAACCTGGCTGTGAAGGAAAACACTGGATTCAAACCAGTATTCCGTTTAAAAATTGACCTTGTGTCGCACCCTGCTCGTGTTGGTTGGTTTGCTTTCGTTATTTTTCGAATATCAGCAATGATAGGTTATTTTATGCCAAAGTCATCCTTGTAGAAGAACACTAGTGGTACTATTTAACTCTTAGCTGGGGAGATTAGGGGATTCATACTTTCCTTAAGGGTATCAGCCCGAAAATGTATGACCAACTCGCTTAACTACTACGTCACGGGGATTCCCCTACTTGGGTTAGGTTGTTGGTTGGTTGGTTGGAATTTTTACAGTATTGTCAACCTATTGGGTCATTTTATGCCGAACATGTTTTGTTTTATACATTCTTGATGGGTTCTCAATTTTAAAAAATAATTTTGTTCTCTTTAACTTATGGATGGGACCCTAATAGCTACTACCATTTCGGGTCAGAGTGGACTTGGGAGCAATGAGGATGAAGGGGTACTCCACATTCCTCACAGCTCCAGAATTGGTACTTCACGATCAGATAGATGTTTACGTCATACCCAGGACATGAAGATCCTCAGCCACCGCATTCCAGCACATATATGATAAAAAGAGTTGGAGTTTGCCATAAGGGTAATAGGGCTGGGACAATCATATGGGTGTCAGGGCTTGACATGACAAGCCGATTGATCTAATGGGGCTTCTCCGACCGCCCGTCTATCCAAGTAAGGACCCAAGTGGAGTGTAGCATGTCATGGACTGCTCAGCCGCCAAGGTTAAATCCTTAAGCATTACGGGTCGCCACATTGGTCTTACCACTCTGCAGAGGTGTATTCGATGTATTCTAAAGCCCAAGCCGACAGGACAGTTGGGTAAATACATAAAAACCTTATCATAAATTGACCACAATAAGTGACTTCCTCAATATAAGATTTCTACTTCCGGAAACTTGTAGGTATTTACCCGACCCGTTTGTCTCGGGTAGGATATGACACAAGGTCGTAAGTAGGGGGGATACAAAAAGAATTGAACTCGCTTTTCAGCGAGACTAAATTGATCTACGGATACATGTATGTTTTGGAGGGACAGAATTAGAGGTATCAGACGGCACAACAAATATCAGTAGGAAAACAAAAATTGGCAATCAGAGTTCGAATTCTAGCCTTTACATCTATATTTCATTATAATATTAATATCCGTTTAAAAGGCATAGATTCACATGTCTGAAGTCTGTGAGATATCTTGACAAAAAATCTTGTCAACAGTATATATTTCAAAAAGAAGAGAACGTTTGAGTAACCATCTCTCCTGTGACTACCTTACTGTCCATGGTGTTAGATCTGTTGTCAACATTATCCTGGGTATGACGTTAAACTGCACCTAATAGTGAAGTTCCGATTCTGGAGCTCTGGTGGGTGTGGAGTACCCCTTCATCGCCATTACTATCGGTTCCACACTTTCCCGGAGTTGTAGTACCTGTTAGGATTCTATCAATAGGTCAGCTAAAAAAATATGGTGTGGTTTAACGTTATACTCAGGATACTAAGACCCTCGTCTACCGCTTTTTAGCACCTGTATGATAAAAAGGGTTGCGAGTTTACCATAACAGTAATTGAAGAATATGTTTCCATGGTATTGCAGTTGATGGTGTGACTAGTTGTGGAGCTCTAAGGAGTCTAGAGTCACACCTTGCTTGTCATTACTTCTCGTTTTAACCCTGAACCGGTGTGGTAGTACCTGTTAGAGTCCCATCTATGGGCCAAATAGTCATGTTGTTCGTATGTTTGTACCTTTCTTATTCAAGTGTCCTGCGTCTGATGGCAAGAATCTAGTTCTAGAGGTGTAGAATTGTGCCTCAGTTTTTAAAAATTTGTTTAAAGAAAATTGAGTTAAAAAAATGTCAATACCCATGAATAAAATAAAACGTCTTCGGCATAAAATAACCCAACAAGGGTTGGCATGCCGTTAAATCCAACCAACCTACCGTTGTCAACAAAACGGTCAGATAGGTTAATATATATTAGAACGGAATAGGGGAGATAGAACTTTATGCGTATCTATCTAAAAGAGGAAAAGAGGATTGAGAGAGAGAGAGAGAGAGAGAGAGAGAGAGAGAGAGAGAGAGAGAGAGAGAGAGAGGGGGGGAAGAGGGAGAGAAGAGGGAGCTGAAGAAGAAAGTTAAAAAATGAAAAAAGAAAGAAGTTATTGGAGAAGAAAGAAAGAAAAGAAAAAGAAATGAGACAATCAGTAAAGAAAGAACAAGTGATTGAAGAAGAGTGAAATACAAACAGACAAAATGAAACAAAAGACAATAATTGAAGAAAGTAATATGAATACAAAATAGAACGTTATTGAATTAGAAAGAAAGATAAAGGAAAATTAAAACAGGTATATAAAAAAGAGGGTGCGTGGTGTAACGGGCACAGTCGTAGGAAATGGACTCGTCAACCCGAGTTCAAATCCTGGACGAGGCTGTTTACAGTTCTCATAGCGCTAACCCTCTTGGGAAATTTATGCATCCCTCCCTGCAGCTATCGGTAAATAGTATGCCGGACTGGGCTCATTAACCAGTCTAGAAGAAAGAAAACTCTGAATTAAAACCTGGTAAAATCCGCTAAAGAAATAGACCTTGTGTCACATCCTACTCGTCGGAGGGGCTGGCAAATATATTATATAAATAAGGTGCAATAAATATTTAGATTTTTTTAATTCAAGAAAAAAAGAAAAATAAGATAAAACTAAAACGTATATGAGAAGTGTCAAGAAAGATTTTTTTAGTTAATGAAAGAAAGAAAGAAGGAAAGAAAATGAAATGAAATCGTTAAAGGAGGAATAAGTGATTGAAGTAAAGTGTTAAAATTAAAGAAAAAATAATTTAAAAATAAAAGGAAAAAAAACAAGAAAGATAATAAGAAACGTCAGTAAGGTTCAAAACTCGTGAAATTTCATTGTATTTTTTCTCCATTTTTATTTCGAAATGTTACAAAGGAGATCAGGCAATTTTTGTTCAAACGAAAAAAATATCAACGTGTTAAATTGTTTAAAACATTTTCTTTTGCTTGTTTTGTCTGTTTCTTTTTTTTTCGTTTTTGTTTAATTGTTTTAAACAAAGTAAACACTTAGTAGACGATCGATTTTGTCTCATAAGACAAATTTCAATAATGGAGACATTTCCAGTGTAACAGTTATCGTCGAAGGTGTTAGAATATCTAGGTATAAATATTCATTCAAGTAGGAATATATACTGAAATTAACTCAAAATGAAATGTGGCACAAGGCATAAAAATGGGAGGGGAATGACTAGTCTTCTCTATCCTAACTTTTAACTTAACTATTTTCATTAGTGACCCAATTCATCCTATAATAATCCAATTCGCCATAAAACCAAATCACACTACAGTCACCAAAACTTACCAGTTTCTCAATGTAAAACTTAATCTCCTATTTATATAGTCGTGACAGATTATTTGATTTTTATATAAAATTAAAACGAAACAACTGAAAAAATGCAAGAAAAAATAAAATAAAATTGAATATCTGGGTATAAGATGTACGATAAAATCCCACTCATATTTGTGAGCTTTCCTAACATTATCGGCGGGCATTTTCGGTAAAATGGGCCAATCAAAACCAAAACCAGAACAGCATTTGAGTGTGTAAGTTCTTTTGCAAGTCTCCTCGAATCAGTTGTTAACTGTATTGTCTGCTACAAGGAGCTACACATTAGTTCTACCTAGGATTTCAAGGAATACAACTGTGACTTCACTCTTTTCTACCATTGGATTTACCAACAGGAAAACTAAACGCCTAAAATAGTGACCAGAATCGTGACAGAAGGAAATTGTTTTTTAGTTTCCTTTAATAGAAATAAACACTGGACGATTTATTTTGTCTCCCAAGACTAAAGTCGATTTTTACATCTTATAACGTTTTGCTCGTAGCGTAACAATTATTGTCGTAAGAAGTGAACTCGGCTACCAAAGTTCAAATCTTGGACAAGGCAGTTTGCATTTCATACCGTGCTAATACGTTTGGGAAAGGTATGAATCCAACTATTCTTCTTGCTATGCATAAATAGTTAGGCAGACTGGACTCTTTAACTTATTATGGCCACCAGTCTAAGACAAGGAAAATTCTGAATTCAAACCAAAGGGACTCTCTTTTCGTTCGTCATACTTCTTTGAGATTTCCTCTTTTTTTTTAAACAGATATATCTGACTCATAACAGGAACTACCATTTATAAACAATTATGACTTCAAGTAACCATTCAGGATACAAATAATTTGCAGATTGTTATATGATTTTACGTATTCATATCTAATGCTAATAATTTATACACAATGATATTATTATTATCATTATTATTATTTAAATAATTATTCCTATTTAATGATAATCGTGTAATTGTATATATTTATACGGTTTCAAGTATTGATATCTAATAATTTGTATCTAAAAAATTCAGAGAGATATTCCTATTTAATACTAATAATACGTATACAGTTATATGGTTTTAAGTATCTCTATGCAATACTCATAATTTTCACGCGGTTATATGGTTTCAAGTATGTATTCCTATATAATACTAATAATTTGAAAACTGATGTATTTTATCCATGCATTGGATCCTAACCGATAATGCCACTCCCGGTCAGAGTTGAGTAATAATAACTAAGCGTCGAATGCACACTCTACGGTGTTAAGGAATGGGAGCCTCACCATCAGATGCAGTTTTGTGTCATACCCAGGACACCCTTTGGGAGGGGGTTTACCTTTCTGTAGAGGGTGTACTAGGCACAATATCTGCTTGATTGGTTGGTTAGTTAGATTTATACGATATGTCAACCTTCTTGGGTTATTTTATGCACATTTTATTTTATTCATTCTTGTTGGATATTTAATTTAATTTTTTCAAACTCAATTTTGAAGCACATTTTGTAAACTCTTTTTTTTATCTATTCAACCCATAGATGTGACACTAACAGGTACTACCACTCCAGGTCAGGGTGGACCTGGGAGCAATGGCATAAAGGGGTATTGTACACTCCCCCAAAGCTCCAAATTGGAACCTCACCATCAGATAGTTTAACGTCATATCCTTATACGACACTAAGACCCCCAGTTACCGCCTTCTCGCACATATATTATGAAGGGGTTGGTGGTTTGCCATAAGGGCAATACGGTCGGGTCACTCATATAGGTGCTAGGGCTTGACATGACCAGCCGATTGATCGGAAGGGTTTTACCCTTCTGCAGAGGCGCAGATTGTGTATTTTACAGCCTCAGCCGACAATATCTGCTAGATTTGTTTTAAACCTTAAACCGTTTGGATGTTTATCGATGGAAAGACAAACATTTCCCAGTTTAGCAAACAAACCGGGTCATGTTTATGAAACCCTTACTGTTACACAAATGATTCGAGTTGTTGGTTTTATATTTGTTTCTCTCGATTACGAAGACAATCAATCATCCTCTTCATCATTACCTACAATCTTTTCCCTTCTTTTCTTTCATTTCTTTTTTCTTTGGTTTGACTTTTACCTTTCTTTCTTTTCATTCCTTTCCTGATCAGTTTCTTTTTCTTTTAAATTCTCTCTCTCTCTCTCTCTCTCTCTCTCTCTCTCTCTCTCTCTCTCTCTCTCTCTCTCTCTCTCTTCTTTTCTTTTCGCTTTTTTTCTTTCATTTCTTTTTCTTTGGTTTGACTTTTACCTTTTACCTCTCTCTCTACTCTTTTTCTTTCTTTTCTTTCTTTTCATTCCTTTCCTGATCAGTTTCTTTCTTTTAAATTCCTCTCTCTCTCTCTCCTCTCTCTCTCTCTCTCTCTCTCTCTCTCTCTTCTTTTTTTCTTTTTCTTTTCTTTCATTTCTTTTTCTTTGGTTTGACTTTTACCTTTCTTTCTTTTCATTCCTTTCCTGATCAGTTTATTTTTTTTAATTCTCTCTCTCTCTCTCTCTCTCTCTCTCTCTCTCTCTCTCTCTCTCTCCTCTTCTTTTCTTTTCCCTTCTTTTTTTCATTTTTTTTCTTTGGTTTGACTTTTACCTTTCTTTCTTTTCATTCCTTTCTTTATCATTTTCTTTCTTTTAAACTCTCCTCTCTCTCTCTCTCTCTTTCTCTCTCTCTCTCTCTCCTCTTTTCTTTTCCCTTCTTTTTTTCTTTCATCATTTCTTTTTCTTTGGTTTGACTTTTACCTTTCTTTCTTTCATTCCTTTCCTGATCAGTTTCTTTCTTTAAAAATCTTCTCTCTCTCTCTCATCAGTTTGCAAACATCTCTCTTTTTCTTTGGTCTTCTCCTCTTTCTTCTCTCCTTCTCTTTTCTTTTCATTCTTTCCTTGACTTCATTACCTTTCCTGATTTCAATTTCTTCTTTCTTTAAAACTCTCTCTCTCTCTCTTCTCTCTCTCTCTCTCTCTCTTCTCTCTCTCATCTCTCTTCCTTCATCTTCTCTCCTTCCTCATTCTCTCTCTCTCTCTCTCTCTCTCTCTCTCTCTCTCTCTCTCTTCTTTTTCTTTTCCCTTCTTTTCTTTCATTTCTTTTCTTTTGTTTGATTTACCTTTCTTCTTTTTCATTCCTTCCTGATCAGTTTCTTTCTTTAAAACTTTTCTCTCTCCTCTCTCTCTCTCTCTCTCTCTCTCTCTCTCTCTCCTCTCTTCTTTTCTTTTCCCTTCTTTTCTTTCATTTCTTTTTCTTTGGTTTGACTTTTACCTTCTTTCTTTTCATTCCTTTCCTGATCAGTTTATTTTCTTTTAAACTCTCTCTCTCTCTCTCTCTCTCTCTCTCTTCCTTTCTTTTCGCTTCTTTTCTTTCATTTCTTTTTTTTTTGGTTTGACTTTTACCTTTTACCTCTCTCTCACCTCTTTTCTTTCTTTTCTTTCTTTTCATTCCTTTCCTGATCAGTTTATTTCTTTTAAATTCTCTCTCTCTCTCTCTCTCTCTCTCTCTCACTCTCTCTCTCTCTCTCACTCTCTCTCTCTCTCTCTCTCTCTCTCTCTCTTTTTTCTTTTCCCTTCTTTTCTTTCATTTCTTTTTCTTTTGTATGAATTTTTCTTTCTTTTCATTCCTTTCCCTGGTCAGTTTCTTTCTTTTAAATTCTCTCTCTCTCTCTGTCCCCCTCTCCTCTCTCTCTCTCTCTTCTTTCTTTTCGCTTCTTTTCTTTCATTTCTTTTCTTTGGTTTGACTTTTACCTTTTACCTCTCTCTCTACCTCTCTCTCCATCTCCCTCTCTCTCCCCTCTCTCTCTCCCTCTCTCTCTCTATCTCTCTCCCTCTCTCCATTTCTTTTCTCTCTTTCTTTACAACTTTATGTTTCCCTCACTTCTTTTCTTTTCCCCTCTTTTCTTTCATTTCTTTTCTTTGGTTTGACTTTTACCTTTCTTTCTTTTCATTCCTTTTCTTTTCTTTTTCTTTCTTTTAAACTCTCTCTCTCTCTCTCTCTCTCTCTCTCTCTTCTTTCTTTTCCCTTCTTTTCTTTCATTTCTTTTTATTTGGTTAGACTTTTACCTTTCTTTATTTTCATTCCTTGCCGTTTATTTTTCTTTCTTTTAAACGCTCTCCTTCTCTCTCTCTCCCTCACTCTCTCTCTCTCCCTCTCTCTCTCACTCTCTCTCTCTCAGTCTCTCTCTCCCTCTGTCTCTCTGTCTCTCTGTCTCCATTTCTTTTCTCTCTTTCTTTACAGCTTCATGTTTCCCTCACTTTATTTTCTATACATCTCTTTCCCACCCTTATTTTCTTTCCCCTTATTTTCTTTCCTTTCTTTTCCTTTTCTTTCCTTGATTTATTTATAAATCCAAAGATACACCAAATGATAATCTCAAGTGCATCCTCAACCAACAACCAAACTGTAACGAGAGCCACTTTAAAAATTCATAAATGAACAATTCTACTCGACATGTTTTTACGCTTTCATCACAGAGCAAGAAAAATAAACACTACGACTTGAGCTCCGACCGGGATGAACAGTAGCCTCGTTTCGAATAAATAATTCCCACGTGTCGTTTCTTCAACAATCACTGGAAACAACATACGACAAAATGCGGGGAATCTCGCACGGTATAGATGCTTAGCGAGCTAGACTACCAAACCGGCGTTAATGAGTTCGATTCTCACTGACTTTCCAATATTCACATATTCACACACACACACACACACACACACAATATATATATATATATATATATATATATATATATATATAGTGGGAAAAATAAGTATTTCACCCCCTGCTTATTTTCCGAGTTTGTCACCTTACACAAATAGAAATGGTGTCTAATTTTCAGTGTAGGTCCGTCTTGAATGAGAGATAGAATATTTTTTTAAATTTAGAAAATCCCATTATATCAATTTTTGAACATTTATTTGTAATTTATTGAAAAAAAAGGTATTTCACTCCAAAGCCAAATCTAACTCGGTACTTGTATAAGAAATTCTTATTGGCAAGCACAACAGCCAGGAATTTCCTGTAGTTGGTTGCCAAGTTTTAACAGATCCCAGGCCCACTCGTCTTTGCAGACCCTCTCCAAATCCTCCAGCTCCCTCCACGGATTCTTTAAAGGTCCGAAAACTGACTCGGCCACTCTATTACCTTAATATGCCTCTTCTTGGGCCACTTCTTTGTTGCCTTAGCCATCTATCCTGAAATAGTCTATTATTCTTTCAATTTAAATCTTCATTATTTTTTCATAATATATTTTTTGCTTTATGACTAATAATAATTGAGCTATTGAAAAACTACTACGTCATAAGGAAGTTTCTTCACTCAATCTTTGGATTATATATATTGTGGGGGTCCTGTACTATGTCCGAGATCAAGTCGGGGTCACCAATTTGTGGGGGCCTTGTACTCGGTGTTTACAACTTCAACACAAAATTATACATAATACAGAGATGTGGTCTCCGTACAAACCAGAAGAAAAAACCAAGTTACATTTAACAATAATCTTTATACAAATCAAACAATTCTTTACAATAGAAAGTCACCAATTTCGGGGGGTTGTTTTGTGTGATGATCGAAATTCAGACGTCGAAATGTTTTCGTAAAGTCATAAAAGTTTTTATATCTGATTTAGGCAATTGTGTGTGTGTTTGCGAGGTTCGTATGTTTGAATGGGACAAGACTTACATTCATAGGAGTGGTTTGCTGAGATTGCTGTGATTTCAAATAAAAACAAAGTATGGGAAGAATGTTTTGTTTACGTACTGTCAAGTCGGAAAGAGAGAGAGAAAGTGAGACTAATGGATTGTTGTGATTTTTTGGTAAAGTCTTTGTTTAAAATCGTCCCTCTATTCTCTGTCTGATTTCGGCGGTCTTCCGATGATGTCTGTCTGATTTCTTCCCAAAACTCGGTTTTTATAATCTTAATTATTCCTCAAATATCAGCTGATTTTGTGCATTCCATTGAAAATCAGCAGTTTTCTATTGACGTAGATACTGCCATCGGAATATATATATATATCATCATCATCATCATCATCATCATCATGTCGCGCAATTTGCACGGATATCCATGACGATCTCTCGCCAAACCTTCCTATCATTCATCGACTCTGAGAGCTCCTCCGCGCAGCAGCCAGCATCCTTACATAGTTGGTCGATGTAAGTCCTGGTTGGGCGGCCCACGTTAGCATGTCCATGTGTTGGCCTCCACAGTAGAACGTCGCTTACGAGCTCATCCTTGCTTCTCCAGCAGTGTCCTGCATGCCTAACCCTCCTTACTCGTATAGTTTGTGATATGGGAAGCAGGTGGCCATACAATTGCTTCTTTGTGGGGTGCTGTTTCCACGACTTATTCAAGACCGCTCGCAGCATTCTTGTGCAGCTCCCATCTAGCTTATTCTCAAGGCGCTTCGTTAGGGTCCAAGTGGTACAGCCATATAGCAGTACCGATATAACCACAGCCTGGAAGAATCGTCTCTTTAGTTTGTCGGATTTCCATACGACGGATAATTTGTTGGTGGCCAACCATGCCTTTCCTATTCGTGTGTCAACATCGCTTTCTGTGGATGAGATATTACTACCTAGGTATGTGAATTTTTCTACTGGTTTAAGAGGCCTACCATCTAGAGTGGAGATGTCTCCTTGCTTTTTGAAGCTCATGAACTCAGTTTTATCTGAGTTCACATAGAGGCCGACATTCTTTGCTGCCTCCTCCAGGCTGTGTAGTAGTGCCTCAGCCTGTGTCGGTGTATCTACAAGAAGTGCGAGGTCATCAGCATAGTCTACATCTGTGACAGTTTGTGCGGGGTATCGCCTGCTTCTTGCCTTTTTAGTGTGAAACCTTTTTCTTTTATGGTATCTAATGAAGTTCGGAGTACATAGTCTAGGCATATTATGAATATATATGGAGCTAAAGTATCTCCCTGCAGGACCCCAGCGGCAATGTCAAAGAAATCTGTGTCGCCATCAGGTGAGCGTACCATCGCTTTAGTGTCTTTGTAGAGCATTATTATGGCGGCAACAGTTTCTTTGGGGAGTCCATATGCTAGTAGTATTTGTTCCATCTTCCCTCTGTGTATGGAATCAAATGCCTTAGAGAAATATACGAATAGTAGCGTTGCCTCTAGATTCTTTGCTCGAATCCCTTCTATAATTCGTCGTATAGTCAGGATTTGAGAGGTTGTGGATCTATTTCTGTGGAATCCGTTTTGATTTTTCCTAAGGATTTTCTCCATTTCAGGTCGGATGCGATTAAGAAGAAGGCCATTATATACCTTAGCTGCAATAGCAGTAAGAGTTATGCCTCTGTAGTTTTTAGCGATTCCGAGGTCTCCCTTTTTGGGGAATGGGAGGATGCATCCTTTCGTCCATTTATCTATTCTATTTTGTCTATATACAGCATTGCATAGCCTGAGCAATATATCGTTGAAAATTCTGGTCTTCCATACCTCTGGGGGTATTTCGTCAAGACCTGCTGCTTTTCTACCCTTTAGTTTCTTTAAGACCTCGTTGAGTTCTTCTGTTGTAAAATCTCCCAGTTTTATGTCTAGCTGTCTATCTATGATATTTTGGGTGTTATTTTCTATGATTTTAGGAGGGCTACCCAGTAGTTTCTGGAAATGGTCTTTCCATTTCTGTATTCTATCTTTTTGGCTGGTTGCCTTTAGCTTTGATCTAGAGGTACTTTTCCTACCACTAATATCATTTACGATTTGCCATGCTAACCGCGACTGTCTATCTTCCACTGATTGTCTGATGTTATTTATTTGTGTTTGTATATATTCTGTTTGTTTTTTTTTGTATGTTTTGGTTAGTTCTATCTGGGCTTTCCTAAGGTTATGTAAATTGGTATTAGTTGGATTTGTTTTATTATGTTGGGCTGACTTCTTCCGTCTCCCAGGGAACAGTGTGTTTAGCTCTTAGTTTCGTTGGTACGCACTCTGCTGCTGCTTCTAGGTGAGCACAGACAAAGTTTTCGTATTCCTCGTTTGGTGAGAGACTTTCAGATGTCTCCTGGAGGATATCAAATTTATTTCTTACTGTGACAGCGTAGCGATTGCATATATCGCTGTTGGCAAGTGCCGACCATTCGTATCGTATAGATTTGCTAGTTTGCTTTTTATTTCTACGTAAGCTTAGTCGTAATTTCGTAGTGACTATTCTGTGGTCGGAGGATACTCCTTCAAAGGAGGAATATGCCTCGCAGTTCATTGCACTATTTGTCCATTTCTTGTTTATTAGGATGTAATCAAGTTGAGCTTTTGTGTTATTTGGGTATTTGTATGTCCATAGTTTGCCCTTCCGTTTTTGGAATTTGGTGTTTAAGCAAACAAGTCTGTTTTCAAGGGAGAACTCAGCTAGGAGGTCGCCATTTCTGTTTGAGGTGTTGTGTAAACTGAATCTATTGTTTTCGTTTTTTCCTATCTGTGCATTCATGTCTCCCCCAATGATCAGTACATTATGTTTGGGGGTGTGTCTGCATAGCGAGGATAACCCATTGTAAAATGTTTCTACATCTGTTTCTTCGCTGGCATTTGTGGGGCTGTAACACGATACTACAGTCATGCAAGGATTGCCATTAAACGTAGTACTCATGATTCTCGGTTGAATTTTTTCTATGCTATTAAGTGATTTTAGTGCATGAGGACTGAGAAGTATTGCTGGCATTGACGGAATTTTTCCATTCAGATGCTGACACGAGTGTCCACCCATTCCCAGATTCATGGTATTTTAATTCTATATCCCTATGGTCAAATCTGTGTTCTTGCACACATATGTCTATATCTTTTTCAGCTGCGGACGCCGTAAGCTCGGGGAGTTGGCCTATTGTTCTTAGCGTTCTAACGTTAAATGTTGCTTAGCTTGAGTTTTTTTTTTGCATCTGAGTAGGTTTGTATTGGGTTTGGGTTCTATGTCTGTCTTGTTAGTTATTGTCGCCTGGGCTGTGTTTTTAGTGTGGTGTGTGTCTTGTTTATAGGTGCTGAGAGTGATATGATTTAGGTGTGTGGTGCAATTGGAGCTCCGTAGGTTATTTATCGAACGCTGGGCCGGGGCTTGAGCCTCAGCAGAACGCTTGCATTTTGTGAGAGCAGGGAGCACGTTTTAGCATGATTCGACTTTGTGAACTGTCATGAATGGTTTTGTTTGGGTCGAGGTCATAGATATCTATCAGTAGCTGTTTGGTTAACTCATCAATAGGCGCTGGTCTTAGAGATGAGGAGCAGTAGTTACCTCACTGAACTGGTCGATCCTGGCCGTTGACCCATTCAGGGTTCCTCCGCCCAGCATCTTGTGATATACGCCGTTGACCTATTTAGGTTCTTCCACCGTGTGCCACATCCACCATGCTGCTAACCATGGTTTGGTTTTACAGGCCTGTGTGGCATGCAAATTTTGCAGAAGGAGAGAGTGACAGAGAGACTGAGACAGAAGGGTCAGAGAGAAAAGGAGAGAGAGAGAGAGAGAGAGAGAGAGAGAGAGAGAGAGAGACATGTGGAGATAGGAGTTTATCCTATATATATATATATATATATATATATATATATATATATATATATATATATATATATATTAGGATAAACTCCTATATTTTTACAACCAGATAAAATAATTAGGGATATTAAAACAATTATTTTATTAGCTGTAAATTATGATTTAGATTTTAAATTGTGATTGAAAGAGAATAAAAAGAAAAATGGTTTTGGGAAATATTTTTAGTGACAATAGAAACAATTGTTTATAATGCAGTAATCCAAGGACATATATATATATATATAGAATGAATAGAGAATGAACAGAAAAGTATTGGCATATGAAGGTGCTCAATGCTAATATAGCAGAGCAGATTTACAATCAATAATATATTATGGATATCAATCTTGTTACTATTAATTTCATGCTTACGCAATCCTCGGACAAGGGTCAAAAGGTTGGGATTTTTAAAAACCAGTAGTTTTTTAGCGTTTATATAAACGTGAATCGTATTCACACGATGGAATGTTATAGCGCTAAAGTTGTATTAAAAAAAAACAAAAAAAAACTTGTTTTGGTCTTAAATAAATAAAAAAAGGAGGGCGAAAATTAAGGTATTAATTAGGATCAGGTGGTAAATGGCACAATGAAAATTTGTTCAAATGCCTACATTTCGAAACGAGTTCACATCTCTTGTTCAATAAGTTTGTATTTGTATTTTGTAGAATACAAAGTTTTTCTTCGATGCAGAGATCGCATTTACGCTGGCCGCCTTTGTACGTCTGGGCTTTTGTTTTATAATTTCCCATTTTATTATGGGGGTTTTGCCCGTTGTGTCTTTAATGTGCCATACATATTTGGATAAGGTAGTACTTGTCGTAGCCATTACCAGGCAACTATCGATTTTTTTGAATAACAAAACGCCGTATAGAAACCGTTATCGAGATCAGCTCAAGAAAATACAGCAGCAGCGTTTTATATAGCAAGGGACGCAACCTTTGAAACTCGTCAGTTAGTGACCTCCCTTACATGAAGTAAGACGTAGTGAACGAGCGTAACGGAAATATAAACGACAAATACTTATATTTTCCTACCTTTTTCTTCATCTCTAAACTACCTTACTTTCTACTTCGGAGAGACGTCTTTCGACCTCACCTACCAACATCTTCACATCTCCAGCCTACGGGACAACCTGAATTTTCTCACTATCATTAATAACTTTCCTGGCCTGATATTAATCATCTGTATAACATCATTTTCAGAATCAATAACATCTATTTCCTGCGTCGATAAAAAAACGGTAAATAAACAAAACGAAGATTGTTATCATTATTGTTAAATATTTACTCCCTCGTTTGTCTTTCTTCTTTTGCTTTGTTTTTGGTGTCAAACTTTCTTTCGTATTAACGTTCGTGTGGTCGACCTCTTTACCGACCCCACGACAAGTGGTGACCCCGACGGAAAAATCTTTAGTGGCACAACAAAGAGATGGCGACGAGAGGAGACAGTTCATTAAACAGGACATGCCCCATCATCCCATTACCAACGTACAACCTGATGAACGTAAAAAACTGGTTTATACACCTTGAGGTGATATTCGCCATGTTTAAGATAACTAAACTTAGATAAGTAAACTAGGAGATTTCTTGGAAAAACTTCCCCCTGAAGCAGAACCTTACACTGAATTAAAAAACGTCGTGCTACAACGCACTGGACTCTCAGAAGACGACCAGATCCGAAAAGCGTTCGTCAATGACCCGTGCGGGGATAGAAAACCCTCACAACTTTTAAGATACATGAGGAGCCGGGTCGGGAAACAAGCTGTTTCTGAACCAGTCCTCCGAACCCTGTGGATGGACCGTCTACCCACAACGGTCACCCAGATCATCGTCCCGCTTGCCCGAGGCGCCACACTCAATGAACTGGCCGATTCAGCTGATCAGGTTTTCGCGAGGATGGATCACGGAATTAACTCCGTCTGCACACCAACTCAAAATGAACCAAGCACGATGGAAAATGCGCTGGAGGAACTACAGAAACAGATGCGAGAGATACAACTGGCGCTGCGCCAGAAGTCGAGGAGCCCAACACCACCTCGTCGAGACAAACGCGTAACATCAACAAAAGGTGAAATCCAGGAGGACGACATCTGCTGGTATCATAAGAATTACAGCAAAGACGCAAAGAACTGCAAGCCTCCCTGCAAGCACCAGGGAAACTAACAGACTGGATGGCATCAGCGGCATACCCATCCGGACACAACAGACGATGTCGCCTATTCTAGTTTGGGACTGGCGGAACAAAATGAAATTCCTGGTGGACACGGGTGCTGCAATTAGCGTGATTCCTCACACACACGAACCATCCGCTAAACCCAGCCAGTTCAAATTACAGGCAGCTAATGGTTCCACTATCAGTACCTACGGGAGTAAGACGATCTCATTGAAGCTCGGTATGCGTCTGAACTTCACCTGGTCCTTTACCCTGGCCAACGTGAAATTACCCATACTAGGCGCTGATTTCCTGGCACATTTCAATTTGACGGTGCATATGAACCCGAGGGCCCTGTCCAACAACAAAACCAACATCCACGTCACAGGAACCCCTTCACGTCACGACACTACGGCTATCAGTGTTGCAACTCACCATGACCAAAAATACGTGGATATCCTGAATCAGTATCCAAGTATCATACACCCAAACACGAGTACCGATTCAATCGGACACCAGACTCAACACCACATCAAAACAACTGGTCAACCAGCACATTCCCACCCACGACGTCTAGCACCTCACAAGTTGACCTACGCCAGGAAAAAGGTTCGACCGAATGTTGAACGACGGCATCGTGCGCCCCCCTCTGAGAGAGCCACTGCATCTCGTCCCAAAATCTGGTGGCACGGAGTTCCGGATATGCGTCGATTACAGGAGACTTAATGCCTCTACCATACCGTACTGCTACCCTGTCCCCCACATCCACGACTTCGCGTCAGGACTACAGGGTACCCGCATATTCTCCAGGATCGATTTAACTAAGGCATATCACCAGATCCCCGTGGCACCAGAGGACATTCCCAAAACTGCGGTCATGACACCGTTTGGCCTGTTTGAATATAGGAAAATGCTATTCGGTTTACGCAACGCCGCACAAACATTCCAGCGACTGATGGACGAGATCCTTCGTGGACTTCCATATGTATTTGCATACATAGACGACATTCTTATCGCTAGTAGAGATGCCGACTCCCACAAGCAACACCTGCACGAGGTGTTCCAGCGACTGTCACACTACGGTCAGAAATTGAACCTAGACAAGTGTGTCTTCGGTATGACTAGCGTCGACTTTCTCGGACACAGCACTGACGCTGGTGGGATCACACCTATACCGGACAAGTTACTAGCGATCCAGGATCCCCTACCCCAACGTCGATTAAACAAATACGGCGGTTCATCGGGATGATTAATTTCTATCGTCGTTTCATCCCGAATTGTTCCTCAATTCTCTAGCCACTGAACAACCTACTTCAAAGAAGGAACAAACCCATCACGTTGGAGGGCGACGCTCTATGCGCGTTTACCACAGCTAAAACTACTTTAGCGAATTTCACAAAGCTCTCGTTCATCGACAATGACCCACATACTCGGCTTTTCCGGACAACCGACGCATCGGACAAAGGAATCGGCGCAGTAGTCGAACAAGAGTTAAACTCCCAACGCAAACCCATCGCGTTCTTCTCAGCTAAACTCTCATCAGCCCAAATGAGATATAGTGCATTCTCCAGAGAACTTTTGGCTATCTATTTGGCCATCAAGCATTTTCGGCACCTCCTGGAAGGTAGGAACTTTATTATTTTTACCCACCACAAGCCCTTGACAACTTTGATGTGCACTAACTCGGACAAATACACATCCTGTGAAATTAGACACCTAGACTACATCTCGCAGTTTTCGACGGATATCCGACACGTGAAGGAGAAAGAAAACAGTTGCAGACACGCTATCTAGGACAGAGATCTACACACTGGAAACAGACATCTTGAGATTTGATCGCTGATGAACAAAAATCTGACTCTACACTACCAGATGTTCTAGCAAATACATCCTTGAAGCTCCGAGAGTTTCCATCACCTTTCAGCGACAAGACTTTTCTCTGCGACGTCAGCCAAGATTTCCCTAGACCGTACATCCCTCCTACATTACGAAAACAGATTTTTCATCTTTTACATGGGCTTTGAAACTCGTCAGTTAGTGACCTCCCTTACATGAAGTAAGACGTAGTGAACGAGCGTTGGGATTTTTTAAAAGCAGTAGTTTTTTTAGCGTTTATATAAACGTGAATCGTATTCACACGATGGAATGTTATAGCGCTAAAGTTGTATTAAAAAAAAACAAAAAAAAAACTTGTTTTGGTCTTAAATAAATAAAAAAAGGAGGGCGAAAATTAAGGTATTAATTAGGATCAGGTGGTAAATGGCACAATGAAAATTTGTTCAAATGCCTACATTTCGAAACGAGTTCACATCTCTTGTTCAATAAGTTTGTATTTGTATTTTGTAGAATACAAAGTTTTTCTTCGATGCAGAGATCGCATTTACGCTGGCCGCCTTTGTACGTCTGGGCTTTTGTTTTATAATTTCCCATTTTATTATGGGGGTTTTGCCCGTTGTGTCTTTAATGTGCCATACATATTTGGATAAGGTAGTACTTGTCGTAGCCATTACCAGGCAACTATCGATTTTTTGAATAACAAAACGCCGTATAGAAACCGTTATCGAGATCAGCTCAAGAAAATACAGCAGCAGCGTTTTATATAGCAAGGGACGCAACCTTTGAAACTCGTCAGTTAGTGACCTCCCTTACATGAAGTAAGACGTAGTGAACGAGCGTAACGGAAATATAAACGACAAATACTTATATTTTCCTACCTTTTTCTTCATCTCTAAACTACCTTACTTTCTACTTCGGAGAGACGTCTTTCGACCTCACCTACCAACATCTTCACATCTCCAGCCTACGGGACAACCTGAATTTTCTCACTATCATTAATAACTTTCCTGGCCTGATATTAATCATCTGTATAACATCATTTTCAGAATCAATAACATCTATTTCCTGCGTCGATAAAAAACGGTAAATAAACAAAACGAAGATTGTTATCATTATTGTTAAATATTTACTCCCTCGTTTGTCTTTCTTCTTTTGCTTTGTTTTTGGTGTCAAACTTTCTTTCGTATTAACGTTCGTGTGGTCGACCTCTTTACCGACCCCACGACATACTGTTTGCATATTTTCTGTTGTTAAAGCTTAAATTATGGTTATACCACCTATTTTTCCAATTGTTTTCAGTTGCACCAATGTAAGTTTTTTCCTCGTTGTTATTTACACTGTCCTTAATTGTAGCTTTATATATGATGTTATTGGTTAAACAATGGCCACTTATGGGGCATTTAGTTTTATCGAAACAGTTACATCTATCATTCTGGTTGTTGTTATTACCATTTAAGACTTTAAAATTGTGTTTGTCAATTATGTTTTTAATATTGTTCATACAACAATAACTGATTTTAAGATTGTTCTTATTAAACAGTTTGTTCAATGTAGGCGATTTGTCTGTTTTTTCCTTAATTGGAAAAATATCTTCCCCACATTCGTTTTAACGGTTCTGATGTTAAACCAAATCATGTTTCTCTTTCTTGGTTTTTTATTATGTTTATTGTTGTTATTATCTTTGTATTTATAGAGTATATTAAATGAGGATATGAAGAGAAACAACAGGACACGACTGGTTAGCTGTATAGATCAAGACTTTATTAATTTGCCCGTTAAGTCTGAACGCTAGCGTCCAGACGCTCAGAACTTTTTATTTATTTTAAATCCCCACAATACATCCCCACCCAAGTAGCGGAGCTACGGTAAGGATGCATCAGTGAGGGTTTTTTTGTAAGGTTATAGTGGCCTGTGGCGAGGGAATTCTTCTCTGG
Organism: Doryteuthis pealeii; assembly: GCA_023376005.1. NCBI lineage: Eukaryota > Metazoa > Mollusca > Cephalopoda > Myopsida > Loliginidae > Doryteuthis > Doryteuthis pealeii. Next base: position 49,638,007 of record CM042173.1, read on the forward strand.
CTAAAAAGGACCCGCTGGGTTGTGAATGTGGAAAGTCTAAGGTGTGTGTTATTTTTTATTTTTTTAATATTTTTAAGTATTGGTGTGTGTTATTCTTTTATATGTGTAATAAAAATAATCATTATGTCTGGCAAAACGAACACGTCTACCTGATCGTGTAATGATTGGTTCTTGTGGTGTGTCTTGTTGTGTTTCTGATGTTGGAAAGGGTGGTATATTTGTTGGGCTATGTTTGGGGTTTTTATTTTTGTCGTGAGCATGAGTGAGTATTGCTGGTTTCAATCTTTCAATTGACACTGTTTGTTCCGCTCCAGTCAATGTCCCTATGACAAAATATTTGTGTTCTTTTCTTATAACTTTGTATGGTCCAGAATATGGAACTTCTAGAGGTCTCCGAAGTCTATCCATTCGCAACCATACATGTGTTGATGATCCAAGTTCTTTGGGTATAAAAGATTTTTGAGTTGTATGCAACTGTCCTTCTGAAAGGAGGGTTACATCGAACTCTTGCATCTCCTTCGCAATTTTTTTTATTATATCTTCTTTGGTCAAGTCAGGATATTCCTGGTCTATAATTGGTTTTGGGAGCAGTACTTGGGTTCCTGTTACTGCAGTAGCAGGGGAGAAGCCTTGCTCATTAGGCATATTCCTAATACCAAGCAATATGATTGATAGTGCATCCAACCAGCTCTGCTTCCTTGTCATGATCGCAGTTTTTAGGGTGCGGTGTAGTCTTTCGATTATTCCGTTGGTTTGAGGGTGATATACAGTTGTGCGGAGCCTGTGGAAGTCTATGATGGCAGACAAATCTTGAAATAGTTCACTCTCAAACTGGCTTCCGCGATCCGTGACAATATGTAACGGGACTCCGAAGCGAGAGACCCATATGTTTAGAAATGCTAAAGCTATGGTAGTGGCAGAGGTGTCTCGTAAGGGCGTGGCTTCTACCCATCTCGTTGCTCTATCAATGTATGTCAATACACATTTAGCTGGAGATGTGTATACGCCATCATAAGTCGTGGTGGGTAACAACGGACCAACAATGTCTATATGTACAGTTTCAAATCTTCCAGATGGTAAAGAGAATGGTGTGGTTTCTGTTCTAGTATGTCTGGAGATCTTGTGCTGTTGGTATTGTGGACACTCTTTGACCCAAGATCTTATAATTTTTTTCCATGTCAGGCCAGAAATATCTAGATTTGATCATTTTTACTGTTGGGGTAGGTCCTAGATGGGAGATGTTGTGGAACATGTCGAACATCCTCCTACGTAGTGGTCCCGGTATGTATGGTCTGGGAGAGGATGTTGATAAATCGCACCAGATGAATTATCCACGTATATCATAGGATTTCAACTGACTTTTGTATATGTTGATTTCCTCATCATCTCTTTGTGATTCACCAATTGCTGGTAGATCACAGGGGTCTATGATCACCGCAAATGTTGGTCGAGATAAACAGTCAGCGACAACATTCTCATCTTTTATATACAAAACATCTGTGACATATTCTGTTATAATAGATAAGTACCTCTATTGTTTTTGTGATTTCATCGGTGTCTTTTTTTGGAAAGCTAGGGAGAGTAGCTTATGATCTGAAAACAGTGTAACATTTCTACCTTCAATTTGTGGCTTAAAATTCAAGACTTCTTGGTATGCTGCTAAAAGTTGAAGGTGGAATATTTTCTTTGGTTTTTTGATAGTTCCTTTGAATAGAATCCTATAGGAACTGGATCCCCATTTATTATTTGATGCAGTGCTGCACCTACTGCATAGTTTGAACTATCTGTGACTAAGTGGTATTGCGTGGCAACTGGATCGGGGTGTGTCAGAGCAGATACTTTAGCAAGCATGTCTTTAATAGTCACAAATGCTTGTATTTCATCCGGGTTTAACTTTAATGTTTTTTTCTGCTGGGTTATGTTTTATGGCTTCCGTCAGAGGCAGTAATATATCTGCAGCTAGCGGAATTAACTTTCTGTAGAGGTTCACCATTCCTAGGAATCGACGCAGAGATTTGGAATCTGTGGATTCCGGAAGGTTTCTTATGTCTTCAACTTTCTGGGATGTTGGCTTGAGTCCTTCAGAACTGACATTATAGCCTAAGAAGTTGGTGTTATCCTCAAAGAATTGGCACTTGTCAACAGAGATTTAGAGGTTGTTCTCCTCGAGAATAGAGAGGATTTTCTTGAGATCTATGTTATGTTGTTCCTTAGATTCGGAGAAAACAAGTATGTCATCGATGTAAACGAAAATGCAGTTCTCACCCATGAATATGTTGTCCATAAATCTCTGGAATGTCGAGCTGCTGTTTCGCAGACCAAATGGCATAAACAAGTACTCAAAAAGACCAAAAGGTGTTATCATTGCGGACTTTTCAATATCCGCATTATTCATTGGAATTTGGTGGTAAGCCTGCAGCAAGTCAATTTTTGAGAACACCTTTTTTTTAATAGCTTGGATCCCAGGCTGTTGATGTTAGGGATTGGATATCTGTCTGGTTTGGTTATTTGGTTAAGGTGTCTGAAATCGCCACATACACGCCATTTTCCTGGGGTTGACTTTGGGACGAGATGTAGCGGTGACGACCAGGGAGATTTTGATGGTCTAATGATTCCGGCTTGCAGGAGTGCTGTGAACTCCTGTTTTGCTGATCTGTATTTTTCTTCGGAGAGTTGTCGAACTCTGGCATGGGTTGGGGCATAGTCTCCCGTGTCTATGACGTGTTTTACTTTCGTGTTAGGCACTAGAGGTTGCTCCGTCCGAGGTCTGATGAGTTTTGGAAATTTTTGGAGGAGAGACTGCACTTCTTCTGGTAGGTTGGTATGGTTATTGATTGTAATACTTTGAATTTGTGCAGTGACTCGTCCTCCTTGAATAAATTGGTGTGTTGTTTTATCAATCAGTTTCCCGTTGCTGCAGTCCAGAATTAGGCCATAGTGACGCAGAAAGTCTGCTCCTAGGAGAGGGTTTACGGTATCCGCGACTACTGCGGTCCATGTGTATGGAATACTAATAACTACATTTGTTTCCCCGAAACATTCGATATTCTTACCATTTGCTGCTGCTAGATTAACCGGTGTCGGGTTTAGGTATAGACCAAATGCTATTTTCTGTGGCAAGATTGTGATAGAAGCACCCGTGTCTATCACAAAGTTTACATTATTAGGTCCAATTCTGGTAGCAACCTCAAATAGATGCGAATCGTCGGTTGCTAATGCAATTCGCATTTGCAGTTTTCCGACTCCTGGGTGAGTGTGTGTCTGACCGGTGATTATTGTCTGGTAGGTGAAGATGGCCTGAAAGTGGGCATTACTTTGCAACCAGACTTATTTGGCCACCTGCACCACGGTTTACAGGTTCTGGACCTTTCTGCGTAGTACAAGTGTCCACGGCATATTAGAGGTTTCTGGTTTTCATAAAAAGGTCCGGTGTTGTATGTTGTTTTTGGTGTGGCGCCAGTAGGTCTAGCGTATCTAGTTGTATTTGGTGCCGCCGTGTGATATATACTCCTAGGTTTTGTAAAGGGCATTATCTCGTCAGCTAATATACCCAGTTCCATTAACGTAGCATTTTTTTACGGCTGCTATCACCGGCCTCACTTCTGAAGGTAGTGCCTGGATAAATTTGTGTTGAATGAGTTCCTCTTCTACTCCAACCTTGTTTGCCGTTGACGGAGAAAAGTCGAAGGTCTGCCCGTCATTTGTTTTTCGGCAAGCAGCTTCTCGAACATTTCAGGCTTCGTCTGCTCATGTTTAGCCAATACCGCCTCTTTAAGCTGAGTATACTTCTTGGTGGCAACAATAGCAGATGGTAAGCTTGATATCACACCGGGAGGCAAAAATGATATAACATGGCAAAATTTAGTATGTTCGCTGGTTATGTTTCGGAGTTCAAATTGAGCTTCACAAATATGGAACCACCCATCAACTGCACTTTGCATAAAATTTGGTACCATTATGGATACTGCTGAAATATTTTTTCCATTTTTATTTATATATAAATATATATTATCTTTTTTACTTTTTTTTTTTTTTTTTTCTTTGGAAGGAACTGCTAGAAGAAGAACAAAACCGAACAAGAGAAAGCCCGTAAAATATCCGTTGAAAGTGTGTCTAAAATGGATTTGATTTGATTTTTTTAAAGGTTAACTTCAGCAACGAGAAGAAAAAAAATAAAGGGAGGAACAAAATTTTATGTGTTATTATTTGTATGTGCAAGGATAAATTGTAATTATTTACTCACGTTGTTTGTTTGTTTGTTGTTTGTTTTTTTTTAACCTTTTTTTTTTTTATCAGCCCCCTTTTTTTTTCTTTTCTTGTACTTCGTAAATGTTTGTAGTGGGAGGCAGGATATATGCAAAAACAATTTTGTCGTCGTCGGTAACGGATAAATATTTTCCTTTTCTTTTCTTCTTCTAGATGTACATTTCATATATGGTGTCAAAATTTTGTTGTTGTTGTTGTTGTTGTTGTTGTTGCTGTACGCTTTGTTTGTTTGTTTTATGATATTTTAAAAAAATTACATCGGTTGCAATGTTCAAAGTTGTAATGATGCAATGATCACGTCGGGGTCACCAATTTATCGAGTATATTAAATTAGGATATGAAGAGAAACAACAGGACACGTCTGGTTAGCTGTATAGATCAAGACTTTATTAATTTGCCCGTTAAGTCTGAACGCTGGTAATCAAAAGAAAGGTGTTAAACTTCGTTCCTGCTTGTGTGGTCTGTAGAGAGGCATGTTTTAAGGTATTCCTTCTGCAGGTCAGGAAATATTTTTCTTCCTCCTTTTTTCTTCGTCTTCTTTCTTCCTTCTTTTACTTTTTTGACAATTTTGTCCCTAGAAAGCAGTGTTGTTTTAACTCTTAACTCCCCCCCTTTTGGGGGGGCTACTTTTTTGCCCCTGTTGGGCAGTATTTTTTCCATATCAATGGAAAAGGAACCAGCCGGTGTCGAGAAGGGTCTGGAGGGGGCCAGCCCCGTTCCACCAAAAAACGGGGCTGCGCCGGACACAAAAACGGGGACCAATGTCCGTCCAAACCGGCCGGAGACAGATCCCGTAACGCCGGAGAAAGCAGACGCCCCGAAAGGAAAAAGAAGGAGGGGCAGAAAGGGCCTTGTGCCGGAACCAGCAATGCCTGGAACCTCAAGGGGCACTGCTGAATGGCCAGCCCTTCCAGATACCTTGCGGGAGCTACTCCCCCCAAAAAACCCTACAAAAGTAACAGCAAAGGCCCCTGAGCCGGCCAAGAAAACCAACTGGAGACCGCCCCAGGAAGTTGAATTCCGGGAACAGGATCCAGAGCTTCACCGGTCCAATTGGACTAAAAAATATAGCGGTCTGTTGGAGGGGAACGAAATAAAGCCCCTCCCTCAGGCAGTGGAAGACTTGGAGCCGCGGATCCTCTCCTTTATCAGCACGGAGGCGATCTCAAGAAGATTGATCGGCCTCACCAAGGAGAGAATGGTGGACATCTTGCTGGCGAACAAGATTCCTGCCCAACACATAAGCAGAAGAAGGTTCGCCACATGGGATGTCCTCTTCCCAAGTGAGGCCGAAGCAGTGAGTTCTGCAAAAAAAAGCCTCTTCCACAAGGAAGTAAAGCTACAACCCGAGTATCGGGGAGCAAGAAGGACCCGTGTGACACTCCACAACGTCCCCGCAGCTGTGTCTGACGAGCAGCTAATGGCAATTCTCAGCGCCTACGGGGACGTGACAGCGAGTGGCACCAAAATAAACAGAGGTGTGCGGGTAGGCGAATCCACCTTCCTAATAAATCTAAAGAAGGAAGGATTCGACAGCCTACCCGACCTTTACACGGTAAAAGACCAGACCATCTCGGTTGTTGTGGAAGGGCGCAGACCTCACTGCTGGAATTGCCGGCAAAAGGGGCATACTGCCAGAGACTGTCCCAAGAAAGCAATAGTTAAAACAACTCCAACGCCATTACTAGCAGCAGCAGTAGCAGCAGTAGCAGCAGCAGCAGTAGAGACAGAAAAACCTGCAAGCCATGCAGCTATTTCTACCTCCCCCGTGAAGGGCCAACCAATGGAACTAGTGGAGGCCGGATGCGCTGGGGTAAAAAGACGTCTTTGTTCTGAGGGGGAGACGGCTGACCGTAAAATAGCGGTCAGCCGAAAAAAGAAAAAAGCCCTGACCGTAGACCCTGACACGAATACAGTGGCAAAGCCCACTACAGACACCACACCAAAAAATTCCAAAACTACCCAACCCCCTACACCTTCATCCCAGCCCTGTGATTTGTATACACAAAGTCCCGAAAAAACTCCCCCTCAACACAAGAAAACAGTAGCAGAAGGATCTCCATCGCGATCAACATCGAGATCGATTTCCCCTGATAGACAATCCCATCTACGGAGCAGGAAACGGGACCTGTTTCCAGAAAACCTATGCCGAGTGGGGCTCTGTAATGTCAGGTAGTCTACCTGACATTACAACAAAAAAAGAGCGGGCCCCACTCGTGCAACTGGACTCCGTGGATGGCAAATCAACCAGCAACCCACTGAACTTTAGGGATGCACCCTTAGTTACTACTTTCATCCGGGAAGCCAGTGGCCATGCACTTGGTGTGTGGCGCACAATTGAGGCGGCCGAAAAGGCCTTTCCAGGCATGAAACTAGTTAACAGGGTGCATCCCAACTTCAAAAACATTAAGCCTAAATGTAAGGGGAGGGTCCCCATTTTTATGCACCCTTCATTTTACAGGGCTTTAAAAATCAAGTATCCCCAGGATGTCGGCGGTATTGCCAGAACGGATACCGTTACCAAGGAATTGGGTAAGGGGAATCTTGGACAAACCGTCGGCGTCCTCACCCGAGAAGACTTCCTGCCAGTGTGGACACTGAATAAGGTAAGGTGCTTACCTAATGACTCTTCTTCTTGCTAGTATAAATGGGAGGGGTTTGAGGGACCCTTCAAGCGCTAGTCGTTTGAGGGAAGAACTCAAGTCTCTTCGCGTGGATGTTGCCGCGGTACAGCAGACACATTTCGTTTCAAGCGTGGATGGCCGGGTGCTGGGTGGTAATCATTTATATGAGGTCTATTCAGCATTCGGTGATTCAGGCAGTCGGGGTGTGTCCCTGCTAGTTAAAAGCAGTCTGGGGGCGGTCACTGACGTTGTTTATGCTGGCGCAAGTGGCAGGCTGATTGTGGCCGATATTGCCGTATCAAGCAATAAATTCCGGGTAATCGCAGTTTATGCGCCTAATAGCGCTGTGGAGAGGAAATCCTTTTTTCGGCAGTTTGGGCAGTACATGGCGTATCCTGGACGTTTAGTCTTAATGGGAGATTGGAATGCGATCCTTGATCCCAAATTAGACCGGACGGGACGGGGAGCTAGCGGGTTGGCGAGGTGTGACAGCGCCCTGTACGATCTAATGGCCGAGTTCGATCTGTTCGACCGGTTTCGGGAATCACATCCAGGGCGGGAGATGTGGACATGGACGAATAGCTCGCCCTCTGCTCCAATTAAATCATATTTGCACAGAGTGTTAGTTAGAAGAGCCGATGTTGACTTTTTAGATTGTCCTGTGTTCCACCTATATGCGAAGAGTGACCATAAATTGCTTACTGTCACTCTTCGCTTAAGCGATAGGCCTAGGCTAGTCTCTTACTGGAAGTTAAATACCTCAGTGCTGGGGGTATGTGACTACCGTGAGGCTGGTTTTACTCATTAAGCGGGCGTTAGTGGGGCGGTTATTGGGAATAGATGGTGGGCTGACCTTAAGTTTAGAATTAGGGACTTCACTATCAAATATTGCCAACGGCTTGCCCTAGATAAGGCAGCGAAAGTGAAGGCCATAGAAGACAAAATTTCCCGGGCGGTGGATGGGGGGGACCCCTAGCCTTAGGTCTAGCCAGAGGGGACCTTGAGCGTGAGGCTAGCGAACGCTATCAAGGTTGTATAGTTAGATCTAGGCTAGACAGAGTGTCCAACGAAGCCGTGAAATTGGACGCAGGATTGCCTCAGGAGAATTCAGAAGGTTCCCGGAACGATACATCGACATGGTTATCTCTCTCTGTAACCCGGACGGGCACAGCCTTCGTGCAGGTCGTAAGATGCGGGAAGCCTTCCGTGCGCATTTCCAGGAACGATTTACCCGGTTGCCGACCTCCCGGTGCAGGAGTTCCACAACTATTTAGCCGACTTTCCCCACCTTAGGGAGGCGAAAGCGGCTAGTTGTGAGGGGAGGATTACAGACTCTGAAGTCCGTAATGCGTTGAAGCAGGTCGGCCTCAACAAAGCCCCAGGACTGGACGGTTTACCCTACGAATTGTACTTGAGGTTGTCGCACATTTTTGTCCCTATTCTGACGGATGTGTTCAACAATTGGTTTGCCTTGGGAGCAATCCCAAACGCATTACCAAGGGCTGATCACATTGCTGAAGAAAGGTGGCAGGAATGTTTGGGAGGGCTTAGATGATTACAGGCCCATAACTCTGCTAAACACAGAGTTAAGATTTTGGCCCGGGTCTTAGCGAACCGTTTGCGGAATGTTGTCGGTGATCTGATCGGACTAGAACAGAACTACGCTGTGAAAGGAAGATCGATCCAAAACAATTTGCATTTGGTTCGCATGATCCTAGAGGGGATAAAAGACGACAAATGTGCCGCGTTGATCAATTTAGATCAGTCCAAGGCATTCGACGGGGTGGACCACCGATTCTGGAGACTGTTTTGGAGACCACCGGATTCAAACCGGAGTTCCGCAAATGGATCAAGATGCTGTACCAATCTCCTACGGCAGTGGTACAAGTAAATGGGAAGCGCTCGGCTGTCTTTCCGATTGAGCGATCTGTGCGACAGGTTGCCCCCTTCTCTCTTCTCTATGTCCTCGCCTTGGAGCCTTGCTCCGTAGGCTTAGAGACGGGGAGGCATGTCCGATCCTGCCGCGAATTGTTGTCCCTGGCCCGTGAAAGCCAAGGTATCGCGTACGCCGATGATATCACCGTGTTCGTGTCATGCTTTCGGACATAGAGGCGGTGAAGAAGCGCTTGCAAGGTACGAACGAATCACTGGGCAAGATCAATTTAGAAAAGAGCGAAGGTCTGCGGTTGGGAGCCTGGGCAGGATCCGCATACTCTGCCCGGTCCCTTCCGCTGGAGTGACGTCCCATCAAAATCCTCGGCGTGTGGTTTGGGCCTGATCTCCAAGTCGAGAAAAAATGGTCGAAGTACAGTCAAAGGTGGAAGCTCGGATCCGAAAATGTTTCAAGGAGGTTGTCCTAAATCTCTCTCTTTTNCTTTCTTTATTCGTTTACTCATTTGTGAGCCTTCGCTCTTATAAATTTGTGTATTCTTGCTTTGCTTCTGTTTCTGTTACATTTGTCCAGCTTTTTATGACTAAATGTCGTTTTCTTTCTTAAATTTTTTTCAGCCTATTGTATCTTTCTTTTGACTATTCCATTTTGTTCAGGCTCCTCTTTTAAATTAGAATCGTCTTTCTTTCTTTCGTGTCTTCACACTTCCTTCTCTTTCTGAGTGGTCAATATATTATTCATTATCATCAATTTTTTATAAGCGGTTTTTGTCGTAGGTATTCTATATCATTCATCAGCGGCAATCGTGTAATCAACCTTGACCTCATGGGCAATCAGCAGAACATCAAAACAGAGAATGTCAAGGATAATAATTTATTTAAATGGAGAATTATGTCTGTCAATCTGTACCGAAACTAGTCTTCACCGATGTCACCAATTCCCTAAATTATTCACGTCTATATTTATGAATGTTACGAGTTAATAAAGATTTGATCTTAATTTAGCTATCTTATTTATCAAAGGTCTAACTGATTTAAGATGAACCGTCAAACGTCATGTTATCTGTGGTCGTTGGTTGGATTTACGGAATGTCACACTTGTTGGGTGTATTTTTAATGCCGAAAGACGTTCTTGTTTTTATTCATTCTTATTTTTTTTCAAAACTCAATTTTTTAAAAACATTTAATACTCATTTTTTTTAACCTATCTACTGATAGATGGGATCCTAACAGGTGACTACCACTCGAGTTCCACTCAAAATTTGAAACTTCACACTAGATGCAGTTAACGTCATACCTTAGGCACTACGTCCCCCAGCCACCGCTTCTAGTATCACATATGTAAATATATGATTAAAAAGGGTTGGAGACCATAGAGAGAATGAGAGTTGGGACAACCCCATAGTGTTAGAGGCTGACTTGAACTAGCGATGTCGGACGAGACCCTCCGACACCTGTTAACCTAAGTAAGGACCCAATGTGAGTGATTGCATCTCATGAACTGTTCCCCCATCAGAAAATCCGTCCTTAAGCATCATGGCGTCAGCCACCCACGGCCAACTAGTTGCCCATTGGGGGGAATCCTTCTGCTAAGGGGGCCACTCGGTGTTATACTACAGCCCCACCGACAGGACGGTGTTATCTGTTTTATGTGTATTCATTGATGTATGAAACTAATTACAACAGATACATGCTCGTACCTTGTAGTCACATTACTGTCCGGGGCTGTGCAAACAGTTTGAGTTATAATAGGGTGTACATCGTCGTCTCGAATGGGTTAAACAATCTTCTAAAGCTGGTAGTTTTCGATTCTAGCCGTGGGATGTTTTTTTGTTTTTGTTAATGAGAGCATCAGTGAAACCTTATATTCTAACACAACAAACTGACCAATCCATCTTAGTAAAACTGTTAACAGTGATTCGCAGATTCATACTACTAAATAGCAAATTTAATCTTCATTAGATGATCCATATTTGTGACCTCTGTGCTACGTCACTCGTGGCGAATGGTTGAGTATAAAAGGGTTTCCTTGTGGTCGTATGGTTAGCCAACTAGTCTCACAACTCCATTACTCCATGAAGTAGCGAGTTTGATCCTCACTGATGCCCCATACTTCAACCTGTGTGACCTCCTACACGGGTGTGAACGGTTGGATAAATACCAAAATGATGTTGCAATACCAGTACTTTAGCACTACACCACGGGGAGACTCACCCCCCCTTTGATTAATATCTGGCAAAAGTCACGCTGTAAGAACCAGTTCCTTCTAAATCAGATCCGAAGTTAAGGAGCTATGAGTTTGTTCAATAACTTAATGGGTGTACTAAATAATACTTAAAGGACAGAATCCTAGTCACTGAGACGTCAATACATGATAACTCTCCAACTTTGTCTTACTTGACCTTAGACAGGGCGGTCGAAGAGACCCACTCCGATCAATCGGCTGGTCATGTCAAGCCCTAATATATGTATATTGTCTCGACCCTATTGCGCCTCTATGGCAAAGCTCCAAGTAATTGTTTTGTGCTAGAAGGCAGGTACCTAGATGTGCAGAAGAGTCCTGTTATATGCTAAACTGTATTTAGTGGTGAGGATTCCATTATTCGAGCTCGAGGAGGTCCCAATTCTAATCTTTTACTGTAATCAATTGAATTCTATTGTTCATCCAAAAATTAACTTGATTGCATTAAATGACATAAAAACAACGCTAAAACAATTGTGAAATTATCACACTTGTCAGTACTTGATAGATAGTTTAAAATTAATGTCTTAGTAATTATTGGTCAGAATTTATCATGTCCGTCCCATTTGTTTATTTATTTGGTTTTACGGATGTCAACCTTTGTTGGATTTTATGCGGTAAGACGTTCTTTGCTGTATTCATTCTGATGGGTACTCAATTTTTCAAACGCAGTTTGTTCTATTTAACCATAGACTTGGACACTAAGGTATTACCCCTCCGGGTCAGAATGGACACAGGGTCAATGGTGATAGAAGGGTGCTCACATTCCCCAGATCTCTAGAACTAGAACCCTCATTCATCATATAGTAATTAACTTCATACCCAGATACGAAGACTTGAACTTACTGCCTTCTAGCACATATGTGATTAAACAGATTGGGGCTTGCCATACAGAGCAATAGGGTGGAGAAAATCATATAGGTGCTAGGGCTTTACGACAACCGATTGATCGGGGGGGGGGCTCTCCGATCTCATGTCTAGCCGCAAGTAAGGGCCAAAATGGAATGTTTGATGTCAGGACAGCTAATCCACCTGGATTCCAGTCCTTAAACATCCCGAATCGCGCCCACGGCAACAGGTGCCCCATGCAGAGAGTCTGACCCTGCAGAGGGCAGTCGGATGGTATTCTAAAGCCCCAGCCACACATGTCGGGTAAGTGTCATCTCCTGAATCCCACCCACCCCTTTGTGTATCCGAGTTCAGGTTATCTGCCCTAGTTTTTGTTATTATACTTCGTAATTAAAAAGAACTGCGAGTGTTTTAAAAGTTCATCCATGTTTTGAGTTAAGTATCCTGCCTGGAACAATAAAAATGAATAAGTGCATTTACCCGAGAAAAAAAAGGTACGTCTTAATTTATGTGGAATTTAGGTCATAAATTCCCAACTTTTTGACGAAGTAATACACACTAGCATGACTCTGCTGATATACCACAGATGATAATATAATCATTGCAATGTTGTATATTTTACTTAAGAAGAGGCTATTCAAAATAGGTTCAATCTGTAAAAAAAAGTATAATCAATCTTAATCATTAACACTCTCTCACTTTTTCTTCCTTCTTTTTATAATTTTCACTATGCTTCGATTGAAAACGCATTCGACGTTATCGCTTCCGGCAGCTGAGCACCACCTCTCGTCTATTTTCCAAACTCTGTCTTTTTATTTTCTTTCTTTCTTGTATTTTTGTGTAGACATGTCCTTTTTCGTGTCTATTCTTACTATTTCATACTGAAAACGGAATGGTCCATATTTAGTGACGATAACGACACTCGTAAGAAATAAAGATTTCGACGGTAAGCACAGCGCATAAATCGTTTTACATTTTGCATTTCAGCTTGACGTTTTGGGCGGTCTATTTTTAAGAGAGGATGTTGTAAGGATAATACCCGGTCGTACTTTTTAAGGTAAAACACGGTATTGATATACATATATGCATAAACAACTGGAACTTATTTGCCAGACAAAAACATGACTTAAATATAATGAATACTATATTTACACCCCTCCGGCACGACCAGGATGTACACAAGGTCAATTTCTTAAGCGAAGTTTAATAGTTGAATTCAGAGTTTTCCTTCTCTTAGGACTGGTTACCCTAGCAAGGTTAAAGAGCACAGGTCTGCCCTATTATTTCTAGCTGCGAGGAGCATTAGTTGGATCATACCTTTCCCAAGAGTATTGGCGCTAGTGTGACTATGTAAACAGCCTTGCCAGGATTAGAACTCGGGTCGACGAGTCTATCTTTATATGGACTCGTCGACCGAGTTTCTAAATCCTGGACAAGGCTGGTTACATATACATCGCGGCCATACTCTGGTGACAAGTATGAATCAGACTAATTCCTCCAGCGTATGGGTAAATATATAGCGCAAGACTTTGTTTGTCTTTAAAAAAAAACCTTGGCATAGGCACCAGTCTACGAGAAGGAAACTCTGAATTCAACCTATTAAACTTATCGCTAAGAAATGACTTGTTGTTACATCCTGGTCGTGCGGACGGGGTTGCGTAAATTATATTCACTATAATTAATCATGTTTTTGTCTGCAATATAATTCCAGTTGTCTTTAAGATATATGTATATCAATACTCGTGTTTTTACCTTAAAAGTACGACCGGTATTATCTTACAACATCCTCTGCTTAAAAATGAGACCGCCCAAACGTCCAAGCTGAAATGCAAAAATGTAAATACGATTTATCTGCTGTTGCTTATCCGTCGAATTCTTATTTCTTACGAGTGTCGTTATCTCAGCTAAATAATGGACCATTCCGTTTTCAGTATGAATAAAGAATAGACAGAAAAAGGACATGCTACACAAAATACAAGAAGAAAGAAAATAAAAAGAAGAGTTTTGGAAAAATAGAGAGAGGGGTGATCACGCGGAAGCGATAACGTCAATCTGTTTCAATCGAACATAGTGAAAATATAAAAAGAAGGAAAGAAAAAAGTGAGAGAGTGTTAAATTAAGATTATTATACTTTTTTTTACAGATTGAACTATTTTGGAATAGCTCTTAAGTAAACATATACAACATTGCAATGATTATATTATCATACTGTGGTATATTCACAGATCATGCTAGTGTGTATTATTCGTCAAAAGAGTTGGGAATTTATGAACCTAATTCCACATGAAATTAAGACGTACCTTTTTATCTCGGGTAAATGCATATATTCATTTTTATATGTTCCAGGCAGGATACTTTAACTCAAAACATGAGGATGACTTTTAAAACACTCGCAGTTCTTTTTATTACGGAGAGATAACAAAAAACTAGGGGCAGATAACCTGACTCCGATACACAAAAATGGGATTCAGGGCAGATGACACTTACCCGACATGTTGGCTGGGGCTTTAGAATACACCGACTGCACCTCTGCAGAGGGTCAAGACTCTCTCCAATGGGGCACCTGTTGGCCGTGGGCGGCGATTCGGGATGTTTAAGGACGGGATCCAGGTGGATTAGCTGTCCATGACATCAAACATTCCATTTTGGCCCTTACTTGGGCTAGACGAGAGATCGGAGAGCCCCCCCCCCCGATCAATCGGTTGGTCGTAAAGCCTAGCACCTATATGATTTTCTCCACCCTATTGCTCTTATGGCAAGCCCCAATCCTTTTAATCATATATGTGCTAGAAGGCAAAGGTTCAAGGTCTTCGTATCATGGGTATGACGTTTATATTCTATATGATGATGAGGTTCTAGTTCTAGAGATCTGGGGAATGTGAAGCACCCCTTCATCACCATTGCACCCTGGTCCATTCTGACCCGGAGGGTAGTACCTGTTAGTGTCCTATCTATGGGTTAAATAGAAACAAATGCGTTTGAAAAATTGAGTACCCATCAAGAATGAATAAAGCAAAAAAACGTCTTCCGCATAAAATGACCAAACAAAGGTTGACATGCCGTAAAACCAAATAATCAAACCAAATGGGATTCGGGACAGATAAATCTGACCCAATAATTACTAAAGACAGTTAATTTTAACTATCTATCAAGTACTGACAAGTGTGATAATTTCAACAATTGTTTTACGTTGTTTTATGTCATTTAATGCCGAATCAAGTTATTTTTGATGAACAAAGAATTCAATTGATTACAGTAAAAGATTAGAATGGACCTCCTCGGAGCTCCATAATTGGAACCTCACCACTAAATACAGTTTAGCATTATACACAGGACACTTCTAGCACATCAGGTACCGCCTTCTAGCACAAAAATACTTGGAGCTTTGCCATAAGGGCAATAGGGTCGAGACAATAATACATATATTAGGGCTTGACATGACCAGCCGATTGATCGGAGGGGTCTCTTCGACCGCCTGTCTAGGTCAAGTAAGGACCAAAGTGGAGAGTTACATGTCATTGACGGCTCAGTGACTAGGATTCTGTCCTTAAGTATTATTTAAGTATCACCCAATTAAGTATTGAACAAAACTCATCGCTCCTTAACTTCGGTGATTTAGAAGGAACTGGTTCTTACAGCGTGACTTTGCCATGATATTAATCAAAGGGGGGGGTGAGTCTCCCCGTGGTGTAGTGTCTAACGTACTGGATTGCAACATCATTTTGGTATTTATCCAACCCGTTCACACCGTGTAGGAGGTCACACAAGGTTGAAGTTATGGGGCATCCAGTGAGGATCAAACTCGCTATTCTGGAGTAATGGAGTTGTGAGACTAGTTGGCTAACCATTACACCACAAGGAAACACCCTTTTATACTCAAACCCATTCGCCACGAGTAGGACGTAGCACAAGGTCACAAATATGGATCATCTAATGAAGATTAAATTTGCTATTTAGTAGTAATGAATCTGCGAATCTAGCTTGTTAACAATTTTACTAAGATGGATTGGTCAGTTGTTGTGTTAATATAAGGTTTCACTGAATAGCTCTTCATTAACAAAACAAAAAACATCAAGCTGAATGAAAATACGCTATTTAGAAGTTTGTTAACCATTAGACGACGATGGGTACACCCTATTATACTCAACCGTTTGCACACGGACAGTATGTGACACAAGGTACGAGGCCATGTTATCTGTTGTATATGTATTCATACATCAAATGAATACACATAAAACAGATAACACCGTCCTGTCGGCTGGGGCTGTAGTATACACCGAGTGCACCCCTACAGAAGAGGAAAATTCCCCCAATGGGGCAACTAGTTGGCCGTGGGTGGCGACCCATGATGCTTAAGGACGGATTTCTGATGGGGAACAGTTCATGAGATGCAACACTCCACATTGGTCTTACTTAGGTTAGACAGGTGGTCGGAGGGGTCTCTCCGACCAATCGGCTAGTCAAGTCAAGCCCTAACACCTATGGGGTTGTCCCAACTCTATTTCTCTATGGTAACCTCCAACCCTTTTTATCATATATTTACATATATTGTACTAGAAGGCGGTGGCTGGGGACTTAGTGTCCTAGGTATGACGTTAAACTGCATCTAGTGGTGAAGTTTCAATTTTGAAGTGGGAACTCGGAGTGGTAGTACCTGTTAGGATCCCATCTATCAGTTAGATAGGTTTAAAAAATGAGTATTAAATTTTTTTAAAAAATTGAGTTTGAAAAAAAAAAAAATAGAATGAATAAAACAAAACGTCTTCGCATAAAATAACCCAACAAGTGTTGACATTCCGTAAAATCCAACCAAACGACCAACAGATAACATGAACTGTTTTGAGGTTCATCTAAATCAGTTAGACTTTGATAAATAAGATACTAATTAAGATCAAATCTTTATTACTCAGTAATCATTCAAAATATAACGTGAATAATTTAGGGAATTGTGACATCGGTGAACTAGTTTCGGTTACAGATTGACAGACATAATCTCCATTTAATAAAAATTATTAATCTTGACATTCTCGTGAATGTTGCTGATTTGCCATGAGGTCAAGGTTGATTACACGATCGCCGCTGAGAATGATTATAAACCTATCGACAAAAAACCGCTTATTAAAAAATTGATTGAAAATGAATAATAATATTACCACTAAGAAAAGAGAAGGAATGTGTGAAGACACGAAAGAAAGAAAGAAATTCTAATTTATAAGAGGAAGCCTGAACAAATGGAATAGTCAAAACAGAAAGATACAAGGCTGAAAAAATTAAGAAAGAAAAACAGACATTATCAATAAAAAGGCTGGACAAATGTAGAAGAAACAGAAGCAAAGAAGAAATACACAAATTTATAAGAGAAAGGCTCACAAATGAAGTAAACGAATAAGAAAGAAGAAAGAAAAGAAAGAAAGAAAGAATGACAAGTTTATAAGAGGAAGACTGAAGTAGGCAAATTAGAAGAAAGAAAGAAATTTACAAGAGGAAGGCTCAACAAATGAAGTAGACGAAATAGTAAAGAAAGAAATAAAGAAAAAAAGACGAGTTTATAAAGGGAAGACTGAACAAATGAAACAGACGAATTAGAAAAGAAAGAAAGGCACAACTTTATAAAAACACGTTTGAAAAAAAATAAGGTGAAGAAGAAAGAAAGAAAAGAGGGAGAAAGCTATCGACAAACAATCACTTATTTAAAAAAAAAAAAAAAAAACATTGAAAATGAATAATAATTTTTTTTTTAATTTCATCTTTTTTTTGTTGTTTTCTGTTGTTTTCTTTTTTTTTCTTTTTTTCTTTTTTCAATAAGCTGTTTTTAAATCAAAATATGCAAATTTATTTACCGCATTAGAAAAAGGTCGTTATTGGACTACTGAACATTTTTTTTTAGGCGGCAAGCTCGCTTCTGGCTTATCTTATTTTAATAATATAATAAAATTTGTAATGGCTATAATCATTTTGCATAACTATGGATTCATGTTTCTCTTGAATGGGGACCACAGTTAAAACACAGTTTTAAAAAAGTGGCCTGCAAAGCGATCCCCCCCCCTCTGGTATCACATTTGCATGACATCACTTGTATGGGACCAGAGTTTAAAACCAGTAAGTGGCCCGCAGTTCGACACCCACTTGTGATGTTACAAAGGAGAAAGTTACATTTGTTCTTCATAGCGTTATATACATCAGCACTACAATGTTTTTAGTGGGACTTCGAGCTCTGTGTGATCGGTTATTGATATATTGTACACGTCCAATGTATACAAATGTTGGTTATCATTTATTTTGTACTTTACCATTTGTACAATTTTATAAGTCCCATACATAACTGTTTAACATTACCCAATTCAATCAGAACATTTATCATACTAATTTTCTAAATCACTTTATAAGTCCCATACATAGGTGTTTGATATATAATCTTCATACAATGACTGCTATTTACACAGTAGTATTTGCAACCAACAAAGCCTTCATCAGATGATGACTCTGGTTCAGGCATGGTTTCGGGGCCAAAGCATCATTACCACTAACCCAGAGCGCCCCAGCAGTATTTCACGATACCACCAGACTTTGTCGGTTTGATGTCACATTGTAGGATTGCCATATCCACGCTGATGCGGTTAGAGCTTTATCTTGGATCTTTTTGATGTATTTCCTCTTTGTTTGGAGGAGAAAGTCCAAGTTTAGACAAAAATGCCAAAGTTGAGTTGGTTATAAATCCTCGGCATCCGACTTCGATAGGAAATACATCCGTTTTCCATCCGATTCTGACGCACTGTTCTCGTAAATCTTCATATTTTCCAACTTACGCTGATGTGCCCAGACCAAATGACAATATCAGGACGCTGGGCCGTTATTTCAGTTTGAAAAAACGAGTTGATGTTCCAAGTCGCATGCAATGCGCTAGTCCGTGGAGCCATCAAACAGTGACGAAATGTGCCTATTTTTACGCGAAAATTTCTCAATGTTTCCTTCTTTAACGAAATGTACTGCTTTGTTGATGTTATTAACAGCTTTATTTGCAGTCTCCCAACATATCTTCGACGCCTCCACAACAATCTCGAGGACTTTATTGTGCATCCACGTGTAGCTTCTTAGAGGATACTCGCATCCCCTGAGAATATGTTTCAGGCTAGCAGTTTTCCCACATGCTTTGCATAGGTCGGACGTAGCTAAACCCCAGACGTGTAGGTTGACTGTAATATGTTGTAGACTGCCTTTATCAGGAAACTTTATTTTTTTAGGTTCCATATGTCTGATGTCTCTCCATGTGACAGCTCTCTCTCTTTTGCACTCTCCCATCTGGTCCATGCACCCTGTTCACTTTGTCCTACAGCTGGAGCAATACGCTTGACTTTACTCAACTTGATGAATTTCCCCCGAAATAATAATCCTTTTATCTAACGTAGATTCTTTCGACCACCAACGCTGTGGGTGAAGACCTAGTCCTGATCTTCCTTTTGTCACAGTTCCAATTGTTTCTTTCATCTTGAGGGATGATTCTGCGTTTTCTACAGCTTGTTGTGCCTTCCATTTTCAACCAGTTATTACGGAAGGCTGGGCGTTCTTCACTAGTGGGTCGGGAGAGTCATGCAGCATTTGGAAAAGTCGCGCTTTATCTAATTTGAATTTCTCAACAAGTGACACCATCGGAAGTTTTAGCTTCGTTGATGAACTGTATAGTGCCACATTTGTTTAGCAATTAGGTACCCCCAACCATTTTTTTTACATAATTACTGATTAAGCGCTCCATTGTTTTAATCTTTGTCAGTGATACATCATATATCTTCATGGGCCATGATAATTTAGGAATTAGTCCAAAATAAATGCACCATATTTTGTCTTTATTTAGGCGATCACATTTATCAATGGAGCATAGGCCATCCTTTTGTTGTTTGTTTATGTTCTGCCAACGATGTCGATCAGTAATTGGTAGGGAGTAGCAGCAACCGAGGCTCTTAACATCTTTTCGCATATTAATATATATATATATATATATATATATATATATATAATATATATATATATATATATATATGGTGACTTTCTACTCGATTAGTTGGATGTCCCTCTCTGAATAAAACTAATATTTATAGCCACTGTCCACTCATGAGGTCTGCATTGATTCTAAAATCCAGAAAGGCTTTCACAGTCTCTATTACCTTGATGAGAATTGGTTTTGAATATCGCATTCATTCAATTTTCTTTGGAGTGGAGGCAAAATAAACGCTAAATTCTGTACATTTCTGGAGAAACCTGAATCCATAGTCCTTTATTGTGTTTACCCAGGCAACTCAAAGCCAAACTAGAACAGTAGAATACACCGACTGTACCTATTCAGTAAAATCCCACAGACCCGCGATGTTTAGATGGAATTCTGGTGACATGCAACACACCACTGTGATTGACTTAAGCTAGACGGGCGGCCAGAGATCAATCGGCTGGCCACGTCAAGCCTTAACGCCTATATGATTGTCTTTAGGGCACCTCCCAACCTTTTTATCATATGTGCTAGAAGACGGTAGCTAAGTGTCTTAATGTCCTGGATATGATGGTAAACTACATCTAATGGCGAAGTTTCAATTTTGGAGCTCTGAAGATTGGGGTGGTACTCCTTCATCGTTAGGGTCCCATTTATGGGTTAAATAGAAAAATGTGTTTTTTAAAAATTGAATACCCATCAAGAATGTAAAAAACAAAACGTCTTCGGCATAAAATAACTCAACAAGGGTTGACATAACGTAAAACCCTACCAATCAACCATCAAAGCTAACCAACCCATGTGTGTAGGTCCAGCTCTGTAACTCTGGACTGTGTGTTGTCACCTCTTCGTTGCTATTACTGTCCGATCTGCACACCCTATCGGCTGGGGATGTAGAATACACCGACTGCACCCCTGCAGAGAGGTAAGACTCATCCCCAATTGATAACCTGTTGGCATTGGGTGGCGACTCGTGATGCTTAAGGACAGAATTTTGGTGGTTGAGCTAGACTCCACTTTGGCCTTCATTTCAGCTAGATGGGCGGTCGCAGAGACCCCCTCCGAAGAATCGGCTGCTCAGGTCAAGCCCTATCACCTATATGATTATCCCGAACGTATTCCCCAGTTACTGTTATGGAAAACTCGCAATAATTTTTATCATGCATGTGCTAGAAATCTGTGGCTGAAGGTCTTAGTGTTCTGGGTATGACATTAAATTGCATCGCATTTTTTAACAATTTAACCCATAGATATGGGACATTAACAGTTACTATCACTTCTGGTCAGAGTGGACCTAAGATTAATGGCGATGAAGAGATAATCTACACTCTCCAGAGCTTCAGAATTGGAACCTCAACACTAGATGCAGTTTGGCGTCATTCCGGGACATTAAGACGGTCTCTCTAGTATCCTGGCTATGGCGTTAAACTGCATCTAGTATTGAAGTTTCAATTCTGGAATTATAGAAAAGTGTTCACCGGTTTAAAATGATAATAATTCGCGGACACTGGATGTTCGTCAGCAGCGTGTAAAAGTGGTATAAGAGCTAGTGATTACCCAGTCAGCATAATAATCCCGTATTCATAAGGATTGGGACATACCCATTAATGTTCATAGGTAGGGTATATAACAATGAGAGAGAGAGAGAGAGAGAGAGAGAGAGAGAGAGAGAGAGAGAGAAGGAAATCCAAGCAATAAGCACGCGTTGATGATGATGATGATGATGATGATGATGATGATGATTATGATGATGCAATGTACAGCACCATCTGCATCGTCTGCATCTGAATCATCGTGATTAAAATTGACTTTCTAATCACTCCTAATTCCACCTAGAATCTAGCCAGTAGGAAATGACAGATATCGTTTGACCCTACGAGTTTCTATGGTAACAAGAAATGTTATTTTTATTGTTTTAACAGCAGTTCATAATATTTACATTGATCATCATAATATTTTATTGTGATTTAAATGTTTTAAATTATCATTTTATAAAACAGTTGTTTTTGTTTTGTTTTGTTTTCCTGAAAAAAGTAACATTTGGAAAATTGAAAAATAGACAAATGAGACGACTCTTCTTTCTCTTTCTTTTCCCTTCTCATTTTCCTTCTTTCACTTTCTCCTTCCTTTTCCTTCTTCTTTTCTTTTTCTTTCTTTCTTTTCTTTCTTATGACTTTCTCTTTCTCTTCTTTCACTTTCCTTTTCCTTCGCATATTCTTTCTCATTCCTTCATTATTTCTTTTTGCACCCCCCTTCCTTATTTAACTTTCCCTTCATTTCCTTCTCTCTTTCCTTTCTTCCTTCTCTTTCCCTTTATTTTTCATTCTCATTGCTCTTTCCTTTCCTTTACTTTTCTTTTCTTTCTCTTATCCCCATTCTTTCTCTTTCCCTTCCCTTTTCTTTTCTTATCTTTCCTTTTTCCTTCTTTCTCTTTCCCTCCGCCCTCTCCTCTTACTCCCTCATTTATCATTCCTACCCCCTTTCTTTCCTTTCTCTTAGTCCTCTCTCTTTATTTGCCTTTTAGTCTTGTCTCTCTCTTTTCCCTCTCCTTCTTATCTTCATTTTCTCTTTCTTCCTTCTCTTCCTTTTCGTATATAAAAAAATATGAACCAGATATAAAATATATCCACGAAATATACGTCTACAAAAAGACACCTGTAAATTAAACTTGAGTACAAACTTTTATCTGACACCCTAACAGTTTTTAATCCATCGGGTTATTGTACAATTAATCAAACCAAACCGAACCACAACAAACTAAATGAAGTTAATTAAAATCATTTATAGCAATTCAAAGAACTTGAAACAAACTTTTATTAAAATGACTTCTTTCGGCATTAAATGAACTGAAAAGTTTTGATATGCCATAAAACAAACCAAACCAACATTCCCCTCCTCCTTTCCATTCTTTTTCTCTCCTTTTTATTTTTTCACTTCATGGTCAAAGTTCATACTTTGTGGTAGCGTCAATCGGGAGCTTCATCAGAAACTACTTCCGAGCCGAGACTAAGCATAGCACCAACGTGCATGCACAACAAGCACAGCAAAGCACAGAGACAAAAAAGGGTTCAGTTATAATCAATTGGACTGGCGAAAATATGCACCCCCTGAGTGCAAGTATTCAAACTTTAATGACACAACAAAATAAGAATGAATATAAAAATAGTATACTTATCTTAATGTTACTTTAATTGATTTTTATTATATATGATTGCTTTTAAAACGTTTTAAATGATAGCATTAGAAATCAGTAACAGCAAATAATTATT
The DNA here is from genome assembly GCA_023376005.1 of Doryteuthis pealeii. Classification (NCBI taxonomy): domain Eukaryota; kingdom Metazoa; phylum Mollusca; class Cephalopoda; order Myopsida; family Loliginidae; genus Doryteuthis; species Doryteuthis pealeii. The sequence continues at coordinate 49,661,125 of CM042173.1, forward strand.
TATTAAACTCAGTTTTGTTAAAATCCTTATGTAAATTATTCCCATATATTATGTAAATCTTTAATTGTTATATATATATATAACAATAAGGAATTTAAATAGCTTATGAAATCGTGATCTAGTTTCGGTTACAGACAGACAGTTACATAATCTCCATTATAATAAGATTTGAATTATAAAATTGTAAATACAGTTTTGGTTTTGGAGCCAAATATGCTCGAAAAATTATTGTTGTAATATCTATTTATTCTTGAATTTTAAACCTTAATGAAAAATGAATTGTTAATTTTTTTAAATACGGATTGGTTTTCGTCATTAGTTATTTGCACAATAATCACTTCCTAAGAGTTTTGAGAGGAATAAACACGTTTGGGAAATTATTTTAGCATTGGCAGATCAGTTGTCTTGGGATGACAACATGCTGACGTCTTCAAGAGAAAAATGCAACGTCAAGAATTCTTTAATTAATTCGGTTCCTTAGGATAAAAGTTTGTTTATTGTCGATTGTTTCATTTTCTTTTCTTTTTCTTTTTTACTTCGTAGAAATCTTATTAAAAGAATCCTCAATCTGACAATGTTGAAATCAATATTATTGGTAATTATTAATTAATTTTTCATTGTGACAATATTAAAACGATTTCACTGTAAATCTTCTTCTTCTTCTTCTTCTTCTTCTTCTTCTTCTTCTTCTTCTTCTTCTTCGATTATTATTCTTTCTTCTCTCTCTCTCTCTCTCGAAGGCATCTTCTTCATCGTCTTTTTTCCCTTACATCTCTCCTTCCTACTCGTACTCCACCTCCTCCACCATCTGCTTCTTCTTTCATGTTTGTACTTTCATTCTTCTTTTTCTCTTGAAAACCTCTTTTCTTGTCTCCTTTTCTGACGTTATCTTCATCTCCTGGCTTAACACTTCTTCTTGGGATGTCCTCTTCTTTCTCTTTACCTCATGAATCATCCTTCCTTCTCAACTTATTCTCTCTCTCTCTCTCTCTTCTCTCTCTCTCTCTCTCTCTCTCTCTCTCTCTCTCTCTCTCTCTGCATATATATATATATGTGTGTGTGTGTGTGTGTGTGTGTGTGTAGTATAGTGAGAAATTTGAAAAAACACAGGTTTAAATAAAATGAGTGTTAAGTTTATTAGCCGACGCTGCAGTGTTTCGATCTGTTGAGTAGATCTTCTTCAGGGCTTTTGTTGATATAAGGAAGAATAAAAAAATGTTTATCACAGAATAATGAGGAGACTGTGATAGTCCTTGTTTATTAATCTGTTTAAAGATATTATATATATATATATATATATATATATATATATATATATATATATATATATGGAGAAAAGTAGACAAACACGGGATGTTATGGAAACTTGATGTTTATTGTCGACGGTGCAACGTTTCGGTCTCTTATTAGACCATCTGCAGGACTTGAATATAGTTCTTACTCCAATGATGGAAATTCTCAAAATGCTGAAAACGGAAGCTCGTCAGTAGGGGGAGGTGTGGTTGGGGGTGGTTAGTGGATTCTTTTTCAGACACCAACAGATTAAAGGTAGATAGATGAACTGACAGATAGACAGATATTAACAGACTAAATACAGATATATGGACAGATAGATAGGTAGATATTAACAGACTATGGATAGACAGACTAATAACAGACTATAGACAGGCAGAGAGATAGATATGAACATACTCTAGTTAGATATACAGACAGATACATAGAAAAATAGATACATACAGAATATAAACAGACATACAGATGGACAGAAAGATCAAAAATAGATGAACAGAC
>CM042173.1:49667915-49672915 GCA_023376005.1 Doryteuthis pealeii
CAAGCTTAGTCGTAATTTTGCAGTGACTATTCTGTGGTCGGAGGATACTCCTTCAAAGGAGGAATATGCCTCGCAAGTTCATTGCACTATTTATCCATTTCTTGTTTATTAGGATGTAGTCTAGTTGTGCGTTTGTGTTATTTGGGTGTGCATATGTCCATAGTTTGCCCTTCCGTTTTTGGAATTTGGTGTTTAAGCAAACGAGTCTGTTCTCAAGGGAGAACTCAGCTAGGAGATCGCCGTTTCTGTTTGAGGTGTTGTGTAAGCTGAATCTATTGTTTTCGTTTTTTCCTATCTGTGCATTCATGTCTCCCCCAATGATCAGTACATTATGTTTGGGGGTGTCTGCATAGTGAGGATAGCCCACTGATCGTAGGTGTGGCGCTCCACCTCAGACGCCAAAACAATCTCCTTGGTCTAGCGCTATTGAAAAGGAGATAGACTCCCTCGCTGATTGGCTGATACCGACTTAGGCCGCCCCGACGACTTTACTTTATATATATATATATAATATATATATATATATATATATATATATATAAATTTTCTGAGAACAAAATACATTTTGCGGACCTTCCTCTTTTTTATAAAATATATATAAGTATATATATATAATATATATATATATATATATATATATATATGTATATATATATATATATATATATATATATATATATATATATATATATATATATATATAAATATATATATATATATATATCATCATCATCATGATGTCGCGCAGGCAGCACGGATATCCATGACAATCTCTCGCCAACCTTCCCTATCATTCATCGCCCCAGGGAGTTCTTCCTCTCTGCAGCCAGCATCTTTACATAGCTGGTCAATGTAGGTCCTTGCTGGGCGGCCCACACTGGCATGTCCGTGTGTTGGCTTCCACAGGAGAACATCGCTTATGAGTTCGTCCTTGCTTCTCCAGCAGTGCCCCGCATGCCTAGTCCGTCTCACTCGGATGGGCTATGAGATAGGGGGCAGGTGACCATACAGCTGTTCCCTTGTGGGGTGTTGTCACCACGACTTGTTCAATACTGCTCGTAGCATTCTTGTGCAGCTCCTATCTAGCTTATTCTCTAGGCGCCTCGTTAGGGTCCAGGTGGTGCAGCCATACAGCAGTACTGATATGACTACAGCCTGGAAGAGATGTCGCTTTAGCTTTCAGTGAGATTAGATTTGCATGACATAATTTGTTCGTGGCCATCCACGCCTTTCCTATTCGTGTATTAACATCGCTATCTGTGAATGAGATATTACTCCCTAGGTATGTGAATTATTCCACTGGGTTAAGGGGCTTACCGTCTAATGTGGAGATGTCTCCTTTCTTTTTGAAGCTCATGAACTCCGTTTTATCAGAGTTCACATGCAGGCCGACGCTTCTTGCTGCCTCCTCCAGGCTATGCAGTAGTGTCTCAGCCTGTGTCGGTGTATCTGCAAAAAGTGCGAAGTCATCAGCATAGTCTGCATCTGTGACTGTTTGTGCAGGATATCTACTGCTTTCTTGCCTTTCTTAGTGTGAAACCTTTTTCTTTTATGGTATCTAATGATGTTCGGAGTACATAGTCTAGACATATTATAAATATATATGGTGCTAATGTGTCTCCTTGTAGGACTCCTGCGACGATGTCAAAGAAATCCATATCACCATCAGGTGCCTTAGTGTCTTTGTAGAGCATCATTATAGCGGCAGTAGTTTCTTTGGGGAGACCATATGCCAGTAGTATTTGCTCCATTTTCCGTCTATGTATAGAATCAAATGCTTTGGAGAAATCTACGAATAGTAGCGTTGCCTCCAAATTCTTTGCTCGAACCCCTTCTATGATCCTTCGTACAGTTAGGATCTGAGAGGTTGTGGACCTATTTCTGTGGAATCCATTTTGGTTTTTCCTGAGGATTTTCTCTATTTCGGGTCGGATTCAATTAAGAAGAAGGGCATTATATATCTTAGCTGCAATGGCAGTAAGGGTTATGCCTCTGTAGTTTTTAGCGACTCCGAGGTTTCCCTTTTTGGGGAATGGGAGGATGCATCCTTTCGTCCATTTATCTATTCTGTTTTGCCTATATACTGCATTGCATAGCCCGAGAAGTATGTCATTGAACTTACCCATCTTCCATACTTCAGGGGGTATTTCGTCAAGTCCTGCAGCTTTTCTACCTTTTAGTTTTTTTAGGACTTCGTTGATTTCTTCTGTTGAAAAATCCCCTAGTTTGATATCTAATTGTCTATCTATGATCTTTTGGATGTTACTTTTATGATTTTAGGTGGATTCCCCAGAAGTTTCTGGAAGTGGTCTTTCCATTTCTGAAGTCTATCTTTTTGGCTGGTTGCCTTTAGCTTTGATCTAGAGGTACCTTTCCTACCGCTAATTTCGTTTATTGTTTGCCATGCTAATCTCGATTGTCTGTCTTCCACTGATTGTCTGATTATTCATTTGTGCTTCGATATATTCTATTTGTTCTTTCTTGTATGTTTTGGTTAATTCTATCTGGGCTTTCTTAAAGTTGTGCAGGTTTATGTTAGTTGGTTTTATTTTATTGCGTTGGGCTGCTTTTTTTATATCGTTTCTCCGTTATCGTCTAACTGCTTCCGTCTCCCAAGGAACAGTGTGTTTGGCACTTTGTTTGGTTGGTACGCATTGGGCTGCTGCTTCTAGGTGCGCACTAACAAAGTTTTCATACTCCTCGTTTGGTGTGGAGCTTTCAGATGACTCCTGGAGGATATTGAATTTATTTCTTACTGCTACAGCGTAGCGATTGCCTATATCGCTGTTAGCAAGTGTCGACCAGTCGTATCGTATAGATTTACTTTTTGTTTCTACGTAGGCTTAAACGTAATTTTGCTGTAACTATTCTGTGATCGGAGGATACTCCTTCAAAGGAGGAATACGCTTCGCAGTTCATTGCGCTATTTATCCATTTCTTGTTTATTAGGATGTAGTCTAGTTGTGCTTTTGTGCTATTTGGATACGTGTATGTCCATATTTTGCCCTTCCGTTTTTGGAATTTGGTGTTTAGACAAGCAAGTCTGTTCTCTAGGGAGAACTCCGCTAAGAGATCACCGTTCCTGTCTGGGGTATTGTGTAAGCTGAATCTATTGTTTTCGTTTTTTCCTACCTGTGCATTCATGTCTCCCCCAATGATCAGTACGTTATGTTTGGGGGCGGCATAGGGAGGATAGCCCATTGTAGAATGTTTCGATGTTTGTTTCATCGCTAACATTTGTGAGGCTGTAACATGAGACTATAGTCATGCAGGATTGCCATTAAACGTAGTGCTTATGATTCTAGGTTGGATTTTTTCTATGCTGTTAAGTGATTTTAGTGCTCGAGGGCTGAGGAGCATTCCTACACCTCCTATAGTGGCATTGACAGAGTTTTTCCATGCAGATGCTGACACAAACGTCCAGTCATTTTCAGATTCATGGTATTTTATCTCTATATCACCATGGTCAAGTCTGTGTTCTTGTACACATATGATGTCTATATTCTTTTCGGCTGCAGACGCCGTAAGTTCGGGGAGTTGACCTATCGTTTTTAGTGTTCTAACGTTAAATGTTGCTATCTTGAGAGATTTTTTTTTACATCTAAGTAGGTTAGTATTAGATTTGGGTTCTATGACTTTCTTATTAGATAATGCGGTTTGGGTTATGTCTTCTGTTGGGTGTGTGCCTTGTTTGTATGTGCTGGGAGTGATGTGATTTAGGTGTGTCATGTTTTTTGAGCTCCGTAAGGTATTTATCGAACACTGGGCCGGTGCTCGAGCCTCAACCGTACCGTTTTTGATAGCAAAGTGTACGTTGCTACATGATTCTTGAACTTTGCGTAATGTCATGAGAGGTTTTGGTTGGGTCGAGGGCATCAATATCTATCGGTAGCTGTTTGACACATCAATAGGCGCCGGTCTTAGAGATGAGGAGCAGTAGTTACCTGACTGAACTTGTTGATCCCGGCCGTTGATCCATTCTGGGTTCTTCCGCCCAGCATCTTATGATATACGCCGTTGGCCTATTTAGGCTCTTCCGCCATATCTCACATCCACTACGCTGCTACCCATGGTTTGGTTTTACGTGCCGAGATGGCATGTACATTTTTGTACGAGGGGGGGGGAGTAAGCGAGAAACGAGGAAATGGAGAAATGAGTAGTTTATATATGTATTTATATAACTATGTAGTTACATGTACATATATATGTGTCTATATAGTTTATATATATATATATATATATAACTATATGAGTAAGAAAAGGTGGAATGAAAACATCACACAATGCTGTTAAAGAAGAAAACAATTTATAATATAATCATAGCTGATACTGATCAATATTTCGATTTTACAAAAATCATCATCAGAGCTCATTCACTCCCGTAGTTGTTTGGGTCGGAGAGGAAAGTCAAAATGAGTTTACAAAACAAAAACCTTAATACTGCAAAAAACGAAAGACGTTACAATATTCACCAACGTGGGCATTTCGCGCCATATATATGTCGGTCATGTTCCATGTATATCTTTTGTCAATAAATGTAGTGAATTTTTGAGATGTTGGCAACAAGGCGAAAACAATTTAAACGGAAGGGGATGGGTGTTAAGAAATGTGACGGTTGGAATTCAAAAGACTTTTATTAAAGGAATTTTTTACGATTAAATGTTTTTATTATTTAAATTTTATTTTTAAGTTCTGTAATTCATAAATGATTAGATATTTACTGTAATTAGTTTTTATATATAAAGTGAAAAAGTTATGAGCGGAATATGTTAATATTTTAGAAAAGGAGTTTTTATATATTTTTATTTTACGATTAATTATTTTTAAATTTCTAATTATTATTATTATTAAGTTCTGTATTTAATAAATGATTAAATATTTATTGTGTTTTGTTTTTATATATAAAGTAAAAAAGGTTATGGGCGGAATTGGTTATTATTTTAGATAATGTTAAGCGATTTGGATCTAATGTAAGGTATTATTTTAAACCGAAAACAAAA
>CM042173.1:49680415-49717915 GCA_023376005.1 Doryteuthis pealeii
TTTTCAGTACATTCGATATATATATATATATATATATATATGTATATATATATATATATATATATATATATATATATATATATATATATATATTCCGAAATGTTTGTAGTTTTCTGTGTATCATTATCCCTGAGTAGAATATAGTAAATCTGTAATTTTAAACATAACTCTTGTCCCCTTTTTTCTCACTTTTTCGCTGTTTTCTTTAAGTCAGATTGATGTATACAAGATGTCGTGATTAGAATTAACTACAGTAAAAGAAAGATGAAAAAAAGATCATATAAACTCTGTGTAGGTGGTTAGCGGAAAAATAAGAGGTCACAGCGCTGAAACAAGTCTTTTCTTTGCTGGCAGCGTTAAATTGCTCTTTTGCACAAAAGACTTGTGGCCAAAGCCTCCTGATCGACAAAAACGAGTTTATTTTTCCGCAGATCAAGACATTTCTTTCTCACTTTGAATTGCAAGAGGATGTCGGAGTACAAAAGGCGTTTAATATCGTTATCATGGCGGCGTTTCCTTTGCCAGACAAAGGCCAAGCGTCGGCGCGCGAGAGAAGGGGGGGAGAATAAAAGTTCTATGCTACTCAACCGTATGAGTGCAAAAATAAAATGAAAAGGAAAGAAAGAAAAAAGAAAGAAACGGATGAACAAGAGAGATAACTGAACCCTTTTTTGTCTCTGTGCTTTGCTGTGCTTGTTGTGCATGCACGTTGGTGCTATGCTTAGTCTCGGCTCGGAAGTAGTTTCTGATGAAGCTCCCGATTGACGCTACACAAGTATGAACTTTGACCATGAAGTGAAAAATAAAAAGGAGAGAAAAAGAATGGAAAGGAGGAGGGGAATGTTGGTTTGGTTTGTTTTATGGCATATCAAAACTTTTCAGTTCATTTAATGCCGAAAGAAGTCATTTTAATAAAAGTTTGTTTCAAGTTCTTTGAATTGCTATAAATGATTTTAATTAACTTCATTTAGTTTGTTGTGGTTCGGTTTGGTTTGATTAATTGTACAATAACCCGATGGATTAAAAACTGTTAGGGTGTCAGATAAAAGTTTGTACTCAAGTTTAATTTACAGGTGTCTTTTTGTAGACGTATATTTCGTGGATATATTTTATATCTGGTTCATATTTTTTATATACGAAAAGGAAGAGAAGGAAGAAAGAGAAAAGGAAGATAAGAAGGAGAGGGAAAAGAGAGAGACAAGACTAAAAGGCAAATAAAGAGAGAGGACTAAGAGAAAGGAAAGAAGGGGGTAGGATGATAAATGAGGGAGTAAGAGGAGAGGGCGGGGGAAAGAGAAGAAGGAAAAAGGAAAGATAAGAAAAAAAGGGAAGGGAAAGAGAAAGAATGGGGATAGAGAAAGAAAAGAAAAGAAAGGAAAGGAAAGAGCAATGAGAATGAAAAATAAAGGAAAAGAGAAGGAAGAAAGGAAAGAGAGAAGGAAATGAAGGGAAAGTTAAATAAGGAAGGGGGTGCAAAAAGAAATAATGAAGGAATGAGAAAGAATATGCGAAGGAAAAGGAAAGTGAAAGAAGAGAAAGAGAAAGTCATAAGAAAGAAAGAAAAGAAAAGAAAGAAGAAGAAAAGGAAGGAGAAAGTGAAAGAAGGAAAATGAGAAGGGAAAAGAAAGAGAAGAAGAGTCGTCTCATTTGTCTATTTTTCAATTTCCAAATGTTACTTTTTTCAGGAAAACAAAACAAAACANGAAAACGGATGAACAGAAGAAAAGAAAGACATGAAAAAAACTCATGGAAAAAAGAAAGGCATGAAAGAATGAAATGAATAAATAAATAATAAAGACATGAAAAGAATCAAAGAAAGAAGATTTGTTAAAAATAAGAAAGAAAGAAAAGAAAACAGGAAGCAAGCAAGAAAAAAAGAAGACGAAAAAGAAAGGGAGAAGAGGATAAAAAACAACAAAGGGGATTAGATATAAAGTTAGAGAGAGAGAGAGAGAGAGAGAGGGAAGATATGGCAAAAACTGGAAAAAGAAGAAAGAAAAATTACGAAAGAAAGAAAAGAAGATGAAGAAAAAAAGATGATAAAGAAAGAATGCTATCAAAAAGAAAGACGTCGAAACAAAAAAGGCGGAAAAAGAATATCAGAAAAGAAAAAAAAGTAAAGATAACAGAGAAAAGAAAAAGATGTTAAAGGAAGAAAGAAAGAAAAGGGATAAGATGAAAAGAAATAAAGAGATGGCGAAAAGTTTAAAAAAAGAAAACAGAAAAATAGTAAAAGAAAGAAAAAAGAAAAAAATGATAAAGAAGAAAGAACATGCGTGTGTCAGCGACCGAGACGCTTGAGTTAAAGAAATGGCAGCATAACTTGAAGTTGTCGATCGGTACGGCTTGAACGCGGAAATCAATAGGTCTTCGGCGCGAAAAACAGCTGAATTGTTCATCTGATTGTAATTTTTTTCTTTTTGTTTCATTGTTCATGTTTGTTTTGTTATGATTTTTAAGATTTTATTTTTATTTTTTTCTTCTTCACCATCACCCACATCCTTTTTATCCTTTATATTATTATATTATTATTATTATTATTATTATCTTTGTTGCAGCAGTAAGAGAAGGAGGGGAGCGGGAAAAGTATGGAATGTATTATGAGAAGAAGGAAGAGAGAAAAGACATGACACTCGGTTTCATTTCTTGTTATCGTTTTCTTCAATTGTTTTCACCTCTGTCTGTTCGTCTCTTTCATTTTAAACCTTTTGCAATCTCTCTTTCGTAATCTGAATTCCTCTTTTTCAAACAACATCTTTATATCTCTTTTTATTTCTTTTTTTATTTTCTTGGATTCACCATTTCTTCAACCATTCGTCATTCCTTCCTCTTTTTCTCGCTTCCGTTTCGATTATGTTGGCTAACTTCGCTTCATTTTTCTTTCCACTTTTTTCTTTTTAAAACTCTACGTAGTTAGACTAGAGGGCACCATACAATCTGTATTAGTTAGTGAGCTAAACTAGAATTCCATTAACAGACAGTTCTAATATCGCCCTTATATTTCTCGCCTGTTTCAAACTAAGCTAACCTTAATAAATGACAACGTAGTCCGTGGCGTAATGATAAAAAAGCATTTATTCGACAAAACAAATACTTATTTTAATATATTTTCCTCTTCAATAAGTAAAATAAGCGGTATAGACAGAGATTGAGGGAGTCTATTTATTTTTCACTAGCGCAAGACAAGGGATATTGTTTTAGCGTCTGAAGTGGAGCGCCAAACCTACAATCAGCTCCCCACTTTGCGACGATACAAGCTGTGCTACTCATGCGTTGAGTAGGTGAGGGCCAGTATCAACTGCATTTCTAATATTAGCCCATTTTAATTCTAACTTTCAATGATCGTGTGGCGCTCCGCCAAGAACGTTCAAACAATCTCCTTGTCTAGCGCTAGTGAAAAAGGGATACTCCCGCTGTCAGGCTGATACCGACTTTACTTACTTTTTACTTATATATAATATAATATATTATTATTATATATATATATATATAAAAGTGTATTTTGCAGCATTTTTTCTTTTAACAAGTTTTGTTGAACTGTACAGACAATTCCTGTTGGACAAGTTTTTGGTTGATCCGTTCCAATTTTCGGACCATCTTTCTGGTGTCGGGGGTGAACTGGTATAACAGTCCACCAAAGGTTTCAAAATGAGCGCTTTCAGCAATACAGTTTGCCATCCTCAGTAGGAAACGATGGTATGGTTTTGTGTCTCATTTTTAACGAGAACGAGTAGTAGCAAGGAAGTAGAAGTGGGAGGTAATAACCATTATTGTAATCAGATGCACCAAATTATTATAACTGGATGAAAATGCGTTAAAAAAATTAATATGTAACTATGTCTCTTCCACCGACGCTAAGAAAAAGTCAATTGATCATTTATTACAAAAAATTCAAAACTCCAAATCTTGTCATCCTCCCCCAAACTACTCGTCTTAATGAGAAAAATGTTGTGTATGAATCAAATATGCCGTAGGAGATTGCCTCTCAAAAATAATAACACATATATTGGCCACGCGACGACCACATTATCACGCAGATTAACATTACACTTGGATTCCAGCTCCATTATTCAACACCTTAAAACACATTAATGCCCCCCTCTACCTACCGCAAAATTCTAACCGAAAATACACGCACACTACATAAAAAAAAAAATAAATAAAAAAAACTTCAAATAATCGAAGCTTTATATATCAAACAAAAAAAACCTACCTTAAACAAAATAAACTTTGAATAAGTCAACATATTCTCAAATCCTATAATTTTCCGCCTATCCTCCTTCACTATCTCACAACTTGTGCCCCCCTCCATAAAAAAATCACTACTGCAATGCTCGCTCGAACCACTACCATTCCTACAAACCCCACTACCAATGTTATTACCTCCCACTTCTAATTCCTTGCTACTACTCGGTCTCGTTAAAAACGAGACACGAAACCATACCATCGTTCCTACCTGAGGATGGCAGACTGTATTGCCGAAAGCGCTCATTTTGAACCTCTTGGTGGACTGTTATACCAGTTAACCCCGACACCAGAAAGATGGCCCGAAAATTGGAACGGATCAACCAAAAATTTGTCCGACAGGAATTGTCTGTACAGTTCAACAAAACTTGTGTATATATATATATATATATATATATATATATATTGTGACTGCCAAACTCTCCTCGATATGCTCAGAGTGCCCGTTGAAGTGAGTGCGTGTATCTCATCAGGCCAAGTATATATTCTCTAGCATCCTTGTGTAGCTCCCATCTAGCCCTTCTTCTAAGCGCTTCGTTAGAGACCAATTGGGCAGCCGCATAGTAGCACTGACACGGCTACTGCTTGAAGAATTCTTATCAGTGAGATCAGATTCCATATGATCGATAATCTGTCTATACCAGTCCATGCATTTCCTATGCGTATATTGACATCACTTTCTGTAGCAATAGCTCTTAAGTAAACATGTAAACATTTTTGATAATCAAATTATCATACTGTGGTATATCCACAGTCCTGCAATTATATGCGTATATTGACATCACTTTCTGTAGATGAGATATTACTACTAGGTATGGGAACTGGTTTACTAATTTCAGAGGCTTACTATTTCAGTGTATTTAAAACTAATGAACCCTGTTTTACATACAGAAGACCAATGCCCCTTGCCGCCTTCTCTAGGCTAGCAACAGTGGTTCGGCTTGTGCAGGCGTATTTGCAAGAAGTGTTAGATCATCTTGCGTAGTCCGCATCTGTAATAGTTTCTTAGGGTTCTTGCCTTTTTCTTTTTTGGGATCTTAATAACGTTCGTAGTAGGTAATTTAGGCATGTTATAAATATATACGGTGCTAATGTATCACATTGTAGGACTCCAGTAACAAGGTCAAAGAAAGCTGTGTGGCCATTAGGTGAATAAACCATGTTTTTGTTTATTTACATTAAAGTAGAACCGACTACCCAGCGTCGCCTGGTGTGTTGATTTGTTTACTTTTGAGATACACAAATACGGACATTTTTAAGTAGAATTTCAATGCTACTTCTATGTATATTTTAATTTTCAAATATCTTTGGTTATAAATCAAACCTTCACAACTTTTGCAATGTCTAATTACTTTGTTGAAATATTCGTGTATGACAGCCTATAATTGAAAATCATCGGCTGAATTCTTACTGATGCCTCAGAAGTCAAAATTTTTATGCCCATTTCCTACCATTATACCAATTATACCCGAGTCTCCATGTACAACGTCCCCGCGGCTATATCAGACGAATGCCTCATGGCAATACTGAGTAATTACGGGGACGTTGTAGCAATGAATACCACCCTCGAAAAAGGGGTAAGAGTTGGAGAAGTTCGACTTCATGATCAATCTAAAGAGAGAGGCCTTCTATTGATATACCGGATACCAATCTGTATAACACCCAACAGATAACGGTGGTGGTGGAGGGCCGTAGGCCGAACTGCTGGTCCTGTGGTCAACATGGCACACTGCCTGGAAATTGCCCCAAAAAACATCCGCAGTAGCAACAAACACAGCAGCACAACGAACGCAGCAGCGACGAATGCAGCAGCGACGAACGCAGCAGCGACGAACGCAGCAGCAACGAACGCTGAAACAACTCCAGTGGAATGTAACAAACCAGAGGCGGAGAGGGTGGACTGAGTAGCAAAAAAAGTAAAAACCATACCTCAGCCATTCTGACTCTCCCGTCACCAAAAAGCCTTCCCCAAGGCAAACACCAAAGCCTCTCTCCAAGCAACAACCAAAGCCTTCTCCCAAGCCACACCCCCAAAAAGCACCCCCAGCAAACCGGCTCAAGTGACCATCTCGATGGACTTGCTGGAGGCCGGCATGGCTGGGGTGAAGCGCAGAATGAGGAAGAGGAGGAGAGAACTGGTCGAAAAATGACGACCAGTAGAAAAAGAAAAAATCCCAGACCTCGGACCCAAAACAAACACATGGAAGAAACCACTACACACTCACACACAGAAAAAACCAAAAACTACCCAACCCCCCAATCCTTCATCCCAGCCCTGTGAAAAAGTACACACACACAACCCCAAACACTTCCCCCCGACCCAACCTCAAAAATCTCCAGCAGGAAAAATAGATCCCATCCAGGTCACCTGAAAGAGGAAAAGCCCAACAGCAGAAAAAGCAGCCCCTCCACGGAGTAGGAAACGCAACCTGTTTCCGGAGAACATTTGCAGAGTGAGCCAGACCAGTTCGACAAATACCTGGACCCACAACAAAAAATACAGTGGCTCCACTCTGGCAATACACTCCGTGGAGAAAGAACATAAACAATCCATTAAACTTTAGGGATGCACCCTGGTGACGACTTTTGCCCGGGAACACGTGGTCGAGCAAGAAAGCCTGTGTGCGAACAATTGAGCAGCGGAAGGGGCTTTTCCCGGGCTTGACTCTCGTCAACAGGGTGCACCCAAATTGAAAAAACTGAAACAAAAATGCAAAGGGAGGGTCCCCATTTTGATACACCCTTCTTTGTACAGGGCAATTAAAAATTAAGTTTCCCTTGGATGTCGGCGGCATCGCCAGGACCAATACAATTACCAACGAATTAGGTACAGATAGTCTTGGCCATGCCGTCGGCTTCCTTAGCCCAGAAGATTTCCTGCCAGTGGTGACCACTGATTAAGGTAGGTAACAAATGTCTCTCTTCTTGCTACTTGAATGCGAGAGGTCTGAGGACAAGTCAAGCGCTAGCCGCTTGACTGTAGAACTCAGGACTCTCGGTGTGGATGTCGCCGGTACAGAGAACGCACTTGTTTCGAGTGCGGATGGCCGGGGTGCTGGGTGGAGATACCTACGAGGTCCATTCCAGCATACGGCCACCCGCGCAGTCGAGGTGTGTCACTGTTAGTTAAAAGCAGGCTGGGGGCGGTGACTGACATTATTTCATGCTGGCTCAGATGGCAGGCTGATTGTGGCCGATATTGCGTAGCAAGCAGCAAATTCGAGTAATCGCGGTTTATGCGCCTAATACCGTTGGGGAGAGGAAATCCTTTTTTCGCAGTTAGGGCCGTACATGGCGTTTCCGCACGGTTGATTTTAATGGGAGATTGGAATGCGATTCCTGATCCCAAATTAACCGGTCGGGTTGGGGAAGCTAGAGGTCGGATGGATGTGAAAGCAGCCTGCACGATCTGATGGCCCAGTTCGATTGGTCGACAGGTATCGTGTGGATCATCCAGGGAGGGAGATGTGGACATGGACAAGTAACTCGCCCTCTGTCAAAACTTATTTGGACAGAGTGTTAGTTAGAAAGCCGACGTCAACATCTTAGACTGTCCTGTGTTCCACTTGTATGCGAAGAGTGACCATAAAATGCTTACTGTCACTCTTCGCCTAAGTGATAGGCCTAGACTGGCCTCTTACTGGAAGTTAAATACCTCCGTACTGGAGATACGCGACTACCGTGAGAGGTTGGCTTTACTTATTAAGCGGGCGTTAGTGGGGCGTTATTGATAGATGGTGGGGTACCTTAAGTTTAGGATTAACGACTTCACTATCAAATATTGCCAACGGCTTGCTCTAGATAAGGCAGCGAAAGTGAAGGCCATAGAAGACAAAATTTCCCGGCGGTGAGAGGGGATCCCCTAGCCTTAGGCCTAGCTAAAGGGGACTTGAGCGGGAGGCTAGCGAACGCTATCAAGGTGCATAGTTAGATCTAGCTAATAGAGTGTCCAACGAGGCGTGAAAACTGGACGCAGAGATGCGTCAGGAAGAATTTAGAAGGTTCCCGAAACGGTACATCGAAAGTGTTGTAACCCCGGACGCGGCACAGCCTTCGTGCGGGCGGCAAAGATGCGGGATGCCGTTCGGGCACATTTCCAAGAGCGATTCACCGTTGCCGAACCTCCAGAGCAGGAGTTCCAAACTATTTAGCTGACTTTCCCCACCTCGCGGAGGCGAAAGCAGCTAGTTGTGAGGGAGAATTACGGAATCTGAAGTCCGTGATGCGTTGAAGCAGGTCGGCCTCAACAAAGCTCCGGACTGGACGTTTACCCACGAAATATATCTTGAGGCTGTCGCACATTTTTGTCCCTATTCTGACGGATGTGTTCAACAATTGGTTGCCTGGGAGCAATCCCAAAGCGCATTACCAAGGCTGATCACATTGCTGAAGGAAAAGGAGGCAGGAATGTTTGGGAGGGCTTAGATGACTACAGGCCCATAACTCTGCTAAACACAGAGTTAAAAGATTTTGCCCGGTCTGGCAAACCTTTGCAAAATGTTTATCGGCGATCTGATCGAACTGAACAGCAACTACGCTCGTGAAGGAGATCGATCCAAAACAATTTTGCAGTGGTGACGCATGATCCTAGAGGGCATAAAAGACGACCAAGTGCCGCGCTGATCATTTAAGATCATTCAAGGCTTTCGGACAGGGTGGAACCACCGTTCTGGATTGTTCTGGAGACCGCCGGATTCAACCGAGTTAGGCTGAGCAAGGGAGAGAATGCAAGAGTTTATTTTTGTATGGATCGCGTCAGTGAATGAAAACCTAGCTAAATAAGACTCGTGTAGTAGTATGACAGTTTTGTCACCCTTCCCCCCCTCCCCCAAAAACCTGCGGCTATATGCCGGATGTGGACACACTTGCTGTATCTCTCTCTATTTAAAAAATGAATAAAGTTTTTGATGAGTTGCACGAGTGTGCTCATTTTCAAATATTCCTACCATTATACCAAACGCCTCCTTATAAATTCATTACATATAACGACAATATACTCTCAATTGAGTGACGTCATTCAATTAGCGTGTTGTTGAAATCTGATTTGAACCCAATGACTTTTATCGAATTCTATCCCTTTAGAAATGTCTCGCTTGGACAATTTTTACAAGCCGTAGTTGTATCAGTGCTACTTCTACGGCTGCCACCATTTGAATTTTAATGAAGCACCTCTTAGAATGAGCTAGAAGGAGAGTTGCCACAAAATTGTTTTAAACAAAATCGTGGAAACAACACCACACAATAAAGCAGTTGCGACTTGCCCGCTATCGCACAAGACATCCATGTGAGAAGAAAAAAAAATGCTGGACATTGCTGGAGAAGCAAGAATGAACTCAAAAGTATGTTCTTCGAAGGAAGCTTACACATGGGTTAAACCAGTGTGCATTGTCCAGCAAAGACCTCTACTGAACAGTTCTGTGCGGATTCTGAAGGACGGTTGAGATGAGATTTTCATGGATAATCGGGCTGCTAGCACGACGACGATTGTGATGTGAAATGTCACACAGTGCATCAGAAAACTCGTAAGTTGAGGCATTCGTAAGTCAACGTAAACTATAATATATATATCTTTTTATCTTCGTTTCATTATTTATGATAGGTGCCCATTATTTTCCCAATTATCAATTCACGATAAATACGTCACATAAAAAATATAAGAAATGCAACAGAGTATTTGTTTGCAGGTTATTTAGTATGTCAATCAGTCTATTTTTTTATTTTATTTCGACCCCTAAAGTTCATCCTTCAACCCATACCAAGTTTATTTACCTCAGCATGTATCGATCCTATATATAGTCCAATCGTTCTCTGGACAGGTCGATATGAACCATTTGGCGATCCCAGTTTTAATCCCCGGTCCGAAAAGCCAGAGGAAAGAAGATTATTTTTTCAAGGTCTCTCTACTCCTCATAATGAACACAAGTGGTAGTTATCAAGTCACTGAATGTGCTCAAAGAACTGAATAAAGAACATAATTGAGAAATTACTAAGTAAAAGGGATATAGCAGTTTGAAGAAAGATCTGTTGATTTTATATTGCTTAGCGGAGATCAACGAAGTTGAATGGATTTTGTTAGGTTAAAAAATGGCGATAAGCCTCAGATTTCCGCCTCAAAGCAACGTCATCGAAAATGGAGCGAAAAATGTTTGTGATTCTTTTTTTGTTGGGAGATCTATGGAAAGAAAAACACTGAGCCACGGCTGGATAATTCACATCAGCATGATTGAATGAATTGAAATGAAAGATATAAAAGTTTATAACAATAAAAACCAAAACAATAAAGAAAGAAGGAAAGAAGAAAGGAGAGAGTGTAAATAAAAGAAGTAAAGAAGAAAAAAGAAAGAAAAAAAATGAAGAGAGAAATAAGTCGAAGGATAAAAAAGGATGAAAACCCAACAAAGGAAACAAAGGAAAAAGGAAAAAAATATTATGAAGGATAAAACATAAAGAAAAAAGAAAGATAGATACAAAAGAGAGAGTGGGAGGAGGGAAGAGAGAAAGCGTGTGTATATTTTGTGTGTTGCGGAACAGAGAGAGAGAAGGAGAAAGTGTGTTAATATTTATGTTGTGTTGTGTTGTTGAGAAAGAGGAGGGATCTCCTTCCTGACAAAAACAACTGTTTTAAAAATGATAATTTAAAACATTTAAATCACAATAAAATATTATGATGATCAATGTAAATATTATGAACTGCTGTTAAAACAATAAAAATAACATTTCTTGTTACCATAGAAACTCGTAGGGTCAAACGATATCTGTCATTTCCTACTGGCTAGATTCTAGGTGGAATTAGGAGTGATTAGAAAGTCAATTTTAATCACGATGATTCAGATGCAGACGATGCAGATGGTGCTGTACATTGCATCATCATCATCATCATCATCATCATCATCATCATCATCAACGCGTGCTTATTGCTTGGATTTCCTTCTCTCTCTCTCTCTCTCTCTCTCTCTCTCTCTCTCTCTCTCTCTCTCATTGTTATATACCCTACCTATGAACATTAATGGGTATGTCCCAATCCTTATGAATACGGGATTATTATGCTGACTGGGTAATCACTAGCTCTTATACCACTTACACGTTGCTGACGAACATCCAGTGTCGCGAATTATTATCATTTTAAACCGGTGAACACTTTTCTATAATTCACAATTGAAACTTCAATACTAGATGCAGTTTAAACGCCATAGCCAGGATACTAGAGAGACCGTCTTAATGTCCCGGAATGACGCCAAACTGCATCTAGTGTTGAGGTTCCAATTCTGAAGCTCTGGAGAGTGTAGATTATCTCTTCATCGCCATTAATCTTAGGTCCACTCTGACCAGAAGTGATAGTAACTGTTAATGTCCCATATCTATGGGTTAAATTGTTAAAAAAATGCGATGCAATTTAATGTCATACCCAGAACACTAAGACCTTCAGCCACAGATTTCTAGCACATGCATGATAAAAATTATTGCGAGTTTTCCATAACAGTAACTGGGGAATACGTTCGGGATAATCATATAGGTGATAGGGCTTGACCTGAGCAGCCGATTCTTCGGAGGGGGTCTCTGCGACCGCCCATCTAGCTGAAATGAAGGCCAAAGTGGAGTCTAGCTCAACCACCAAAATTCTGTCCTTAAGCATCACGAGTCGCCACCCAATGCCAACAGGTTATCAATTGGGGATGAGTCTTACCTCTCTGCAGGGGTGCAGTCGGTGTATTCTACATCCCAGCCGATAGGGTGTGCAGATCGGACAGTAATAGCAACGAAGAGGTGACAACACACAGTCCAGAGTTACAGAGCTGGACCTACACAATGGGTTGGTTAGCTTTGATGGTTGATTGGTAGGGTTTTACGTTATGTCAACCCTTGTTGAGTTATTTTATGCCGAAGACGTTTTGTTTTATACATTCTTGATGGGTATTCAATTTTTAAAAAACACATTTTTCTATTTAACCCATAAATGGGACCCTAACGATGAAGGAGTACCACCCCAATCTTCAGAGCTCCAAAATTGAAACTTCGCCATTAGATGTAGTTTACCATCATATCCAGGACATTAAGACACTTAGCTACCGTCTTCTAGCACATATATGATAAAAAGGTTGGGAGGTGCCCTAAAGACAATCATATAGGCGTTAAGGCTTGACGTGGCCAGCCGATTGATCTCTGGCCGCCCGTCTAGCTTAAGTCAATCACAGTGGTGTGTTGCATGTCACCAGAATTCCATCTAAACATCGCGGGTCTGTGGGATTTTACTGAATAGGTACAGTCGGTGTATTCTACTGTTCTAGTTTGGCTTTGAGTTGCCTGGGTAAACACAATAAAGGACTATGGATTCAGGTTTCTCCAGAAATGTACAGAATTTGGCGTTTATTTTGCCTCCACTCCAAAGAAAATTGAATGAATGCGATATTCAAAACCAATTCTCATCAAGGTAATAGAGACTGTGAAAGCCTTTCTGGATTTTAGAATCAATGCAGACCTCATGAGTGGACAGTGGCTATAAATATTAGTTTTATTCAGAGAGGGACATCCAACTAATCGAGTAGAAAGTCACCATATATATATATATATATATATATATATATATATATATATATATGCGAAAAAGGTGTTAAGAGCCTCGGTTGCTGCTACTCCCTACCAATTACTGATCGACATCGTTGGCAGAACATAAACAAACAACTAAAGGATGGCCTATGCTCCATTGATAAATGTGATCGCCTAAATAAAGACAAAATATGGTGCATTTATTTTGGACTAATTCCTAAATTATCATGGCCCATGAAGATATATGATGTATCACTGACAAACATTAAAACAATGGAGCGCTTAATCAGTAATTATGTAAAAAAAATGGTTGGGGGTACCTAATTGCTAAACAAATGTGGCACTATACAGTTCATCAACGAAGCTAAAACTTCCGATGGTGTCACTTGTTGAGAAATTCAAATTAGATAAAGCGCGACTTTTCAAATGCTGCATGACTCTCCCGACCCACTAGTGAAGAACGCCCAGCCTTCCGTAATAACTGGTTGAAAATGGAAGGCACAACAAGCTGTAGAAAACGCAGAATCATCCCTCAAGATGAAAGAAACAATTGGAACTGTGACAAAGGGAAGATCAGGACTAGGTCTTCACCCACAGCGTTGGTGGTCGAAAGAATCTACGTTAGATAAAAGGATTATTATTTCGGGGGAAATTCATCAAGTTGAGTAAAGTCAAGCGTATTGCTCCAGCTGTAGGACAAAGTGAACAGGGTGCATGGACCAGATGGGAGAGTGCAAAAGAGAGAGAGAGCTGTCACATGGAGAGACATCAGACATATGGAACCTAAAAAAATAAAGTTTCCTGATAAAGGCAGTCTACAACATATTACAGTCAACCTACACGTCTGGGGTTTAGCTACGTCCGACCTATGCAAAGCATGTGGGAAAACTGCTAGCCTGAAACATATTCTCAGGGGATGCGAGTATCCTCTAAGAAGCTACACGTGGATGCACAATAAAGTCCTCGAGATTGTTGTGGAGGCGTCGAAGATATGTTGGGAGACTGCAAATAAAGCTGTTAATAACATCAACAAAGCAGTACATTTCGTTAAAGAAGGAAACATTGAGAAATTTTCGCGTAAAAATAGGCACATTTCGTCACTGTTTGATGGCTCCACGGACTAGCGCATTGCATGCGACTTGGAACATCAACTCGTTTTTCAAACTGAAATAACGGCCCAGCGTCCTGATATTGTCATTTGGTCTGGGCACATCAGCGTAAGTTGGAAAATATGAAGATTTACGAGAACAGTGCGTCAGAATCGGATGGAAAACGGATGTATTTCCTATCGAAGTCGGATGCCGAGGATTTATAACCAACTCAACTTTGGCATTTTTGTCTAAACTTGGACTTTCTCCTCCAAACAAGAGGAAATACATCAAAAAGATCCAAGATAAAGCTCTAACCGCATCAGCGTGGATATGGCAATCCTACAATGTGACATCAAACCGACAAAGTCTGGTGGTATCGTGAAATACTGCTGGGGCGCTCTGGGTTAGTGGTAATGATGCTTTGGCCCCGAAACCATGCCTGAACTCAGAGTCATCATCTGATGAAGGCTTTGTTGGTTGCAATACTACTGTGTAAATAGCAGTCATTGTATGAAGATTATATATCAAACACCTATGTATGGGACTTATAAAGTGATTTAGAAAATTAGTATGATAAATGTTCTGATTGAATTGGGTAATGTTAAACAGTTATGTATGGGACTTATAAAATTGTACAAATGGTAAAGTACAAAATAAATGATAACCAACATTTGTATACATTGGACGTGTACAATATATCAATAACCGATCACACAGAGCTCGAAGTCCCACTAAAAACATTGTAGTGCTGATGTATATAACGCTATGAAGAACAAATGTAACTTTCTCCTTTGTAACATCACAAGTGGGTGTCGAACTGCGGGCCACTTACTGGTTTTAACTCTGGTCCCATACAAGTGATGTCATGCAAATGTGATACCAGAGGGGGGGGGATCGCTTTGCAGGCCACTTTTTTAAAACTGTGTTTTAACTGTGGTCCCATTCAAGAGAAACATGAATCCATAGTTATGCAAAATGATTATAGCCATTACAAATTTTATTATATTATTAAAATAAGATAAGCCAGAAGCGAGCTTGCCGCCTAAAAAAAAATGTTCAGTAGTCCAATAACGACCTTTTTCTAATGCGGTAAATAAATTTGCATATTTTGATTTAAAAACAGCTTATTGAAAAAAGAAAAAAAGAAAAAAAAAAGAAAACAACAGAAAACAACAAAAAAAGATGAAATTAAAAAAAAAATTATTATTCATTTTCAATGTTTTTTTTTGTTTTTTTTAAATAAGTGATTGTTTTGTCGATAGCTTTCTCCCTCTTTTCTTTCTTTCTTTCTTCACCTTATTTTTTTTCAAACGTGTTTTTATAAAGTTGTGCCTTTCTTTCTTTTCTAATTCGTCTGTTTCATTTGTTCAGTCTTCCCCTTATAAACTCGTCTTTCTTTTTTCTTTATTTCTTTCTTTACTATTTCGTCTACTTCATTTGTTGAGCCTTCCTCTTGTAAATTTCTTTCTTTCTTTCTAATTTGCCTACTTCAGTCTTCCTCTTATAAACTTGTCATTCTTTCTTTCTTTCTTTCTTTCTTTCTTTCTTATTCGTTTACTTCATTTGTGAGCCTTTCTCTTATAAATTTGTGTATTTCTTCTTTGCTTCTGTTTCTTCTACATTTGTCCAGCCTTTTTATTGATAAATGTCTGTTTTTCTTTCTTAATTTTTTCAGCCTTGTATCTTTCTGTTTTGACTATTCCATTTGTTCAGGCTTCCTCTTATAAATTAGAATTTCTTTCTTTCTTTCGTGTCTTCACACATTCCTTCTCTTTTCTTAGTGGTAATATTATTATTCATTTTCAATCAATTTTTTTAATAAGCGGTTTTTTGTCGATAGGTTTTATAATCATTCTCAGCGGCGATCGTGTAATCAACCTTGACCTCATGGCAAATCAGCAACATTCACGAGAATGTCAAGATTAATAATTTTATTAAATGGAGATTATGTCTGTCAATCTGTAACCGAAACTAGTTCACCGATGTCACAATTCCCTAAATTATTCACGTTATATTTTGAATGATTACTGAGTAATAAAGATTTGATCTTAATTAGTATCTTATTTATCAAAGTCTAACTGATTTAGATGAACCTCAAAACAGTTCATGTTATCTGTTGGTCGTTTGGTTGGATTTTACGGAATGTCAACACTTGTTGGGTTATTTTATGCCGAAGACGTTTTGTTTTATTCATTATTATTTTTTTTTCAAACTCAATTTTTTAAAAACATTTTAATACTCATTTTTTAAACCTATCTAACTGATAGATGGGATCCTAACAGGTACTACCACTCCGAGTTCCCACTTCAAAATTGAAACTTCACCACTAGATGCAGTTTAACGTCATACCTAGGACACTAAGTCCCCCAGCCACCGCCTTCTAGTACATATATGTAAATATATGATAAAAAGGGTTGGAGGTTACCATAAGAGAAATAGAGTTGGGACAACCCCATAGGTGTTAGGGCTTGACTTGACTAGCCGATTGGTCGGAGAGACCCCTCCGACCACCTGTCTAACCTAAGTAAGGACCAATGTGGAGTGTTGCATCTCATGAACTGTTCCCCCATCAGAAATCCGTCCTTAAGCATCATGGGTCGCCACCCACGGCCAACTAGTGGCCCCATTGGGGGAATTTTCCTCTTCTGTAGGGGTGCACTCGGTGTATACTACAGCCCCAGCAGACAGGACGGTGTTATCTGTTTTATGTGTATTCATTTGATGTATGAATACATATACAACAGATAACATGGCCTCGTACCTTGTGTCACATACTGTCCGTGTGCAAACGGTTTGAGTATAATAGGGTGTACCATCGTCGTCTAATGGTTAACAAACTTCTAAATAGCGTATTTTCATTCAGCTTGATGTTTTTTGTTTTGTTAATGAAGAGCTATTCAGTGAAACCTTATATTTAACACAACAACTGACCAATCCATCTTAGTAAAATTGTTAACAAGCTAGATTCGCAGATTCATTACTACTAAATAGCAAATTTAATCTTCATTAGATGATCCATATTTGTGACCTTGTGCTACGTCCTACTCGTGGCGAATGGGTTGAGTATAAAAGGGTGTTTCCTTGTGGTGTAATGGTTAGCCAACTAGTCTCACAACTCCATTACTCCAGAATAGCGAGTTTGATCCTCACTGGATGCCCCATAACTTCAACCTTGTGTGACCTCCTACACGGTGTGAACGGGTTGGATAAATACCAAAAATGATGTTGCAATCCAGTACGTTAGACACTACACCACGGGGAGACTCACCCCCCCCTTTGATTAATATCATGGCAAAGTCACGCTGTAAGAACCAGTTCCTTCTAAATCACCGAAGTTAAGGAGCGATGAGTTTGTTCAATACTTAATTGGGTGATACTTAAATAATACTTAAGGACAGAATCCTAGTCACTGAGCCGTCAATGACATGTAACTCTCCACTTTGGTCCTTACTTGACCTAGACAGGCGGTCGAAGAGACCCCTCCGATCAATCGGCTGGTCATGTCAAGCCCTAATATATGTATTATTGTCTCGACCCTATTGCCCTTATGGCAAAGCTCCAAGTATTTTTGTGCTAGAAGGCGGTACCTGATGTGCTAGAAGTGTCCTGTGTATAATGCTAAACTGTATTTAGTGGTGAGGTTCCAATTATGGAGCTCCGAGGAGGTCCATTCTAATCTTTTACTGTAATCAATTTGAATTCTTTGTTCATCAAAAATAACTTGATTCGGCATTAAATGACATAAAACAACGTAAACAATTGTTGAAATTATCACACTTGTCAGTACTTGATAGATAGTTAAAATTAACTGTCTTTAGTAATTATTGGGTCAGATTTATCTGTCCCGAATCCCATTTGGTTTGATTATTTGGTTTTACGGCATGTCAACCTTTGTTTGGTCATTTTATGCGGAAGACGTTTTTTTTGCTTTATTCATTCTTGATGGGTACTCAATTTTTCAAACGCATTTGTTTCTATTTAACCCATAGATAGGACACTAACAGGTACTACCCCTCCGGGTCAGAATGGACCAGGGTGCAATGGTGATGAAGGGGTGCTTCACATTCCCCAGATCTCTAGAACTAGAACCTCATCATCATATAGAATATAACGTCATACCCATGATACGAAGACCTTGAACCTTTGCCTTCTAGCACATATATGATTAAAAGGATTGGGGCTTGCCATAAGAGCAATAGGGTGGAGAAAATCATATAGGTGCTAGGGCTTTACGACCAACCGATTGATCGGGGGGGGGGCTCTCCGATCTCTCGTCTAGCCCAAGTAAGGGCCAAAATGGAATGTTTGATGTCATGGACAGCTAATCCACCTGGATCCCGTCCTTAAACATCCCGAATCGCCGCCCACGGCCAACAGGTGGCCCCATTGGAGAGAGTCTTGACCCTCTGCAGAGGTGCAGTCGGTGTATTCTAAAGCCCCAGCCAACATGTCGGGTAAGTGTCATCTGCCCTGAATCCCATTTTTGTGTATCGGAGTCAGGTTATCTGCCCCTAGTTTTTGTTATTATCTCTCGTAATAAAAAGAACTGCGAGTGTTTTAAAAGTCATCCTCATGTTTTGAGTTAAAGTATCCTGCCTGGAACATATAAAAATGAATATATGCATTTACCCGAGATAAAAAGGTACGTCTTAATTTCATGTGGAATTAGGTTCATAAATTCCCAACTCTTTTGACGAATAATACACACTAGCATGATCTGTGAATATACCACAGTATGATAATATAATCATTGCAATGTTGTATATGTTTACTTAAGAGCTATTCCAAAATAGTTCAATCTGTAAAAAAAAGTATAATAATCTTAATTTAACACTCTCTCACTTTTTTCTTTCCTTCTTTTTATATTTTCACTATGTTCGATTGAAACAGATTGACGTTATCGCTTCCGCGTGATCACCACCTCTCTCTATTTTTCCAAAACTCTTTCTTTTTATTTTCTTTCTTTCTTGTATTTTTGTGTAGCATGTCCTTTTTCTGTCTATTCTTTATTCATACTGAAAACGGAATGGTCCATTATTTAGCTGAGATAACGACACTCGTAAGAAATAAGAATTCGACGGATAAGCAACAGCAGATAAATCGTATTTACATTTTTGCATTTCAGCTTGGACGTTTTGGGCGGTCTCATTTTTAAGCAGAGGATGTTGTAAGATAATACCGGTCGTACTTTTAAGGTAAAACACGAGTATTGATATACATATATCTTAAAGACAACTGGAATTATATTGCAGACAAAAACATGATTAATTATAGTGAATATATATTTACCAACCCCTCCGCACGACCAGGATGTAACACAAGGTCAATTTCTTAAGCGAAGTTTAATAGGTTTGAATTCAGAGTTTCCTTCTCTTAGACTGGTTACCTAGCCAAGGTTAAAGAGCACAGTCTGCCCTATTATTTACCCATAGCTGGAGGGAGATTAGTTGGATTCATACCTTTCCCAAGAGTATTGGCGCTATGTGATATGTAAACAGCCTTGTCCAGGATTAGAACTCGGGTCGACGAGTCTATTTTATATGACTCTAATCATTATATATGGCACAAGGCCAGAAGTATGGAGCACCCAATGAGAATCGAACTCACTAACAATGGTCTGCAAATCTAGTTAACCAGCCATTACACCACATGAGGTGCCTACGTAATAGTGAATATCATGGAGTAAAATTAACTATGTAATTGTGAGGATAGATGCAAAAGTAGAAATAAAAAGGCAATTATATCAACTGCCATGACAGTTTTGTTATTCTCATGACGGAAGCTGAATATTGCGCGAAAGAAAAATGGCTTCATTTGGGAATTAGAGTTATTGATAGAAATCGTGGACATTTTTTTCAGTGTCGGATAATAAAATAAAACAATACAAGCTTTGCCTCAGGTATAACAAGTGTGTTTGTGTGTGTGGGTGTGGGTGTCTCCGTGGCATAGTTGGTTGCTTGTTGGCTGTTTTGTTTTACGGCACATGAACTCTTTTCGAGTCATTTAATGCTGAATCAAGTCATCTTGATATTGAGTTTCTTATAGTCTCATCGTTACTTAACTTCGTTGATCTAGCGGGAAACGGTACTTTCAATTTGACTTGACAGTAAAGTCCCATGTGAGCGAGTTCGAACTCCAGTCTATTAAGCTCACCTTCGGAATAACTATGAACCCCCCTCATCCCCCTGGCTATGGTTTAAATAGTACCTATACTGTTCTTCTACTAGGATAAATTTGGCATTGAATAACCCACGGAGGTTTGTATGCAATTAAAAACACTAACAAAACTTAAAATATAAAGCATAGCGTATTATTAAGCTAAGTATTTGGGCTATTGTGTAACGGCTGAATTTAGAGTTTTTCTTCTCCTCGACTGGTTGTAATATGAAAGGGTCCAGTTTTCCCTGTTATTTACCCATAACTGGATGTAGACTAGTCAGATGCATACCTTTCCCATGGTATTAGCGTGAATCCAGGTTATCCTTTGGCCTTGGCTATGCTCCTAGCATTACGGTTATCGTCGTGTTAAATGGGTTTCTCGAACCAAATTTAAGTCCTGTGTCGGACTGTTTGCGTTTCACTTTGTGCTAGCATCTTTTTGATTCAGTTCAGCTGAAGATTTACAATGAAATGATCTGGGGGGGGGGGTGAACAACTATGTTTGACTTCGCCACAATCTGTTAATTTCTATCTATGTCAATGTAGTAAAAGACGAACAAGATAATTGCTTTACTAAAGCTTTATTCACTATTACTTAACTGGAGTCCAGTTCAGGTGAAGATTCTTTAGTATTCACAGTGAACTGTTCCAGATGGAGACAACCGGGTTTGACTTCACCAAAGTCAATCAGTTCATATCCATCTATCGGTCAGTCTGTCTATCTCAAAGTAGTAAAAGACAAACAAGGTAATTGCCTCATTCAATGTAACTTAACTGTGGTCCAGTGCAGCTGAAGATTCCTTAGTGTTTATAGTAAACTGATCCAGGAGATGGCAAACATATTTGACTTCATCTCACAAAGAAAATGAATCATTCAGAATTCAATTCAATATTCAAAAGAGCCCCCCCTCCCCTACTTAATAAAACGTCGAAAGATTGGAGTGAAATCAGTTTTGAGTGAAATCAGTTTGATCCTGTTGACACTGGATCTCTCAATTGGCACAAATCGTTTTCGATTCGGAACCGGGACTCTTGGGAAATTGCCAAAATAACCAAAAGGTGAAAATGTCCGCCAGTTCATGACAAGATGTTCTAAATTTCGGATAGATTTCTGTATGAGTGGTAGTTGATTTGGTTAGGGTCGGGGTTTAATGAAAACGCACTGTCCATCGGGAATATATCTATATATACACATACGCACACTATATATATATATATATATATATATATACCCAACCACCCACACATATAGATATACATATATATATACACACTCACATATATACACACCCAAACAACCACACATATATATATAACATATATATATACACACTCACATATATACACACCCAAACATCCACACACATATATATATACACACTCACATATATACACACCCAAACAACCACGCATATATATATACATATATATATACACTCAAACAACCACACATATATACACACAGACACACCCAACCACCCACACATATATATACATATACACACACACACATACACATACACCCCCCCATATATATATATATATAAATATATATACACATATACTAAGGGCCGGGTTAGCTCAGTCGGTAGAGCGTTCGGCTAGAAACCACAAGGTTCCTAGTTCAATACCGGCCCTCGCCAACTCAGCGTATGAGTAGCATAGGGATCTGTGAGCTAAAGTAAGGAGCTGATGGTAGGTGTGGAGCTCCACCTCAGGTGCCAAAACAATCTCCTTGGTCTAGCGCTATTGAAAAGGGATAGACTCCCTCGCTGACTGACCGATACCGACTTTAGGCCGCCCCGACGACTTTATTTTACTTACTTTTATATACACATATATACACATCCAACCACCCACACACACATATGTATATACATACACACAAATATATACGCCACACACACACACACACACATATATACGCCACACACACACATATATATGCCACACACACACACACACACATATATATGTCACACACATATATGCCACACACACACACACACACACAAATATATATATATTATATATATATATATATATATATATATATTGTCTTTCGACTATTTCCACCCTCGATACAAAAGTCTCCATTTTTCATCGATGAACAAAACATTTCGTCAAGAATCATCCATTTTTCTTCATCCTAACCTGAATTAGTTTTCTCTCCACAATTGTGACTTTGTTTGATAAACGTCAAAAACTATTACATCCGTAGAACCTCTCCCCCATACCTGAAAAGATCCACTGGTTTTTGCGTCCATCCAACAGCACACTTCCCAACTTTGCATGAGAGGACCCCAAAACTAATCGACTCCAAACGGAAGGAATTGCTGCAAGAATTTGCACTACCGACCGAGAGGAATTGACGAATATTTGAAAGATTTACGTCTCTGTCTAATTTGGCGTTTTTCATTATCAACATCCTGGGCGGACATCATTTCTTCTCCTTTTGTCTTCAGCTCCTTCATTCGTTCTTCCGTAGACATCTTCTACATACTCCTTTCTTTCTCCCAAATCTTCTGTCTCTCTCTCTCCCACCGACATCTCCTTCTACATACGCCCTGCTTATATTTCTTCTTCTACTTCTTCTTCTTCTTTGTGCAGTTTATTTATGCCACTTTATTTCCCTCAATATAAATTCTTTCGCCGTTGAAAGGGTGTCAGTGATTTTGAGTCAATCATTAATCTGTCTAGAAGTACATCCTCCTGCCTATGTAGATAACATATTGATTACATATAATTATAACTTACCAATCGTATTTTGATCTACAAAAGAATAGAAAACGCCAACCACACAGATTATTGGTGTAAGCATTTTCAAAGTCACTTACAGTGAGTTCGATTCTCACCGAGGGCACCACATTTACTGCTCTATGTCAGAATAAGTAAAGGTTGATAATTAGCGAATTGTTAAACAAGTTTTGACCACTGACAAATATTGTTGTAGTGTGTTCGGTCGTCACTGGGCGCTCCACATTTGGCGTGTCTTATTCCAGACCATCTAAGTTAGATGGAAAATATACAAGGATGGTGCGTGTTGTCTTGAACAAATCATCGAAGCAACATCCCACAAAAAAAAACCAGCTGTATGGCCACTTACATCCTACCACACAAATCATCCAAGTAAGACGTTGCAATTTCAGGCATTGAGCACAGTAAGGTTTTTAAAAACGCTTATAATGTTAAATTTTGACCATGATTATATATATATATATATATATATATATATATATATATATATATATGTGTGTGTGTGTGTGTGTGTGTGTGTGTGTGTGTATAGGTTGGTTGAAAAGTAAGTCGCCATCCCTATTCTAAACTATTTATAATTTCTTATATGCAGTTACATTTTTCTCAATTCTTTATGTTCCTTAATATATGGCAATTAGATCTGTGTTTTGTTGTTTTTCTTTTCAGATCGATTAATTTGTTTCAAAATTCGAAGCCCTATAAATATGTCTAGATGTCTAACTTCCCCATCTAGGGGTTAGAGGTGAATGCAAGTGGCATATAAAAATTTTAATAAATCATATCATTCATTATATATATATATATATATATATATATATATAATATATATATATATATATTCTATTATTATACTAAAGCTGAGATAAACACCTTTCTTTTCCCTAAGGCTTTTTTTCTATTAATGTTATTGACACAAAATTTATACTAAAATATTCCTTGGTTTCAGGACTACTTATTGTTTGAAAACTTTAATTGGTTTTAATTAGTCGTAATTAGCAATTAAGTCAACAGCTGACCCGTCCCTCTCTGTCATCCTGCATTACTCTCGCCCTCTCTACGTATAAGTAAGAATGAGAGTAAAAAGGGAGAGTTATTGTGTTAGAGACATTTAACTATGTTAAAATTGATTAGGGGTAACAGGTAGTGGCGTAACCCCATTAACATGTATTGGACTCACCCATCCAAGAAAGCCTCCTCTCCAGTAGATATAAAAAGGATATTTTTTGCTGTGACATCGCGGTGCTTCTGGATAGAGAAAGAGGTCTTGGTCGGGCTAACTTTCTTTTCTTTTTAAATTTCTTTTTTTAATTTTTTAAATTTCTTTTTAAAATTTTATTTTTTGTTCTTTTTCTTTTAATTTTTGTTCTTTTTCTCTTTTATTTTTTTGATCTTTTTGGTAAAAGTGTTTATACCTCGTTATTACTGTGTTGTCCAAGCCAAAGTTTTTTCTTTTCCCTAAAAAAAAAACACTGCTGAAAATCCAGCCCATGATACTATTCAACTCCCCTATTTTTTATTTTCTTTAAGGAGTTTTCCTGGGTGGGTAATGTGATATTTCACCCCCCCCACGTCTTTCTCGACAAGTAAATATATTTTCTATTGGATTTTTTTAAAGTATAAAATATATTAAACAATATTTTCGAAATTCGGTCATATTTACTTAGATTTTTGAATAAAATGGAAAAACAATATTTGCATTTACTTGTTGATAAAAACCTGGGGTGGGTTACTTTTTATCACCTTCAAACCGCTAAAAATATTTTAAATTTGGCGAGGGAGGGGGGAAATATTTACGTATCAATTTTTTGAAGGTACTGCTTAGTGTTTTAGGGCAGGATACGGCGTATTTATGCTATATGCACTTTTTTTGTCTTTACACATTAAACATGTAATTTATTTTTAATTCATTTTATACTAGGCACTGCATAAATGGCAAATCCCTATTTTACAAAACACATCTACCCACCCCCACTCGATTGAATAAAAATTAACAAAAATCTGGTAATTATCCGATTTTAATGAAATTTTCAATCTTGATTTATCAATGAATGGGTTTTTAAATGCATCAGTTATTGTATTTCAAAACCTGCTGATTTTTTTCATGTCATTTAACTTTGCCACCCTCCCCTTTATATTTTGAGGGGTATAGAATATTATACGGTGCTGTTCGCAGAAATGCCTCCCGCCTTCAAAAGAAAAAAAATCTAGGTGGTGATAAAACAACCCCTACCTACGAACAAAGTCCCCCATTTTTTTTTTGGGGGGGGGGGGCTATTTACAAAAATATTCACATTTACTTGTTCATACAAATCTGGTTTACGTCATTAAACCACTAAAAAGATTAGTCGATAAAAATACCTTCAATCTGCTAAAGTTTTTTTATTTATTTATTTTTTTTTTAGAAAAATCATAGCTGTGTAAAAAAAAAAACGAAATATATAAACATTCTGAAAACATGTCTATTTAAAATATTTAATGTTGAATAAAGGTAGTTACTGAGTCTTTCTAGATATTTAAAAATTATGGAATTTCATTCAAATGAGCAAACGTTGACTCCCTCCACCCTTTAAGTGAAAAAAGTTTTCTTCCAAGCCATAGTTGTATTGTTGCACCACTTGGACACTAACCTAGCCTAGAATAAGCTAGGAACTGCTCAAGACGGCATGTAATTTTAAACAAGTTGTGGAAGCAACACTCTACGAGAAAACAGCTGTATAGCCACTTTCCACTTATCACACAAACCATCCGAGTAAGATGAAAAGAACATACTGGACACTGCTGGAGGATTTAGGACACACTCTTAAGAGACATATTTTCTATGGAAACCAGCAAACAGGCGCGCTATTGTGGACCGTTAGAAATTAACTAAGTGACTCTTTCCTTGTTTTTTTCCTTTGGTCAAATGAAAATGCTAAACTTATTTAGACAGTTTGGGTGAACTTTATATTAATAAAATCATTTTATCATGTGACTTTTCCAACAATCTAACCCGGGCTCAATGGGTGACCCAACGGGTCACGTTTTTTTCTAGTATATATATATATATATATATACATGTATATATATATATATATATATACATGTATATATATACATATATATATACATGTATATATATACACATATATATATATTTACCAACCCCTCCGCACGAGCAGGATGTGACACAAGGTCAATTTCTTAAGCGGAGTTCAACAGGTTTGAATTCAGAGTTTTCCTTCTCCTAGACCGGTTGCCTAACCAAGGTTAAAGAGCCCAGTCTGCCCTACTATTTACCCATAGCTGGAGGGAGAGTATGATTCATACCTTTCCCAAGGGTATTAGCACTAAGTGAAATAATTGCCACGTCCAGGATTTGAACTCGGGTTGACGAGTCCATTTCCATGACTTTAACCATTACACCACGCGCTTTATATATATATACATATATATATATACATTTATATATATATACATATATATACATGTATATATATATGCATATATACATATATATATATATGCATTATATACATGTATATATATATATATACACATATATACATATATATACATGTATATATATTATATACATATATGGCAATAGCAATAGCATAATCTTTACAGATCATTGCCACCCCTCACAATCCCACAACTCCACCACCAGAACCCTTCCTTGCATGAGCCCTCAAATGACTCATCAAACCTGCTGCAGATCTACAAAGTTTGATGCAAATATGACATTGAAAAGACTTCTTCCCCGTTGAATGAAATGATTCAGATGAATCAGATGAGTCAGATGATAAAATTTGATGCTTATGCACCACCATATGTCTCTTAAGACCAGAAGCCGACTTACAGACCTTGCCACATATAGCACAAGACACATTATTTACTCCTGGAATCTGCATGGATTGACCCAGGTGAGATTTCCTATGATTGACATAGCCAGCCCTCGAAAGCAAAACTCGACCACATGTCAGACACTTCCAATCCTCCATGTTCTCTCCAGTGCCAGCTTTTCCCAGTTGTCAGGACTTATTTTTATTTTTACATTTTTTATATATATACATATATATACATGCATATATATTATATACATATATATACATATATATAAATATATACGCATATATACATGTATATCATCATCATCATGTCGCGCTATTAGCACGGATATCCATGACAATCTCTCGCCAACCTTTCCTATCATTCATTTTCCCAGGGAGGTCCTCTGCGCAGCAACCTGCATCTTTGCTTAGTTGGTCAATGTAGGTCCTTGATGGACGGCCCACACTAGCATGTCCGTGTGTTGGCTTCCACAGAAGAACGTCACTTATGAGCTCATCCTTGCTTCTCCAGCAGTGCCCGGCATGTCTTGTCCGTCTCACTTGTATGGTTTGTGAGATGGGGGGCAGGTGGCCATATAGCTGTTTCCTCGTGGGGTGCTGCTTCCACGATTTATTCAGGACTGCACGCAGCATTCTTGTGCAGCTCCCGTCCAGCTTATTCTCAAGGCGCCTCGTTAGGGTCCAAGTGGTGCATCCGTACAGCAACACTGATACAACCACCGCCTGGAAGAAATGTCGCTTTAGCTTGTCAGCGAGATCGGATTTCCATATTATTGATAATTTGTTTGTGGCCGACCACGCTTTTCCTATTCGTGTATTTACATCGCTTTCTGTGGATAAGATATTACTACCTAGGTATGTGAATTGTTCTACTGGCTTAAGTGGCTTACCGTTGAGTGTGGTTATGTCTCCTTTCCTTTTGAAACATATGTACTCTGTTTTATCGGAGTTTACATGAAGGC
Source organism: Doryteuthis pealeii (assembly GCA_023376005.1). Taxonomy (NCBI): domain Eukaryota; kingdom Metazoa; phylum Mollusca; class Cephalopoda; order Myopsida; family Loliginidae; genus Doryteuthis; species Doryteuthis pealeii. Next base: position 49,708,004 of record CM042173.1, read on the forward strand.
CAATATTATTTGCTGCCTTCTCTAGGCTATGCAGTAGTGACTCGGCCTGTGGTGGTGTATCCGCAAGGAGTGCAAGGTCATCAGCGTAGTCCGCATCTGTGACTTTCTGTGCGGGATATCGCCTGCTTCTTGCCTTTTTTAGTGTGAAGCCTTCTTCTTTTATGGTATCTAATCTGCCCCCTCTATATCTCACTTTCTTTATAGTATCTTATTAGTTAATTACCTTCCTTCCTTCCTTCCACCACAAACCGTAAGGAAGAATATAAAATTCCTAAATCGTATTCCTTATAAAAGTGACCATATTTGTGATGTTTTTTCAAATGAACAAATGGTTGAACTTTCGGCTCTGTAATACGGGATATTTGAGGTAAAATATTAATTTTGTTGAATTAATTTTGAAGGTTTACTATCAAATTACATGTGTTTCGTATATTAATACAAAGTTTGAAATTCTGAATTTTAACGATAACCATTTGAACTAACATGAAAGAATAATTTGCAAGTCATGCTATACATGTATATATATACTCATATATACATGTATATATATATATAAATATATATATACACATGACGGCAAGCCTCTTAAGTCGGTGGAAAAAATCACATACCTAGGTAGTAATATCTCATCCACAGAAAGCGATGTTAACACTCGAATAGGAAAGGCATGGTTGGCCACCAACAAATTATCAGTCATATGGAAATCCGATCTCCCCGACAAGCTAAAGAGACGATTCTTCCAGGCTGTGGTTGTATCGGTGCTGCTGTATGGCTGTACCACCTGGACCCTTACAAAACGCATTGAGAATAAGCTAGATGGGAGCTGCACCAGAATGCTGCGAGCGGTCTTGAATAAGTCGTGGAAGCAGCACCCCACAAAAAAGCAACTGTATGGCCACCTTCCCCCCATCTCACAAACCATACGAGTAAGACAGGCTAGGCATGCAGGACACTGCTGGAGAAACAAGGACAAGATCGTAAGCGACGTACTACAGTGGAAGCCAGCACATGGGCACACTAATGTGGGCCACCCAGTCACGACCTACATTGACCAACTATGTATGGATGCTGGCTGCTGCGCGGAGGAACTCCCAGAGTCGATGAATGATAGGGAAGTTGGCGAGAGATCGTCATGGATATCCGTGCAAACTGCGCGACATGATGATGATGATATATATACATATATACATGTAATATATATATATGCATGTATATATATACATGTATATATATACATGTATATATATATATATATACACATGTATATATATATATACATGTATATATATACATGGCATCGGGACATCATCATCTACAGGGACAACCTACAAATGCAAAATATGTGGTCGAGAATGTTTCTCAAACATAGGACTTCATAGTCACAGGAGGCGCTGCAACCTCAGGGGCACACAAAAACTTTTATCATAGTCTTTCGAGACTGAATTGCCAATGAATATATACATGTATATGTATATACAAGTATATATATACATATATATATATAAATGTATATATATACATGTATATATAAACATGTATATATATACATGTATATATATACATATATATGTATATACATATATATACATATATATACATATATACATATATATATATATATATATATACATATATATGTATATACATATATATATATATATACATATATATATATACATATATATACATATATATGTACATATGGTAGAAATGTGAGGAGGTTAATCCAACAATATGTGGAGAAAAGTAGACAAAACGGGATGTTATGGAAACTGGATGTTTATTGTCGACGATGCAGCGTTTCGGTCATATTGACCTTCCTCAGGTCACAAATTCTAGTTCTAACTTCAATGAAGGGTATTTTCAGAATGGTGAAAACAGTAGGTTGTCATAAGGGCAGGGGTGGTTGGGGGTTGGTAGTGGATTTGCTTATCTCTAGATGGTGAGTGTTTATATGATGATGCAGGTGTGGGTCAAGAATGTTTGATGATCGGGGGTGTGGGTCAAGATGAATGAGTATGTGTATGTGTGTATGTCTGTTTTAATTGTCTTTTATATATGTGTGTTTGGAAACTGGATTTGTCATTAGTTTTATATGTGTGAGTTTTTTTTTTTTTTTTTGTGAACTTTCTGTCCAATCTATTTGTCTATTTTTATTCAGTAGTATCTATCTTTCTGTATATCTGTCTGTATATTTAATTTGAATTTAACTGTCTTTCTGTATATCTGTCTATATATTTAATTTGAATTTAACTATCTTTCTGTATGTCTGTCTATATATTTAATTTGAATTTAACTATCTTTCTGTATATCTGTCTATATATTTAATTTGAATTTAACTATCTTTCTGTATCTGTCTGTCTATATATTTAATTTGAATTTAACTATCTTTCTGTATATCTGTCTATTTTATTTTGAATTGAATGTGTGGCTGGTATGTTGTGTGATTTTTTGTTTTATTTTTTTATTTCATTTTATTTTATTTTATTTATTTATTTATTTTTTGTGTGTGAATGGGGAGATGGTAAGATTTGTTTGAATTAGTAAGTGAGTGTGTGTATAATGTTATATATTATTATTATTATTATTTTATTATTATTATTATTACCATCATTATTGTTATTGTTATTCATAGCAGTGATAATGTTATTATTGTTGTCTATCTGTGTATGTTGTAAATATACATCTAATTTTGTCTATTTTGATTTATCTAGTTGTCTTTAGTCTACAAAAATCTAATTGCTAAGGAAGACAAAATATGGTCTTCCTTAATCAATTACTAAAACTCACCAACCCGACATACCTCTTAGACCCATCAACTCCGGAATAGGCTCTGTCACCCACACGATCGCAAAATACCTGGCAAAAACGCTATTCCCTCTTCTAGGCACAACTAGTGACGCCCACATAAAAAAAACTCAGGTGAACTCCTCAGAAAAATCATACACACCAATATGGAGAACAAATCCTTAGCTAGCCTAGACATAAAATCACTTTACACAAACATACCAGTAGACAAATGCCTAAACAGACTAGAAAAACATCTCACCACAAATAACACCCAACTAACATGTTCTCCCACTATCCAGAAAATAATTAAAATATGTAGACTATGCACATCCCATTGCTATTTCCAACACAACAACATATTTTACAAACAAAAATTTGGTTTACCCATAGGGTCACCACTGGTGGACTCCGCGCATGTCTATATCTAGAGTTTTTAGAAGCAGGTCCTTTCAAATATATAATCCCCAAAGACGCTAAATACTTCCGATATATTGACGACACACTAATCATAGCGAAATAAACATCACCGAAATCACAAACAGACTGAACAACATTGAACTTACCATACAATTCACACATGAACTAGAATCTAACAACTCCCTACCTTTCCTAGACATCTTACTTATAAAAAAACAACAACGCATTAGAATTTAAAGTCCACCACAAACCCACTGCTAAAAACGATATCATACATTACTACTCACACCACGACACCTACACCAAAAGAGGCATCATAATAGGTTTTCACCTTAGAGCCCTCCGCTTCTGCACACCCAAACATTTAGATGATGAATTCAGCCACATAACGAACACCTTCCGAAATCTCCATTACCCCACACTCTTTATACAACACGCTAAGGCCAAAGCTCTCAAAATCCACACAGGAAACCATTTCCAGAACCCCACCCAGTCCAACTCCCCACACAGATACATAATTCTACCTAATAACCACACCAACAGCAACATCAGCAAAAATCTTAACAATCTAGGCATAAAGACAGTCAGTCTAGCATCCAAAACTATACACCACATACTAAACAAAAACTCCCGACAATATGTGAAATCAGAAGCTGGCGTATACATGATTCCTTGTGCAGACTGCCACAAGAAATACATAGGTGAAACCTCCAGAAATTAAAAAAAACACCTATACGAGCACAAACGCAACATAAAATTCGGTGACAGCAACAACTGTCTATTCCAACACATCTAAAACACAACACAGGTTTAATTTCAGCAATGCATCCATGATCGCATACATACACAACAAAAGATTACGACAAATATTCGAAGCCAGTGCCATTTGCAACATACCTAACATCATTTCTAGATCCGGCTTCTTCAATATTTCCTCACACCTAGGCAAAACCATCATAAATAGTTACAGACCAAACAGACAACAAGACAACTCTTAGCATAAAATCAGTAATAACAACAACAACAACCCAACATAACAACGTTAATAAAAACACACACACACACACAAACACCCACAACACTTTATACAAAAAAAGGGATCCACCATTCATCATATAGATTAAAGATAGATATATGGACTGACAGATAATCAGACTAAATGTAAACAGATAGATAGATAGATATGAATACACTCAAGATAGATATAAAGATAGGCATTAACAGACAGATAGATACAAAGATAGATATTACCAAATTTAAGACAAACGGATAGATAGATGGAGAGACAATAATAAACTAATGATAGACAGACAGACTTATTGCAGACGGGTCGACAAAAAGATAGACATATAATAACAAACTAAAGATAGATAGGCAGATAGATATGAACACATTAATTAATAATATATGAATAGAGAGAAAGTTAGACACTATTAGGTTAAAAAAGAAAGAAATAGATATTACTGAAAAATAGATATTAACCGAGTATCGATAACAGACAGACACAGATGATATGTATTTCAGTTGTTCCTGTATTAAGTAATAATCGCTTGATAATTACAATATTGTAAATTTACAGAATAATCATTACAATTGAAAAAAAAGCAAATCAAAACAATGCTGATTATAATTTACCTAAACTTTATCAAATTTATATTTAATATATTTATTCATATTTGTTTGTCTGTTTATCTAATAATTGATTGTTCGTTTATTCATAATTCAGTTTACAGTTTTTTTTTTATTAAAATAAAAAACATGCAAATCAAAACAATGTTGCTTATCATTTATAAAAGATTGTTTTCAATTTAAAAAAAAATATATTATGAACGAATTTCAGTTATTAAAGTTTAATGTAAAGGTATGTCTAGGAGAAGGAAAACCTTGAATTCAAACCTGTTAAACTTCGCTTAAAAATGACTTTGTATCGCATCCTGATCATGTGAAGGGGTTGGGTAAATGCATACACAGAAGCATTTTGCGTAGTGATTATCGTCATGCTGCAATTATGAGGGATTCAGTTTCTCTCTTGACGTTTATCATTCTTGGTCATATCCAGGTCTTTCGTAGGCGATTTCTCTAGTTTGTCCCTTTAAATATCCATATAATTGTTTTTCTTCCCATTTCTTTTATTATTTCATTCCATGAGAGTTCTTTGCACCCGCCTTAGCTGATGGAGACTGAGTGACAGCAAATATTTTCAGGTCTCTTCTGAATATTCTAGCCGATTTTAACAATACTATTGTTTGGATGTTCTACCACTTATTTCTAATTCATTCGGACTCTTTTCGAAACCCTTGGGGGACCATTCCAAAGGCACCAATTACAATTGGTACAACCTTTATCTTCATGTTCCACAGTTTTTGTTTTAGCTCTTTGGCCAGGTCAAAGTATTTTTTATCATTTCGTTTTTTTCATTTTCACCCGGTGACCCACTGGGACAGCAAAATATACGAGATAAGTTTTCTTCTTATCAATTAGTACTAGGTGATCTGTTTGTATTTCGAAGTACCAGAGAATTTTATGAATCTCATTTTCCAGGATAGATTCAGGTTTGTGCATATATCATTTCGTTGCATGGCAAAAATTTAATTTCTTGCACAATTCCCAGTTGATCACCTTTCGTGCCCAGTCTTGTACTCTCTTAGTTCTAATTTGCTGTATTCCTTATAATATGATTAACCGTTTCGTCTTTTTTCTTCACACATTCTACACATGTTATTCTGTTGCATCTAATCAATTTTTGCTTTGATATAGTTTGTTCTTATGGCATTGTCTTGTGCTGCAATTATAAGAGATTCACTTTCTCTCTTGAGATTTCTCTTTCTTAGCCATGTTCAGGTCTTCTCATGTGTGATCTCTGCAGTTTGTCGCTTGAAGTATCTGTATAGATGTTTTTTCTTCCCATTTCTATTTTCTAGTTTTTATTGTATTTCTGCTTGTCCATATGTTGCAGTTATTTTTCGGGCTAAGTCTTTCTTTGCTTTTATTAGTGTATTTTTTGAGTGCTCGAATTGTCGCATCAACACAATCTTCAATGTTGGCGAGACCCCTTTATTATTATTATTATTATTATTATTATTATTATTATTATTATTAGCAAAAATATTCGCCCTCCAGGCACAAGTATTTAAGTTTTAATGTGATTAGATATTGTATCGAAGAAGAAAGACTAACGAAATTAAATAATACAAAAATATTTTTTTTACTTTATTCTAATTGAGTTCAACATAGAATTATTCATAGGATTGATCTTAATACGTTTATGAATAAAACAATAATATTAGAAATCAATAACACCAAGCAATTATTTATCAAACATGGTTTTGTTAAAACCGTTAGGCAAATTATTCACACAATGTACTATGTAAACATTTATTTCTTAATGATATGTAACACACATTGCAGGATCTTAAACACCTTAATAACCTGGCCTTCGGTGCGGGGGTTCGGTGTGCTTAGGCCTGTGTTGTTATATAACAGCGTTCATTCCAGGGGGCTATCCTCACAGGCAATACCTGCCCCCTTGATTTAAAGGGGCAGGGCTGAGTTTATTGCCCAGTGCCCGATGGATAAATGCATTTTTGTGCCTACTACCCATGAGCTTCAACTTGTGGGTGGGCCCACATAAAATGTCATTGTGTCACGCCCTCGTAAGTGGGATGAGAGGCAAATACCTTTATATCATGGGCTATTTTGAGGCAAATCTACCCCAGCTAGATCTTAATTGAAACATCATTAATAAATAAGATGCTAACTAAGCTTAAGTAATGATTATTTAATAACCATTGAAAATATAATGTAAATAACTAATTATTTATAACTAAGGAAAGTGTGATGTTCATGGTGACGTAGTTGTTACATAACATATAATCTCCATTATATTATTATTATTATTATTATTATTATTATTATAGTCGTTTTTGTTTCCGTTGCTGTTGTTTTTTGAATCTTCATTTCCCTCAAAGATGAATTACAGAAATGTCACACTCAGTGCTACTTTATTTTCGGTGTTAACTGAAGCGAATCCTAATTTCATTCATCCATAATTGTACACCATGACCCTATTTTGACACTTTCATCCGTGACTGGGGGCAAAAGATAAGTTCAAACTTCTTCATGCTGAACACATGAAATGTCATTGAATCTCGAAGAAAATAGCAACGAAAAACAAATGAAAACCGTTGTAGCACCCTCAACTAGCCTTATTTATTCACCCAACTTCTCTCCTGCTTTCTCTCTCTCTCTCTCTCTCTCTCTCTCTCTCTCTCTCACTCACTCACTCCATTCCACATTTTACTCTCTATCTCATCTTTATTCACTTAATCTAACCCCTTTCTCTAAAATACCTCTTTCCCTCTCCTTTCCCCTCTCTCTTTCACACACACACACTCTCCCTCCTCTCTCTTTCCCTATTTCATTCTGTCAATTTCTTCCTCCCTCTCTCGGTCTCCTTCCTTCTCTCTCTTTCCCTCACCCTTTCTCGAGATTCATTCACACACACACTTTCTTTCTCTCTTCCACACACACACAGTCTCTCTCTCTCTCTTCCAGAAACACACTCTCCCTCCCCCTTGCCCTCATTCATTCACTCAATTTCTCCCCCCTCTCTCGCCTCTCCCTCTTTTCCTGAAACATTCAAACACTCTTTCTTTCCCTCTCTATTCCACATGCACACACATTCTATCTCTATCTTTTCTACACACACACACACATGCTCTGTACTTTTCTCTCTCTTTCTATCGGATTGCATATGGATATTGTTTTCCTCGGACCATTCTTTTGTAAAGGTCAACATTGTTTTTCATTACTATAAAGTGAATTCTTTCTTTGTAAGTAAGAGATCTTATCGCAATTAGATAGGTTAAGTATGTATTATTGTTTCTCATTTCACACTAGTTTTTAACGGCAGTCTCAGTGATCGCATCTCTCACATCTCAAGTGAGGACACCAATTTTAAGCGCTGGTTTTTCATAGCACCTCTCTCCATGTCTCCTGTTACCGTTGTATAACCGAAATTAAGCCGTGATGAGTGTTCAACACTTAACCACTTAAGCAAAGCCAGGTACTATAACCAACCAGACCCCTTATTTTATTAAAATGACTTGATTCGGCATTAAATGACCCGAAAGAGGGTTGCTATTTCGTAAAACAAAACAACCATCATGTCTCCTGGACTAAGTATTCTAGCTGATTTAAACAGTGATGTGGTCGGGAGTATCTCCAGTTACCCCAGTTTGTTTTCCAGGCCCTTAGAGACCGTTCAAAAGGCACTAACTACAATTGGCATCACAGTCACCTTCATATTATTATTATTATTATTATTATTATTATTATTATTATTATTATTATTTCACTCGATTCGAGTTTTTCAAACCCACCTTAGCAGGTGGTTCACTGGAAGCCGAGTGATAGCAAGTCTCCTCAGATCTCCAGGACTCTTCTGAGTATTCTAACCGATCTTAACAATGCGGTAGTTTGGATGGTATCGAATATTCTTCTGATTTCCAGTTCACCCAGACTATTTCAGAGCCCTGGGGGACACATCAATTACAACTGCCATGACCTTCATCTTCATGTTCCACAATTTTCTTAGTTCTCTGACAAGGTCCAAGTATTTGTCTATCTTTTCGCTTTCCTTCACTCAGTGGTCGACCGGGACGGCAAAATCCACGTGATGACAATTTCTCTTCTTGTTAATAAACACTAGATCTGGTATCCTGGCGATCCTCGGTATCTCAAAGTCCCAGATAATGCCTCTCGTTCTCCAGTACAGATTCATGTTTGTGCATATACCATTTAGGTGTATGGGGAAACTTGAATTTCTTGCATAATTCCCAGCGGATTACCTTTCCCGCGCAGTCGTACCTAGTCTTGTCCTCTCTTTGAGCTAGTTTGCTGCATTCGCTTATGATAGTGAGACCTATTCCTCCTTTTCTTGATACATATAGTCTGTGTCATCTCTCGTGCATTATCATAAGTTTCCTTGTCTTTTGGTCCATCTGTCAGAGCTCCTCTCTTGTCAATTTTAAGAATGGTTTTACAAATGTATCTTACGAACGGGACATCCCAGGTGTTTATTCCCTTGATGAGATTTCTACTGTAGAGTATTATATTATTATTATTATTATTATTATTATTATTATTATTATTATTATTATTATACTTCTTGTGAGTTTTTCACAACAGCGTAAGCTGATGGTCTTTCACTAGACATTAAGTTTCCTAAAGACTCCGGGACTCTTCTGAGTATTCCAGCCGATCTCAACAATGTTGTTGTCTGGATGGCCTCAAATCTACCAACGATTTCCAATTTTTCTAGTGTATTTTCTAAACTTTTTGGGACCGTTCCAAGTGCATTACCCTTTTTTTTCAATTCTCTAGCAAGATCAGGGCATTTGCCGATCTTTTCGTTTTCTTTCATCTTCATCCCGTGAACTACCAGTTGAAAGTTATTTTTTCTTGTTAATTACTCCTAGGTATGGCTACTGGTTGGGATAAGGTGATCCGACTTTATCTCAAAGTCCCAGAGAATTTTATATGTTTCATTCTCAAGAACAGATTCTGGTTCATGCATATACTATTTAGTTGTATGTTTAAAATTCAGTTTTTTCACAATTCCAGTGGATCACCTTTTCAACCCAGTGGTGGCTAGCCTTTAATTCTCGTTGTGCTTGTTTGCTGCATTCGCTTAATACATGGTTT
>CM042173.1:49722915-49757915 GCA_023376005.1 Doryteuthis pealeii
TAAGCCCTATATTTACTATCGCTACGTTGACGACACTTTTGCTATTTTCAAGTCACGTACCGAAGCTGTAATATTCTTTAATCAACTCAATGCCTTACATCCTTCTCTGTCTTTCACTATGGAGGTTGCCTTTTTTGGACGTATTAGTTGAAAAGAATTCGTTGGTTTTTCTAACCAGTATTTATAGAAAACCAACATTCACTGGGCTATATATAAATTGGGACGCCTTTGCCCCTAAATCGAGGAAGATCAACTTAATAAGTGTCTGACGTTTAGGGCCCTCAAAATTTGTTCCAGTAGCAAAATTGAAGCAGAACTTAAGCAGATTAGAGGTTTGTTCTCAAATAATGGATACCCAGATGACATCGTTGATAAAATCATTAACCAGACTGTAAACAAGTTTAAAAGTGACAAACCTTTTGGCCCTTTAAATGCCCTGTTTACGTCAGACTCCCTTGGGTCGGCCCAGCCAGCCAGACCATTGCTAATAAGATCTCTTCCTCGGTTACGTGTTGCTACAATGCGGTAAAAGTAAGACCCATTATTACCACCAAACCGCATTTCGGTCTTTCCACAAAGATGTACTCCCAATCTTCCATCAAAGTAACGTAATTTATAATTTAAATGCCAATGTAATTTGGTATACATTGGGCGTACATCCCAAAGACTTGAAATTAGAATGAAGCAGCACGTCCCCCGAGTACTTCGCAATGCTGTCACTAATAATACATCCGGGTTATCCCAAACATTTGACTCGGCGATTGCCGAGCACCTGTCTATAAATGCTTGTTTGTCCGATTACAGATGAGTGCTTCTCTATTCTGCACAGAGCTAGATCTAAGCAACATCTAACAGTCCTTGAGGCTGTTAGTATTTTTTTTCTTAGACCTACTCTGTGCAGACAAACACCGAGGCACTCCATTTATCTGTTGGGAGGCATAACATAACATAACCCTAGTTTAACCTAGGGCACATATACATACCCTTCCTTCCCCAATTTTTTTTTTTTTTTTTTTTTGTCCCCCCCCCTACCCTCTGGTTTACTCCATTTGTTTCTTAACAAATTCTTTACATTTCTGACTTTTAATCGTCATACCGGTGTAAATACTTGAAAAAGTACCGGTCGAAAAGGCCTTTGCATCCCCTTTTATTTTATTATTTTAATTCATAATAAAATATTACCTCCCCACTTTACATATGATCTCTCTACTTTTAGTAGCTTACAAATTTGCATGTACCAAACATCTATTTATACATTTGAGGGGTCGGTACAACCCCAATTTCATATGTAACCTCAATAAGATCCTCACCTAAGGGCAGAATTATTGCCTTGCAAAACAAGATCCTGTTCCTTCACTCTTGCCTGGACAACAAAGTCGTCCCCGGATATATTTCCAGACGCATTGCCAAATAAAATGCCGTAACACTTTTAATGTGGAACGTGCATTTTTAAGAGATGAAATTACTTTCTTCTCTGATTCCCTATTGCTCGTGAAATCCCGACTTCAGTTATTATGGAAGAAAGCCTGGAATTTCCTTAGCCCTTTGATTCTATACGTTTCTCTAAATACTTAACAAACAATGGCGCCTGTTTACGTAAAAAGTTAATTTCTAATAAGAAAAATTCTTGCAATTCCTTATTAGAAAGCGGTTTGGTCGCACTATTACATCCGACAGACATATATTTAATTTTTCTAACTATATCTTGTCGGACAGTGAAAAATTAGTATTGTCGAGAGGGTTGAGTTTTTGCATACCCCCTACTCGTACTGATAGTTTAACGACAATTCTCACTGAATTCGAATTATTATTTCTGCAGGTCATTAAGCATTGTCCTGTTTCCCAATCCAGTGTGACATATCTCAAATCTCGTTTGGCCGAATTGGCCCACGAACTTGCTGAGACCCCAGTTGCTTCCAATCAATTCCTGTGGCAGAGGAACCACTTTGAAGTAGCTAAACATTTGAAACGCAACACCGACATCCTACTTACGAAACCCGATAAAGGTGCCGGTGTTGTCATTTTAAACCGCCATGACTATTACCATAAAATGTCGCCATTTTGGATGACCCTCCAAATTTCTCAAACTTGGTGACTTGTCCTTTGATGACACACCAAAAACTGAGGTTAAATTACAGAAACGTTTTCTTGATCTCCACAAGAAGAAATTTATATCCAAAGAGGTCTATGATCTAATACGTCCAGTCGGTTCACAGAGACCTAGGTTATATGGTTTACCCAAGATACATAAACCTAATGTTCCTCTACGACCCATTTTGTCAATGGTCCATTCTGCTCAGCATGCCTTGGCAAAATGGCTTGTCCAGTTACTTGATCCAGTCCTTGAATTTTATTCTGAACACTGCATCAGTGACTCCTTTTCCTTTTCTTCCATAATCCGTCAGCTTTCTCCCTGCGCTGACACCAATACATGGTGTCTTTTGATATTGTCTCGCTTTTACCAACATTCCCTTGACGAGACTATCTCCATATGTGCTGATTTTTTATATCGTAGCAAGCCCAAGTTTACTCCATCTTCCCTGAGCACATCTTTGTTGAATTGATGGAACTTGCTACCAAGTCAGTTTCGTTCAGTTTTAATGACACCATGTATCGCCAAATTGACGGCATTAGTATGGGATCGCCCCTCGGCAGTCTTTTGGCCAATTTTTCGTCGGTTTTCACGAACAACTCCTTTTTAATAGGCTCCCTAAGCCCTATATTTACTATCGCTACGTTGACGACACTTTTGCTATTTTCAAGTCACGTACCGAAGCTGTAACATTCTTTAATCCTCAACGCTTTACATCCTTCTCTATCTTTCACTATGGAGGTTGAAGCCAATAATACATTGCCTTTTTTGGACGTATTAGTTGAAAAGAATTCGTTGGTTTTTCTAACTAGCATTTATAGAAAACCAACATTTACTGGGCTATATATAAATTGGGATGCCTTTGCCCCTAAATCGAGGAAGATCAACTTAATTAAGTGTCTGACGTTTAGGGGGCCTCAAGAATTTGTTCCAGTAGTAAAAAATTGAAGGAGAACTTAAGCAGATTGAGGGTTTTGTTCTCGAATAATGGATATCCAGAGACATGTTGATAAAATCATTAATCAGACTGTAAACAAGTTCAAAAGTGACAAACCTTTTGGCCCTCTAAATGCCCTGTTTGCGTCAGACTCCCTTGGATCGGCCAGCCAGCCAGACCATTGCTAATAAGATCTCTTCCTCGGTTACGTGTTGCTACAATGCAGTAAAGTAAGACCTATAAAACCCAACCTGCATTTCGTCTTTCCACAAAGATGTACTCCCATCTTCCATCAAAGTAACGTAATTTATAAGTTTAAATGCAATGTAATTTGGTATACATGGGCGTACATCCAAAGACTTGAAATTAGAATGAAGCAGCACGTCCCCTGAGTACTCCGCAATGCCGTCGCTAATAATACATCCGGGTTATCCCAAGCATTCGACTCGCGATCGCTGAGCACCTTTCTTAAATGCTTGTTTGTCCGATTATACAGATGAGTGCTTCTCTATTCTGCACAGAGCTAGGTCTAAGCAACATCTAGCAGTCCTTGAGGCTGTTAGTATTTCTTTCTTAGACCTACTCTGTGCAGACAAACACCGAGACACTCCATTTATCTGTTGGGAGGCATAACATAACATAACCCTGGTTTAACCTAGGGCACATATACATACCCTTCTTTCCCCAATTTTTTTTGTCCCCCCCTACTCTCTGGTTTACCCCATGTTCTTACAAATCTTTACATTTCTGACTTTTAATTGTCAACCGGTGTAAATACTTGAAAAAGTACGGTCGAAAAGGCTTCGTATCCCCTTTTATTTTATATTTTAATTCATAATAAAATATTACCTCCCATTTTACATATGATTCCCTACTTTTAGTAGTTTACAAATTTGCATGTATCAAACATCTATTTACTATATAATATATATAAAATTATATAATAGTATATATATATATATATATATAATATTATAATATATATAATATAATTATATATATATAATATATACATATATATATATAATATATATTATATATATAATATATATATATATATATATATATATTATATATATATTATATATAGAATATTATAATATATATATAATATATTAATATATAATATAAATATATATATATATATATATAATTATATATATATATATATATATAATATATATATATATATGTTATATATATATGTTATAATATATATATAATATTATATATATATGTATATATAATATAATAATGTATATATATAATATGTTATATATATATATGATATATATATATAATATAAAATATATTATATTATAATATTAATATAATATATATATATAGATATTTTACATGATATATTATATACATATATAATATATTAATATAATATATATATATAATATAATATAAATATATAATATATATTATATAATATATATAGAGATATATATATGATAATATAATATATATAATATATATATAATATTATAATATATGTATATATCATAGTATATACTATATATATAATATAATATGATATATATACAATAATTAATATATATATATATATAATATATATATATAATATAATATATATATAAAATTGTAATAAAATTATTAAATGTAGTTAATTGTGTGTTTTGCTGTCTGTAACCGAACTATATCCTACTCAAGTCACATTCTTAGTTATTGACATAATTCACCATGAATTTATTTTTATTTAAACCTCAAGTTATTGAGAAATTGCTTATTAATACCTGTTGGATCTACAATCTAATCCATGCAAGTATATTTATATATTCAACAAAATAGCGGTTTACAGTGTGAACGAGAAGGCTATTTGCATATTGATCTTAAGAATTTGATTTTACTCAATATATGCTTAGTATTATTGATTTCTAATTGTTTGGTTTTCTCTTAATCGAATCTGAGCAAAAAATCTCGAGGATAAATCTTAAAGAAATCCATAAACAACAGAAGAAAGAACTGTATTTTATTAAATACTTCATAATCTAACTAAATAGATAAATTAGGACAAATAAAAGAGGGGAGTAATGGAACATGATGGAAGAGTTAGATTTAATGCTGTTCTATATTTTCGATTATACCCCATCGATTTATCATTTTTTAAAATAGTTTCTAATTTGATATACTATTTTATTACATCAAAACCTAAATACTTGCACCCGAATGGTGCATATATTTGCTAGTGTATATAATATCTTATTATTATAATGGAGATTGTGTGTTTTTCTGTCTGTAACCGAAACTATATTACTACTCAAGTCACAATTCCCTCGTTATTTGCATCACTTTCTCCATGATTTAATTTTTATTTAAACTCAATTATTAATAAAATTGCTTCACCTTTTTATTAGTGCTGCCCATCTCACATGATATTTACCGCTACCCACTTGTACGGGTCAGGCACAAAGTCCTATTAACGTGGGACCACCCACAAGCCGAAGCTCATGGAGTGGCAGGGTGAAAAATTGCGTCGATCCCGTCGCATTCCCCTCAAGGAGGGCGCCTCAGGGGCTGGGGGCAATAAACCCAACCCGCCCTTTAAATCAAGGGGGCAGGTGTTGCCTGGGGGGATGGCCCCCTTTAGATCGACGCCGATTAATTATAACAATGGTCCGTGGCCGAAGCCACTGTTGACCCATATCAACATTGTATTTACCGCGACCCCACTTGTACGGGTCAGGCCAAAGTCCTATTAACGTGGGACCCACCCAACAAGCCGAAGCTCATGAATGGCAGGTGCAAAAATTGCGTCCGATCCCGTCGGCATTCCCCCTCAAGGGGGGCGCCTCAGGCACTGGGCAATAACCCAGCCCTGCCCTTTAAATCGAGGGGGCAGGTGTTGCCTGGGGGGATGGCCCCTGGGATCGACGCTATTAATCAGTAATCAATGGTCCAGAGGCCGAAGCCACTGTTGACCATATCAACATACAATTAACATGCAATTGTATTTATATATACAAAATAGCGGTTTACAGTGTGAATGGGAAGGCTAATTTGCATATTGATATTAAAAATGTGATTTTATTAAATATGTGCTTAGTATTATTGATTTCTAATTGTTTGGTTTTATTTTAATGAATATAAGCAAAAATCTCTCCAATGAATCTTAAATGAAATCCATTAACAAGAAAAATAACTGTCATTTTATTCTTTATTTCCTAATTTAACTAAATAGTTAATAAGTAAAATTCAGCAATGAAAGACGGGAGTGATAGAAGAGTAAGTTTCATTTCTATTTTCTATTATACCGCCCACTCTGTTACATATCTTTTATTGCCTTCTTATTAGATCTTCTAATTAATACGATATTTCATTACCTTAAAATTAAATACTTGCACCGGAGGGTGCATATATTTGCCTAGTATATATAAATATCTTATTATAATAGGAGATTGTTTGTCTGTCTGTAACCGAAACTATATACTTCTCAACTCAAATCCCTTTGTTATTTACGCACATTGTCCATTGTGGTTGTTTTTTTATTTTTAAACCTCAATATTAATAAAATTATCTTACATTATTAATACTTTTTGACTTTATCTAAAATCCTAACAACATGCAATTGTATTTATATATGCAACAAAATAGCGGGTTACAGTGTGAAACAGGAAAGCTAATTTGCATATTGATATTAAAAGTTTAATTTTATTAATATGCGCTTGGTATTACTGATTTCTAATTGTTTGTTTTTTTTTAATGAATATGAGCAAAAAATCTGCGGGATAAACTTAAAAGAAATCCATTAATAATAAGAATAACAGTAATTTTATTCTTTACTTCCTAATTTAACTAAATAGTTAAATTAGGAAAATTCAGCAATTAAAGGAGGGAGTGATGGAAAATGATGGAAGACCTTAGTTTTCAAAAAAGTTGTTCTATTCTTCGACTTATACCCCTCTGTTTCAAATCATTTTATTTGGATTTTATTTAGTTTCAAAAGTATTTCAAATTTAACATATTTCATTACATTAAAATTCAAATACTTGCACCCGGCGGTGGATATATTTGCTAGTATATATAATAATATAATATATATGTATATATATAATATATAATATATATTATATATATATATAAATAATATATGTAATATATAATATATATAAGTATGTATCTTATTATAATGGAGATGTTTTGCTTTTCTGTCTGTAACCGGATACTATATTACTATACAAATCACAATTCCTCTGTTATCTGCATCCCATTCTCCATGATTTTATTTTTATTTAAACCTCAATTATTAATAAATTGTTTTACATCATTAAGACTGTTGACCATATCTACATGATTATTTACCGCGTACCCCACTTGTCCGGGTCAGGCACAAAGTCCCTATTAACGTGGGACACCCACAAGCCGAAGCTCATAGAGTGGCAGGTGAAAAATTGCGTCGATCCGTGGCATTCCCCCTCAAGGGGGCGCTGCAGGCACTGGCAATAAACCCAGCCCTGCCCTTTAAATCAAGGGGGGCAGGGTTGCTGGGGGATGGCCCGCCTGGGATCGACGCCTATTAATTGTAAAGATCCAGGGCCGAAGCCACTGAACCCGGCGTTGGCGGATCTACATACAAATACATCGCAGATGTATTTTAATATCAACAAAACAGCGGTTTTACAGTGTGAATAGAAGCTAATTTGCATATTGATCTTTAAAAATTTGATTTTAATAACATGTCTTATATTATTGATTTCTAATTGTTTAGTTTTATCTTATTGAATATGAGCAAAGCTCTCTTCATAAATCTTAAAAGAAATCGCTTAACAAAACGAAAATAACTGTAATATTATTCTTTACTTCCTATTTTAAACTAAATAGTTAAATTAGGAATAGGAGTAATTGAAAATTATGGAGAGTTAATTTCAAAGTTGTTCTATTTTTATCATACCCTCTGTTCCAAATCATGTTATCTGCATTTTTATTAAGTTTCATTGGCCTTCTAATTTAATATGATATTTTATTATATTAAAACTTAAATACTTGCACAGGAGGGTAGCATTATATTTGCTAGTACTATATAATATATATATATATATATTACGTAAATATATATAATATATATATAATATATGATATATCAATATATATATATATTATATATATTGATATTATAATATATAATATATATATTATTATATATATATATATATATATACTAATAATATAAAAGTACATAAATTATACATATATATATAATACATAATTTATATAATATATACTATATACAATATATAATCACTTTTCATATCCATTTAATATAATATATTATATATATAATAGTATATATATATATAATATATATATATATGCTATATAATATGTATATATATAATATGTATATATATGTGGTCACGGTGATTGCCCGCTTCAGTTGTGAGAGCAGTTGTTGAGCAGCAGATTGGCCCACGGTCCAAGATTGTTTTATGTCCTTGTCACACATGAAACCCGACATACAGCCCTGCACCACACAGGTCAGACTTCAACTGTAGGAAATGTTTCAATGGCGTCCGTCATGTGTCGTTCAAGGGTGGAGGGTTCCTTTACCCTATAAACCCCATTGAACGTGTACTTACACCCGGAGATCGAGACTCAACGTCACATTCCTTCCTGCTGCACGGCTGTCTTTCCACGAGGATGTTAATCAAGCCCACCCCCTTTCTTTGTCAATTGGTTCATTATAGCTGAAACTGACTTCCGCAGGGCATTGAATGTCGGCCTCATAATGCGAGATGCCTCCCCTATTGCCAATACCAGTACGGTAGGTTTTAGGGTTTTCCCCAATCTTCTCAGAAGTGTCGAGACAATTCTAGGGTAGCTTTCTTAAAGCCATTTGTTTTTAGCGTGTTGATGATTATTTTTATTTCGCCAGCATAAATAATGGACAATTATAAAATAACCCGTACGAAGAAGCTGGTCTTAGCTGGGCAAGCGTTGATAAAAAGATACTCAGAGCATTTGTTGTTGGTCACCTTTCTAGAATATTCCGAAATGGCTAGGTGATTAACAGTGGTTAAACGCGAAGGAGCACTGGACTCTTCATTACTCATCCTCTCGCCGGAATCGAGGCACTATGGCTGTTCATCAGCAAGGCCCCGGTTGACGTTTACAGTAGGTCATGAATCATGCCGTGATGTGAGACTCACTCTGCGTGCTTTACAGCGCGAGTCCGGCCAGGCCGCCTGCACATCTCACATGGACTTTGTTTAGAAATAATCTGCTACAGGTTTATTTCTTTGTTTTAATGTTGCGCCCGGCGCTTGTTGCGACACCACCCATGCTCTCCTCTCCTCAAAGTCCAGGACAGTGACAACCGAAGGCAAGATGGACTGCATAGAGCTTTTAAGGGAGCGCAGGTGGGGATGAATCTTAACGAAGATACTACGGGTCACAACCACACCGAGAAAAAAAACAAAAAAAAACAAAGTTTTCTAATTAGTATAAGTCCACAGTGTAAATTTTGGAAGGATTATGGGAGATTTAAAATCCGTAACAAGAATCAACAATGGGTATAAAAGATAAAAAACATGAGCTTAATTCAAGTTCTCATAAAGTGATATTAAAGCCTTGTGACAAAATTTTTGTTAATTCAACAGATAAAAAAAATGCAAAAATGCCAGTAGCATTTAAGTATTCCCATAATTTAAAGCTTCTATAAAGAAGAAATATTAAAACAACTTATCTATCTCAGATGTAACTTAAACGTGTTTCGTTGGCGAATTTGCTTGCCTGATTTTAATGACTTGATATTTCTTTATTTGATCTTTTTTTTTTCTTTTCTTTTCTTTGGCCGGGATTTAGCCCCCCCCCCGAACCCCCAAATAGTTGGTGGTGGTGGGGGGTAGGGTCAGTAGGTAGAGTCCATTTTAAAAC
Source organism: Doryteuthis pealeii (assembly GCA_023376005.1). Taxonomy (NCBI): domain Eukaryota; kingdom Metazoa; phylum Mollusca; class Cephalopoda; order Myopsida; family Loliginidae; genus Doryteuthis; species Doryteuthis pealeii. Next base: position 49,732,845 of record CM042173.1, read on the forward strand.
AGAATAAAAATGTATTTTCTTTTTAAACCATGGCCTGTGAATGAATACAAATTTTTTAGTCTAAGATTAAAAAAAATGTGTTCGGCAATGCCTGGCACTTTTGCATTTTTTATCTTTGACTAAACAAAATGTAAATTCATTCACAAGGCATGTTTAAAAAAGAAAATACATTTTTATTCTGTTTAGAAATGACTCTACGCTACGACCCTACCCGCCACACCACCACCAAAACTTGTCGGCTAAATCCCGGCAAAAGAAAAGAAAAGAAAAAAAAAGATAAATAAAGAATTCTAAGTCATTAAATCAAGTCAAAGCAGATTCGCCGAACACGTTTTAAACGTTTACTCTGAGATAAGTGTGTTTTTAATATTTCTTTCTTTTATACGAACTGAACTAAATTAATGGACTTAAATGCCATAGCATTTTTGCAATTTTTTTTATCTTTGGAATAACAAAATTTGTTCATTCACGGCATGTTTAAAAAAGAAAATACAATTTTTATTCTGTTTAAAAAATATAATGTGTTATATATACAATATATATAATAATGTATAATATATCATAATATGTATATATGATAAGCTATATATATAGTATATATATACATTGTATATATATATATATGTATTATAATTGTATATATATAATAATATATATATATAATATATATAATATATATAATATAATATATAATATGTATATTACTAATAGGTATATTATATAATATATATCTAATAAGTATATTATGATATATATATTATAATATATATAATATATAATTGTATATATAGTTATTATAATAGTATATATATATATAATAATATGTATATTATATTATAATAATATATATATATAAATAATAGTATATATATATATATATTAATATGTTAATATATCTATTATATAATATGTATATATAATATATAATATTAATATATAATATATATATATAATATGTTTATATATATACAATATATAATATAATAGTATATATATAATACTAGAAAAATGCGTGACCCGTTGGTCAACCTCATTTGTGGCTCGATTTAGTTGGGTTGGAAAAAAATCACAGATAAATATTATTCACTAATTTAAAGTTTTCCCAAACTGTCCAAATAAGTTATTTAAACTGGAGTAAACATTTTCAAATGACCAAAACGAAAGAAAACAAGAAAAGAGTCACTTGGTAGTAATTTGTAATTAAAGGTAATAGGATTTTAATCATGGATATCCATGACAATCGCTAGCGCAACCCTACCCTATAATCATTGGTTTCTCAAGAGGTCCTCTTCACAGCATCAATATCTGCAACAGAGTTCGTCAATGTACACTTTGCTCACGGTTCCCCACTGGGTGCCTGTCTGCTTGGTTTCCATACAAAAACATGCATAGTTTTGTCCTTGATTCTCCAGCAGTGTCCAAAGGCATTTTACTCGATGTTTGTGATAAGTGGCAGTGGCATACAGCTGCTTTCTCATGGGGTGTTGCTTCACATTTTTTTTGAAAATTTCACAATACTGCCCATTCTGAGGCAGTTTTCCATGTAGCTTATTCTCTAGGTGCATGTTTTGTCAATGGTGCATGTTACAATAGCAATTGGGGACTACAGCTATGGTTGTGAGAATGTTTGCTTTAACTTGTAAATGAGATCAATTTCTATATGACTGATAGTCCTGGAAGACAGCCTTTCAACTATGCCATTGATTAACATGGCTTTCTTTAGATAAAGATATTTACTACCTAGCTACGTTAATTGTAACACCATTTCCAGGGTTTATCATTTGAAACGTGGAGATGCTCTTAATTTTAAAAACACATGAAACTTGGTTTTATCGTAGATTCACATAGATGGGTGATGTTCCACTGCTGCATTCGGTGGAGATATTGGCTGGCTTCTTGCCTTTTAAAAAATAATTATTTATAACATCTAATGATGTTTACTTATGTAGTCTACGGCAATATTATAAATATATATGTGCTACATATCTCCCAAAGAAATATATTTAGTATTGTAAAAAAATGCGGGTGCAAGAAAAATAAAACATTTTATTGCAAAACACAGAATAAAATGAGGGTTCAATTTATTTTTATTGTAGGAATTTATGAGGAAGATTGGTTCTCTTTACCCAGGTAGGAGTTCATAAATAGCACGGTTCGAATTTTCAGAGGCATCAAATGTAGGCGTTTTTTAGGGGCAAGGGCCAGAACGCATTAATGCGTATGCCCAATATGTTTTTGGCGCGTTTGATTCCCCGTACCAAGTTTTTTTTTTTGTACATAAATAAAATTTACATTTTTTCGAAGACAAGATTTAATGATGAACATCTGTAAAAAAAGATAATTCACTAATAACTCGGGTTTAGAAATAGGGCATCTAAACATTGAAACTTAAATCTCTAGGTACCACCAAACGTTTAGGGCCATTTGAATAAAACGAAAATTAGATATTTCCGAACTTTGTTTATCAAAAAAATCTCGTAAAAAAAAAAGAACGTTAACAGGGTGTTACAAAGAAAATAGTTAATTCAAAGATCAAATTATCCGATTGGGAAAAATTACATCGTTATCTAAAAAATAAACAAACCTATCCATATTAAGTGCGAAAGGGTAATTTTCAGGGCTGCGATTAGAGAGAAAGAATAACTATTATTAACCCTCTTACGGTTATGCATATATAGTTACCGGATGGGTGTACGGACAAACTTTTTTTATCAAATTTTTCTAATTAAAATGAATAAAATCTTTAAAACTTTAATATTACAATTTACTATGAATAAAAACTTGAAAAATATTTAATCTTAATAATTTTGCGTGAAATTGACGTTAAAAATTTTCGGTTTTTAGAATTAATTCTAAAAAATCGAAAAATAAAATGAAAATTTGAATATTTTTCTAAGAGAAAACTGAATAAAACAATCATGCAATATATTAATTTTTATTCTAATCTGGTCGTAAAAGTTAAATAAAAATATTGTCATTGTCAGTTTTGCTCCTTCCGTATATTCCCTAAGAACACACATTACATTATTCAACAATAAAAAATTACAAATCTCTTTTAAACAATATTAATCGAGCACGGAATCGGACCAATTTTTATTCACCTGAATTTCTAAAATTCATATTTTAAAATATCAGTGAAAAATTCGATTTTTTTCCGCAAAAAATTTTTTTATTTTATTCAACGCAGAAAATAAAAATATTTAATCACACAAAAGATTGAAAATCTCGTAAAAATTCATTCCTAAAACTATAGTTCGGTACAATTATCATTTCATTGAATATAGTTATTCATATTTAATGAAAAAACATACCAAATTTTTTTTCGCAACGTCATTTTTTTTATCTCATAAACATAAAAATAGGGGGGGGGGATAGACCTCGTAAAAAAATATTTCTAATACTATTTAGAAAAAAAAACTATTTCAGGATGTATTTACATCCAATGGAAAAAATTTATTGGAAATGTTTCGTGAAATGACCATTTAAATTGGATTTTTCATAGAATATTTTAAAATCCTCTATCTAACTTGTTTTTCGCTACGTTAAATTCAGTTGAATTTACAGTGCAAAAATGAAAACATTGTTTTTCAATCTAATTTCATTATTTCGTAAGCTGATAAAAATATTTAAAAAAATCATCAGGAGTTTGTTGAATGTTTTTTTCTTTCGAAGGCAAAAAAAATTTTTCTAAGCAAATATTAATTTTCAGCAAGTTTCATTGGTCTTAAAATGTAGGGGGGGGGGTAAATTGCACAGGGTCATTGGGGTACTAATAAATTCTCGGTAAATAAAGAAAAAATAATGTTCTTTTTTCTTTTTGTTGTGTTTTTAATTGTTAGATTATTCAAAAGAAATTTATATTAAAAAGTTTCCTATTGTCTACATTTTTATGTTTAATTTTCAGGGATATTTTAAATGTATAAATGTAAAATAAATACTTTCTTAATGTACGCAACATCGGTATTTATTTAAAATCAAAAGAAAAGGGTCCATGGTTAATAGATTTCGAATCCGTGACGAATGTTATATTTATACTCTGTAAAAGAAAATCAAAACAAAACAGTGTTTGAAGAAATTTATTATTTTATCTTGGAAACAAATAATTCCCCTTGATTTATATCCAGAAAGCAGATATTTAACGCGTTCAGTTAAATTTTATTATACCAATAATTTCTAACATGTAATTCTGATTTTCCTAACTTTCTTTTTCAATAATATTAAGAGTTAAATCGTGAAGGCATTTTACCTATTCTTTTAGTAATAAATTATGTCGTAACTGCATTTATTCTACACCTTAATATATAAATTGATCTTGTCTTCATATAATTCAGTTAACTAAAAGGTATTTCCCCAAGGAATCTGTTTTATATGTAGATAATTATTTATCATAAGTCCTTTATATATACACTTATTTCGTTAAACTTGCAAATCGTCGGTTAACGGAACTTATTAGTTTTTTTGGTATTCTGTTACGGTAGGGGGTTAGAGTAATTAAGTTTTGTCGGTAATGTTAATATATCTTCTTATACATTGGCGCAACTTTACCCCACAAATTCTTGATTAAAACAAAAATAAGATTTTGAATTTTTCCGAAAAGGCAACAAGACAATTATATCTACATTACCAATATAAGTTGATTGATTCACTAATTTTAAATAGATAAATTAACGCTAAAATAAAAGGAGTTAGTCCAGCATGTCATTCTTTTAGTTTAGTTAGTTAACGATGGGGGAGTCAAACGTTTGCTCATTTGAATAAGATCCCATCAACATTTAAATATATACTACTTTTTTTTTTTTTACCCAACATGAAAATATTTTAGAGTAAGTTTAATAATCATGGTTAATTTGACTCTATAAATTAATAAATTAAGCGTATTTAAATCTATTTAAAGCCTGATTACGCCAATTATAAAAAAAAATTCTCTTTAGCCGGAGAAATGAAAGGGGTGAATTACTACGTAGTATGGATGGTCGTCACTCGCTGATATTTCAGATCTTACAGGCTCCTCACTAACTATGACAAATACATGTAGAGGAGTAAACCTTCTATGACATACTCCGTGCGAGATGGCAAAGCAGACAGTTAATCTCCAACCAGGCGGTATTGGTCGGTCGTTGANCCCATCCAAATTAAAAAGTTTGCCAGAAAAGCTCAGAAAAGATTGTAAATAAAATTGTTTAAGTGGAGACGTTGCCTTTTGTTTAATTCTACATGTGTATTATATATATATATATATATTATATATATATATATATATATATATATATATATATATATATATATAATTATATGTGATAATATGGTTGCTATATTTGTAAGTAGGCAGTGTTCAATATTCATTTGAATAGAACATTTATATTTAGGTTAGTAGCATGAACATGATTTGAAAGATCGCATAGGCGAGAAAGTTTCAGTAGCTTAAGTGTTGGCTCCATGTTCACGCTTACCCTATAACTTTATATATAATATAATGACGCAGGCACACAAATTAAAAAAAATAAATGACGCTTCACCTCCCAGCAGGTTAGGATTGCGATACGGAAGTTCATTCGCGATGGCTGGTTGCAAAAATATTAGTTTTGGGGCTATGAGTAAATAGTAGGGCAGACTGGCTTTTTTATCTTTTGTAGGACAACCCGGTCTAGGAGTTCAAAACAAGTAGGTTGTGACTGAAAGGTCGCGGAGGATCGGAACCCGTTATTCAGTAGTAATGGATTTACCTTGCTAGTTATTACAATACGGAAGGAAAGCCCAGGTTTTTTCACCCAATTTCCGTTTCGCTACGGGTAGATGTGACACAAGGTCGCAATATGGGGTACCAGCTCAGGGATCGAATCGCCTATTCAGTAGTACTTGGAGCGTTGGTTAAATACACCATGATGGAACGCCCTTGAGATTGTCTAAGCTAGTAAAAGATTCTAAATAGTCTTTAGATGTGTTCCCTCTCGCTCGTGGTAAGTGAACCACCCCCATGATTCTGTAGGCGTACGATATCAAACCTCGATCACCGAAATTTAAACAGCGATGAGCCTGTTTCAATACTCTTGATGGGTGACCATTTAAGCCAACCTGATATCAAAAAAACTTAATTCGGCATCAAATGACCCGAAGAGGGTTGAACTGCGTAAAACAACCACAACATGATATCATGCCATCAGATATGTGTTTCTCTCTTCATCAGGCTGATTTTTATTATAATGAAATTCTGCAAAAATGAATAAACTTATGGCGTGAAATAAACACATAAAAAACTTTTCTTAATTTCGTTCAAAATTCAATAATGATTTGACTAAATATCGATTCTTTTGTTTCTTATGATTTCACGTGGATATTCGATGCGGCATGTTTGCAGTAGTGTTAGATTTAATATGATTTGTTTGTTGATATGCCTTGTTTTTAATGATTCCCTTATATACTATATATATATATATATTATTATATATATAATATATATATATATATGCTGAGAAAGTAGACCAATCACGGGATGATATGGAAAACTGGATGTTTATTTCGACCGATCAACGTTTTCGGCCATTTAGACATCATCAGGACCCACAGCCCAGTTCTAGCTTCAATGAAGGACATTTTCAGAATGGTGAAAACAGTTAGGTTTGTCAGTAGGGGCAGGGAGGTGGCTTGGGGGGGGATTGGGTAGTGGATTTTCTTTCCCTCTAAAATGGGAGTGTTATATTGGAGATGCAAGGTGTTTGGTCAGAATGATGGATGATAAGGGATGGGTAAAAAAATGAATTGTGTATGTGTGTTTGGGAGCTGGATTTGTCATTAGTTGTAAATGTGTGAGCTTTTATTTTTTTAAATCTTTCTGTCCATCTATTTGTCTATTTTATATAGTAGTATCTATTTTTCTGTGTATTTTATCTATATATTTGACTTGGATTTGAATTTAACTTTTTAAATGTTATTTTTTAATTTTATTTTTTAAAAACTTCTGTCCATCTATTTGTTTGTTGTTACAGTGTATCTATTCTTTCTGTCTGTATGTGTGTATTATTTAACTTGGATTTAAGTTTTTACTGTTCTTTTTTTATATAATATTTATTTTTTGTTTTATTTTTATTTTTTTAAGTTTTGTAAATTATTTGTGTGTTTATCTAATATCTATTATTTTCCGATAAGTCTGTCTTCCTGTGTGTCTGTCTGTATGTCAGCTTTGAATATTTTCATATTTGTCTGTCTGTTTTAGTTCCTGTTGTTTAACCTTCCTCACATTTCTCCATATATTATATTATATATATATATTTATATATATAATACATATATATATATATACATATATAGTATATACATATTATATATTACAAGAAATGCTATTAATTAACACATGTTTATTTCTTTTTACATATTGTTTCACTGCTAACAAACTTTGTCTTATTTTTTATTTTGTTTAAATAAGCAATGTATTTTCTGAAATATTATTTCATTCAAACCGGACATCATGTCGGCTAAGAGCCCCCCCCCCGCCAATCCCCGCCTAATAGAAAGAAAAAGAAAAAAAAAAGTCCAAGAAGGCACCATGACTTTTGTCAAAATGTTAAAGTCGGCTCGAAGAGTTAAGATTTGCCCAGATAAGTAGTATTATTTTTTAAATTTAGTGTTTTTAAAGACTAGAAATGCATATTAATTAACACATGTTTATTTCTTTTTACATATTGTTTCACTGCTAACAAACTTTGTCTTATTTTTATTTTGTTTAAATAAGCAATGTATTTTCTGAAATATTATTTCATTCAAACCGGACAGTCATGTCGGCGAAGAGCCCCCCCCCCCCCGCCAATCCCCGCCTAATAGAAAGAAAAAAGAAAAAAAAAAAGTCCAAGAAGGCACCATGACTTTTGTCAAATGTTAAAGTCGGCTCGAAGAGTTAAGATTTGCCCAGATAAGTAGTATTATTTTTTTAAATTTAGTTTTTTAAAGACTAGAAATGCATATTAATTAACACATGTTTATTTCTTTTTACATATTGTTTCACTGCTAACAAACTTTGTCTTATTTTTATTTTGTTTAAATAAGCAATGTATTTCTGAAATATTATTTCATTCAAACCGGACAGTCATGTCGGCTAAGAGCCCCCCCCCCGCCAATCCCCCGCCTAATAGAAAGAAAAAAGAAAAAAAAAAAAAAAAGTCCCAAGAAGGCACCATGACTTTTGTCAAATGTTAAAGTCGGCTCGAAGAGTTAAGATTTGCCCAGATAAGTAGTATTATTTTTTTTAAATTTAGTGTTTTTAAAGACTAGAAATGCATATTAATTAACACATGTTTATTTCTTTTTACATATTGTTTCACTGCTAACAAACTTTGTCTTATTTTTATTTTGTTTAAATAAGCAATGTATTTCTGAAATATTATTTCATTCAAACCGGACAGTCATGTCGGCTAAGAGCCCCCCCCCCCGCCAATCCCCCGCCTAATAGAAAGAAAAAAGAAAAAAAAAAAAAAAAAAAGTCCCAAGAAGGCACCATGACTTTTGTCAAATGTTAAAGTCGGCTCGAAGAGTTAAGATTTGCCCAGATAAGTAGTATTATTTTTTTAAATTTTAGTGTTTTTAAAGACTAGAAATGCATATTAATTAACACATGTTTATTTCTTTTTACATATTGTTTCACTGCTAACAAACTTTGTCTTATTTTTATTTTGTTTAAATAAGCAATGTATTTCTGAAATATTATTTCATTCAAACCGGACAGTCATGTCGGCTAAGAGCCCCCCCCGCCAATCCCCGCCTAATAGAAAGAAAAAAGAAAAAAAAAAAGTCCCAAGAAGGCACCATGACTTTGTCAAATGTTAAGTCGGCTCGAAGAGTTAAGATTTGCCCAGATAAGTAGTATTATTTTTTTAAATTTAGTGTTTTTAAAGACTAGAAATGCATATTAATTAACACATGTTTATTTCTTTTTACATATTGTTTCACTGCTAACAAACTTTGTCTTATTTTTATTTTGTTTAAATAAGCAATGTATTTCTGAAATATTATTTCATTCAAACCGGACAGTCATGTCGGCTAAGAGCCCCCCCCCGCCAATCCCCCGCCTAATAGAAAGAAAAAAGAAAAAAAAAAAAAGTCCCAAGAAGGCACCATGACTTTTGTCAAATGTTAAGTCGGCTCGAAGAGTTAAGATTTGCCCAGATAAGTAGTATTATTTTTTTAAATTTAGTGTTTTTAAAGACTAGAAATGCATATTAATTAACACATGTTTATTTCTTTTTACATATTGTTTCACTGCTAACAAACTTTGTCTTATTTTATTTTGTTTAAATAAGCAATGTATTTCTGAAATATTATTTTATTCAAACCGGACAGTCACGCAGGTGTCCTTGAAAAGCATTAATTTGAACTAACTTACCGATTTTGCTTTTTGATAATCTAAAATGGTACATGTGGACTTATACTAAGTTAAAACTTAGTCTTTTTTTTTTTTTTTTTTTTTTTTTTTCCCGGTGTGGTGGACCCGTAGATCTCATCAGATCATCCACCTGCGTTCCCCAAAGTCTCCCAGTCATCTTGCCTCGGCTTGTCACTGATACTTGACTTTGGGGAAGGAGAGCATGCGGGTGTGTGTCGCACAAGCACGCAACATGTAAAACAAAAAACATGTGCAGATATTTCTACAAGTCCCCGAGTGATGTAGGAATGGTGTGGTATGCAGGCCTGACGGGATGGAAGCATGCAGATGTGAATCTACATACATACGGCGTGATTCGTGGTGCACTTAACGTCACAGCTTTGATTGAACAGCAACGTGCCTCGGCGAGGTTGTGGGTGAGTGGGCAGCCCCTTGGTTAACACTGTTCACCCAGCCATTTGGGAAGTGTCTAGAAAAAGTGACCTAAACAAATGCCGGTTCACCTATCAAGCTGGCCAGAAACCAACATTTCGACGGTTGTCCACATTAGCTGGGCGAAAACTAGAAAATACTACAACACAAGACAAGGCTAAGAATAGCCACCTGGAATGTCTGGACACCTCCCGATCTTGAGACTGGGAAAACCCAAACTACATACTTGCATCGTGACAGGGAAGTATCTCGATAAGGGACAGACACCGATGCTCTTGCGAAATCAGCTCCAGCTATAAGGTCCAATTGACAGGTCTGGATACACATCCTCATGGAAAGACAGGCTGTAAGAAGTTTGAGGTAAGGCGACTCGAGTCCTCCATTCTGAAGCGACACATGACGGACACCATGGAAACATTTCCTACATTGAAGTCTGACCTGTGTGGCAGCGCCTGTATGGCGAGGATTTCATATGTGTGATGGGGTACATAATAAAAAAAAAAATAAAAAAATAAAAAACTAGCTGGATCCGTGGGCCATCTGCGTGCACACAACTGCTCACATCGGGACTACTTGTAGAAATGGCCTTATTCTGTCAAGAAGCGGCAATCACCATATATATATACATATATATATATATTATATATATATATATATATAATATATATATATATATATATATATATATATTATAATATATATATACATACTATATATATATATAATTATATATATATATATATATATATATATATATTGAATTTTGATATTGAATTTTTGATAGAGAATTATATATATAATTGATAATAATTTTTTTGAATCATATTACCACGACCAGACAACTCGGAAACACCAATTTGCGACATCCGGAGCACTGGACAGCTGTTTCGACCTCCTTTGGTCTCATCCAGCAGTGCATACCGCAATCTCCGCACTAGAGATTGAACTCGTGGACCACATCGTGAAGCGGGACTTAACACACTGGGCCACCAGCCCGATGCCACAAACGGAGAATGCCAAAATCATCTAGTCAATGGTAATATTACTTCAAATGCATTTGAAGTAATATTACCATTGACTAGATGATTTGGCATTCTCCGTTATGTGCATCGGCTGGTGGCCCAGTGTGTTAAGTCCCCGCTCTTCACGCTATGTGGTCCACGAGTTCAAATCTCATAGTGGCGGAGATTGCGGTATGCACTGCGATGAGACAAAGAGGTCGAAAACAAAGCTGCCAGTGCTCGGATGTCGCAAATGGTGTTTGACCGAGTTGTCTTGGTCGTGGTAATATGATTCCAAAAAATTATCAAATATTATATATATATATATATATATAATTACTGTTTTTTGATTGCAAATGCACAGATCTCAGAACTTTGCGAACTCTCACCATCAGATGCAGTTTAGTAGCTATACCTAGGTCTCCCCTTTTTGGAGGCGGCTTACCCCTCTAATAGGACGATACAGTTAGCGTGTTTCTAAGCCCGCTGACAGGCCTAATTATTCATAGATCTAAACAAACAAAAATATAAATGTTAATCACATAAAACCAAAAGATTATTATTATTATTATTATTATTATTATTATTATATTATTATTTATATTATCAAAATAAATAACGCCCTTTTTTTCTTAAATCTCAAACCCTTTGAAAACGTTCAAGGCACCCACTATAGCTGGTATTCACGTTTGCCTTCCATGTTTCAGTTTTTCAGTTCCTGATAGGATCCCAAGTATTTTTATCTGTTCTGTTTTCTTTCATTTTTTCTCTTGTCTTCCACCGAACGGCAAAATCCACTAATCTAAATCGTTATTTTATAATGGAAGTTCGGGTTTGCTGTCTATAAGGCAAAAGTACGTCACAATACCCTCAGGAAGTGCGCAAATTTATCAATGAACATTAAAAGTTAATATTCAAAATCAAAATACATAGGAATTGATCTTTTTTATCAACGATTGTCTCTATGAAAATCTGAGTTAGATGCATAAATGCATTTAAACACAGCAGCCCATGTTATTCAGTGCATTTAAAACTGCAACGTGTCCTATATATCACAAAGAATAAAAGTTTACATAATATATGCTGCGGTTAATTTGCATTATGATTTTACAAAACCGGATTTAATAAATGATTACTGGAGTTATTGATCTCTAATATGTTTTATTCTTCAATGTCTTAAAATTAATCCTACAAATGATTTTATATAGAAACAATTTAAAATAATGTGTAATCTTTATATGAATTCTTATTTAATTTCGCTAGTCTTTCTAATCTAAATATATTTTTATTACTTTAAAATAAATTACTTACGCACGAATGTGCATTATTCTTGCTACTAATCGAAATTACGATTGTGTAAATTTATTCCGGTATCAAGTTTTTAAAACTCAAATTTAAACATTTTTTTTTTAATTCTGCTTATGGTGCCAGAGCTAATTAAATTATTTCTTTTAAAAGATTCTTTGATGGACGTAAACAAATAGTTTTATAAGTTTTCTTAGATTTTCCTATTCTTTCGGATTACCGCTAAAATAATAAGCCGCCATTTTCCTTTTTTTTCCCCTTCTTTATTCAGCAAGGAAATAAATTTCGAGTATTTAAATTACATGTTGAGTCTTTTATCTTTTCTTGTACAACAGAAAATTATATTCGAGATGACAAGGGGCCTTAACGACTTTTATCTTTTTTTCTTTTTCCTTTTCTAATGTCACGCACTAACATATCTCCCGATGATGTGTGACAATTTGAACGGTTTTTATTTGTATGGATCTTTAAATATGAGCTGATATGCCCGATTAAATGCAATGTGTGTGTGCTGAATTATTTTGTACGTGTACAGGACACACACACACACACACACACACACACACACTTATATATATATACTAGCAGCGGCTACCCGGCTAAGCCCGGGTAGAGGAGATAAAAACATGGTTTAATAATCATTTTGCAGATATATTACTACTGAATACCGTGTTCGGTCCTCGAATGATGACCCATAAAATCAACACGTTAAAACGATCTAATTTAATCCTGTCTGGTGGGAGGAGGAAATTTTTCTTTTCATCATATTTGAGGGGATACATCATATGGCTAAAACTGCCGAATCGGTCGGAAAATGAAAACATATTACAGGTGACCTAGAAAAAACAGAACCCAAATTATTTATTTATTTTTCCATTAAAACTAACCCCTAAACCCCACCCCTAACCCCTAAAACCTCCTAGTTAAAAATTAACAGTTTTATTTACAATTTGTGGGTTCTGTTTTTTTTCTGGTCACTCTGTATACAGAGTGGACCCAGAAAAACAGAACACAATTTATTTATTTATTTTCTCATTAAACTAACTCTAAACCCCAACCCTGACCCCCCCCCCCAAGTTAAAATTAAGTTTTATTACAAATTTATGGGTTCTGTTTTTTTCTGGGTCACCCTTAATTTTCGACCGATTTGCAAGTTTAGCCCATCACATAATGATATAGTAAGAAATTTTAATTCAATGATTAACTATATTTTAAAAAATATAATGACACGATTGCTAAACTTCAAATTAATATTTGAAAAAGAAAAAAGAAATTAAATAAAATAATCAAATTTATGTAAAACGATAAATAATCTTTTAAAAATAACATTAATTCAAAACATAGCCGAGCGAATATAGTATACTTCACTATAATAATTATAGTAAAGTATACTATATCATAAATTTATAACATTTTGAGTTTTCAGGTATTTCGTGAATGTATTAGGTAATCTAATGGTATTATCTCTTGGGCACTATTATACATTAGTATCAGGATTTTATTAGTATTCTAATATTTAAAAATAAATAAATTAACGCGATTATTAAAAACAAAAAAAAAGTTTGTTTACAATTGACGAACGACGGAAATTATAAAAACAATGTTTATTTGTCACAAAATGTTTTCGTTTGATTTATTTAATTCGCTGTAAAAAAAATTAATGTATGAAAAGACATACACATTACATATTTAGAAAGATCTTTTTTTCGAAACGAAATAAATATTTTAAGGATAGAAACAGAAATATGCGATGAATAAGATTTGATTTTATGTTAAAATTTTAGTATGAAAAAACTATACTACGAATTCTAGGCTGACTGAAGAAAAATATTATTTTTTAACTCGCTGTAAAAAATATTCCATTGATAAATCGATCCAATAACATAATTAGAGAGATTATTTCGTTCTCTTTTCGAACTATATAGATATCTTAAAGAAGATTGAACTGATTCAATTATATATATATACTATATATATATATATAATATATATATATATACATATTATATATGGGAGAATGTATATATATATATATATATACATATTGTATATATTATTATATATTATATTAATATACATATTATATAATACTATATATACATATATATATATATATTATATATACATACATATATATTATATATACATATTATATTATATATCATCATATCAATCATCATCATCATCATCATCATCATTGGCAATTCAATCTCGAAGGCTATGGTAAAAGTTTTTGTGTGCCCCTGAGGTTGCAGCGCGCCTCCTGTGACTATGAATCCTATGTTGAGAAACACTCTCGACCACAGATTTTGCATTTGTAGGTTGTCCCTGTAGATTTGATGAGTTCCGATGCTTTGTTGCCGTTGCTTTCTTATGGACCTTTTAGCTTTATGATGTTGTATCAGGGTGACTTCTGACATACACAGTCCTCTATGGAGACTCTGCCACCACCGAGGCGGTCTTGAGTCAAATTTTCCCAGCTGGAAGGACAATGCCAAAGCACCTGAGATCATTTTTGCAGACATCCTTGAATCGCAGTAGGGGGCGACCAATCTGTCTTTTACCAGATGTTAGCTCTTCCATACAGGATGTTTTTCGGGATTCTTCCATCATCCATCCGACGTACATGACCCAACCATCGGAGACGACGTTGAGAGTACAGGCTGCGGGAGTTGAGCTCTCTCTAGGACTGCTGTGTTAGTGATCCCGTCCCTCCAGGTGATGCCCAGTACACGTCTAAGGCAGCGAAGGTAGAAGGTATTTAGCCGCCGCTCTTGGTGGAGTATAAGGTCCGTGTTTCACTTCCATACATGAGGGTGCTGATAACACATGCCCTATACACTTGTACCTTTGTACGGATAGTGAGCTTTGCTGTTGTCCCACACTCTTGTTGTGAGCTTCCCAAAAGTTGAGGCAAGATTTTCCGATCTGACAACTGAGTTTAGCATCAAGTGACAGGTTATCAGTGTAGGTGGATCAAGGTAGGTGAAGGTGTTTACGCTATCCAGGGTGTGCATTTCCATCCCTGACCCATTGTCTTAGCTGAAGTCCTGGCAGGATGAACTGGTCCATGAGTGTTTGCAGGTGCTCCTGAGAGTTGCTACCACTGCTGCATCATCATCAAATAGCATGTCCCGAATGACAAATTGCTTGACCTTTGTTTTTGCTTTTAGACGGCTGAGATTCAACAGATTTCCATCTGT
Organism: Doryteuthis pealeii; assembly: GCA_023376005.1. Lineage (NCBI taxonomy): Eukaryota > Metazoa > Mollusca > Cephalopoda > Myopsida > Loliginidae > Doryteuthis > Doryteuthis pealeii. The sequence goes on from CM042173.1 coordinate 49,748,156, forward strand.
CCTTGGTGTGAAGGTAGACTCCTTCTGTTTGATTTACCAAAGCCTCGCAGAAGGAGGGAAAAGGAAGATCCAACAGAGTGAAGCCAACACGACATCCCTGCTTGACACCACGACGAATGCTGAAAGGGGTTCTGAGGTGGACCCATCAAACTTGGATGGTGCCTTTCATGTCAGTGTGAAAGGAACTGAAGAATGCGGAGAAGTTTTTGGGGCAGCCCTATTCTTTTCTATTAACTGGAAGAGACCACTCCTGCTTACAAGGTCGAAAGTTGTGAGCGTCAATAAATGCTATGAGAGTGGTCTTCTCTGTTCTCTACATTTCTTCCTGAAGTGCCTCAGAGAGAAGATATGTCAGTTAGTGGACCTTCCTACTCTGAACGGCCTGTGATTCAGGGTAAGTCTTTTCTGCGAGGATCTGAAGTCTATTTAGTGCAACTCTAGCAAGAGTTTACCTGTAATGCTCTGAGAAAGAAAATACCACGTTAATTATTGCAATCGCTCCTGTCTCCCTTGTTCTTATTACAGTGGGCATCCCTCATGTCTTGTGGGATAAACCACTTCACTCCAGCATAGGCAGAGAAGCTTGTGGAGTTTTTCTAGAGAACAGCTTCCCACACTTTTAGATTTCAGCGTGATACCGTCGCTTCCAGGTGATTTTGCCACAGTTTAGTATGTCAAGGGCAATGCAAAGTCTTTCAGTTGTAGGTTATGTCTACTCTTCTGCTAACCGTTTGTTGCTCTTTATATGATATATTATATATACATATCATATATTATACCATATTATATATATATACATATTATATTATATATATATATACCATATTATATATTATATATATTATAATATATATATATAACATTATATATATATACATATGTATATATATATATATATATATATATATATATATATATACATATTGTATGTATATATATATATATTATATATACATATTGTATGTATATATATATATTATATATATATATACATATTGTATGTATAATATATATATATTATATATATATACATATTGTCTGTATATATATATATATATATTGTATATATATATATACATATTGTATGTATTATATATTGGTATATATATATAACATATGTATGTATATATATATATATTATATATATACATATTGTATGATATATATATATATTTATATAATATATACATTATTGTATGTATATATATATATATAATATGTATGTATTATATATAATCAATTGTTATGTATATATTATATATCTATATATATATATATATTATAATATATAACATAATTGTATGTATATATATATATATTATATATATATACATATTGTATGTATATATATATACCATATTGTATTATATATAACATATTGTTTATGGTAAATATATATATATATATATATATATATATATATATATTAAAATAAGTGTATTTGGCAGCATTTTTTTTCTTTTAATACAAGTTGTTGAACTGACAGACAATTCCTGTCCTGGGCGGGCACGCGGAGAAGGGCGGGGGGGGGGGTGGAAGGAACGGAGGGGGGCGGAGTGAGAGGGAGAGGGGTGGGGGGGGCGAGTGGTGGAGGGTAGGTGGGGAGCGGGACAAGTTTTTCGTTGATCCGTTTCAATTTTCGGGTCAATCTTTCTTGCGTGACGGGGTAACATGGTATAACAGTCCCCCAAAATTTTCAAAAACAAGCGCTTTCGGCGATGCCAAATCGTATTCGATTTGCCATTCGCGGGTGGAAAACGATGGGTATTGATTCGGTCTCGTTTTTAACGGAGAACCGAGTCTGTAGCCAAGCGAATAGAAGTGGGAGATAAACCATTGGTTGTAGGAGGTGTAGTATTCGGTAGTGGTTCGAGCTAGCTTGCCAGTAGTGATTTTATGTGGGAGGGGGCACAAGTTGTTGAAAAGGGAAGGGGTTATAGAGGAAGGAGGATAGGCGGAAAATTATAAACATTTGAGAATATGTTGACTTATTTCAAAGTTTATTTTGTTTAAGGTAGTTTTTTGTTTGATATATAAAGCCTTTCGATTATTTGAGTTTTTTTGTAGTGTCGTGTATTTTTCGTTTAGAATTTTGCGGTAGGAGAGAGGGGCATGAATGTGTTTTAAGCGTTGTTGATTAATGGAGCTGGGAATCTGGATAAGTGTAATGTTAATCTGCGGGATAATGTGGTCGTTTCGTGTGGCCAATATATGTTGTTTGTTAATTTGTGAGACAATCTCCCTACGGAAACATTTGAATTCATACACAACATTTGTCTCATTAAGACGGAGTTGGGGGAGGAGTGACAAGATTTGGAGTTGAATTTTTTCGTTAATAAGATCAAATTGACTTTTTTAGTGTCGGTGGAAGAGACATTGTTACGTATTAATTTTTTTGACGCATTTTCATCCAGTTTATAATTTAGGTGCATCTGATTACAGTAATATATGTTTTGGTTAGGGGCTATTGAGTGTGCTATTGTTTTCATTATGGTAAATATTATGGAGGGTTTTTCGGATTTGTTCATCAACAAATAGTTTGGGGAATCATTATTGATGAGGGTCTGCCTAATATTTTTTATTTCGGAAAAAGAATATTGTTTTGAAGAAGAAGTAAGTTTTGCACGGTTTATCAAATTTTATAATGTTTTTTTCTTTTTTTGTATTGAGCGGAGAATTCACTCTTGTAGTTGATAATGCAAGAAATTGAAGAGGTAGGTTTTTTATATGGGGAGGTAGTGGATTTGTTGTTGTTAGAGTCTATCATGACGTCAAGGAATGGGGGTTTATTATTTTGTTGCTAAGTTCGTATGTGAAATTAGTACAGAGTGTTGTTGAAATGTTCGATGTAGGTCGTGGAGTTCATTTACCATTATTAACAAGAAGGAGAATATCGTCAACGTAGCGAACATAGATTTCTGTTTTTTTTATGATATTTAAAAACTTTGTTTTCAAGGTGGGCCATATAGAAATTGCTAAATCTCCGGACCCAAAACTGACCCCATCGAGAATACCGTCAGTTTGGGTGTATAACGCAGTTTATTACAACTGCCTTAGTGGTAAAAAGGACGTCAAATTGTACGCAGAATAGGAGCTTTTTAAGGATATTGGTTGATTTTAAGAGGTGAATATTCGGATTGTTTGGAGATGTTTTTGTATTATGATGTTCAATGGTTTCTTTTACTGTGACGTTTGTAAAAGATTTTTCGACGTCAAGTAAAACAATCAGTTGGTTATTTAGTATTGAAGTGAAGTAGATCATTCAATTAGTTCATTATATTTATATACTATTTTTACCCGAAAATTGGAACGATCAACGAAAACTTGTCCGACAGGAATTGTCTGCTTACAGTTCAACAAAACTTGATTATATTATAGATATATACATATTATATATATATACATATTATATATATTAATAATATATATATATATATATATATATATTATATATTTATATATATATATATCTATTATTATTACTGAGTTTAAACCTTCTCCAGCAAAAGATTTTTTTCTATTTATGTTATGGACACAATATTTATACTTAGATATTCCTTGGTGTTAGCACTACAAAGTGTATGAAAAAAAATTCAGTTTAATTGGCTTTAATTAGGCGTAATTAGCAATTAAGTCAACGACCGACCAATCTCTGTCTTGGAGATTACCTGTCGCTCTTCCCATCCGCTATGTCAGTTAAGTTAACTCTCCTCCCACCCTGTATTTGTCAGTTAGGAAGAGTTTGATAGCGAGCCTGTAATAACTGAAAAATCAGCAGTCAGCCTCCACCCCATTACCTACGTACCGTAGGTGATGGCTCCGTGTATTCACCCCCTTTCATTTCTCCAGGCTAAAGAGAATTTTTTTTTTTTAATAAAGTGGCGTAAATCAGGCTTTAAAATAGATTTTTTTTAAATTACTTTAATTATTAATTTATAGAGTCAAATTTAACATGATTATTAAACTTACTTTAAAATATTTCATGTTGGGTAAAAAAAAAGTAGTTATATATTTAAATGTGATGGGATCTTATTCAAATGAGCAAACGTTGACTCCCCCCATCGTTTAACTAAAACAAACTAAAAAATACATTGCTGACTAACTCCTTGATTTTTGGTAATTTATCTATCTTAAATTAGTGAATCAATCAACTTATTTGGTAAGTAGATAAATTTGGTTTCAGCTTATTTGTTTTTAAAATCAAGATTTGTGGGTTAAAGTTCGCAAATTTTTTATAAGAAGTATATATAACATTACCGACAAAAACTTAATTACCTTAACCCCTAAACCGTAACAGAATTGCAAAAAAACTTAATAAGTTTCCGTTTTAATTTTGACGACGATTTGCAAGTTTAACCGATTTAAGATGTTTTGAGATTAAAAAATGTACGAGATAAATAATACACACACACAAAAAACCAATGCCTTTTTTCAATAAACAAAGTTTTCATGTTAATATATACTTTATAAAAAATATTATGTCGTAGCTGACAATTTAATTCTAAACAACTTATTTCTAATAAACTCTTGATTTGTTTGCAAAAACTGTAGGAACATAATAAATTTTTTATAGTATATATTAACATTACCGACAAAAACTTAGTTACAATAAAAAGGCATTGGTTTTTTTTGTGTGTGTGTATTATTTATCTCGTACATTTTTTAATCTCAAAACAATCTTAAATCGGTTAAACTTGCAAATCGTCGTCAAAATTAAACGGAAACTTATTAACTTTTTTTTGCGAATTCTGTTACGGTTTAGGGGTTAAGGTTAAGTTTTTGTCGGTAATATTGATATATACTTCTTATAAAAAATTTGCGAACTTTAACCCACAAATCTTGATTTTAAAACAAAATAAGCTGAAACAAAGACAATTTATCTACTTACCAAATAAGTTGATTGATTCACTAATTTAAGATAGATAAATTACCAAAAATCAAAGAGTTAGTCAGCAATGTATTTTTTTAGTTTGTTTTAGTTAAACGATGGGGGAGTCAACGTTTGCTCATTTGAATAAGATCCCATCACATTTAAATATATAACTACTTTTTTTTTTACCCAAACATGAAATATTTTAAAGTAAGTTTAATAATCATGTTAAATTTGACTCTAAAATTAATAATTAAAGTAATTTTAAAAAATCTATTTTAAAGCCTGATTTACGCCACTTTATTAAAAAAAAATTCTCTTTAGCCTGGAGAAATGAAAAGGGGGGTGAATACACGGATACTGTTGGTGGATGGGGTGGAGGCTGACTGCTGATTTTTCAGTTATTACAGGCTCGCTATCAAACTCTTTCCTAACTGACAAATACAGGGTGGGAGGAGAGTTAACTTAACTGACATAGCGGATGGGAAGAGCGACAGGTAATCCCAAGACAGAGATTGGTCGGTCGTTGACTTAATTGCTAATTACGCCTAATTAAAGCCAATTAAACTGAATTTTTTTCATACACTTTGTAGTGCTAAACACCAAGGAATATCTAAGTATAAATATTGTGTCCATAACATAAATAGAAAAAAATCCTTTAGCTGGAGAAGGTTTAATAGTATATATAATAGATTATATATATAATATATATATATATATATATATATATATATATATATATATAATATGTATATATATATAATATGTATATATCTATAATATACAAGTTTTGTTGAACTGTACAGACAATTCCTGTCGGACAAGTTTTTCGTTGATCCGTTCCAATTTTCGGTAAATAGTATATAATATAATGAACTAATTGAAATTCTACTCACTTCAATACTAAATAACCAACTGATTGTTTTACTTGACGTCGAAAATCTTTTTACAAACGTCACAGTAAAAGAAACCATTGACATCATAATACAAAACATCTCCAACAATCCGGAATATTCACCTCTTAAAATCAACCCTAATATCCTTAAAAAGCTCCTATTCTGCTGTACAATTGACGTCCCTTTTTACCACTAAGGCAGTTGTATAAACTGCGTTATACACCCAAACTGACGGTATCTCGATGGGGTCAGTTTTGGGTCCGAGATTTAGCAATTTCTATATGGCCCACCTTGAAAACAAAGTTTTTAATATCATAAAAAAAAACAGAATCTATGTTCGCTACGTTGACGATATTCTCCTTCTTGTTAATAATGTAAATGAACTCCACGACCTACATCGAACATTTCAACAACACTCTGTACTAAATTTCACATACGAACTTAGCACAAATAATAAACCCCCCATTCCTTGACGTCATGATAGACTCTAACAACAACAAATTCACTACCTCCCCATATAAAAAACCTACCTCTATCAATTCTTGCATTATCAACTACAAGAGTGAATTCTCCGCTCAATACAAAAAAAGAAAAAAACATTATAAAAAATTTGATAAACCGTGCAAAACTTACTTCTTCTTCAAAAACAATATTCTTTTCCGAAATAAAAAATATTAGGCAGACCCTCATCAATAATGAATTCCCCAACTATTTTGTTGATGAACAAATCCGAAAAACCCTCCATAATATTTACCATAATGAAAACAATAGCACACTCAATAGCCCTAACCAAAACATATATTACTGTAATCAGATGCACCTAAATTATAAACTGGATGAAAATGCGTCAAAAAAATTAATACGTAACAATGTCTCTTCCACCGACACTAAAAAAGTCAATTTGATCTTTTATTACAAAAAATTCAAAACTCCAAATCTTGTCACTCCTCCCCCAACTCGTCTTAATGAGACAAATGTTGTGTATGAATTCAAATGTTCCGTAGGAGATTGTCTCACCAAAATTAACAACACATATATTGGCCACACGACGACCACATTATCCCGCAGATTAACATTACACTTATCCGATTCCAGCTCCATTAATCAACACCTTAAAACACATTCATGCCCCTCTCTACCTACCGCAAAATTCTAACCGAAAATACACGCACACTACAAAAAAACTTCAAATAATCGAAGGTTTATATATCAAACAAAAAAACTACCTTAAACAAAATAAACTTTGAAATAAGTCAACATATTCTCAAATGTTTATAATTTTCCGCCTATCCTCCTTCCTCTATACCCCTTCCCTTTTCACAACTTGTGCCCCCCTCCCACATAAAATCACTACTGCAAAGCTAGCTCGAACCACTACCATTACTACAACCTCCTACAACCAATGGTTATTATCTCCCACTTCTAATTCCTTGCTACAACTCGTTCTCGTTAAAAACGAGACACGAAATCATACCATCGTTTCCTACCCGGCGATGGCAAATCGAATACGATTTGCCATCGCCGAAAGCGCTTGTTTTGAAAATTTTGGGGGACTGTTATACCAGTTACCCCGTCACCAGAAAGATGACCCGAAAATTGAAACGGATCAACGAAAAACTTGTCCGACAGGAATTGTCTGTACAGTTCAACAAAACTTGTATAAAAGAAAAAATGCTGCCAAAATACACTTATTTTAATATATATATATATATATATATATATATATATATATACATACAATATGTATATATATACATACAATATGTATATATATATACATACAATATGTATATATATATAATATATATATATATACATACAATATGTAATATATATATAATATATATATATATAATATTATATATACATACAATATGATATATATTATATATATACATAAATATATATATAATATATTACATACAATAATGTAATATATATATAATATATATATATACATACAATATATATATAATAAATATATATATATACATACATATGTATATATATATATACATATATATATATACAACAATATGTATATATATATATACATATATATAATATATATATATACAGACAATATGTATATATATATATATATATATATATATATACATACAATATGTAATATATATATATATATATATACATACAATATGTATATATATAATATATATATATATACAATATGTATATATATATATATATATATATATATATATATATATATATATATATATAATATGTATATATATATATATATATATAATATTATATATAATATAATATATAATATGTATATATATAATAATGTATATATATATAATATGTATATATATATGATATGTATATATAATATATCATATAGAGCAACAACCGGTAGCAGAAGAGCTAGACAAGGAACCTACAACTGAAGAACTTTGCATTGCCCTTGACAGACTAAACTGTGGCAAATCACCTGGAAGCGACGGTATCACAGCTGAAATCCTAAAGTGTGGGAAGCCTGTTCTCCTAGAAAAACTCCACAAGCTCCTCTGCCTATGCTGGAGTGAAGTGGTTATCCCACAAGACATGAGGGATGCCACTGTATAAGAACAAGGGAGACAGGAGCGATTGCAATAATTACCGTGGTATTTCTTTACTCAGCATTACAGGTAAACTCTTTGCTAGAGTTGCACTAAATAGACTTCAGATCCTCGCAGAAAAGACTTACCCTGAATCACAGGCCGGTTTCAGAGTAGGAAGGTCCACTACTGACATTATCTTCTCTCTGAGGCAACTTCAGGAGAAATGTAGAGAACAGAGAAGACCACTCTACATAGCATTTATTGACCTCACAAAAGCTTTCGACCTTGTAAGCAGGAGTGGTCTCTTCCAGTTAATAGAAAGAATAGGCTGCCCCCCAAAACTTCTCCGCATTCTTCAGTCCTTTCACACTGACATGAAAGGCACCATCCAGTTTGATGGGTCCACCTCAGACCCTTTCAGCATTCGTCGTGGTGTCAAGCAGGGATGCGTGTTGGCTCTCACTCTGTTTGGGATCTTCTTTTCCCTCCTTCTGCGCCAGGCTTTTGGTAAATCAACAGAAGGAGTCTACCTTCACACAAGGACAGATGGAAATCTGTTGAATCTCAGCCGTCTAAAAGCAAAAACAAAGGTCAAGCAATTTGTCATTCGGGACATGCTATTTGCTGATGATGCAGCAGTGGTAGCACACTCTCAGGAGCACCTGCAAACACTCATGGACCAGTTCATCCTGCCAGGACTTCAGCCTAAGACGATGGGTCAGGGAACTGGAAATCCTCCCTCCATCACCATCAACAGCTACACCCTGGAAGCCGTAAACACCTTCACCTACCTTGGATCCACCATCACTGATAACCTGTCACTTGATGCTAAACTCAGTTGTCAGATCGGAAAATCTGCCTCAACTTTTGGGAAGCTCACAACAAGAGTGTGGGACAACAGCAAGCTCACTATCCGTACAAAGGTACAAGTGTATAGGGCATGTGTTATCAGCACCCTCATGTATGGAAGTGAAACACGGACCTTATACTCCCACCAAGAGCGGCGGCTAAATACCTTCTACCTTCGCTGCCTTAGACGTGTACTGGGCATCACCTGGAGGGACAGGATCACTAACACAGCAGTCCTAGAGAGAGCTCAACTCCCCAGCCTGTACTCTCAACGTCGTCTCCGATGGTTGGGTCATGTACGTCGGATGGATGATGGAAGAATCCCGAAAAACATCCTGTATGGAGAGCTAACATCTGGTAAAAGACAGATTGGTCGCCCCCTACTGCGATTCAAGGATGTCTGCAAAAATGATCTCAGGTGCTTTGGCATTGTCCCTTCCAGCTGGGAAAATTTGACTCAAGACCGCCCTCGGTGGTGGCAGAGTCTCCATAGAGGACTGTGTATGTCAGAAGTCACCCTGATACAACATCATAAAGCTAAAAGGTCCATAAGAAAGCAACGGCAACAAAGCATC
>CM042173.1:49762915-49785415 GCA_023376005.1 Doryteuthis pealeii
AAAGACTAAGTTTTAAGTTAAAATAAGTCCACATGTACCATTTTAGATTATCAAAAAGCAAAATCGGTAAGTTAGTTCAAATTAATGCTTTTCAAGGACACCTGCGTGACTGTCCGGTTTGAATAAAATAATATTTCAGAAATACATTGCTTATTTAAACAAAATAAAAATAAGACAAAGTTTGTTAGCAGTGAAACAATATGTAAAAAGAAATAAACATGTGTTAATTAATATGCATTTCTAGTCTTTAAAAACACTAAATTTAAAAAAATAATACTACTTATCTGGGCAAATCTTAACTCTTCGAGCCGACTTTAACATTTGACAAAAGTCATGGTGCCTTCTTGGGACTTTTTTTTTTTTTTCTTTTTTCTTTCTATTAGGCGGGGGATTGGCGGGGGGGGGGGCTCTTAGCCGACATGACTGTCCGGTTTGAATGAAATAATATTTCAGAAATACATTGCTTATTTAAACAAAATAAAAATAAGACAAAGTTTGTTAGCAGTGAAACAATATGTAAAAAGAAATAAACATGTGTTAATTAATATGCATTTCTAGTCTTTAAAAACACTAAATTTAAAAAAATAATACTACTTATCTGGGCAAATCTTAACTCTTCGAGCCGACTTTAACATTTGACAAAAGTCATGGTGCCTTCTTGGGACTTTTTTTTTTTTCTTTTTTCTTTCTATTAGGCGGGGATTGGGGGGGGGGGGCTCTTAGCCGACATGACTGTCCGGTTTGAATGAAATAATATTTCAGAAATACATTGCTTATTTAAACAAAATAAAAATAAGACAAAGTTTGTTAGCAGTGAAACAATATGTAAAAAGAAATAAACATGTGTTAATTAATATGCATTTCTAGTCTTTAAAAACACTAAATTTAAAAAATAATACTACTTATCTGGGCAAATCTTAACTCTTCGAGCCGACTTTAACATTTGACAAAAGTCATGGTGCCTTCTTGGGACTTTTTTTTTTTTTTTTTTTTCTTTTTTCTTTCTATTAGGCGGGGGATTGGCGGGGGGGGGGGCTCTTAGCCGACATGACTGTCCGGTTTGAATGAAATAATATTTCAGAAATACATTGCTTATTTAAACAAAATAAAAATAAGACAAAGTTTGTTAGCAGTGAAACAATATGTAAAAAGAAATAAACATGTGTTAATTAATATGCATTTCTAGTCTTTAAAAACACTAAATTTAAAAAAATAATACTACTTATCTGGGCAAATCTTAACTCTTCGAGCCGACTTTAACATTTGACAAAAGTCATGGTGCCTTCTTGGGACTTTTTTTTTTTTTTTTCTTTTTCTTTCTATTAGGCGGGGGATTGGCGGGGGGGGGGGCTCTTAGCCGACATGACTGTCCGGTTTGAATGAAATAATATTTCAGAAATACATTGCTTATTTAAACAAAATAAAAATAAGACAAAGTTTGTTAGCAGTGAAACAATATGTAAAAAGAAATAAACATGTGTTAATTAATATGCATTTCTAGTCTTTAAAAACACTAAATTTAAAAAAAATAATACTACTTATCTGGGCAAATCTTAACTCTTCGAGCCGACTTTAACATTTGACAAAAGTCATGGTGCCTTCTTGGGACTTTTTTTTTTTTCTTTTTTCTTTCTATTAGGCGGGGATTGGCGGGGGGGGGGGGGCTCTTAGCCGACATGACTGTCCGGTTTGAATGAAATAATATTTCAGAAATACATTGCTTATTTAAACAAAATAAAAATAAGACAAAGTTTGTTAGCAGTGAAACAATATGTAAAAAGAAATAAACATGTGTTAATTAATATGCATTTCTAGTCTTTAAAAACACTAAATTTAAAAAATAATACTACTTATCTGGGCAAATCTTAACTCTTCGAGCCGACTTTAACATTTGACAAAAGTCATGGTGCCTTCTTGGGACTTTTTTTTTTTTCTTTTTTCTTTCTATTAGGCGGGGGATTGGCGGGGGGGGGGCTCTTAGCCGACATGACTGTCCGGTTTGAATGAAATAATATTTCAGAAATACATTGCTTATTTAAACAAAATAAAAATAAGACAAAGTTTGTTAGCAGTGAAACAATATGTAAAAAGAAATAAACATGTGTTAATTAATATGCATTTCTGTATATATATATATGTATATATATATATGTATATATATATATATGTATATATATATATATATATATATATATATATATATATATATGGGAGAAATGTGAGGAGGTTAAACAACAGACTAAAAACAGACAGACAAATATGAAAATATTTCAAGCTAGACATACAGACAGACACACAGGAAGACAGACATTATCGGAAAATAATAGATATATAGATAAACACACAATAATTTACAAAACTTAAAAAAATAAATAAATAAAAACAAAAATAATAATATATAAAAAAAAGACAGTAAAACTTAAATTCAAGTTAAATATACACACATACAGACAGAAAGATAGATACCACTGTACAAAAACAAACAAATAGATGGACAGAAAGTTTTTAAAAAATAAAATTAAAAAAATAACAATTTAAAAAGTTAAATTCAAATCCAAGTCAAATATATAGATAAATACACAGAAAAATAGATACTACTATATAAAATAGACAAATAGATGGACAGAAAGATTTAAAAAATAAAACTCACACATTTACAACTAATGACAAATCCAGCTCCCAAACACACATACACATTCATTTTTTTACCCATCCCTTATCATCCATCATTCTGACCAAACACCTGCATCTCCATATAACACTCCCCATTTAGAGGGAAGAAAATCCACTACCCATCCCCCCAGCCACCCCTGCCCCTACTGACAACCTACTGTTTTTCACCATTCTGAAAATGTCCTTCATTGAAGCTAGAACTGGGCTGTGGTCCTGATGATGGTCTAAATGGCCGAAACGTTGCATCGTCGACAATAAACATCCAGTTTCCATATCATCCCGTGATTGTCTACTTTTCTCCATATATATATATATATATATATATATATATATATATATATTATATATATAAGGGAATCATAAAAACAAGGCATATCAAACAAACAAATCATAATAAATCTACACTACTGCACATGCGCATCGAATATCCACGTAGAAATCATAGAAACAAAAGAATCGATATTTATCAAATCATTATTGAATTTTGAACGAAATTAAGAAAAGTTTTTATGTGTTTATTTCACGCCATAAGTTATTCATTTTTGCAGAATTTTCATTTAATAAAATCAGCCGTGATGAAAGAGAAGAAACACAATATCTGATGGCATGATATCGATGTTGGTTGGTTGTTTTACGGCAGTTCAACCCTCTTCGGGTCATTTGATGCCGAATTAAGTTTTTTTGATATCAGGTTGCTTAAATGGTCACCCATCAAAGTATTGAACAGGCTCATCGCTGTTTAATTTCGGTGATCGAGGTTTGATATCGTACGCCTACAGAATCATGGGGGTGGTTCACTTCACCACGAGCGAGAGGGAACACATCTAAAGACTATTTAGAACTCTTTATACTAGCTAGAAATCTCAAGGGCGTTCCATCATGGTGTATTTAACCAACGCTCCAAGTACTACTGAATAGCGAGTTCGATCCCCGCTGGGTACCCCATACTTGCGACCTTGTGTCACATCCTACCCGTAGCGAACGGATTGGGTAAAAACCTGGGCTTTCCATCGTATTGTAATAACTAGCAAGGTAATCCATTACTACTGAATAACGGGTTCGATCCTCCCGACCTTCAGTCACAACCTACTTGTTTTGACTCCTAGACCGGTTGTCCTACAAAAGATAAAAAGCCCAGTCTGCCCTACTATTTACTCATAGCACTAATATTTTTGCACCAGCCATCGCATGAACTTCGTATCGCATCCTAACCTGCTGGGAGGTGAGGTCATTTATTTTTTAATTTGTGTGCCTCGTTCATTATATATATATAAGTTAAGGTAGCGTGAACATGGAGCCAACACTTAGCTACTGAAACTTTCTCGCCTATGCGATCTTCAAATCATGTTCATGCTACCTTAACCTAAATATAAATGTTCTATCAATGATATTGAACACTGCCTACTTACAAATATAGCAACCATATTATCACATATATATATATATATATATATATATATATATATATATATATATATATATATATATATATATATATATATATACACATGTAGAATTAAACAAAAGGCACGTCTCCACTTAAACAATTTTATTTACAATCTTTTCGAGCTTTCTGGCAAACTTTTTACATTTGGATGGAATCCGTGGATTAGTCCACCGAAGTTTTTATACCAAGTTGGGAGACAACAATCTCTCAAGGAGCATTTAAATTTGTACTCTAAATAAGTCTCATTAAGACGACGTGTCTGGGGAGATGAGTTGTTGCGGATAACAAGGTTAGTGGTTTTAAATTTGGTTTAATAAATTATTAATTTTACCTTATTATCGGGTGTGGTTGAAGTAATGTTGTTCCGAATTAGTTTTTTTAGTTCTATTTCATCAAGTTTGTAATTCCTGTGTATTTGGTTACAATAATAAATTATGTTATTTGAAGAAGTATCTGCTGTAGTATGTTTTTCCTTGTAGCTAGCGTCTATTTTTTTGGATAGTCTGTTTGATTCCATCCAAATGTAAAAAGGTTGGCCAGAAAGCTTGAAACGATTGTTAATAAAATTGTTAAACTCTACATGTATGAATAAAAGAATGCTGCCCAAACACACACACACACACACACACACACACACACACACACACACACACACATATATATATATATATATAAGGTGTGTGTGTGTGTGTGTGTGTGTTTTAATGTATCTTCTGTAGAGGTTTAAGACTCAACACCAAAAATGTATTTCCAGTTATGACCCAAAACAGCATCTGATAGTAAGTTCTAAAGATTTGGGGATGATGGAGTACCCCTTCATTACTCGGAGTTGTAGTACCTGTTAGAGTTCCATCTATTGGCCAAATAGATGTGTTTAAAAATCTGAACAAAAAGTGTTGATCTGTATAAGAATAAACAAATCCCGCTATTTCCAACAGATTGAACGAATCTTAAGAAGAAAAAAAGAAGATCATCCTAAGAATAGAAGTTCTATTCTGTTTTTTTTTTTTTTTTTTTTTTTTTTTTTTACAAAACATCATTTTTCACACTTTACTAACTTCTGTGCCTCATTCACGCTAATTCACTAGACAAACAGACATACAGATTATATATATATATATATATATATATATATATATATATATATATATATATATATATATATGCATAAAGAGAGAGTGAGGGAGGGGGAATTCTTTTTTAAACAATTTTTCACACTTTACAAACTTGTGTGCCTAATTGACGCTAAATCTTCATATAGATAGATAGACATACAAGATAGAGAAAGAGAGAGAGAGAGAGAAAGGGGAAAGAGAGAGAAAAAGGGAGATAGAGAGAGGGGGATTCTTTTTAAACATAATCTTTCACACTTTACAAACTTGTATACTTCCATCACGAGAGAGAGAGAGAGAGAGAGAGAGAGAGAGAGAGAGAGAGAGAGAGAGAGAGAGAGAGAGAGAGAGAGAGATCTTTTTGATGTTGAATAATTAAAATACCTTATCACTCGATCAGAAATTTTTCAACCGTTATTCGGAGGATTGTAAAAAATTGATTTCTTTTTAAAAATTTGCACATATTTTTTTAAATGTAAAAAAAAAAAAAGATTGAATAAAAACAAAAGATAAACAAACACATAAACCTTGTTACATTTAATACATCTATAAATATTCATGAGAATCAAGAGGATTCAATGTTGCCCTGGATAAACTGTTTCTTTTTTTGGGGGGATGGGTGAGATTAACTCTTATAGATAATAGTCATTAGCTTATTCTGCTTGTTTATTGATTAAAGAAATAAAATAGATGTTGCATAGATTAAGGTTTAATACCTGATAAAAAAATAAAGACCTGATGTATGGCCACTTACCCCCATCACACAAACCATCCAAGTTTCATGTCCATAAAAACTCAAGGTTTTATTATTACTATTATTACTACTACTATTATTACAATTACTTTTATGAGGTTTTCACACCTTCTGTAGGCGGTGGTTCAGTGGGGGCTGAGTGAACTCCTCTGAGTATTTTAGCCGATCTTAACAGTGCTGTAGTATGGATGGTCTCGATTCTTCTTCTGATTTCTAATTCACCCAAATTCTTTTCCAGAGATTTGTGGATCGTTCCAAGGGCACCAATTACAATTGGTAAAACCTTCACCTTCATGTTCCACAGTTATTTTCAGTTCTCTGGCAAGGTCCAAGTATTTGTCTATCTTTTTGCTTTCTTTCATTTTTGCAGTCGGCCGGAACGGTAAAATCTACGAGATGACAGGTTGTCTTCTTCTTGTCAATTAATACTAGGTCCGGTCTTCTGACAGTGATTAGGTGAGCCGTCTGTACCTCAAAGTCACAGAGAATTTCATGCGTCTTATTCTCCAGGACAGATTCATACTTGTGCATATACCATTTAGCTGTATGGTGAAAATTGAATTTCTTGCACAATTCCCAGTGGATTACTTTTCCGACCGAGTCGTGTCTCGTCGTGTACTCTCATTGTGCTAGTTTACTGCATTCGCTTATTATATGATTAACCGTTTCGTCTCTATCTCCACACATTCTACACTTGCTATTCTGCTGCGTCTTATCTATTTTTTGCCTTTATATAGTTTGTTCTTATAATATTGTCTTGTGCTGCAATTATAAGCGATTCGGTTTCTCTCTTTTCTTAGCCATGTCCATGTGTTCTGATGTGATATCTCTTGAGTTTGGCGTTTTGAAGTACCTATGCAGTTGTTTTTCTTCCCATCTCTATTTTTTAGTTTTTGAGGTATTTCTGCTTTTCAATATGTTGCAATTGCTTTTCCTGGCTGCTGCAATTCGTCTTTCCTTACTTTTATTAATGTATTCGTCAATTGCTCAGATTGTTGTATCTACACAGTCGTCAATGTTGGCGAGATCCCTTCCCCATTTCTTTGGCACATATGGTTTGTCTATGTCGTCTCTCGGGTGTAATGCTTTGTGCATGGTCATACGTTTCCTTTGGTCCATTTGCCGGAGTTCCTCTCTTGTCCATTTTAGGAATGGTCCCGGGTATCTTATTTATTCCCTTTCTGCTACATAGCTGGGTTTCTAGGAGTTTTCTTGTTCTTCTGAAGTAATCCTTTATTTCTATTATTATTATTATATTATTATTATTATTATTATTATTATTATTAACAAGAATATACGCACTCCGGGCGTATGTATTTAAGTTTTAATGAAATAAAACATATTAGATTAGAAAAACTAACGAAATTAGATAAGAACGCATATAAAAGATTCCACTTATTTTGATTATATTTTAATTGATTTCTATATAAAATCATTCATAGGATTGATTTTAATACGTTGGAGAATAAAATAATATTAGAGATCGATAATACCAAGTAATTATTTATTTAACCCGGTTTTGTTAAGACCAGTGTGCAAATTAACCACACCGTATATTATGTAAACCTCTATTTCTTAGTGATATATAAGACACCTCGCAGGATTTTAAACGTACTAATAACATGGGCATAGATTTATTCTATGTATTAATATTGATGATTTTGACTAAATTAAAAGCTCATTGATAAACTTACACAATACCCGAGGGCATTGTGACGTACAGACACTGAATCTCCATTATGATATTATTATTGTTATTATTTGTAGTGTACAATCAAAACGGATATTATTAGATTATATTTACCAAACTCTACAGTATTGAAAATCTGCAAGGAAAACAATTTGCAACCCTTCTGTTGCCAGTTGGACTTTAACAAAATGCTTGGAGAAAAAACCAGATGGGAACTACTGTGCATACGTATTTGTATGTATTGTATAGTATACCTTATATTCTTATAGTACACCCAAAATAAAAAGGTCTAAATTTACAAAATATCAAACTTTCGTCTAAGAATATCTGGACGATGCTAGACAGACCCAACTCAAATAGACCAGAAAGAAGGATCGTCATAATATCCAAAGCGCTCCAAAAATACAATATCGATATTGCCGCTCTGAGTGAACATCAAGAGAAACCTGGAGGACTTGAACATTCTCATAGATAGTTGGCAAGATGCAAATGGAGACAACAGATTCGCATGGTTTCATCATAGGATACAATGGAGAGTTAACTACTATTACTACTACTACTATAACCACCACCACCCTATTTTTGTACATTGTATACCCTATTTCATATAGCATACCTGTATACCAGTGGTTGTATACAGGTACACTTATTTTCTTTGCTTGGATACTTAACTTCTGTTCCTTCTATCTTCCCATCTTCTATCTTAGCTTATGGTTGGATCTGTTTATTTTTAGGCTGGTCTGGGCTGGTGGCCTTAGCTGGATCTTCTGTTATTCTGGATCTGATCTGGAACGTCTAGTGTTGTTATTTTGTTCTTAATTTTATGACACAAAACTTCCTTTTTGTTTCAAGCTCATATTTCATTTTTATGAATCTCAGACCAACAAACTAACGCGCTGAGATATGGCTATTTGGACGAGTATCGTAATTCAAATACTGTCCATCATTTCTCCTGTGTTTTCCCACTAACCGTTATTTTAAATCTACGCTATTCTTTGTGTACACAATCAATAGGCTACTTATCAATTGTGTAACACTACACATAGATGCTGTGTGCTGTCTTGAATAAATCCTGGAAGAAGCACCCCCCAAAAAAATTAGCTGTACGGCCACTTACCTCCTATTACACAAAGTATCACCCTGCTGGAGAAGTACAGATTTATAAGTGACGTCCTCTTGTGAACAATTTTTGCTTCGTCTGGCATACAGTACGCTTACAGTATCTACTACTACTAACTACCCCCCCACGTCATTTAGGTACTGAACATGCTTATTACTTCTTAACTTTGATGATCTAACAAAAAACAATGTATTCATATCGTAAGTACCCAAAAACACTTTATTGGCAATGTCACAATGTGTTTCAAATATAAGATAATAATAAAACAATGTTGGTGAGATAGAATTTAACGTTAAAGAGGTGTTGAATATGTTACACANGGGAAAAGAGAGAGATCCAGGACATAGGGATCTGGAACTTGGTTGGCTTAAATTCATCTCCCGGCCATGGATTAGCCGTTGTAGTCCACGGAGAAGCCACCTGCAGCCATGGACAGATGTGCCGTTACAGTGAGTCATCCAATAAAGGCTCTTATGGGGGGCTGCTGAGTTTCCTGAACTTGACAACCGACCCCTGCATCTGGTTTCAGCTGATTTAACCAGCATATTGATGGCTAGAGTGAAGAGTGACACTGAGATGGTACAGCCAGTAATAATCCTTTTCTAGTTGTTGCCAAGTTGGAAGTTGTAGATCCTGAGAAACTCGCAGTTAAATTGCTATATAATTCATAATGAGGTTCTTAATGCCTTCTGGGATGTGGTGTTTAATTAGAGCGGTCTCGACAAGCTTGTGTGGGAATAGAGCATGATGCGTTTGTTAGGTCGAGCCAAAGTACTGCTTGGTTTCCTTGTTTCGTTTTTGCATCTCTAATCAATTGTGTCACCACCCTTTCCGTATGTTCCAGGCATCCTGACATTCCCTGGTACTTACCACCCTTTTGCACTGATGGTGTCCAAGTAGTTGTTTTTCTAAGAGGAACTGTGTTAGTCGCTTGAGCCATTATTTTGAAGAAAGATCTTCCCTCCACAAAGCAGCGAGATTATTCGGAACTGGCTCATATCGACAAGAGTTCTCCTCTTTAGGTAACCATACCCCCTCAGCAGTTCTCCATTGGAGAGGGAAATTGGCTTTTCTTTGCCAGATTACTTTAAGAAGCTTCCAGAGTCTAAAAAGAGCCTTGGGCAATGTTGTACACTATGTATGGAACTCCACTCGCGCAGGCGCTGAACATGATCTTGGCAGTTTTTGAACCAACTGTTTTCACTTCCTTCAAGGTTGGCTCCCTGATAAACGAAGTCCTTTGATGGTTTTTGGAGGTTGATTAGATTTTCACAGGGGCCGAGATCTTTGCTCCCTTGTTTCGATCGCTGAAGGTTGCTCTTCAAGTGGTTATTCATGACTTCTGCAGAACACAATAAGTAGCCGCTCTTCTTTCGGCTCAATAGCCTTTTACTTAAACCCAAAAGGGTTGGATATGAAAGCCTTACGCTTTTGGGCCCTTTCTATACCCTTCTTACGATGTTGTTTCGGCTCGCCTGCTGAGTGTTATTAGCTTCTGTCTTGTGATGTTTTCGAAGCTTGTGTCAAAGCCAGTTTTCTTTTCGCCCTCTCCTGCTGATTTAAATTGTTTTTTTAGTAAATTTCAACTCAATCTGAGCTGGCTATTCTAACTGCGGCGAACGGTTTGGTCTTTGCTGGTGGTCTTTTCTTGCCTTTTCAATAACTCCAAACCTCTCTGCTTCCTATGCTCGTTATTAAGGGTGCACATAGTCTGGAGTTTTTGGTCCAGCACTCCCTTTTGATGTTGTTTTTAAGGATGTTATCCACGTCCTCAATCGAAGTGGAGCCATTCTTCGCTGGCTGTTGGCCACTTAATTCGTGTTGTATAGGCTTACTGGCTTTTGGTTGAACCTTTGGTGCTTGGAGGCTCCGAACACTGTGGGGTGACTCCGGGCCAGGCTCCTCCTCCGTCTATCAGGTTCTGCGACCAACACCACATTTACTGGTGGTATTGTTTGCTTCGCTTGTGCGTTTGCTGGCATTCGTCCATTCAATAGGCAGGACATCTTTGTCTGATGGGATCTTTAGCCTTTCGGATTTTTTAGCGTTTGTCCGCAGGTACATCTAATCCCAGCTGTAGTTGTTGCTGTTGAATCTGATGGAATTTGATTCCTTTTCTGTCCCCTTGTGTTTGTTAATTGGGTTGTTCAAAAGCTTGCCTCATGTCAGGCGGCCTCAATTGTGATTGGTTCTGTCAAAAGAACACTGTGGTTAAGAGTGCCACTCTGCCGCTCCTTCACAATGTTGGAACTGATCGGCTGTCTGACAGCCCCATTTTAGTTCGATGGATCTTTAGGCCTTTTAAAGGTCTAACAGACCTTGCAACATGTGCAAACGAGGGTCCGTCCGTTTTTCAGAACAGGGCCCGTTACCAGTGAAGCCGTCCGAATGGATTATCTTCCTCCCCCCCCTCTCGGAAATCCCTGGGGGTATTTATGCTTTATTCTTTTTGTTGCTTGAGTTTGGTTGCCGCCCTCACGGGAGCTGCAGGTTAGGCTGCCAACCTTCTGCCCAGTTTGTCGTCTTTCCGACACGCAAGCTGTCTCTCTCAGGCAGTTGCCATACTTTCATGGGCGTCATCCGAACTTTCCCGGAAGTCACTGTTTTAGACAGTATTTTAATTAATAAACACAACCGTTGTGGGTGAAATTCTAGGCCGCAGTCATCAATGATGAACCCAAGGTCAACAGGTGTTTCGGGTCTTTACTCACACACACCCTCGCCCAGGATGACCCCAACCGGACAGATCAATTCCCGGTTTGCGACCTAGTGGCGCTTATCCAAGATCGCTCCTGCGGATCCAGAGCCATCTCGATGCTTTCTCAGCAACTTCTGATATTTCTTTCATGGCTCTTCTACTTTTGCTGGCCCTTAATGCCAAGGGTCTTAAACACCTTCAAAAGTGACGCTGCCAGCAAAGCCACGGCATCCAAACCTCGAAAGGTTCATTTCGGGCCTTCCAGCCATTTGATCTGCATTCGACCGCAAGCTCTTGGTATTTGCCGTCTTCCCTACAATTGTATATGTATATATATATAATAACGCTATATATATATATATATATATATAGTATATATATATATATAATATATATATAACGCTATATATATATATATATATATAAGTATATATATATATATATTAACTCGTCTATATATATATATAATATATATATAACGCTATATATATATATATATATATATATATATATATATATATAAACGCTATATATATATATATATATATATAGTATATATATATATATAATATATCGCTATATATATGTATATATATATATATATATATATATACGCTATATATATTATATATAATAACGCTATATATATATTATATATATATATATATTATAACGCTATATATATATATATATATATATATATATATATAACTATATATAATATATATATATATTATATATATATATATATATTATATAAACGCTATATATATATATATATATATATATATATATATGTATATATATATATAATAGTATATATATAATATATATATATAATACATATATATAAGCTATATAATATATATATATATATATAATAACGCTATATATATATATATATATATATATATATAATATATTATACTATATATATATATATATAATATAGCTATATATATATATATATATAACGCTATATATATATATATATATAATATATATAATATATATATATATATTAACTATATATTATATTAAAAAGTATATTAATATATATATATATATATATATATATATATATAACGTATATTATATATATATATATATATATATATATATAATTATCTTGTTTTGTAAAATTACTGATATTTATTATTTTTGTACCTAACTTATTCCATTTTTACAGGGATATATTTAAAAAAAATCAATTTCACAACCCCTCTCTCTCTCCAAATAAGTTAAAATGGCCAAAATCTAAATCCATGCTTCCAGCTTCCTCACTATTTAAGGCATTGGTTGTTGAAAAGTTAGTCAGCGAAAAGTTATAGTGACACAAAAGTCATGCCATAGCCAGCTCTTTGACGAAAGTAAGTGTAAAAATTTATTTTCTTAAATGCCGGTGTATTTTTTATTTTTTATTTTTTTTTTGTAAAATATTTGCATCCTTTTCATAAGCTCTCAATTTTCTAATAGAAAATTGTACCTATGGACTTTAAGTTAAAACTTAGGAAAACTTTTTTTTTATTCTCTCTCTCACGGTGTGGTGGACCCGTAGATTCTCGAGAGATCATCCACCTGCGCTCCCCAAATACTTTCAGTCATCTTGCCTCGGCTTGTCACTGATTCCAGTCTTCGGGGAAGGAGAGCATGTTGAGCGTGTTGCACAAGCGCACAACATGTCACCATGTGCAGATATTTCTACATCCGTGAGTGACTGAGTAGCCCCTGGGTAGGACTGCCCACCCAGAATATCTGGGAAGGAGCAAATATCAAGCTGGTCGGTAGCCTGCGGCTGGTGGCTGTTCACATTAATAGAATGAAAGCAAGAAAACATACAACAAACCTGGGCTACAATCTCCCGGGGCCCTGGACAATGAACTGGAGCCGTGGCAAAGAACCTTTGATATGGGTCAGACATCTTGAGCCTGCGGAAGTTCGCTTCAGTGAGGAGGACCAATTGACAGAGGTGGGGTCCGGGTACACATTCTTTTTTTATAATCAGCCTCATGGTAGCTGTATGGAACTGAGGTAAGGCAGCTCGAGCACCCCATCCTAAAGTGGCCTCTGCGTATGCGGCACATGACACAGCATGGAAACGTCTCTTACATCTGGGACTGACCACATGTTTGACCTGTGTGTCAGGGCCTGCCTGTCGAGGGCTGGGATTCTCGATCACATACGGTAGCATGCGATTGGAAACCTGGAAAGAGGTTCATGTGTGACAGAAAAGAAAGAAACTTGAATCGGACACTCGGCGTGTCACATACGACCTTTTTTTTTTTCGGTGTGGTGGACCCGTAGATCTCGCCAGATCATCCACCTGCGTTCCCCAAAGTCTCTCAGTCATCATGCCTCGGCTTGTCACTGATACTTGACTTTGGGGAAGGAGAGCATGCGGTGCGTGTCGCACAAGCGCACAACATGTAAACAAAACATGTGCAGAATATTTCTACAAGTCTCAGAGCTATGGAGGGACGGTGAGTTGTGTTGGCCTGACGGTTGGAAGCACGCAATGTGATACTACAATGCCACAATCAGCCTGCCACTTGCGCCAGCGTAAACAACGTCAGTCACCGCCCACAGACTGCTTTTTAACTAGCAGTGAACAACCTCGACTGCTTGAATCACCGAATGCTGAGAAGACTCATATAAATGATTTCCACCCAGCACCCGGCCATCCACGCTTGAAACAAAATGTGTCTCCTTCACCGCGGCAACATCCAGCCAAGAGACTTCCCTCAAACGACTAGCGTTTGAGGGGTCCCTCAAGCCCTCCATTCATACTGGCAAGAAGAAGAGACATTGTTACTTACCTTAATCAGTGTCCAACACTGGCAGGAAGAACCTCCCGGGTAAGGATGCCGACAGTTTGGCAAGAGTCAATACCTAATTTCTTTGGTGACGGTATCCGTCCCTGGCGATGCCGCCGACATCATCGTGGGAACTTTTATTTTATTTATGGCCCTGTACAACGAAAGGTGTATAAAAATAAGGGCACTTCCTTTACACTTTGATTTCTGACTTGTTAGTGAGGATTCACCTTTTTACTAGTACCACACCCGGGGAAGCGCTTCGCCAATTGCGCGGTTTTTGGGCTCACGGATGAGAGTAGTTATAGGGGTGCATCCTAAAGTTCAATGGGTTGTTAACCATTTTCCCATCCACGGAGTTGAGTTTCCAGAGTGGAGCCCATGCTCTTTTTTTGTTGCGAGCTCAGATACTTATCAATCTGATCGAGCTCCACTCTGCAAATGTTTCCCGGGAAAAAGGTCTCTTTTCCTACTCCATCGATGGATCTGTTCCTCGGTTGTGGTCTTTGTTCTTCACTTGTTTGTTGAGATTAAGGTTGATGGGGAGTGATTTCGGGGGTCAGGTGTGTGCTCTTTATCATAGGGCTGGGAAGAAGGTGTAGAGGTTGGGTGGTATTGGTTTTTTTTCCTCTGTGTGTGTGTGTGTGTGTGTGTGTGTAGTGGGTTCTGCCACTTATTTGTGTCTGGGTCTTGGGTGCTGGGACTTTTTCTTTTTTTCGGCTGACCGCTATTTTGTGATCAGCCTTCTCCCCCCTCGGCCTCAAGTCGATGTTTTACCCCAGAAAACCGATCTTCATCAGGTCTAAGGGAATGACCACTTGTGTGGCCAATGGAGTCGGCTTGCAGGGGGTTTATTTTTTGGGGGTGGCCGTTGGAGAAGGCTTCTTTGGTGAGGCCTTGGGAGAAGGCCTTTTAGGTGTAGCCATCGATGTTGGCATGTTTTTGGCGGGAGAGTTAGAAGTGGCTGAGATGTAGGAGGTTTTCCTCCCCTTCCGTGCCACCTCAGACCACCCCCTCCCGCCTCCGGAGTTTGGTTTTTACACCCCGCATTGGGTGTTGTTGCTACTTCTGCTGCTGCTACATTTGTTGTTGCTGCTGTTGCTGCTTCCGCTGCTGTTTTCATCGTTGCTGTTTCATCGGTTGCTGTTTCATCGGTTGCTGCTGATGTTTTTTGCTGCTGCATCGGTTGCTGCTGCTTTTGTTGTTGCTGCTGCATTTGCTGCTGCTGCTACATCCGCTGCATCTGCTGCTACTTTTGGTGGCACCTTTTGGGGGCAGTTCCTGGCCACATGCCCCTTTTGCCGGCAATTCCAGCAGTGAGGCCTGCGACCCTCCACCACAACCGTTATTAGTTGATGTCGGAAAGGGATACAATCTGGGATGTTATCAAACCCTTCTCTTTTTAGGTTCATGAGGAAGGCGAACTCTCCCAACCGCACTCCTTTTTCTGAAGTAGTGATCATGGCTACAACTTCTCCGTGGCTACTTAATATAGCCATGAGCTGTTCTGGTTGTATAATTGCGGGGACGTTAAATAGGGTGACTCGAGTTCGCCTCCTACCCATGTATTCGGGTTGCAGCTTGCATCCCTTGTTGGGTGGAGGTTTTTTGGTCGAGCACCTCACTGCCTCGGCCTCACTTGGGAGAAGGACATCCACGTGGCGAAAGTACTTTTATGGACATGTTGAGCTGGAATTTTGTTCGCCAGTAGGATGTCCAAAAACCAGTCTCTCCTTAGGCCGATTAGTTCCCTGGAGGCCGCCTCTTTTGTTACAAATGACAGGATTTTCGGCTCAATGTCTTCTGATGCCTGTGGAAGGGATTTGATTGTGTTCCCTTCCATCAGGAACTTGTATTTGGTTTCCCAATTTGTCTTGTGGAGCTCCGGATTCTGTATCTGGAAGTCGTCTTCCTGAGGCGGTCTCCAGTTTTTCTTTTTTGCCGGTTCCGGGGCTTTTTCTGGGGCTTTTGTTGTTGTCTGTTGTTTTGAGAATGAGCAGTAGCTCTCGAAGGGTTCCTGGCAATGGTGGCCAATCCTTGGCTCTTGGATGTACCGGCTGTTGCCGGTTTGGGAATAAGGACCTTCTTTTTCCCTTTTCTTTTCCCTTTTCTTTTTCCCTTCGAGGGCTCTGCTTCCTCCGGTGAGATTGCCTCCATCGTGTAGTTCAGTTTTTTCGGGGTGAGTGCGGCCTCTGCCTGGTTCCAGGAACTGCCTTGTTTTCCGGGGTGGGTTTAGTATCACACCCCTTGAGTTCTTGGTTGGCCCCTTCTGGCGGACGTCTTCTTGTTTTGGGCTGACTTGGGGTCATCCATTTCCCTTTAAGAAGGGGAGAGAAAAAAAAAAAGATGTAAAAATGCCCAACTGGGGCAAAGCTCCAAAACACTGAAAAGCCCAAAAGGGACTAAAAATGGTGATGGTTTTCTTGATGATTCTATGCAGGGACAAGGTGACAAAAGTAAAGAAGGAAAAAAGGAGAAAAAAACATTGTCAGTAGACAGGTAGAAGTGAAATATTTTCTGACTTTGTAAAAGGTTGGAGAAGGAATAAGTTCTCAGCAAAAAACTTTTACAGGTCTAGTAGTGAGTGGCAATAACACGCTAATCAAATCGTGTGGCTTTACTTTTTGTATATGGCATTTTGTATCAGTGTTCTTTTATAATAGATAATTTGACCATGCCGAGTCTGGGTGGTGGCTTCACATTGGCCAGTGCTACTTGCTTCGAGTACCGCCAGCCAATGGGCATCGCCCCCCCCCGCCACAGCATAGTTTTTAAAAAGGCAGAAATGTTTTTTCCTTGGTTTTTCATTTCTGGTCAGCTAAGGAGACCATCACAACACCGGAACAGTTGCATATTAAGGTGAGACTTTTTTCGACCCCCTCCCTCCTTATCAGCGATAACCTTGAGCACTTGATCATGTCTCCAGCGATATCTGTTCAGGGCTTTTGGGCAACTGCTGAGGATGTGCTGCAGCGTCCTGTTCTTTGTGCAGAGCGGACACGTTGGCGATTCGATTTTCCCCATGTGTGTAGGTTTGAGGGGCTTGGTTGGGTGTCGTATACAGTCTGGACGAAGAAACCTACTCGGCTGAAGTTGGATTGCCATAGGTCTGTCCACGATATTTTATGCCGAATGGTGTCCTCCCACGTTGTCAAAGCTCCTTGTTGGGCGAGACCTACCATTTTGCATATTCGATTTTCTTCGACACGTTTCCGCACTTCCCCATGGATGAGGCGACGCCTGTCCTTGCCTTTTGCCTGGCTTACTTGTGTTGTTGGGAAATAGCCGACACCTGCTGTTCCTTTGGCTACTATCCCTACCATTGCCTTTTGCTTAAGTCTCTCTTCTGCCACCTGTAATTCCTTAGTTGCTTTCCATTTTCTACCCGTCCTAATCTTTACACAAGCTGCGACCACTTTAGGATCGTTGGATTCGTTGTATAGCATGGCCTCCCTTGTTCTAGTTACTATAAACTCCTCCTTAAGGCCGCTGAACGGAAGCTGCAGCGCGTTAGTTGTTCCATATAGCGCTGCACTGCATAAACTCTTTGGAAGGCCCAGCCACCTTCTCAGAAACCCACTAATCTTTCTTTCCATTTTATCCACTGTTGTTAAATTGTTGTAGATTAAAAGTGGCCATTATAGTCTGGGGAGTATGGCATGCTGGTACATTCATGTTAAATCGGCCTGGCATCCCTGATTTATCGATTTTTGCTAACCACTCTTTGAGGTTGGTTGCTGTTTGTCGGATAGAGCCGCTGTCCTTCATGCTATTGTCGAATATTTTACCCAGACTTTTAACGGGTTTTTCTTTTAATGTTGGGGTTGTTGTTCCGGTGATATTGAATCGGAACTTTTCACTGGTTCTGCCTTTTTTATTACCAGAGATCTGGACTTTGCTGGTTTAATTTGCATTCTTGCCCACGTTAAAGATGTTTCTCGAGGCCTCTTAACAACCACCTAGTTCGCGTGACCGATGGTGTTGTCACTGTTAGGTCATCCATGTACACCATTATCTGTGGCTGTCTGGTCCCTGAACTAGACATAGGGCCCCTGCACTCTGCCGCTTTCACGAGCATGTTCATAGCCAAAGTGAATAGTATTGCCGATATTGTACATCCGGTTATGATGTCTCTCTCTAGTACTTGCCAGTCTGATATTGTGGATCCTGACGCAACTCTCATCTGAAAGTTCTTGTAGTAATCCATTATGATGTTGCATATCTCTTTGGGGACATGATCTCTTGTTAGTGTTTCTTCCACTAGTTTGTGTGGAACCGATCCATATGTGTTGGTGAGATCAAGCCATAGTACCACCAGGTCTCACCTTTGTTGTTTTTGGCTTCCCTTATGAATTGTGTTAAAACTCCTGTATGCTCTAAGCATCCTGGCATTCCGGCTACTCCACCCTTTTGAACTGACGTGTCGATATACTTATTTTCCTTTAGGAATCTTGAGAGGCGACGTGACATGATCCCAAAGATCTTGCCCTCGGTGTCAAGCAGGAATATCACTCTGAATTGGTCCATTGTTCTGGAGTTCTCTTCCTTTGGGATCAATACGCCCTCGGCCCGCCTCGACTGACTTGCCACTCTGCCTCTTCTTCATATTACCCTTATAAGCTTCCATAGTGTTCTGAGGATTCCTGGGCAGCGTTTGTACACTATGTATGGCACTCCGCTTGGTCCTGGTTTTGAGGCCGATCTTGTTACCTTGAATACTTTCTTTCCAGGTTGGTAGTCCTGTGTCAAACGGGAAAGTCGGAAGGTTTTGTCTTATCAGTATACTGTTTGGGTCGAGCTCCTTGTCTTTTTCATGGTCTTTGAGATTGTCGTGAACTTTCTAAATGGCCATTCTTTTTGAGAAGCCAAATGGGTCAGAGATGAAATTCGCCCTTTTTCTAGCCCTCCCCTTTCTTCGGCGTCTGTGCCATTCGGCTCTACGGATGGCCTTGAGTTTTTTTTCTCACTATATCTCGCAGCTCCGCTAGGGGTTGACGCTCTTCTGTGCGAGCCTTTTTAAACTGTTTTCTCAAGTTCCTCAGTTCTTTTCTCAGTTCAGATATTTTTCCAGCTCTACGGTTGTTGCTGTAAGTTTTTTGTTATGCCTAGGCTCTGCCTACCCGAATCTCTCTGACGCTAGGTTGACGATGATAGTAGTCATTGATTTTACTCGACTGTCTGCTTCTCCTCCTGTTGTTGAACGGAGTATCTCGCAGATATCCTCATCGAAACTTTGCCATTCTCTCTTGTTGTTGAATGGGGGCCACTTGATTCACTTTGGATTAGCTGTATATAGATTTTGATCGGCAGTTGCTTGGAATGACTGACCTGTGTGGGTTGACTCCTGGCCCTTCCCTTCCTTCGTCTTACTAGGTTATGTTCCTTTGCGTTGCTTCTGCCTCCCATCATCCATACATTTCATCCTACCTTGGTGTATTTTTAGGCCGTGCGAATTTTTACATAAACGCAAGTCTGACTCATGATCTGTTTTTCTGTTCCGGTTGATACCGTTAAGTCTGTCCTGCTGTATCTCATTCCCCCCCTCTCGAGTTCCCTCTCGAGTTTTCCTGTATGTCTTTCTGTAGCCGATTGTTGGGTCCCCTTTGCAGGGGTTGCAATTTGGGGTGCTGTTCCGTTCGCCGTCTTACCATGCTGTCAACTGTCTCTCCAGTTGTCACCGACTCTTTTCGTTGGTCGTCATCTGGACTTTTCCCAGAGGTCACTGGTGAAACCAGGTTTACAATTTGGAAAATATATTTTTAAGATGCACTGGGATGCATCATCAGTAATGTTTTTCCTGTGATCATTACCAGTTTCGGGTCTTTCAACATTATTCTGGTTCGCACAGGTGACCCAGTCCAAAATGTTAAAATTTCTGGTTTGCATCCCAGCAATATCCTACTACTGCATTGTGTGGCTTCGCTTTTATATATATATATATATATATATATATATATATATATATATATATATATATATATATATATATATATATATAGCGTTTTATATAAAAGTTTGTTTATTGACGTATTGCCTTTATTTGTCTTCACACGAAAGTAAATATGAAACGAGTTCGGTTTACTGTGGAGCCTCGTGTGTTTGTGGTAGTTTTCAGAAAGTGCCTAGTTCGATTCGTCAGTGCAAATGTTGATGCGTTGCTTGCGAGACGACTCCCCCCTGGGACTCGGTTTTATAGATGTTTTACTGGCTTGTGGGTCTGCTGAGTAGATTGGGCTATTATTATATGCCATAAGACGTGCATATTGATAATGGATATTAACGACTGTTTCGATTTGAAAGGAAAAAATGTAATTAAGCTGATGTCTCATTGCTACTTGTGAAAGATTGAATGTAGTCTTAGATCGAGACAGGTGAATAGGGAATTAATTCCACTCACACATACACACAAATGTGTATGCATATATATATGAGTGTGTGTATATGCTTACTTATACATTCAACTACGTATGTACAACCCTATATATCTTAATTATACACACACACACACACAAATATACATATGTGTGTGTGTGTGTGTGTGTGTGTGTGTGTGTGTAAAGTACATATGTATAAATGCTTATTTATACATTTAGTTTCGTATTTGTATCCCTATATATTCCAATTAAGTACACATACACACGATTCGGCATTAAATGACACGAAAATGGTTAGTATGCCATAAAACAAAATAACAACACATACACAGATATATACACACAACTATATATATATTTATATACGCACACATACATATATATATACACACACATATATATACACATGAATGTATGTGTGATGTATACATATGTGTAATGTACATATGTATATATGTTTACTTATACATTTAGCTACTTATGTGTTTCCCCATATATCTCTTAATTATGCAAATACACATACATATATATATATACATATATACAGACACATATATATACAGACACATACACAAATACATTATATATGTATGTATGTATATATATATACTAGCTAAATTACCCGGTCCATGACCGGACTAACAAAAAATAGGAACACTAAAGATTGAATGAGGAGAAAATAAGAGATATCCAATTTTAGTTCATTTTTTTAACATCTCATAAAATAAAATAGGGGATGGGGGATAGACCCCTTAAAAAATATTTCTCCTAATATATTTTCGTGAAAATCGGACCATTAATTGATTTTTCAAAGTATATTTTTAAAATTCTCTTGTCGTAAGTTGTTTTTGGCTACGTTAAATTTCAGTTGATTTAACGGTGCAAAAATGAAAACATTCTTTTTCCAATCATAATTTACATTATTTCCGTCAGCTGAAAATTTTTAAAAGATCATCAGGAGTTTGTTTAATGTTTCTTCTTTCGAATGGAAAAATATTTTAAAAGATAATATTAATTTTTGTGCAAGTATCATGGTGTTAAATATAGGGGGAGGGGTAAATTTCACAGGGAAAATTGATGGTAACTAATAAGAGATAATTATTTATCAATTTTTAAAAAAATCGCTTAGAATTGTCTAATGAATAAACGGTCGAAATAAATGTTATATTCGAGACGACACTAATATGAAGGAATTAAAGTAACTTCTGAAGTTTAAAAAAAATGTTAATAATTGATTAAAAGAAATCTCGAGATAAGGGCTGAACTTGAAAAACGGTCGAAAAATTAGGGTGATCCCGAAAAAACAGAACCCAAATTATTTATTCATTTTCCGATTAAACTAACCCTAAACCCCAACCCCAACCCAAACGCTAACCCAAACCCTAACCCTAACCCTACCCCCTAGTTAAAATTAACAGTTTTATTACAAAATGTGTGGGTTCTGTTTTTTCTGGGTCACCCTAATTTTCCGACCGTTTTTCAAGTTCAGCCTTGTTTACTTATTTACGATATAAGTAGTTATATAATTTAACTACCTATTTTTGTAAAAGGCTTTTTGGCGGACCTGAACTTTCAGACCCCCCCTCTAAAATGTTTGTTTTTAATTTTTTTTCTTCTATCAATGGATTATTATCGATTGCACACCAATCTATCAGACTGTAAAAAAAAATTCAAAAGAGTTATTTATTTTTCGAATTTTCAGGGGTGCTCATTTCCCCGTATAAGTTTATCTTAAATCGATCCCCCTTAAATTTTAGAGGGAGGGTCTGAAAGTTCAGGTCCGCCGGCTTTTTAAAAAAAAATCTTTTGTATATATAAT
>CM042173.1:49792915-49817915 GCA_023376005.1 Doryteuthis pealeii
ATAGGTCAGGCGTAGCTAACCCCCAGACGTGAAGGTTGACTGGTGTTGGTAATATGTCGTAGACTGCCTTCATCAGGAAACTTAATTTTTATTCTCTGTATGTCTGATGTCTCTCCATGTGACAGCTCTCTCTTTTGCATTCTCCCATCTGATCCATGCGCCCTGTTTACTTTGGAGTGGTAATATCTGTCAGGCTCCTATTTATGGGACAAATAGATCTGTTTAAAAAGTATTTGTATTCGATAAGGTCATATGTAAAAAAAGAAAAGAAGCTCTTTTAGAAACAACGCCACAAAAGATGTAAATATGAACGTACAATGAACGCGATTCCCTAACCTCTAGCAGAAAATAACCAGAGACTGGTTGACATGCCGTTGAAATCTATCAATCTCATTTTTTAGTATAGCAACAAAGAAATATTTTTTGCAAACACTAAAGGTGTCGGTGCTGATTTGAATTCTAATTAAAATATTTTATTGGTTTTGTTTAAAATGTCAAGGTTTTCTATTTTAAATATTAAAATTGCTAAATTTTTTAATCAATCTATAGGCTAAATTTTGCGAAAGCGATGTTTTTGGTGCATTTTAATAGACGATCTTTGGTGCTATTTTCTCAAACAAATGTACAAGTAAGAGATCTAATTTTTAGTATCCGTATTTACTATACCAACATAACTTTCGTGGTTTGGAAGAATTTGATTTTTTTTAAAGCTAAAAATTAACCTACCCTAATGTAGAAGTTGCGTATTATTTCATTCTTAGAGTTGCTGAAGCATTGAACCAACTACCTGCATCAGTTGTTAGCTGTCAATACACTGAAGGATCTTCAAAACCTCCATGCTTCCAGAAATTTGCCAACACTATACCAGATATCCCCACCTCATTAGACACGCACATATATATCATGACTGTTCATTTTCTTGACATTTATACATTAACCTATGTACAATTTGAGGTATTTTGTACCGGAGCTTTGTACACAATAATTTCATTATCATTATTTTTATTGTTATATGTAAAATTCAGATTTATTAAATGACAGAGAGCCTTCTTTCGTGCATTAATCAAATACATTTTAAAATTTGAATAACAATTTGTACTAATAAATATTTATTAAAAAAAGTAATACATTTATTAAAGTAGGATTTTCATTTAAAGTTCTTAAACACAACTAAAAAATGTTTAATATCTAAAAAAGCCCAATAAAAAGTTACAAAAATTGAGAATTAATACAAAATAGATATATGCTGGAACACAAAAAAAAAATATAAGCAAAAATGTATTAAAATGAACAAAAATATTCAAAAGGAGGTGTTGAAGAGACAAAACATTGTATCAACACATTAAACCATTAAACGTTTATTTTGCGATATAATTCAAAAGATGTGTTTAATAAAAACATTTGCATGTGTTTAATGGGGAAAAACAAGAAAAGATAGGAAGTTCTTTGAAAGGTTCTTAAAGCAATACCATTTCACAAAAGATTATGTTTGTTACCATGTTTGCTTATAGAGAGAGAGAGAGAGAGAGAGAGAGAGAGAGAGAGAGAGAGAGAGAGAGAGAGAGAGAGAGAGAGAGAGAGAGGTCAGAATAAGGGTTACTTCTCATATCGAGGTGTATATTGCACTCAGAAAGGCTGGAGAATGTAGCAACAAAAACAAGTGGTTCAATTTTCCGAATAATTCTTTGTATTTCACTTTCATTTTCTCCCAACTTAAAACTAAAATCCGTAAACATGTCCCCTGTTTACAGGGAGAATATTTTAAGTTGGTTGGTTGGATGGATTTTTCGGCATCTCAACCTATTAGGTAATTTTATGTCGAAGACGATTTTATTTATTCTTGATGGGTACTCATTTTTTTTTCAACTCGTGTTTTTCTATTTAATCCATAGATGGGGAAGGTTATAAGTAAACAGAAGAAATTTTTGCTAGGAATTAATATCATTTCTTACCCAGCCTTTGGGCTCTGTGTCCAGTGATTTCGGCCATTGGATAGATAAGATATACATCAACGTGGATCCCATGCAATACCTACCCCCTTGTCTAAAAGGGATCTACTACAAAACTACATTGAAAATTACATCACTATTGAAATCTATATTTCTATAGAGATGCATAGAAAAATTATATTTCTATAGAAATATATAAGAAATTGTATCTCTATAGAAATGGAATGAAAATAATTACAATAGAATTACATAGGAAATTATATTGCTACAGAAATACATAGGAAATGATATTCCAATAGAAGTGCATTGGAAATTATTACTATTGGAATGCACAGGAAATTATATTGCTATCGAAATATTGCTATTATGCCCACGTTAATCGATAGAATGTGAGTAAATAAATTTAATATAATTTCTATTTAGTTTCTGATATTTCTTTATCCCTTTCTTCCCTTTTCATCCAAATAACATATTTCTAATATAGGGCCGGTTTAGCTCAGATAGTAGAGCGTCTGACTAGGAACCACAAGGTTCCTGGTTCGATACCGGCCCTCGCCAACTCAGCATATGAGTAACACAGGATCTGTGCGATAAGTAAGGAGCTGATGGTAGGTGTGGTGCACCACTTCAGACGCCAAAACAATCTCATCGTCTAGCGCTAGTGAAAAGGCTCCCTCGCTGTCTGGCTGATACCGACTTTAGGTCATTCCGTTGACTTTACTTTTTTAAACATTTCTTAATCGTGAATATACTCCTCTATTTTAGTTCTGTTGAGCTAGACTTTACTTGTTAGTTAAGTTGTTTATCTTTTCCTGTCGGTATTGTATTTTTGAAATTCATCTATAAATATTTATAAAGGGTGTGTATGTATATATGTCCAGATGGAATTACAAATAGAAAACAATTAACGACAAAGCAAATATATATACAAATTAAACATCACCGGTTTCTGCTTTTTGTACAAAAGATTAAGATTAGATTCATATTCGAAGATAATTAAAATATACATAGAAATAGCATTGGATTTCTACTTAAAATGTCCAGCATTTGCAAATCTCAAAAGTAAACTAATCAATACACTAGTTTTTATCCCCTCCCCCTCTACACAGGCGACACTGAGTAGTTGCTTCTAGTTTTTCTATAAAGTAGCAGATAGAGTAAATATCTTTTTATTTAACTCAATTAACCGAGATAAATGTTAATCAATGAGTGTCTTCAAAACGGCGGGAAAAAGATACGACAGATTGCTATAATATTGAATCATCTTCTATTAATTCCCCTTACAGAGGCTGTATATGGTGGTAATTATTGACCCAGAGATCTGCAGATCAACATACCTAACGGTTGATCGGATTCTGGCTTTGCCTTTCCCATCGACGTTATTCCACATTGAGACCGGCCGTCTAGCCACGGGACTAGTGAAGCGTAGCGGCAGTAACTAATTACGCAGCTATGGTGTAAACAATTATATGTCTGTGATTTTTGTGTGTGTTTGTGTCATTTGACATAGCAGAAAGTAGAGGCGTGGGAGGATGAGGGAGAGTTCATACTTTGTCTTTGGTTTTCTCGAACTCTGTGGGTGGTTGTGGTCCGACTGCGTCTCCCTTAAAATTGTTAGTTTTGGTTTGTTTTACGGCATATCAACCTCAGTGGATCATTTTATGCTGACAACATTTTGAAATAAAATTCATTCTCAATTTTTTATAAATTCATGTTTTTCTATTTAACCCATAGATGGGACCCTAACAAGTACTACCACCCCGGGTCAGAGTGAACCAGGGAGCAATGGTGATGAAGGGGTGCTCCACATTCCCTAGACCTCCAGAACTGGAACCTCACTGTCAGATAGAGTTTGTCATATCCAGGACATTAAGACCCTCAGCCACCGCCTTCTAGCACCCATATAATAAAAAGGGCTTGCCATGAGGGCAACATGGTTGGGGCAATCATATAGGTGATAGGGCTTGACATGGCCAGCCGATTAATCGGAGGGGGTCTCTCCGGCCGCCCGTCTAGCCTAAGTAAGGGTCTAAGTGGGGTGCATGTCATGGACAGCTCATCCCCCAGGATTCCATTCTTAAGCATAACAGGTCGTCACCCACGGCCAATAGGTGGCTCCATTGGGGGAGTCTTACCCCTATGCAGAGGTGTAGTTGGTGTATTCTAACGCCACAGTTGACAGGGCGGTGTTAATTGTTTACCTCTTACAAAAGTATCAGAACATTCACGGAATCGCCCTTTATCTCTCTATCGCTTGATCTCTAAATAGATAATTAAAAATACCCCCCCCCCCCTGATATAAGAAACGTTGGCTGTTTGGATTTTTCGGCATGTCAACCCATGTTGGGTTATTCTATGCCGAAGATGCTTTGTTTTATTCCTTCTTATTGGGCATTCAGTTTTTAAAAAAATCAATTATTTTTAATACATTCTAAAATTCATTTTTGATCTATTTAACCCATAGATTGGACACTAACAGGTAATACCACTTCGGATCATAGGGGACTTTTGAGTAATGGCGATAAAGGGTACTCTGCGCTCCCCGAAGTTTCAGAATTGGAACTTCACAACGAGACTCAGTCTAACGTCATACCCAGGTTACTAAAACCCTCAACCACCGTATTCTAGCACATATGATAAAAAAGGTTGGGGGAGTTGTCATTAGGGAAATAGGTGCAAGGGTTCGACGTGACCAGCCAATTGATCGGAGGTGGCCTCTCTGACCACCCGTGTAGCCTAAGTAGAGTGTTACATGGGATGAACTGCTCATTTACCGTGAATCCGTCCTTAGACGTCACGGGTCACCAATCATGACCAACAGGTGTCATCATTAGGGGGATTTTACCTCTTTGCAGAGGTGCAGTTGGTGTATTTTTATTTCCCAGCAGATAGGGTGGGAGAGGCTGTGGCAATATAGTGGTAATTATTGACCCAGAGATCTGCAGATCAACATACCTAACGGTTGATCGGATTCGGGCTTTTGCCTTTTCCAAATTGACATCGGCCGTCTAGCCACGAGACTAGAGAAGCGTAGCAGCAGTAACTAATTACGCAACTATGGTGTAAACAATTATATGCCTGTGATTTTTGTGTCATTTGACATAGCAGAAAGTACAGGCGTGGGAGGATGAGGTAGAGTTCATATTTTGGTTTCCTAGAGTGGTGGGGTGGTTGTCGTAGTGCTAGGTTCGACCGCGTGTCCCTCAAAATTGTTAATTATGTACCTCTCAAAAAAGTATAAGAATATCCACCAGATCTCTCCCTATCTCTTAAATTGAATCAATAAATAATAGAAAAACACCTCCCGCCAAAAAAAAAAGTTTGTTGGTTGGATTTCACAGTATGTCAATCCTTGTTGGGTTATTTTATGCCGAAGACATTTTTGTTTTATTCATTCTTGTTGGCTATTCAATTTTGTTTCAAACTCAATTTTTTAAACGCATTTGAACTCTTTTTAACCCAAAGATGCGGCCCTGACATATAAGTACATCCACATGATCTCGATCTTGATCTCTCTCAAAATTGATAAATAAATAATACCATCCAAAGAAAAAGAAACGATTCAAGTCTATAAAAATGTAAAAAAATAGTTTTGGTTGGTTGGTTGGTTGGTTGGTTGTTGTAAACAAGGCATATTATATCAACATTATTTTTTATAAGTTATTTGTAAAAAAACAAAAAACAAACACAATGTTGGTTAGTTTCTATATGTATTTACCCAATACCTTCACACAAGTGGGATGAGACACAAGAACAGTTTATAAATGGAGTTCGACAGGTTGCCATACCAAGGTTAAATAGCACAGTCTGGCCCACTATTTACGCATAGCTGGAGGGAGAATAGTTGGATTCGTACAATTAAATAGGAAGAAACAATGGAAAGCGACCGATCTAGAAGGAAAAACTGAATTCAAAACCAGATGGTGTAGGGTAACAGTAATCTATGTCTCGAATAATATTCACGATCTATAGACTGATTAAATGATAAATTGATTGATATTAACTTACTGCTCACTTTGTTGGTTTCTACTCACATTGTGGGAATGCCAGATTAAGATACAACTTCTTGTATTTTTTTTGTATTTACAACTTTCCATTCCATGTAATAGAGTCAACAATAAAGCATTAATTCAAATACATAAGATTCGAGATGTTTATAACAATACACACTGAATGGGGAATTGAACATGAATTTCCCGTGTAAAGTCATTGGATAAAAGCTCAATAATGAAACTTTAATACAATGAAAATGTCCAAATCACCGGGGAAAACGAAGCAACACACACACACACACACACACCCACCCACACCCGTCTATCTATTTATCTATGTCGATAATAAGATAATCTATGCTCATTAATTATAACAGTGATTTCATAATTTTGTAAACATTAATTTTGTGTCCAATTTTCTGCAGTGAGGCTAAGCACAGGTTCTCCCTCTCTTTCACACCCACACAACAATCCAAAACACTTATATTCGCACGTAAACATTTGAGTGTTTTTATAGGAAAGAGGAAAGTGGAAGATGAGGGGAAGTAGGTGGAAGAAAGGATCTCGAAGTAGTTTTGATTAATGAGAAAAAATGTCCTTTAAATTGAATTCAGAGTTTTCATACCCCGAAACCGGTTACTTTACCAAGGTTAAATAGCCCAGTCTACTTGATTATTTACCCATAACTGGGGTAAAATTCGATTCATGCCAATCATAAGGATATTAGTGATGTAGTATCCTGGAATTATATTATAGTCTGGCTTATTATATTTAGTACTAGGTCGGGGTGCATTTTTTCTATATGTATTTACCTAATCCTTCCACACGAGTGGCATGCGACACAAGTCAATTTATAAGCAGAGGTTAACAGGTTTTAATTCAGAATTTTCATTCGCCGAGACCGGTTGTCATACCAAGGTTAGATAGCCCAGTCTGCCCAACTACATAGCTGGAGGATTCGTACCTTTACCAAGGGTATTAGTGCAATGTAAATTGCAAACAGCCGCGTCCAGGATTTGAACTTGTCTCGCCTAGTCCATTTCCTACGACGTTAAACATTATACTACGCGCCGCTAACTATATATACATCTATATAGGGACACTTGACTGGGTGTTTGTTAGAGTATGTCGATTTTGGAACTGTAATGTCTCCAATGTGACAAAAGTTTCAAATTAGCATACAGAATTACCACACAAAATATTTTCTTTGCGTTCGTTTGAGGAAATAGATTTCAATCTTTTAAAATGTTACAGTTAAATTATTTCATAAAAAGCATCATATTGGAAGTGTCGGGGGTGATGGTGGGTATATTTTCAATTTGAATTCTAGTTAGAATATTTTATTCGTTTCGTTTAAAATGTCAATCTACTGAAATTGTTCAATTTTCTCATTTCTAGGCTAAATGTTGGAAAACGAGGAAATTTGGTCCATTTTACGAGACGATCTTTGATGCTATTCCTCAAACAATGGTGCAAATAAGAGATCTAGTTTTTGCTATCAGTATTTACTATAGCAACACAACTTTCATTGTTTGAGAGAATTTGATTTTTTTTAAAGTAAAAAATCAACCTACCTTATTTTATATCTATGCACTCACATGTATGTACCTTCGCTTATGTGTATACAAATTATCAACTAATAAGTATATCTGTGTGTGTGTGTACATGTTTGTATGAGTGTATGTGCATGAATGTGTGTGTGTGTATGTTTGCGTATGTAGAATATCTTCCTACCTTACTTACAACTATGTACATTATTACATCATGGCCATTTCTAATTAACGAGTCGAAATTTAACCATGTATATATTGGTTTTATCAGTATGGGGTTTTGTATGTCAGGGAGCGCATCGCTATTGGTTAAATGTACGCGGACATGCCAGAAAATTGATGTCAGGTCAAAATGAGAAGAGAGGGGGGGGCTTTATATATATATATATATATATATATATATAGATTATATAGATATATATATATATATAATATATATATATATATATATGTTGAAATATATATATATATATATGTTGAATGAATAAAGGAAAGAAAGTATAGAAAGGATAATAGAGGATAATTTTAATCAATATCACTTACACGTGTTTCGGTCAGGAGTTTATCTATGTGTACAATATTTAAACTATTATTATTTTTAAATAAACAAACATTTATTAAGCAACTCAATATTGTGTTATGTAATCGCCCCTTCAGCACCTATATTTGTGGCCTTGTGCCAGACTTGGAAAAGAACCTTTGGAAAAATGTACTACCGATTATCTTAGATTGCTGGGTGGAATCACCGAAAAAGTAGTTAGGATAGATAACATCTTTTAATGAGAGAAAGCAGACGATAAGTCTAGGATTAAGGAAAAACCAGTCTTCTGGACTCCAAGAAGCCTTTGATGTTTAGGTTAGTGAACTTTGGTTGACCAGTGAGATTGGAACAAATAGAAAGAATCGAAAGGTCTCGAACGTTCTAGGGTGGAACCTTCTGGAGGATTGTTTGGAAATGCTATTTAAGACCCGCGAATAGGATCACGAGAAGTCAGTTAGAGTCCGCGAGCAGAGCGGTTAGTGAGGGTCTGCGATCCGAGAAGGAGAGTCAGGCAGAAATCGTACGGAGTTAAGCTGTTGTCGCTAAGGACGATAAGGAAAGGCTAAGAAAAGCTTGTTCACCGAGAAGTTTACTAAGGACTAAAAACTCGAAGTTGAATCCAGTTAAAATACACCTCTTGTTAAGACAGAGATTATTAGGGGCCCTCTCTCTCTCAAAAGATAGGAAGTTTTGAAAAAATAATACTTCTGAGAAGTTAAATCCAGTGTTATTAGTCTGCTCTATTTACAACGAAAGAAATCATTTTATGAATGGACTCACGATGCAAACAAGATAGTAAAAGTCACTATCGCAAAGAAATCGTACTCATGAATGAAAGTCATTAAAGTGTAAACTTGTCAACACGTCAATTGGCCGTAACGAAGGAGCACGCGGCCGTGAAACGTGATACCCTTCCATTGACCAAAGGAAAAGGGAGACGGATTTTGGGGCTAAGAAGAGGCTGACTGCTAGACCCGTGTCAGTTGTAAACAAACGAAGCCCTTACGCACGAAGTTAGGAATTGTAGTGAGAGAAGAAAAGGGGGTACGTTAAATACGAACTGGTACCCCAACGTAATAGATCCCTAACTGATCCCACTACGTTACGTATCGCTAATTGAAAAGCCGCAACGTTACATATTGCGATTTGGTGCCTGTGAACCACGAAAGTTCCCGCATGGACTTGTAAAAAACCTGGTTGCCACAAAACACAACGTAGGGAAGAGACAGATCGGCCGGAATTTTTTTACGAAAAATAAACGTAAAAGAAAGAGAAAAGAAAAACACCAAACAGGAAGAAGAAAAAAAAAAAAAAACGAAAAACAAACGAAATCAACAGGAAAAAGTTCTGATACACGGAAAAGAAAAACGAAAGAACGAACGGAAAAAAAAAAAACAAAAAAGAACTTTCTATAGACTTTGAAAAAAAAAAAAGACATTTATTACGGACATAACAAAAAAGAGCAAAGAAAAAAAGAGTCAAATTGTAACGAGGGACATTTTTGAAAGGAAAAGATTGAATTTTTTATTTACAACAATACGTAAGTACAACTTCCACTTATTTTTTGGGCCATTTTCTTTCTTTTCGCTCTCTTGTTTGTTTGATACTTGTTAAATGTTATATGATGGAATCACAATTTAGGGAATTACTCCAGACACTCAAAGATGAGTTAATCAATACGGCAAAATCACTGTCAAATACATTGAAAAATGACTTTTATCTGCAGCAGATTGCACCGTTAGTTAGTAAGGACGAAAGTAAATTTGAGGTATGGCTCCAAAGTATGGAGAAATATTTTACTTTGATGGATGTTAAAGAAATGGATAAATGTAGGGTAGCACTCATTAGCACGGGAGGAGAAATAGGAAATTTCATATACAAAATTATAGAAGGCAACAAGAGTATTTCATGGATAGGATTGACACAGGTAATTAGAGAATATATTGGGTCACCCACTACGCACATTATTATTTTCGTAAATTAGTGAATATTAAACAGTACAGACAGGAGAATGTGCAGAATTACATGTTAAGAATTACAAAACTGATAGACCAGGCTAC
The DNA here is from genome assembly GCA_023376005.1 of Doryteuthis pealeii. Lineage (NCBI taxonomy): Eukaryota > Metazoa > Mollusca > Cephalopoda > Myopsida > Loliginidae > Doryteuthis > Doryteuthis pealeii. The sequence goes on from CM042173.1 coordinate 49,803,008, forward strand.
TCTAGAGAGGATAAAAATGCAACAATAGTGCAACATCAAATAAAAAAATTGCTTTATAGAAAGGATTAGTAGAATCTGAGGTTAAGTTAGCGGTATTAAGGAATGACCCCCCAACAGTTGAAGCGCTTATCAACTAGCATTCTCAGAGGATAAACTAAGAGCGAGAGTTAGGACTCCTCCCAATATTGATCCTGCACCGATGAAGATTTGCCACGCTAGAAGGCGCACGGTGCACATCAATGCAATACGGCATAATAAAGACCCACGATAGGTGTGATAACAGGATGAATCAACAGGAAGGTACAGCCGCCTAGTACTATAGAGATAGGGATCGATTATGCTGGATATGCAGATCGAACAAGCATCTGAGGTGGAATTGCCCCCAGAGAAATGCTGAAAAAAAGGCGAGTGCCAGTTTAATAGACAGCCTCCCGAACGAAATAAAAGACAGACGTACATTATCAGTGCGATAGACTCGACGAATAGGATAGGTTATCAAAAAAATCTTAGAGGAGAAGGGATAAATACGAGGGATAAACCATATAATAGAGGGTTTTATGAATAATTTTACGTATAGGAAGATAGATAAGCCAGTGCAACAGTTTAAGAATTGTACTGAAATTGAGAAAAGCCGGAGAAAACGGCCACACCGACACAGAACCAAATCCAGTAGAGAAAGTTAGTCCAGATACAAAACGCCTGTAATTAAAGATGCACCCTCGGAAAATTCTGATACCGAGGAGAGTCCTGGTGACTCTGATAGGGATGATTTTTTCGTGCCCCTCAGAACGCGAAAGATAGCTATGTACAAAGAAATATTAGAAAAGAATAGGAATATGCGTCAGGAGGAGGCAATGTTAGATTCTGTAAGTTGTAAAACGAATTCGCGCTGATAAGGTTAGTAGTCAGGCCGAAAAAAGTTAAAAGACATAGGAAAAGTAGCAACTGATATTAAATTAAACCTGAAGGAAAGTCTCGAATCGACGTAAAGAGAAGAAGATAGATGGCGAGAAAAGAAAAGAAAGGAATTAAAGGACGCCATTTCTGATATTTTCAGCTAGAGAGATAGAAAGTTTACGCAGGACGAATTAGTTTCACGACCAGTGTGACATGGATACTATTGACGACGATTGTTTTTTTTTTTCTCCGTATATTTAATTTGAAAAAAAAAAAAAAAAAAAGAGACAGCATTCAATTTTTTAAAAATTGTAGATATTGTTTGTCGCTAGCGGTGATATTCCGCTAGGTGCTGTTGAAATTATTATTATTATTAATGATAATCTGTACCCATAAAAGGTAATTGAAGAATTATGTGAAAATTCTTCCGACGCAATTCTAAGTTTGAGAATAAGAGCGGTCGTAAACATGTTTTGTTTTTATGTTCCTATAGTAAATAAATGAATAAATAAATAAAATAAAATGAAGAGAATACGAATGTGTACAAAAATATAGAGAGAGCGAAAGAGAAATGGTTTGGGAAGTTGTACAGGAAAAAGAAAAATTTTTTTTTTTTTTTTAAATTTGTTTGATCATTTTAATTTCATGTTCAAATTCGCTGTATAATTGATTTTGCTAATGTTGTTGTATTTGTTTTATGATTGTTTTTATATTTTGTAAACATGTAGAGAGAGAGAGAGAGAGAGAGAGAGAGGTTAGATAGTGTATTTTAGAAAAAAAATCAAAATCAAAGAGAAAGAAAAATGATGATAATTAGGGCTAGTTTTGAAAATTATTATTACATATAATTTTATCGGCGATGATAGGGAGGTATGTTATGTAATCGCCTTCAGCACCTATATTTGTGGCCTTGTGCCAGACTTGGAAAAGAACCTTTTGGAAAAATGTACTACCGATTATCTTAGATTGCTGGTGGAATCACCGAAAAAGTAGTTAGGATAGATAACATCTTTTAATGAGAGAAAGCAGACGATAAGTCTAGGATTAAGGAAAAAACCAGTCTTCTGGACTCCAAGAGCCTTTGATGTTTAGGTTAGTGAACTTTGGTTGACCAGTGGAGATTGGAACAAATAGAAAGAATCGAAAGGTCTCGAACGTTCTAGGTGGAACCTTCTGGAGGATTGTTTGGAAATGCTATTTAAGACCCGCGAATAGGATCACGAGAAGTCAGTTAGAGTCCGCGAGCAGAGCGTTAGTGAGGGTCTGCGATCCGAGAAGGAGAGTCAGGCAGAAATCGTACGGAGTTAAGCTGTTGTCGCTAAGGACGATAAGGAAAGGCTAAGAAAAGCTTGTTCACCGAGAAGTTTACTAAGGACTAAAAACTCGAAGTTGAATCCAGTTAAAATACACCTCTTGTTAAGACAGAGATTATTAGGGGCCCTCTCTCTCTCAAAAGATAGGAAGTTTGAAACATAATAAACTTCTGAGAAGTTAAATCCAGTGTTATTAGTCTGCTCTATTTACAACGAAAGAAATCATTTTATGAATGGACTCACGATGCAAACAAGATAGTAAAAGTCACTATCGCAAAGAAATCGTACTCATGAATGAAAGTCATTAAAGTGTAAACTTGTCAACACGTCAATTGGCCGTAACGAAGGAGCACGCGGCCGTGAAACGTGATACCCTTCCATTGACCAAAGGAAAAGGGAGACGGATTTTGGGGCTAAGAAGAGGCTGACTGCTAGACCCGTGTCAGTTGTAAACAAACGAAGCCCTTACGCACGAAGTTAGGAATTGTAGTGAGAGAAGAAAAGGGGGTACGTTAAATACGAACTGGTACCCCAACGTAATAGATCCCTAACTGATCCCACTACGTTACGTATCGCTAATTGAAAAGCCGCAACGTTACAATTGCATAATAATAAAAAAACACATAACCACACGTTCAACTCTACTTCACCTTGAAGTCGAAAAATCAAAAATTAATCAACACCCGAGATTACGTCATTAACGGTTCTTTATCGGTCGTGTCTGAAAATGAATTTTTTAAAAGTTCTCGTTCGAACATTTCAAAATTTCTCCGCTTTTTCCAACGAATTTCATTTAATTAAAGATTCACTCTGATGATGGTAGAATTTTCTTTGTGTGCGGAATACTTCTACATTTTTTCTATTATTATTATTTCATTTCATTTGTTTATTTAAAAATAATAATACGGGGATAGAAAGATTGAGAGATGAATATATATATATATATAATGTCTGGAGCAACAGTCGAAAGCGCTCGGAAATAAGTATGAAAATATGATGAATCAACTCGATCCAGATTCAAAAGGATAGCCAGAAGACTGGAAAAAATATCCATACAAAAAATGAAAAAAGAATACTCCGTGTTGTTCAATAACACATACGAATAATTTGCTGTCAAAATACACACAAAAAAAAAAAAAAAAAAAAAAATATAAATATATATATATATATATATATATATATATAATCAAGAGACAGAGAGAGATAAATGGAGATAAATAGAGAAAACCGAGACGAGGATAGATACACACAGAGAGAGAGAGAGAGAGAGAGAGAGAGAGAGAGAGAGAGAGAGAGAGAGAGAGAGAGGGGGGTGAGATGACGTCATTAGTATCAAAACGAGGCAAGCCATAATGTCAGCTTCGAATAAATAATGTTTCGATTTATTAATGTATCACAGCCGTTCTTATGACTCCTGTATTCTGTTATGGAGATGATTTCCGTGCGACAATGGGTAAGGCCGCAAATTAATGTCCTCGAATCCGATTAAAAACAAAACACCGGTTGCCGTACCGAACAAGCAGATGCTTACGGTTATCAATCAGTCAAATGTAATGCGATAGATTACACTTTTCTGGAGGTAGAAAATCAAGTTTAAGGGGATAATTAGCTGTTTTTTTCCATGAACAACCCACATGCACAAGGCTCGCTAATTTACCGCCAAAACAAATAAATAGGAAAAAAATGGATGGGTTGGGAAATCCCGCTCCTTCTTCCTCTTTTTTTGCTTGTTTTTAAGTATCCGATTTCATTAAATGGGATATCTCGAATTGCATATATTCTCTGTAAAATTATGTTTATCAACCACTTGAGACACAGAATATCATTTAATATAATGTTTGTATAAAAGTTTAAAGAAAATAACATTGGGGCATATATATGATACGTGATACATAGAAACACAGTGTCTGTCGATGACAAACTATATGCTACCAACTACTTGTTGGGGTTTAAATTGACTGTCGGCCGCGAATTAAGCTTAAATGGCAAGGCTCTCCTATAAAACGGATGTGAGCTCTCTAGCGGTTGTAAAATGAATACCTATGTATGTATTTATCAGCAGGTGGCTGATGAAAAAGGTTTACCACACTGAAGAGACGTTATACGTCGAAACACCATGTATGTGGATAACACAATACACACACTCCTAACTGAATGAACAAGTAACCACAAAAAAAACCAAAAAAAAACCACACACACACACACAATAAACCAACCTCGCACTACAAAAAACAAATAACAACAACAACAAATAATCTCCCAGAAGACGACTATAAACATCGTCGATAGTGAATGGGAAAATATGGAGCCACTTTTCTACCATTTGGACCCCGATATAAGAAAAAATACACGAGAGCTTGAACATAAGTAATTGAAGATCGTCAAGAAGAAATATTCCATGGTATTCGAACAAACCTGTTTAAATTTATATATTGTAGATTATATGGAAGCCCACCTGGACCCTAACTAAGCGACTAGAGAATAAACTAGATGGGAGCTGCACAAGAATGCTGCGGGTGATCCTGAACAAGACGTGGAAACAGCTGTACGGCCACCTACCACATATCACCCAAACCACCCGAGTAAGACGGGCAAGACACGCGGGACACTGTTGGAAAAGCAAGGACGAACTCATAAGCGACGTCCTCCTGTGGAAGCCAGCACATGGACAAGCCAGTGTGGGCCGACCAGCAAAAACGTACGTTGATCAGCTCTGTGCGGATGCAGGATGCTGCATAGAGGACCTCCCGAGAATGATGAGCGATAGGGACGGATGGAGAGAGATTGTCATGGATATCTTTGCTAACAGCGCGACATGATGATGATGATGATATTTGTAGGTAGACAGTGCTCAATATCATTGATAGAGCATTTATATCTAAGTTAAAGTAACGTGGACATGGGGTCAATACCTGGTTACTGACGGTTTCCCGCACATGCGATCTTCAGCAAAGGCGAGAAACACTCAGTAACCAGGTGTTGACTCCATTTACACGCTACCTTAGCTTATATATATATGTTTTTCATCGGTCTTAAGAGCTATTGCTAAATAGTTGAATATGTAAAAAGTATAATCTTGATTTAACTTTTTTCTTTTCCCTTTTCATTAAGTTTGATTGAAACAGATGAGCGTTATCGTTTCCGCGCGTCCCTATCTTTCCCTACTATTTCTAATATTTTTTTCTGTGTAGCATGTTATTTTTCTTCCCTTTCCTTCTTTATAATAAAAACGGAATGGCCTATTATTTAGCTGAAAGAGATAAGAATTCGGCAGAAAATCAGGACTTACATTTTTGCATTTCATCTTGGATGATTTGGACGGTCTCATTTTTAACCAAATGATGCTGCAAGATGATAACGGTTGTACTTTTAAGGAACACGAGTATTAACATAAATTTGCATTTGTAACAAATGCAAATTTAAACATTTAGATGTTTATGTGACAAGTATACAAACATTTTTTTTATTTAATAGTCTGTCCATCACCCCGTGTATTTGCATCAGATTGTTGTGATGGATACCCACACCCAGAATTGAAGGTTAACAGTTTTGAATTCATTTTTCTTCTGGATTGGTTGCCATATCAAGATTAAAGGGAGAATAGTTTGATGCATACTTCTATCAAAGGTATAGCGCTATAAATAACGTATCCAATCTAGAAAAAGACAAGAAATATCTATCTGTTGTGAGAGAGAATATTTCCTTACAAGGCATAAATAAGATACTGACTACACGAGAGGATTAGTAGCTAGCTTTTTGCTGGCATATTAGCCGTTACTGCTATGTAAGAACTGTGCATTTTCTTCCTATTCTTATTTTCGTTATATTTCCTGTACAATGGTAATAAACCTTACTAGCAAGACCTGTGGATATACCACAGCATGATAATTTAATTATTACAACGTTGGATGTGTTTACTTATGAGCTATTGCCAAATAGTTCAATATGTAAAATATATATAATAATCTCCCACATTGTCTAGGCCCCTTGTTATTATTCTTTCTTCTACTCCTTACATATTTCTTCTTATATAAGGTGGTGTCGTTCTTTTCTCCTCATTGATTCTATTCGTGGCCTAGGAATATAATCTAAACCTGCAATTTTTAACTTAGATCATATTTTATTCTGAAATCCCCACCAGACTACCTGCGCAGATTGAGTCGGGGCGTGCATAACACGACTTACCACCGTCGTGGTCTTTGGCCGATCGCTAAAAATCTATTTCTAATCTAAACCGAAAGAGGGTCTTCTCCACCGATTCTCACGGTATCCACCGGAAAGGATCAGGATGAGGTCAAGCCTTGTCACTCATTCTTCAAGGCCACCGGCTGCAACTTATAACAGCCATTTTGATTTCTACACTACTGTACATAAATATTAGGAATCTAATAATTATGTAACAAAAAGTTGAGTCAGAATAGTGACTATAAAAGTCGATTTTGACGACGAAAACTTTAATACAGACGATACACATGCTGCTGTACATAATCTAGCCAACATAGAAAAAGACAAATTTTATAGATTTTATTCAGAAAACACCAGCTCATAAAATTTACATTTTGGTTGATTGGTTGGATTTTACGGCTTGTTAAACCCTTTCATGTCGAAGGCGTTTTTGTTTTATTAATTTTTGTTGGCTATTCATTTTAAACATATTTAAAAACTCTTTTTGGCCTATTAAACCCATGGACGGGACCCTAACAGGAACTACCACTCCCGGTCAGAGTGGACATAGGCGTAATGACGATGAAAGTGTACTCCATACACCCCAGAGCTCCAGATTTGTAACCTTACTACTAGATACAGTTTAACATCAAACCTAAACCACCGCCTTCTAACACATATATGATAAAAAGGGTTGGGGTTTTCTATATATGCAATACGGTCGACAAAATTATATAGATGTTAGAGTTTAGGGGGGCCTCCTCAACCGCCCATCCAGCCAAAGAAAGATCCAAAGTGGATAGATAGCTATCCTTAAGTAGGTTGCCATCCAACTGGTGGTCCCATTAGGGGGTATCGCCCATCTGCAGAGGTACAGCCCCAACCGATAGGGTTCATAAAATTGACGTTATTGATAAGGTCACATTTATGGTGATTTAATGTTTTTAAAGTGAACTGTTTTTGAAACCATCGATTTAGCGATGTATTTTCATCAAATTTCAAAATGTCGGACGAAGTTATATATATTTTAAAACACACACCTACCCACCATATATATATATATATATATATATATATATATATAATATATATATATATATATATCGATGTGTGTATATATTTATTAACCTCTCCTCATAAGCAGGATGTGACACAAGATCAGTTTTTAAGCGGAGTTTAACAGGTTTAAATTCAGTTTTGCTTCTAGACTGGTTGTCGTACCAAGATTAATGAACTCAACTGCGCTACTATTTACCAATAGCTGGATGGAGAATTGTTGGATTCATACCTTTCCTAAGTGTATTAGCTCTATGTGAAAATTCAACTCACCTGGTCCCATTCAGGATTTGAACACGTGTCTCCGTATCCCTTCCCTACGACGATAACTATTACACGATGTGTGTTTCATCTACACAAATTAGAAATCGCTCCCAGTGTTACATTTTTCAGATTTTTGTTTTGAAGATGCGACATTGGGAAATAAAGATTAGAAAAAAAAGGCATTGAAATGGTTAATAGTCCTGATTGGTCCTCTGGCTAGGTCAACAATAATCTTTGTGCAGCTAAATAAAGATGGCAACCAATTAGCTGCAAGCTATTTAGAGAAAAGATCATTTAAATTCGAAATCCAAGGAAAGGTTTCAGATACCAGGCTTGCGTTTCCAGGGCCTCGAGTTCAATGGTCTGACCATAAAACTATTCCTCCGGTGGTTCTGACTAATTAGGCACGTAAGCGAACCTGTGCAAATTCATTATGAAAATCGCAAAGATAAAAAAAAATGGAATATTCTTATCTCATTTGCCTCTAGTCGTAGGAATCTAATTAGGGAAAAGGGCTAAAAGCTAAATGTGTTAGTATAATAAATCATCGGAATGCTAAAAAAAAGAAAATAAATATAAAAAAGATTAAAAAAACAACAATAACAAAAAAGCAGACGAGAAAATGACGTAAATTGAAATGGCGGGAAGAAGATCCGTTGAGGTTTTAGTTTGAAAATTAAGTGCGTTTCCCAGAATTCCTCATCGAGATTTCAAATTGGGAAGAGGACGGAGGGGGTAATAATTGAATAATTGGAGATCGTAGCAATTGGATTTGGTGAATGGCTAAACATTCGCTTGAAGCGAAGCGGGGGGGGAGAGGGTGTGCTTGGGAGAGCGGGAGGGGGATTATTTGCTTTCATGTGGATATAGCATGATCAGTGTTGTGTGGCTATCTAGGTTCTGGTTGATTTTTCTTTAAATTAAAATGTCAAGCAGTATTAGCTGGGATCAATTATTTTTTAATGGAATCGAAAAATATTTCATGAACCCACACACACACACACACACACACACACACACACACACACACATAAACACGTCCGCATATTTTATATATAAAATTGTGTAGATGGAAAACAAAGTTAAGCACATACACACATCGAGATATATATGTATACAGGTTGTTCCAAAATATATATAACCAAGGAGTGGGGTTTAGGTACTGGATATATATGTCGAAAAGGGAGATCCACTTAAAAATGTGATATTGTAAAAAGTATCTGGGAATTTTTCATTTCAGGAGGCGATTTCATTTCTTTATTCAGTACTATTAGAATTTTTGTAATTTAACCATTGTAGTCCTTTTTGACAATAACAAAATAAATAGAATTATTCTAATCAATTATTATTCTGATAACTCCATTGCAATCTATTAGATTTCTATATGCCACAGCTGAATGAATTGTATATCTTTATTAAATAATAAAATGACTTGATTAGTGCAGTTAAAAGTTAATGGAAACAATGACATCGTGACATGCATTAAAAAATGAAAGTTAATTATAAACTTTTTGAATAACAACCCCCCCCCCAAAAAAAAAAAAAACCAGTCCGGGCGGTGTAAAAATAAATATTTGAAAGATATTGCCAGAGGGGTGTGGGAAAAAGTAAATAAATAAAACGTTTAATATTAAAAATATTAATAACTTAAAAAGAATCATATTCACTCCACTGAGATATTTGTTTTGTTTTACGACAGTAGGACCTACAAAACGTAGCTAAAAATTTCTGATTGAATACTTCAGACTCTTAATCTTTATGGAGACATTTAAAAATCGTACGTGTAAAATATATTTTGCCCGGATTTCATAAAATAAAATAAGGGGGTGGCTAAACTAGTGAAATATCTCCCTTAATACATTTTAGGAAAAAAATATTTTTAAACCTAAATTAATCTAAAAATGAATAAGTATCAAAATTTTCGTGAAATTTTACTCTTAATTGCTTTTTCATATAATTTAAAAAAATTACTGTAACGTAAGCAGTGGCGTAGTTTTGGTTACAGATAAATAGAGACCGAATCTCCATTATTAATAGAAGAATTATCTAGATATAATATGAATAATTAATTCATACATCTACAAATAGATGATAAATGTTATGCTTAAGTAATAGGTACACGGTACTTTTCACAATATCACAATTTTCCCTTAAGATTTCTTTTTCGGCATCCATATCCGGTACTTAAACTTTGAACCCGTTCAACACCTCACTTTCGTTCTTAAATGGGCTAGGCCCTCTTCAATCAATCGGCTGGTCACTTCAAGCCCTAGCACCTATATTATCTCACCCGTATTACCCTTATGGCAATCCCAACCCTTTTTATGGATGTGCTAGAAAGCACTGCTGAGGGTCTTAGTGTCCCGGAGTATGATGTTAAACTGCATCTAGTTGCGTGGTTCCAATTCTGAAGTTCAGTGAAGTGTGGAATATCTTTCATTGCCATTACTCCTAGTTCAACCACCTAGGATCTGTTAGGGTCCCATGTATGGATCAAATAGATCTATTTAAATTATTTTTATTTTGTTACTTGAAACTATAATACTAAGGATTTTTATTACTTAATTGAAACCATATAAGTAAAGTCGTCAGGGTGGCTTAAAGTCGGTATCAGCCAGACAGCGAGGGAGTCTATCCCCTTCTCACTAGCGTTAGACCAAGGAGATAGTTTTGACGTCTGAGGTGGAGCATCACACATATCATCAACTCCTCACTTTATCACACAGATCCATGTGCTACTCATACGCTGAGTTGACGAGGGCCGGTATCGAACCAGGAACCTTTTGGTTGCTAGTCGGACGCTCTACCGACTGATCATTGTGTGCAAATTATTTGTATTAAGAATAGTTACTCGAAGCTATAATTGTTTACTAAGGAGTTTTATTACTTAATTGAAACCAGATTTTTGCAAAAATAATGACTTATTGAATATGTTAATACTATGATGTTCATTTTTTTTAAAATGAGCATCATAAACTCAATTAGCATAAACAATGACAAACTGCTGACAAATTTAGTCGGATCCTTGTAGAAGAATATTAGTGGTACTATTTAACCCATAGCTAGGGGGACATACCTTTCCCAAGAGTATTAGTCCGAAATTGAACGACTGGAGTTCGAACTCGCTTACTATGATGTCGTAATCTAGCTCGTTATCCACTACGCTACGGGGGTCTTAAAAGGTGCAAATATATAAATAGGCAGAGGTTGATATGAATAATGTTATCTCACCTTTCCAGCTGAGATCACGTTTTCTGCTCGAGGCCGTGACAATGTCATCCCGTCGTTTAACGAAAGAATAAGGTTCATGGCGTCGAGTTAATAGTTCCGTTTGATTACAGTCTCAGCTGGACTCGCTAACATAAGCCAATGAAACGCGTAAAGAATTCAGGGGATGTGGATAGATAACGAGTAGATTTCCCATCCAAGTGGAATGTCGACTTTTATCACCAAGTCGACTTTGACGAATCAAAATGTCCCCACAAGAAAAGAAAACTTATCAAATTTGGCACAAACGCAGAATAGCGCGCAAGAGATAATATCATTAGATTACGAATAAAAAGTGTTACATTTCATGACATTTTACAGAAATATCCGAAACTTTTAAGACGCTAGGGTTAGGGCTATGGTACTAATGCTATTTATACATAAAATGCCATTCTAATGATATTATCTCTTGTGCGCTATTCTGAATTTGTGACTAGGATCGACCTGAATTAACTTTGGTATAATTAACGCTTATTAAAAGAAAACAAAAGAAAAATACACTTAAAATTAATAAAATAATAGTCCAACCGTTGTTTATAGCACGTGTAAATAGTGTTGCACCATATCTGATAAGTTAAGTTCAAAACGTTTGGGAAAATTTGAAATTGCGTAATTTGAAATTCTTAATTGTACATCTAGGTGGTGTAAAAATTAATTTTCGAAAGATATTGCCTCAGGGAACGGGGATTAAATTAATAAAATAAAACATTTAATATAAAAAAAATGCTTAAAAAGCAATATCATATTGTTATTACAGAGATAGATATCTCTTATGATTCACAATCCTTACACACAATATATCCACTCACTAACAAAGCAATACAAAACACGAGTCACGGACGCCTACCAGCGGAAGTTAACCCAACGGTACCCTAAAACAAAATGACCAAATTGACGCAGTTCTGCGCATGGGCTCGGATTGAGTTACGCTTGAAAGGAATTCCAAAACAATAAAAAATAATATCATGAACGGAATCCGGATTTTCGGCCAATGGGGTGCCTTCCCGCCAAATGCTCCAAAATCATTTCTGGAGCCTACCCGTCAGTATATAGGTCTGGCATTGGAGTACCATAGCCAGTTGACTAAGGGCTTCCAGGCCATTCGTATCGCCGATCGACCGACAGGCAGGCAGGCAGGATCAAAGAGCCTCTACATCTACCCACTGCCGCGCACACCGCGTCCACGCAACCAACTCAACCTTGCTTCAACCCTTCACCACGACCGGCCGGCACGATGCCCTTACCTTCCCTGACCACCACGAGGCCACTGGGTCATTCCTGACTTATTTCCCAAACCAAGTGAACATATAAACTTACATCGGCACCCTACCGACACTACACATTGACCATCACGGGTCCATCTGCCCACGTCACTATTCCTGACTTATTATCTACGACTGCAGCTATCCATACCCACACCACGCAGAGCCTGATGATACCCACCCCTCACTGCACCCCACGACCCCAGGGCCATTCCTGACTTACCCCACTCGTGCTACCAGGCCACTGAGATATTCCTGACTTACTCCACTCGGCCATTCCAGAGTTTACTACTAATACTTCTGACGACAACAACAACAACGTTTTCAACCCTTGTTTATTTTAATAAAAGATTTTAATCCAAACCTTCTCGTCCATTCTTCTTCTTTGCAAACCATACGCTTTACAGATATCTTAAGATATATCAATATTTATTCCACTCCACTGAGATGTATGTTTTACGATAATGTTTTTTTTTCTTTTTAAATACACCCATTTTTACATAATTCTACAAAATTTTATTAAGATTTAGCGAATATTTTAATTTTATTGTAAAACAAACTTTTTAAATTTTTTTATCTCGATTTTATCGACGTCCAAAATTACGTAAAATAATTTTTTGCCACGCTCTTTTGTAAATACCTCAACTTTTTGCAATGTATTTGCACTTATTAAAAAAAATCTTGTTTAGAAACATTTAAAAGTAGTAAACTAACACTGAACTGCTTTTAGCAAGACTATATAGGATCGAATCAGGTCTGATAAGAACCATGAAACGTTTGGTTAAAGTTTCCAAAAATCCGTTTACTTCAAAAACACGTCAAAATCGACCCGTTTTTATATAATATTATTAGCGATTATTCCCCCCCCAAAAAAAAATTGTGCATGTGTAGATACACTTAAAACTAAGAAAATAATAATCCAGCTGTTGTTAATAGTAAGTTTATAAAGTGTTGTACCATATCTTATAAATGTTAAGTTCGAAACGTTTGGGAATTTTTTTTTTTTTTAATTGCGTATTTTGAAATTTTCAATTATACGTCTCAACTTTTTGCGATTTATTTGCACTTATTAAAAAAAAAAAAAAAAAAAGACTTGCGTAGAAACATTTAAAATTAGTAAAATAACATGGTAAGTATTTTTATCAAGTCTTTAAAGGGTCGAAGTCTTTAAAGGGTCGAAGTATATCTGATAAGGGACAACCGTGAAAAGTTTGGTTAAATCTGAACAAAATTCTTCTACTTCGAAAATAATTAAAAAGCGTCAAAGAACGACCTGTTTTTACTTTGTGTTATTAATGCTTATTACCCCCCCCCCCACACACACATATGTAGATACACTTAAAACTAATAAAAGTCCAACTGATAAGTATTAAGCCTGAAACGTTTCGGAAAATCTATTCAGAGAAATCTAAATGCATAAAAATGAAAATAAATATAATAATCATCTGTATTAATTCTGATTTTTTAGACTGTTATCCTCATCTTTATTGTGATATGTATATAAACACAACGTTCAAGCCGCTGTATCCTCGGGCTTTGTTGAGGTATTACCTGTTTACATTAGGCTAAAGTATCATCAGACGATAACCCTGAGTTCAAGCGTGGTTTCGGAGCTTTAATATCGTTACCACTAATCAGGTCACTCCTAGCAACATAAAATGCCACCACACTTATTTAGTCTAAGATAAATAGATAACACCTAATCAAGACCCGAGATACAGCGGTCTGAACGTTGTGTTTATATATATCATAATAAAGATGAGGACAACAGTCAGAAAAATTAAAATTGTTTACATAAAACCTATCAAAAATACAGACAAATATGTATATTATGAAATTTTGAAATGAGGCTTGATAATTTGTATTATTTGATTTTTAGGACTGCTGTCCTCCTCTTTATCATTATATGCACAATGCACAAAGCTCCCGATTGCGACTTGAAGGCTACCGAATTCGACGAAGGGTTCTTGTTATGTTTTTGCATACAAATAAAATACGAAGAACTGAATGCAAATGCAAGATAGGTTGTTGAAAGTTAACAAGGTTTTATTCAACACAGGGTAGAGAAATGCTTCTACCCAAACAATGACTTAAGAGCTCAACTTGTTTGTGCTCACTTACACGTGTACCAAGACATTTGTCATGGCTGAAAACTCGTTTCCGGTCCTAGCTGCCACAATGCATCTATCGCGGGAGACAACTGTCCCCAACTCATCAAGGGGAGTAATTCTAGAATTTAGGTAGGATTGATCCGAGTTCGATAAGAAACACCTGAAGGTCAATGGGGGCGGGAGTCATCGGCCAAAACGTTATGTGTATAACAATAAAGATGAGGACAATAATCCGAAAAATCTAAATAATGTAAATCATCTATATATTAATACTGACGAGATTTGACTTGAGCCGGTGTATTTGAAAGAAGCGCTAGATCATCAGCGTAGTCTTCATTGGTAATAGTTTCTGCAGGATATGCTTTTTTTTAGAGTGAAACCATTTTCTTTCATTATTGATGTTCTGTCATTTATTATTAACTTTGAAAAATATATGCAAGTACTGGAAAGTTTACGGTTTCACTAACAGAATGACGTAGAACCATGAAACGTACGCGCTATTTCATATACTAACAGGATCTGTGGATATACCATCATATGATAAGTATTACAACGTTTGATATGTTTACTTAAG
>CM042173.1:49822915-49860415 GCA_023376005.1 Doryteuthis pealeii
GGGCAATAATGTTGGACAAATCATATAGGTGCTAGGGCTTGACGTGGCCAGCCAATTGATCGGAGGGGGGAGGCTTTCCGACCGCCTATCTATCCCAAGTAATAACCAAAGTTGACTTGCATGTCATGAACTGCTCGGCCACCAGAGTTCTATCCAAAAGCATAACTGGTCGCCACCCACGGTCAACAAGTGGACCTATTTGCAGAGGTACAGTCGGTGTATTCTAAAGCGCCAGCCGACAGAGCTGTCTTCTTACAGTACCAGACATTCTGTATCTAAAAAATGACTGAGTTTATCCCCAATGAACTTTGGTGATCCCGTATCTTGACTGGAAATTTACTGATTTTATTAAGAAAAATTGGTTGGGTGGTTGATTTTATTGCCTGTCAACCCCTGTTGAGTTATTTTATGCTGAAGTCAGTTTAACAATTACTAGCGGAACATGTGGATATACTACAGTATGATAATTTGATTATTACAACGTTTGATATGTTTACTTAATAGCTAATGTGATATAGTTCGATATGTAAAAAGATTAATAATCTTTTAACTCTCTCACGCTTTCTTAAAGGGGGGAGGTGTAAAATATTTACATTGAATTGCCGATAAAAAGTGACGAAAACCGACTCGGAAAATATCTAAGTTGGGATGGAAATCGCCTGACGCTGGTTCGCTAAAACATAGAGTAAATTAAGGCAGGAGGCTGGGAAGACATAAGGTCAAAATTACCAAAATATATTCCGTAATTCACAATTTCAATATTACAAATAAAAAAAACGTGTATTTTTTTTCAATTAATTTTAATTTTAAGTTGGGCATTTAAGCGACCCAAGACCATTTGGAATGTTTCATTTTTAAGATTGGATGAAATAAAATGAGACAAATAAGAAATCTGCGATAAGGCGACACCAAATAATCTGGATTCAAAATTTTGCATTGTTTCTTGGATTATTTGGACGATCTCATTTTTAACCACAGGGTGTTGCAGAATGATAACGAACGAAAGATTCAGGAACAAGCGTATTAATATATAGATGTATGATACTTTTAGAATGTTTACATTAATATTAATGTATATTTTACCTTTACTCATATTGTGATTTTTAAAAACTATAATCTGAAATTCAGACTAATATTAATCCACGATTTCTGAACTGGTTAAATCTCCATTATAAACACGGTTCATAATGATACTGATATTTCTATTTAGGAAGAAATGATCCATTCGGATTATCATCCCATGATTAAGAATTTCAATGATTAACAAAATTATATTTACAGCGAATGCGTCCACCACAAATCTATCATTCATTTGCAAAATGAACTGGAAATTGCTTTATTCTCTCAGAGCATTTCTAAGTGCATTGCTCTAATAAAGATCTCGTTATGATGTTCCGTTTTTTTTTTCTGGATAACAGTCACATACATAAATGCAAATATAAGAATTTTGAAAAGATATATATGTAGCCAACCCCTACGTACGAGCAGGATGCGACACAAGGTCAATTTCTTAAGCAGAGTTTAACAGCTTTGAATTCAGAGTTTTCCTTCCCCAGACTGGTTACCTAACCAAGGTTAAAGAGCCCAGTCTGCCCTACTATATACCCATAGCTGGAGGGAGAATAGTTGAATTCACCCTTTCCTAAATAGTATTAGCACTATGGGAAATGCAAACAGTCTCGTCCAAGATTTTAATTCTTCTCACAATGTGTTTCTAACGACGGTAACCAGTAAGTCACGCGTTTCTCTATAGTATTATAGTCTCCATATATGGTACGAAAAGTAGATTTTACCCAATCCATCCGTTACAGGTGGGATGTGATTCAAGATCGCAAGTATGCAGCATCCACAGTAACATATGGTACAAAAAATATTATATTCAGATATTTAGATAAATCTATATTCAGCGGCTTCGGACAGAGCAGTGAGGATATAAGGGGCTTGTTTTGAGGCAGATCACAATAGCTTTTATTACTATTCTACCTTTGAGTTTTGACAAGCGTCACTGCTTAATTGGACGGACTTGTTTTTTTTTGTCGGATTTTTTTCTCTCTTCACGGGATTTACAAAGGAAAATAAAATTTTACCTGGCCGCACTAATATATATATATATATATATATATATATATATATATATAATATATATATATATCCTCCTTTTGTTTTGGGCGATTTCGACCTTTTTCATTTGAATAATTATACAGTTTTGAAAGGATAATCATTTTATGTTTATCTTGTATGTTTTATTTTATTCATTGATTTTCATAGGGGTTTTCTATTTACTAGTAAATAAAAATCAAACAACGTCCCCTCTTTCAAAACAGGTAAATATGGGATTTCATTGGGAAACTGATCGGTTTTGATGACTGTTGTGTGTAAGCTTTCCAGAATAAAATCTCACTTGAACTGAATTCATTTTCAGCCACCGAAAAAATTACGAAGAAACTTATTGTTCACTATATGGGGGATCAATATGTTAAATTAAGTCTTGTTAAGTTAGTGATATGAAATCAAACGGTAAACACAGGAATATTTTTTCCGTTACCGACTGGCTAGAGATTCTACGAATAGTCCACTGCAAAACTGGAAAAAAACAAAAAAACAAAAAAAAAAACGAGAATTAAATGTTAATATCTACAACATCAATTATAAAACACTGTTAATGAATTCTTCGAAATTTTCTTCCCTCTGAAGATTGCAGATAAGCAAATGTTTTTGTCGCATAAATAAATTGATAATCCGATTTTAATCAAATTTTCGGTATATTGTCGGGAAAACGACAATATACCGAAAATTTGATTAAAATTCAAAACTCCCCCCACCCCGTTTTTTTTTGAATGCCTAACAAACTTCAAACGTCTCCCTTTTTTAACGGAGATCTTTTTAATATATATTTTTTTTAATTACATTTTTCAGTTTTATTACTTGAGACATGTATAACCGTTGCACGAATAGGGCAGCAACAGAACAGACTTCTCGCACGGTTTACGAACAACTGCCCAAGCCTCCGACACACTCATTTTATAGGCTACGACGAGGCGACCGATTGGTTAATCTGCAGAGTTTCAGATTTGCATCAGCGCACCTCGGCCCAGCACGCTTCCAAACTGCTCCACAACACGCGCATGCAAATCGCGGACGCTTTCGTGCATGATGTCGCGTATCTTGCTCACGATAATCACACTCCTCCCTGATCTGAGATCACACACAGGACAATGTGGAGCAGGTCGCTTAATCCTGCTACTTCGTCTCAGTGGAGCGGGTTCGGATATCTCCTCAGTGGTACTTTCCTATGAGGTATCACTGAGCTCGTCTTGTTCGAGGACGCTGCTTGCGCTTCCAGTTGAAATTGTCATGTCTTCCTGCATCTGTCCCTCATACACCATAGGGTTTTCTTCGTCCGAAGTGGTAATGTGGCTGCTGGTAGTATCTGCTCCACGTACCGGCCGAACATATTTTACGTGGCGTGGTACTCCATCCACAAGGACTGAATGAGGGCTATAGACTTTCGTCACTTTCCTCTTCTCGAACTGTGTTGTACACCGCCCATGCGGTCTCTTCACCTAAACAACGCCCCCTGCAGCGTATGTGTCAGAATTTGTGGCGTCAACCGGTGGAGCAGTATCAATGCCCTTCACGCGAGTGTGGTAGGTATATATTATGTTGGCTAGTGCTGTTGAAGCCGTGATGTCGTTTTTCGGTGTCAAATTATACCAGTATACAGCCTCCATAAGAGAGCATTCTGTTCTCGCGGCGATGCGCTTTATCGTGCGGTGGGATCTCTCCACTATCCCATTCTCCGATGGTACATAGGCGCATCGGAATCTTATCCGGACACCCCACTCCTTTGCAAATCTGGTGAACCTTTCCCCGCAAAACACTGTGGCATTGTCGGTAAGCAGTTCAATCGGAGGCCCCCTTTCGCAAAAGATTGTCTCTCAGCTGCCGGATGTATCATCGGAGTCTTCATGCTGCAATGGCCTCCAAATGGCAAAACGACTGGGACCACAGTCCATCAGTGTCAGGTAGTGCTGGCCTCCGAAATGGGTCACATCCATTCCCACCCTGCTCCAATTATCACACACAGAAAGCCCGCCTGGCTTCCAATGCACCGGGGCAGGATCTATCGATTGACATTTCTTGCAATCCCTGACTACCGCTTGAACAGCCGCCCTGGAGGCTTCGGGGATGACCAGTTTTACAAAATACAGCGTGCGCTTCACACCGGGGTGTCCACTGGACTGATGAATGGCTCGTATACGGGCAGATTCCTGGTCCTCTGTAACCACAGCACACGCCTGTCCTGCGGGTTCTGACTCTTTTTGAATATCATCCAGCCATCGCTGCGGCACTCTGGTGAGCTGATCGGCCCGGTTGTCGTAAGAATTAACCAATGCCACGTCTATCTTTAGTTCATACTCTGAGACCAGTTGTGCAAGTGTGCCGAGCCGACGCCGGATCAACATTTCGGTGGCAGCTTTATTTCGCACTCTCGACCTTCCAGACAATGTGTCTGAGACCCAGCGATGCACACACGCCGAGTCTGTCCACAAGTGAATCGCCGTTACCTTCCACTGCAGTGTGAGGTTAATTCCCCGCAACACTGCGTCGAGTTCTGCCAAGTTGATATGTTTATCCTCGCTCATCGGTCTCAGCCAGCTTGCATCTTCAGCCACCGCTCCACCACTCTCAATAACACACCAGTAGCCAACGAGCTCGCGTCCACCCACACAGTGACGTCTGTCCATCAACGCACCAATCACCACGTGTTGGATCTGTTTGCGCCACTCTGGCGAAAACATCCGCCAACATTCGGCCTAAGAGGGGCTCTCGCACTTTATCGTCCCATCCAAAGGTTGCGGCGTTTGCCCTTTGCTTTATGAACGCGCAGCTAACCGCACACCGGAAAGTGCCCCGTCAATTTTCCACACACGGAGAAAATAGTCCGACGGGTTAATACATCAGGCGCCGTCGGTGGCTCACCTCCACGACATCACCGAAGTTTACTGCGCTCCTCCCAGACATGCAATCCAAACACACGTGTGCCGCATCTTAACTGCACGTAAGTCCAAACCGCTCAAGGTGCTTTTTTACGCGGGATGCAGAACATATAGTTTCATTGACGAAAATGTCGTCAATATATGAAGCTTTCTTAACTCTCTCGTCTTGCGCAACCACGGTATTGACGATGGACCGCATGATCAGGGGCGCGACATTAAGCCCAAACCCCAAACGGGTGAGGCAATACCTTTTCCCCTTGATTTCTACTGTTTGGTATGGCCACAGGGACTTCTCTACGTGAACTTGCAAATAGGCCCGACGCAAGTCCAACACAGCCACATCTGACCCTTGCTGCCGCTACTCTCGTAATATGTGTGCACACACGTCTGCGCTGGCCGT
The DNA here is from genome assembly GCA_023376005.1 of Doryteuthis pealeii. Taxonomy (NCBI): domain Eukaryota; kingdom Metazoa; phylum Mollusca; class Cephalopoda; order Myopsida; family Loliginidae; genus Doryteuthis; species Doryteuthis pealeii. The sequence goes on from CM042173.1 coordinate 49,828,316, forward strand.
ATTGCATCTACATGTTCATTGAGCTCGCGGTAGTCCATGACGGGCCGAACCTTTTGTTTGTTTTCATACAGGACGGCCATTAGGGGGATCAGGCCCTTTGGGGGTCCGAGCTCGTCTGTGGGGTATGGAAGCAGCCAGCCATTGTGTATCCATGTTTGCAGCTCTCGGTTGTACTCCTCCCGAAGCTGCTCAGGGGCAGGATATTCTGATAGCCTGTTCTTTAACGTGACTGGTGGCTGGTCATCGGACCACTTCCATGATGCAATCCATATTCGTTTGTTCTGGTCATACTTTGCGTGGAAATCAGGCTCGTTGATGACGATGGCAGCACAACTTAGCTCGTCATGTTGGGGAAATTTTACCTCACCGGTGCTAGTCATGGACATTCCCCCTAGCTGTTTGATTGCGTCCAGTCCAAGCAACAAATCAAACCCGAGTAGCTCCCGTCAACGACCAGAATCTCTACGTTGATAGAGGGCCTGTTGCCCACGCCAAGCCAGATTGTCCCGACTCCACAACACTTGAGTGTACCCCCACCTACAGTCAGCACGTGTACCTCCTTTCTTCTCCATGCCTGACAGCATGTTTTGTGTACGAGTGTTTGCGTGCAACCAGTGTCCACCAGGGCTGTACGCCTCGTATCATTGATCTGCACAGTCACTGTAGGTAGCGCTGTATTTAACGGGCATTTGGGGAGAAGACTGGCGCCGAAGTCTCGTCCCCTTGTTCGTTTCCCGGACAGTTTCGGGCTATATGTCTCTGCCGCTTACACCGATAGCACGAAACTGGACTTCGGGGTTTAGCATCCTCTTTCTTTGACATTTCACGCCGCAATAGGCAGTCGCGTGCCAAGTGATTGGGCCCATCACACACATAGCATTTTGTTGGCGCGTCATCTTCCTTCGCCTGGCAACGTGATGGTCGTGCAGCCACCGCTACTTGCTCCATATCAGCAGGGCACTTCTTTAGTATGGCTCTTGCTCGAGCCAACACTTGCGAAATGTCCATATCATCTAACTGGAAAGTGGCTCGAAGCAGATCCTCGACATGCTCTGGCAACCCCGGCGATAAATGCACACATCAGACTCCGATCTGTCATACCACCGACCAGAACTGAGAGTTTATGCAATTCGGCCAAAAAGACATCGACAGTCTCTCCCGGGCGCAAGCGGCGTGACACAAATTGCTTCCAAGCTGTAACAGCATCTAGAGCGAATGCTGTATACAAGGCTTTTTTAATACAGGTAAAGTCGCTCTTCTTTTCCTCACTCAGCTGCTGGTACACCGTATATGCACCACCCGATAGACGCATTGGCACTACACACTCTATACGCTTTACACCGCTTAGCTGGCATATCAATTCTGCCTTCTCGATCCACTCGACGACCGACTGTCCAGAATCACTTCCGTCAAATAGTGGTATCAATTTTGGATCGAAAGCCATAATAACCGAAATAGCTTATAACCGTTGCACGGACCTGGCAGTAAACGCTTCTCGAACAGACTTCTCGCATGGTTTACGAACAATCATTTTATAGGCTACGACGAGTCGACCGATTGGTTAATCTGTAGAGTTTCAGATTTGCATCAGCGCACCTCGGCCCAGCACGCTTCCAAACTGCTCCACAACACGCGCATGCAAATCGCGGACGCTTTCGTGCATGATGTCGCGTATCTTGCTCACGACAATTAAAACATGTAAATATAGGCGCATGGTGTAATGATTATCGTCGTAGGCAATGGATCCGGTGAGACGAGTTGAAATCCTCTACGAGACTGTTTGCATTTCACATAGCGTCAATACCCTTGGCAAAAGAATGGATCCAATTATTCTTCCTCCAGCTATGGGTAAATAGTAGTGCAGACTAGACTCTTCAAACTAGGTAGGAGCAACCAGTTGAGGAGAAAGAAAACTGAATTCATACTAATCGGAGTCTATTCTTATTAATCAAAATTACTTAGAGAGTTTCTCAACTTCCTATATCCCTCACACGTTTAGACTATCAAATACATGACTAAAAAAAGGATGTTGTTTTACTCGAAGTTCAGCGAAAATCATTGCAAACGAAGTTTTTGTTTTGATCACCCATTGAATGAGTAAAACGAAACGTATTCGGCATAAAATAATCCAACAACAAAAGTTGGCATGCTGTAAAATCTAACCAACCAGCCAAATAACCAATAAATTACAAACAAAAAAAGTTTCCGTGGTGTCCTTTCTATTTTAACTGCATGCTACCCCCACCCCCCCAAAAAACCCCAAACTCGAATAGTTGCCTCTTTGCTTATTTAAACATGTCATTGTTTTCTTTGAGTGACGAATGGCTAATAACAACACGTCGTATTTGCTTCAAAGAGAGTATTTGGTATATTTTGGCTCTTTTCCATTTCTGTTTGCGGGGTTGGGGGTGGGAGCATATGGTGATGAAGGGAGACAAGCGCTTAAAGTTGAGGTGCTGGTTTGGTCGTTACCTTTTCAAGGGTGGTAACTCTGTATTCCCTTCTCATAAATTATTATCTCATAAATTTTTAAAGAAATTACTGAAATGGAATCAATAAACAAAGTTACGAAGCAATTCTTTACGTATGAGTACAACATAAGTTTTCAAGGTTTTACAATTCATCTATCTTCCTTCCCCCACCCCTCTCTCTCTCTATCTATCTATATATATATATGTCTGTGTGTGTGTGTGTGTGTGTGTGTGTGTGTGTATTATTGATTAAATAAGCACATCCAAATAATAAGTACTTACCAAAGTAAGTATATTTCTAAATAATTATACCCGAAAATAAGTACATTTAAAAATAAATAGATCCCAAAACAAGCACATCTTAAATAGAAACATATCAAAATGAGTACATCTCAATAAATACGTCCAAATAAGTACATCCTAGGTAAGTACATATAAATATACATACAAAAATAAGTACATTCCAAAATTAGTACATCCAAAATAGATACATACCAAAATAGAAACATCAAATAGTACATTCCAAGATAAGTACTTCCCTAAAATACATGCTACTATTTTTAAAAATATAAAACGTTAATTTTCTTCTAAATCAAAGATACCACGATCTTATTTTTATTGGAGCATAATGTTATGAAGACGTATACCATTAGGTATTAGTAAATATCAGGCATTGTAACAAAATTATCAATGCAACAGACCTAAAAATAAAAAAATACACCTCGACACAAAAGTATATTTTCAAACTAAACTTAATTTTTAAAAATTTCAATTTCAAGTATTGAAAATAATTAGATAGCTATTCGAAATATTTTCTATTTTTTGTGGTTTTCAAAAGCATCTGAGATCTCTGAACAAACCCAAAACCGTCTTCTGTTCGCCACGCTTAATATGTGTAGAGGATTAGCCTATCTTAGTAAATGAACTGTCCCAAAACTACTTATGTACTGCTGTTCATAGCAGTCGGTAGATTATTACGAGAACCATATACTACAACCTGTATTCTTAGCACTCTGTTTGTAAGTGTTTTATTGTTAGCAGGAACCCTTATTTAGATGGACTGGTTGATGTTGATATATATATATATATATATATATATATATATATATATATATATATATATATCAATGTATGGTTGGCAGTATTATACTTGACGAAGCGGTAGTAATCGAACGTACAGTGTTATTAGAAGAGTGCTCAATATCTGTGATAGAGCGTTAATAGATAAATAAATAAATAAATATTTTAGATTATATTTATTTTCATTGGAACAATTTTAATACCATTGGTTTCTTGCTGTGTAGCAGTCATCAGACAACTAAAGTCTTTTAGAAATGATGCAAAAAATGATTTTTTGCACCATTTTCAAAACACTTTCGTTGTCTGATGATCCAAACAACCTTGCGGCCAGACAGTGATTTTCTCAAAACAAGGAAAATAATGATTGAAATATGATGAACTGGTAGAGATGTGCAAAAATAATGGATGGAAAGCAAAATGTTTGCCAATAGAGGTTGGCTCAAGGGGGTTTGTTGCAAGATCGCTATGCTAAGCGTTGTCTGAAATTGGTTTGAATGGTTAAAAAAAAGCAATTCACAACATAACAAAGACAAGAGGGAGAACGGACAATTGGCTCTGGTTAAAAAGAGGTTGCTCTTGGATTACGAAACAACACCCAATATAATTTTTTTTGTAAATATTTTCAACGATTTGTATGTGTTTTATTTTATACGTAAATAGGCGGAATTGTATTATTTCGAGCGTTGATAATATTTATTTTATTGTACATAGTATTTTCCCCCCATTGCTTGATAGATCGTTTATTTCTATCGAGTTTTATGGAATCAAAAAGAAAATTCATTTACTCGGATATAGTTTAATGAGTAAGGAAAACTTTTATTCTAATTGTAAAATTGTCAAAATTCGTGGACTTAAATAACGCGGGGGCGGGGGAACGTAAACTTATTATTTTAATATTTAATATTCTATTAGTATTTATAACATCTATTAATTTGAACATCCAAATTGGTGGTGATGATATTTTTTTTAATTTATGGGATGTGTTATCGGGGGGATTTCTTTAAACGTTAGATACGTTCTAATATTTCCCTTTTTATTTCGTAATTGGGAAGTCATTGGATTGTTAAAACGCCCTAAAAGTTTTTCGTAAATGTTAAGTCAATTTATTTTTTATTTATTTTTTTCCAAACCGTATGATGCGTTTTTTTTTTCTAAAACGTTAGATTTTTTCATAATTGGTTAATTTAAAACGATAGATACGCTAATTTTTTCTTTTTGTTGTTTTTTCGTAATTGGAAGTCATAGAATTCCATTTTTCAATTTTTTTATCTGAAGTAGTCTACGAGGTAGGAATAGCTAAACCCAAACAGACATTACTGTTACAACCATGTAATTGTGTATAGTAATTGGAGAGAAAAAAGTAAAATAGAAATAAAAAACGTGTGTGTGTAGGGAGGGGGGCAAATACGTAAATGAAATAAAATTGAATAAGATAATATATAAAATAAAAAAATTGGAAATTAAAACAAAGCGGGAAATTAGAAGAAGAAAAAAATAGTCCTCTCACGTCTGTAATAATGAAGGGTTAACTTACCTTTTCCTTCTAAAGCTTTTAATCCGTTTTGAAGAAAGAAAAGTGTTATTGCCCGCGTACACCGCTTAAATAGAATGTGCCGTGCATTTGACTGGATGTTAGTGCCAGCCAATCAGATGCGCGGTAGAGAATTTTACACTCATCCAAAAACAATAAAAAGAGTCAAATGTCAGTTAGCGTCTCAAGTCATTGTCAACTGAAATATTAGGGATGTTTATATCATTTTGTACAATTCTATTTACTTTATATATAATTCATTTTTGATATTATTACTGTAGTTACATAATTTCAGTATATATTGAATATATTAGTTCTCAGCAGAAATATATCTTAGGCTATGACCTATCAAATATACATTGGCTTATTTTAAGACGTAGACACAATCAGAGCTCTTCGATAAAGAATTTGAAGTTAATATCGTTGGCCATTACACAGACCTTTATAGCTGCCAACTGTAACGATAAAAAAACATTAACAATTTGCATTTGGTTCGCTCGATCCTAGAGGGAATAGAAGACGACAAATGTGTCCCGCTGATCAATTTAGATCAGTCCAATAGGGTGGAACACTGGTTCCTGGAGGCTGTTCTGGAGACCGGCGGATTCAAACCGGAGTTCTGCAAATGGACCAAGATTCTGTACCAATCCCCTACAGCAGTGGTACAAGTAAATGGGAAGCGCTCGGGAATCTTTTCGATTGAGCAGTCCGTGCGACAGGGTTGCCCTCTGTCTCCTTTTCTCTATGTTCTCGCTTTGGAGCGCCTGCTCTGTAAGCTTAGAGACGAGGAGCTATATTCGGTCCTACGCGGAATGGTTTTCCTGGCCCCGTGAGAGCCAAGGTATCTGCGTACGCTGATGATATCACCGTGATTGTGTCTAGTGATCCGAACATAGTTGGGGTGAAGAAGGCGCTTGCAAGGTACGAGTGAATCACTGGGGCAAAGATCAAATTAGAAAAGAGCGAAGGGCTACGGTTGGGAGCCTGGACAGGATCCGCTATCCTGCCCGGTCCCTTCCAAATCAAAATCCTCGGAATTTGGTTTGGATCTGATCTCCAAGTGGAGAGAAATTTGTCGGAAAGCAAAGGTGGAAGCTCAGATTCGAAGATGGTTTCCAAAGCGGTTGTCCTTAAAGGGCAGAGTAGAGGCTTGTGCCAGCTATATTTTCCCCCTGATCCTTTACCGGTTGTCTGTGCTTCCTCTGCCTGCGGCTCGGTTATTGGCACTAAAATGAACCCTTTTCCGCTTTTTGTGGAGTGGGCGCCGGCCAATGGTACGTAGGCAGGTTTGTTCCCAGTGGCCTTGTAATGGAGGTTTAGGGATGCCGAACTTGGCGGCACATCGTGACGCTGAGATGTTGGCATTCCGGAATCGTGGTCGTGTGGTCGCGGTGGATCCGGTCCATCTTCCCGGACCTCCAGCTGCGGTCCCATAGAGTTCGTGGAGAAGCGCGGTTTCTATACGAGTGTTGCGTCTCCCTTCGAAGACTACCTTAGTCTAGCGACGCCTCATGTCCTCGAAGGGCACTATATCGGGCATTAATGGAGGGGTCCGGTTCGGATCCGCTCGTGGAGCGGCACGGCTCGGCGTTGGAGGAGGTCTGCTCACAGTGGAATTGGGCACCAGGTGCTGGGTTTATGAACAAATCCGAGTTCTCCCTCACCTGACAACTTGCTCGGAATGCGTTGCCGCTCGAGAGTGTGCAATACAAAGCGGACGTCGTCGATTTACCGTTCTACACCCGCTGCAACAGTGGCTGAGCACGCCTTCTTCCACTGTAGCAAGGTGCGTCCGATGTTGGGTACGTCTTGGACAATGTTTTTCTGGTGAAAAACGAAAGGTGTTTTTCGCTGAACTAGCTTTAGCTAGAATGGTGGTATGGACGACGCGAAACAGGGGATTGCATGAGGGCGAGGAATTCTCCTGTCGTGATCTGATCTGTTATTATAAGCATCAGCTTAAGGTAAAGATTAGGTGCGGTAGGAGGATGCTCGAACCCATGACATTCAACGCAGCATGGATAAATGCTGCAAGCTTGTGTGCAAGAACGGGGACAGGGGTAGAAATCTTGTTTCTTGCCCATCATGGACAACACTGACAGGTCTCCAGCCTGGGACCCCACCCCTAGATAAACAATCAAAGTCTATAAAATAGAAAAACAAAACAAAAACAAAACACACAAAAGCAAAGCCTAAATACTGCATGCATCATAGGTCCTCATAGTTAGGTGACTGAATGATCATCAACCCCAGTTTTCTCACTTAGGACATATCCAGGACCCCAAACCCAAGTTTTTTTCTAGATACACCCGTCTTACCCTAACACTTTTATCCTGGAGAAGTCAACACTTTCCATTAGGGCCAACCCATCTGACCTACAGGCAAACCCCAATTTTTTCACCAACACCCCACTTAGACGAACTGACCGGCTTGCTTTCGAACCTTAAAGATCGGTGGTCCTACATACTAGCTGAATGAAAGGGGGTAACTAAAATGGCCCCCAATTTTATTTTGTTATATATATCAGTTTCTTGGGGATTTTTGTTTGATTTTTCCCCACCTCCTCATCTCCCATAAATCATTCGAAACACAAATTATGTGTTTAAAATCCAAACCATTCGAAATGGGGATAATTTTAAATAGTTTTATCAACCATAGAGCGAAAGAAGCATTTTGGTGTAAGTAGGCTGCTCAAGGAAAGAATGCAAGAGATTTATTTTTGAATGGATCGGTCGGCGAGTGATCTTAGCTAAACAGGTCCATGTAGTGGTATGACCAGTTTTGTCTCCCCCCTCCAAAAAAAAAAAAAACAACTTCCGGCTATATGTCGAGTCGTGTTGCACACTCATGTATCTCACTTCTGATTGAATAAAAAATTTGGAGTGAGTGCATGAGTGAGCTCACTTCAAATATCGGGTGGATCAGAGTTTGATCATCTCTGATAGGGCCAGCATGGCAAGTGAAGTATGGTGTTGAAAGATCCGAAACTTTCCAGTGATCCATGCATACTACATCACTGACGACACCTACCAGCGCCCCAAATATAGGAGCATATATTTAAAGTATAAATATATTTTGGCAGCATTATTTTCTTTTAAACATGTTTTGTTGAACTCAACCGACAATTCTTGTCTGACGAGTTTTTGTTTAATCCTTTACTAATTATCTGGACATCTTTTTTATATATATATATATATATATATATATATATATATATATATATATATATATATATATGCCAGCATCTCTTCACGATCAGGATGTGTCACAAGGTCATTTTCTTAAGCGGAGTTTAACAGGTTTGAATACAGTTTTCTTTCTCCTAGACTGGTTGCTAATCCAAGGTTAAAGAGCCCAGCTGCCCTACTATTTACCCATAACTGGAGCAAGAATAGTCTCATTCAGGATTTGAATTCGTCTCGTTGTGTCCATTTCATACAAAGGTAGGTGTCCATTACACTACGCCCCTCCAAATGGATATACTAGTACACAGAAACATTTGATGTTCCACTATATAATAGTGTGGTATCATTTTGGATCAGAATGGACCTGGCAGTAATAGAAACAAAAAAAGTACTCCACATATCTCCAGAACTGGAGCCTCATCAAATACGGTTTTGTGTCATACTCAAGACAACTCCTTCTTTTTTTGGTGGTGGTGGTGGTCTTACCTGCTGGGAATGCAGTCAGAACAGGATGCAGACAGGCTAGGAAAAGTTTAATATTCATTCTGTTCATGTCAGAACTCATTATTTATCTATATACTATTAAATATGCTCTTCAAACAACCGAAAGGAATCTAGTGTGTTATAATGAATTAAACATATTCAGGTGGTGGGGGGCAGTGAAAGGGAGAGGCAGAGAAACAGACAGAGAGAGACAAAGAGATAGAGAGACGACGGCAGGCCAGGGGAATCTTGGGAAAACAAAATTATATTTTGAATGTTACAGTCTTTAAAAATTAATTTAACAAAATTATAAAAATAAACCTTATTTTGTTTCGAGCTGTCCAGTCGAAATCCAACCATGTGCTCTTCAAAGGACCGAAAGGAATCTAGTGTTTTATAATGAATTAAACATATTCAGGTGGGGGGGGGCAGTGAAAGGGAATGTTGAGGGTGCTACGTTTAATGGCAATCCTTGCATGACTATAATCTCATGTTACAGCCCCACAAATGTCAGAGACGAAACAGACATTGAAACATTTTACAATGGGCTATCCTCCCTATGCAGACATACCCCAGAACATAACGTACTGATCATTGGGAGAGACATGAATGCACAGATAGGAAGAAACGAAAACAATTGATTCAGCTTATACAACACCCCAAACAGGAACGGTGATCTCCTAGCTGAGTTCTCCCTTGAGAACAGGCTTGTTTGCTTAAACACCAAATTCCAAAAACGGAAGGGCAAACTATGGACACACACATACCTAAATAACACAAAAGCGCAACTAGACTACATCTTAATAAACAAGAAATGGATAAATAGTGAAATGAACTGCGAAGCGTATTCCTCCGATCACAGAATAGTCGCTGCAAAATTACGACTAAGCTTAAATAAAAAGCAAATAAATAAAAAAAAACTTAAATAAAAAGCAAACTAGTAAATCTGTACGATACGACTGGTCGACAGCGATATATGCAATCGCTACACTGTCACAGTAAGATATCCTCCAGGAGATATCCGAAAGCTCCACACCAAACGAGGAATACGAAAACTTCGTCAATGCTCACCTAGAAGCAGCAGCCGAGTGCGTACCAACCAAACTAAGAGCCAGACACTCTGTTCCGTGGGAGACAGAAACAGTTAGAGAAAATAGAAACGATATAAAAAAAGCAGTCCAACGTAATAAAATAAACCCATCTAACACCAATCTACACAACCTTAGGAAAGCCCAGATAGAACTAACCAAAACATACAAAAAAGTACAAATAGAATACATCCAAGTACAAATAAATAATATTTATATCGGTGGAGGACAGACAGTCGTGATTAGCATGGCAAACAGTAAATGAAATTAGTGGTAGGAAAAATACCTCTAGATCAAAGCTAAAGGCAACCAGCCAAAAAGATAGACTTCAGAAATGGAAAGACCACTTCCAGAAACTTCTGGGGAACCCACCTAAAATCATGGAAATTAATACCCAAAAGATAATAGATAGAGAACTAGACATCAAACTGGGGGATTTCACAACAGATGAAATCAACCAAGTTTTAAAGAAACTAAAAGGTAGAAAAGCAGCAGGACTTGACGAAATACCCCCGGAGGTATGGAAAATGGGAAAGTTCAATGGCATACTGCTTAGGCTATGCAATGCAGTATATAGACAGAATAGAATAGATAAATGAAATAAATAAAGATGCATCCTCCCATTCCCCAAATAGGGAGACCTAGGAATCGCTAAGAACTACAGAGGCATAACTCTTACTGCTATTGCAGCTAAGATATATAATGCCCTTCTTCTTAATCGCATCCGACCCGAAATAAAGAAAATCCTTAGGAAAAACCAAAACGGATTCCGCAGAAATCGATCCACAACGTCTCAGATCCTGACTATACGACGGATCATAGAAGGGGGATCTAGAGGCAATTCGTAGATTTTTTCAAGGCATTTGATTCCATACACAGAGGGAAAATGGAACAAATACTACAAAGAAACAGTTACCGCTATAATGATGCTCTACAAAGACACTAAAGCGATGGTACGCTCACCTGATGGTGACACATATTTCTTTGACATCGCCGCAGGAGTCCTACAAGGAGATACATTAGCACCATATATATTTATAATATGCCTAGACTATGTACTCCGAACATCATTAGATACCATAAAAGAAGAAGGCCTTACACTAAGAAAGGCAAGAAGCAGGCGATATCCAGCACAGACTATCACAGATGCAGACTATGCTGATGACCTTGCACTTCTGGCAGATGCACAGGCCGAGTCACTACTGCATAGATTGGAGAAGGCAGCAAAGAATATTGGCCTATATGTGAACTCCGATAAAACTGAGTTCATATGTTTCAAAAGGAAAGGGGACATATCTACACTCAACGGTAAGCCTCTAAAGCCAGTAGAACAATTCACATACCAAGGTAGTAATATCTCATCCACAGAAAGCGATATAAATACACGAATAGGAAAAACATGGTCGGTCACAAACAATTTATCAGTCATATAGAAGTCCGATCTCACTGACAAGTTAAAGCGACGATTCTTCCAGGCTGTGGTTATATTAGTGCTGCTGTATGGCTGCACCGCCTGGACCCTAACGAGGCGCCTTGAGAATAAGCTAGATGGGAGCTGCACAAGAATGCTGCGTGCGGTCTTGAACAAATCGTGGAAACAGCACCCCACGATAAAACAGCTGCATGCCCCCCCCCCATATCACAAACCATTTGAGTTAGACGGACAAGGCATGCTGGACTGCTGGAGAAGCAAGGACGAGCTCATAAGCGACGTTCTCCTGTGGAAGCCAACAAACGGACATGCTAGTGTGGGTCGCCCACCAAGGATCTACATTGACAAACTCTGCGAGGATGCTGAATGCTACACAGAGGACCTCCCTAGGACAATGAATGATAGAGAAGGTTGGCGAGAGATTGTCATGGATATCCGTGCTAATTGCGCGACATGATGATGATGATGATTAAATAGGAAAAGGAGTTGGCAAACAGTTCAAATCCTGGACAAGGCTGTTTGTATTTCACATAGCTCTAATATCCTTAGGAAAGGTATACATTCAACTATTCGCCCCCAGCAATGATCAGACTGGGCTCTTTATCCTTGGAATGGCAGTTGGTCTAGGAGAAGGAACATTCTGAATTCAAATCTGTTTAAACTTCGCTTTAAAAATTGACCTTGTGTCACATCCTGCTCGTGCAAAGGGGTTCTGTTAAATTCTGCTTAAAAATTGACCTTGTGTTGCAACGTGCTTGTGTGGCCACTTCCTCCTATCGCAGAAGCCAGCCAAGTAAGACGAACAACACATGCTTGACATTGCCAGAGAATCAAGGACGAACTCATAAGTGACGTTTTCCAGTGGACACTTACAAAAGAACACCCCAGTGTAAGCCGATCAGCAAAAACGTACATTGATAAGTTCTGTGTGGATACTAGATGCCGTGCGGAGATCTTGCCAGCTGAGAGAGAGAGAGAGAGAGAGAGAGAGAGAGAGAGAGAGAGAGAGAGAGAGAGAGAGAGAGAGAGAGAGAGAGTCAGTCAGTCAGTCAGTCAGGCAGTCAGTCAATGATGATGAATACATATAAAATGTTCTGAGAGAATAAAGCAGTTTCCAGTCTAGTTCTGAATGATAATTTTTGTTTTCGATTATTCAAATTGTCTCTAGAATTGAGATAACTATGAGATACTTATTAGAATCCTTCATTCTTTCTTAAATAGAAGCATCAATATTATCATGGACAGTTGTTAACTATAAAACGCTAATTAGAATTCGTCACCCCTTCTTAAATAGAAGCATCACTATCATCATGGACTGTACTAATAAATAATCCTTTAATCCTTTCTACTGAGAACATCTCTATCATGTTTTAACAGAAACTTCAGAGGTGACCCAACAGTAGAATAGGTCGATGTTGAAAGTGTAACGTCTCCCATGTAATGAAAGTTGCAAATTAACATAAACAATTTCCACACAAAATATTTTCCTTTAAAACTTTGCCTTTGTTTGAAGAAATAGATTTCAATCTTTTAAAATGTTATAACTGTTATAGCTTGATTATTAGGTAAAAAACAGGAGTTGTCGGTGATGATGGGGGCATGTTTTTAATTTGACTTCTAGTTATATTTTATTAGTTTCATTTAAACAGACAACCTTTTCTGTTTTAAATAACGAAATTGCTAAATTTTCCAACTAATTTCTTGGCTAAATGTTGTGAAAACGAGGAAATTTTTATGCATTTTAGCAGACAATCGTTGATGCTATTCCTCAAACAATGGTGCAAGTAAGATATCTAGTTTTTAGTATCAGTATTCATTATACTACATACAAGTTTCACTGTGTGAGAGCATTTGATATTGTAAAAAATTAAAAAATTAACCTACCCTGCCCAACAGGTCCTCGGGTTTCCTAGTAAAATATAAAATCTTACACCTTTCTTCCTTTCCTTTCCGGCTTTATACTACGAGGGTGAGTGAAAAAGTAATGCCATTTTGTTTAGGACAGGTATAATTACCAACACAGGAACATCTATCATACATCAAAACGAAGCTGGTCCTCTTTGGATCACATCCCTACCTCGTTTCTCTCAATAACATTGTTCCAACTTCGAATGAGAACATGTATCTATGCTTCGTAAAATTATGTAGACTGTTCTTTGAGCCACTTCTTTACTACAGATTTTACTTCCTCGTCACTGGAATAATATTTGCCTCTCAAACCCTCTTTCATGGGACCGAAGAGATGATAGTCGGAAGGCGCTAAATCTGGTGAGTATGGAGGATGGGGTAAAATTGTCCACCCGAATTACGCAATTTTCTCCCCTGTTCTGATGCTGGTGTGTGGTCGAGTATTGTCATGCAGGAGGACATTCTTGATTGGCAAGTTGGGTCTTACTCGTCGGATTCTTGCACTGAGCCTCGTTAGGGTCTCAATGTAAGCCTCAGAATTAAAAAAAACTTGACATGAAATAAAAAAAATGGCATTATTTTTTTTACTCATATCCTAATTTTTTTAATGAACACATTTGAACTGATGGGCATTCATGCAGAAATACAAAAAACAGGATTTTTCTTTTCTCTAATTTGATTTGTCAGGTTGTCATAGCGTTGGATTTGCAACCTCTCAATCAAATGTTGTCTGTATTGAATATCCATGAAAACAAGAGCAGCTTAATAAGCGAAAAAAAAAAACTCAACCCCACAAAAATAACAACAATAAAAAGCAAAAGAAAAAAGAAAGAAGGAAAGAAGAAAATACGCAAAATCTGGGCAAATATCACCAAATTTTTATGTTCATACTTTTAAAATGCTCTATGTTCCTGTTATATACCCTACCTCTAAATATTAATAGATACTTCCCAATCCTCATAAATCCTCATAAATACGGAAGTATTATGCTGACTGAGTACTCTTATACCACTAGCAGTGGTTTACAAGTATCAATTTGTTCATGTTATAAAGATTCATTTAATTATCAACCTCCGTTTGGTTATTCCTCATTTGTTGGGTTACAACAGTTCTCAAATCAAAATATGCTTTAGAAAGGTCCCCGAGTGTTTACTCAACTATTTCCCTCCAGCTATGGATAAATAGTAGGCTCTTTAAATATCGCTAAAGAATTTATACATTTAAAGTCTTCGATGCCCCTAGATCAAAATATCCTTTATAAATATCCAGTGAGAAAATGAGTCTTTAAGATCAGTCACCATCGTTCGTTGAATTAATTCTGAATTCCAATATTCTTTCTTTTTCACATTTAACTTTGTATGTTTGTTTTGGTTTGTTTTACGGCATATCAACCTCGGTGGGCCATTTAATGCCGACAAAGTTTTTAAATAAATTCATTCATAATGAATACTCAGTTTTTTTTATAAACGCATTTTTCTATTTAACCCGTAGATGGGGCCCTAAAAGATACTACCCCTCCACTTCAGAGTGGACCAGAACTGGAACCTCACCATCAGATAGAGTTTAACGTCATTTCCAGGACATGAAGACCCTCAGTCACCGCCTTCTCGCACATATATGAGAAAAAGGGTTGGGACTTGCCATAAGAGCAATACAGTTGGAGCAATCCTATAAGTGCTAGGGCTTGACATGAACAGCCGATTGACCGGGGGGACCTCTCTGATCGCCCACCTAGTAAGTGTCTAAGTAGAGTGTTGCATGTCATGGACTGCTCATCTAACAGGATTCCGTCCTTAAGCATCACGGGTCGACACCCACGGCCAACGGATGACCATATAGGGGGTTCTTACCCCTCTGTATAGTTGCAGTCGGTGTGTTCTAAAGACACAGCTAACTTTGTATGACTCCGTTATTTACGCTAGACGTGCGACCGGAGAGGGTCCTTCCGATCAATCGGCTGGTCAAGTCAAGCCCTAGTACTAATATGATTGTCTCGACCCTACTACCAACCCTTTTTATCAAATGTGTGCTACATTTGATTTTTCAGATTGTCATAGCCTCGAATTTGCAGCTTCTCAATCAAATTATGTGTATTGAATATCTATGAAAATAAGAGCAGAGTTTTTAAAATAAAGAAAGAAACAAATGCGAAAATTGAGAAAGTGTTCCTCATGTGGAATATCCCCAAATTTTCTTTTCATACTTGTAAAATCTTCTATGCTCCCAGATCAATATATCCTTTTAGAAATGTCACAGTGTTTCTTCAACTATTAAAAGCACAATCACACTTAACCACACAGCTATTGAGTAACACTACTGTTCTTCAAGGATGGATTTGGCATTTCATATAGCACTATTACGCTTGGAAAAGGTATTCCTGCAACTATTCTTCTTCCAGATATGATTAGATAGTAGGCGAGACTGAGCTCTTTAACCTTGATATGGCAACCAGTCTAGAAGGAAAACTCTGAATTCAAACCCGTTAAAACTCTGCTTAAGGAATTGACCTTAAGTAATGACAGGCGCAATGTGAAGTAAGAGACGGGTCAGTTTTTGACTTAATTGCAAATTCGATTAACCAATTAAATGGATTTTTCAAATATAACTCAATCCTAGAACTAAGGAATGATTTGGTATGAATTTTGTGTCATTAAACGAAATAGGAAAAAGCCTTTAGCAAACAATAATTGACTCACTCAGCTTTATAGTATATATATATATATATATAGGGTCATCCACAGAACGTGTTTCGACTTATCAAGTCTCTTCAGTGTGGCTAGACATTTTGTAAACTACCTAGAGCCGGAATTGAACTCCGGTCGGTTGGGTGTCAGTCCGGCACCTTAACCATTAGGCTGTCTTCACTTACAGTATGGGAAGAGTATTTTAACTGTTTTAATACACACATCGCTTTGTGTGTAAAGGCCGTCACAGAGTGCTCCATTCAGAGAAGAGCGTTGCGTTTACGCTTGAGTTGGCGGCCGTCAGCGAGATCCCCCCCCAGAGTGCTCAACCCTAGGGGGATGGGGAGCATATATATATATATATATATATATATATATATATATATATATATATATATATATATATATATATATATATATATATATATATATATATATATATATATAACCCACTCACAATTACTTTCCAGATTAGAATTACTTTTCTTAGGTGCGAAATTTCTTTCTAGAGTTGAGGAGTTCCTCAAGTTTGAGAATCAATATTCTATAAAAGAATATGCGACAGAAATGGTTAAATCATCAATAAATAAATTTAATAAAATGAAAGAGCGAACGAAGTGAACAGTGAAAGCAGGAATAAACTGGTTAAGAGACAGACAAGTAAGAATTAAATTTAAAAGCATAGAAAAGAGAAAAGATAAGTACAAAATGAATTAGATAGTGGGGAAGAATGAAAGAAGTAATTAAAGGGGGCAAAAGTAGGATTTTAAAAGAAAGAAAAGCAAGAAGGAAAAGTCTAAAAAAGGAACAAAAAAAAGGAACAATATAAAATGGAGAATTAGAAGAAACTATTTGAAAAGAAGGAATGACAATAAAGAGTAAAAAAAAGAATTGACTAACTAAAAATTACATAAAAAAGAGAGCAAGACAATGAGTGGCTTAAAAAGGAGCACAAAAAAGAGTGACTTAAAAAAGGAAAGCAAGAAGGAATAATATAAAAAGGAGAGCAAGAATGAACGATTTAAAAAGGAGATAAAGAAGAGGTGACTAAAAAAAAGAAGTAAAGAGTGAAATATTGAATTAAAACGAGGGAAAGAAAAAGGAAAATATTAAAAAGATGGAATAATCTTTTTAATGAAAGGAGAAACGAAGAAAAGAACAAAGTAGGAAGTATATAGAAATGAAATAAAAAAAGCATCATAAATGAAATTGATGAAATTTAAAAAAAAAAGGAATATATTTTTAAAATAGAGAAATGAAATAAAAGAAAAATCAAAACAAAATGAGTGAAATAATAATTTTAAAAAATTATAAAAAATTATAAAAATAATGGAATGGTCAAAAAAGACGGGAACTTAAAAATGTTTTGAAGGAAGAAGCACATAAACAAGGACAATCAAACGAGAGAAAAAAAATCAAAAATCGATAAAAACAGACAGAAAAAAGCAACAAAAAATTAAAAACAACAAAAGGAAAAAAAAAATAAAGAAAGAAAAAGCAAAAAAAAAATACCCCTAAACAAAAATCAATTCTATTGATTTACAATTTGTATAGAAAGAAAAAAACTTCAGATTTCAATCGTTGTGTGTGTGTGTGTGTGTGTGTGTGTATTTGTTTTTTTTTTATTGACACCTCGATTTTACTCGTAAAATATATTTATTTACTCGCATGAAAATATTTTCATCATGGTAACCATGATGAAAATATTTTCATATGGATCAGACATTGATCTTCTTTCTTTCTTTCTTTCTTTTTTTCTAACTTTAAATTTCTGTTTTTCTTTCTTTTCTTTCTTACTAAAAGTTCCCACTTTTTAGTCTTGTTCCTTTTCTGTTCTTTCTTTTTCTATTTCTTTTTTCGCCGAATTTATTCTCTCTTTGCTTTTTCTTCCCATCTCTCTCTCTCTCTCTCTCTGTCTCTTCCCCTTTCTCTTGCTCTATAACTTCTCTACGTCAGTTCGTATTCACTCATTCTTTTTCAATTTATACCCCAATGGGGCCACCTGTTGACCGTGTGTGAGGGCCCATGATGCTTAAGGACGGAATCCTGGTGAATAAGCAGTCTATGAAATGCAACACTCCCCTTAGACCCTTACTTCGGCTAGACCGGCGGTCGGAAAGGCCCCCTCCAATCAATCGACTGGTCACGTCGAGCCTTAGCACTTCTATGATTGTCCCAACCTTTCTGGCAAGCCTCAACCCTTTTTATCATATATGTGCTAGAAGGTGGTGGCTGAGGGTCTTCATGTCTTGGGAATGACGTTAAACTCTAACTTATGGCGAGGTTCCAGTTCTGGAGGTCTCGGAAATGTGGAGCACCCCTTCATCACCATTGCCTCTTGGTCCACTCTGACGTGGTGGTGTAGTACCTGTTAGTTCCCCAGCTATATAACACATATGGGTTATATTATAACATTCGTTTACAAAAGAAAATGAGTTTAAAAATGATCTTCCAAACTATTGCTACGAATCTTTTAAAACTTTGCCGGCATTAAATGACCCACCAAGGTTTGATATGCCGTAAATCAAAACAAACTAATTCAATTTATCTTTCCAGCTTATTATGTCTTTGCTTTTTACTTCCCATACTTTCTTTCTATTTTTACCCCCCCACTCTTTCCTCCCCCTCTCTCTCTCTCCCTCTCTCAATCTGTCCCTCTCTCCATACCCCTCTCTAAAAGGATAAATACTCTAACCTTCTGTATTTCATTCTTCACCATTCTCTTCGTGTTCTTTCTCTCTTTTTCATTTCCTTGCAACTTATTCCCTCTTTACTTTCTTTCTTTCGTAAGTTTATTATCTCCCCCCCTCTCTCTCTCTCATACCTTTTCTTTTTTTCCTCTGTCACAAGAGCCTGCATTCCACGCTTGTAAGAGGGTCGATCCGAAAGTAAATTGGGTTACCTCCGCTGGGTCAGTTTTTCATTAGCTTGGCTTCACGTTAAAAAAAGCAAAAAAAAAAACAAAAACAGGCATTACTTTTGAGCAAGTCTCTTACGAGCGCACCATAAATGGTGAAATGTTGGTAACCATATTGAAATGTCGTGGGGCACCCAGTAAGAAGTGAAGTCGCCTCATCAATAATATGAGAGTAATCCCTTCAAAACGCTGGGGACGTAGGAAAACTATTTATGTGGTTATTTTCAACACTGTTGTGTTTGTTGTGCATGAACCTGCCTCTGAGCGCCCCTTGCTGACATGCACAGTCTTGGTTTAGCAGTCGTTTCTGATTGAGCTCCCGATTGACGCTACCACCAAGTGTGAAGTTTGCACAGTTATTCGGTTTTGGAACATAAGACTTTAAATCGATTGAAATTTCATCGCCAATTAACGGAGGTGTACAACGAGTCGTGCATGGGTGTCAAAACATCCGTAAGTCCTGTAGAAAGTTTGCGCGGACGACGAGGTTCAACGCTTCCTCAACGACATGGTAATGAGTTGGCATACAAAACTACCGCAGTGCATCGACCGAAATGGCGATTATGTAGAAAAATAGATACATGTTCAAACTTTAAAAGGATGTAAACATCATTGACAATAAACAATAAACATTTCTGTGATTTCTAAATATTTAGGAAACCTTACCTTTGGGATTACTTTCGTATTTTGTGAGACATTTAACAAATATCTGATATGTTGTTGGTATATCAGAGGCGCTGGAGGTGCGTGGTGTAATGGTTAGAGTCGTAGGAAATGGACTCGTCGACCAGAGTTCAAAACCTTGATGAGTCTGTTTGTATTTCACATAGCTTTAATACACTGGGGAAAGATATGAATCCAGCTATTCTCTCTCTCCAGCTATGGGTAAATAATAGGGCAGACTGAGCGCTTTAACTTTGGTTAGATAATCAGTCTAGGAGAAAAAAAACTTGTAAAAACGGTTAAACTCCGCTTAAGAAATTGCCATTGTGTCACATCCAGCTGGTACGGAGGGTTGGTATATATATATATATATATATATATATATATATATATATATATATTGGTATATAGGTCTTTTTTTATCATGCAATGTTCAGAGAATGTGGATTTCGGTAACTACAAGTTTTTATTTTTTCACAGGATTTTCAGTACTTATCGGATCGTCCCGGGGGGTAAATTTTCGAAATCCATAATGTGGGTGACAAATCTCCATTAGCCAGTGTGCGACGATTTTAAGTCAAGAACACAGCAGTGCTCCACTTTTCGTCTAATTTTCCGATGCATTTAAAGCAATATCGAAGGAATAATGGAAACAGACACTTACGCAGAATTCGCCTATATCTACGAGAATAAGTTTTTATTGGTAAGAGCGATCACTCCCCTCCCCGCTCTCACACAGAGCAATACACGTATATAAGCGAGTAAGCGTATAAACAAAAAAGCGACAAATACTAGCAGCATTACCTAGCGTTTCTCCGATAAAAAATCGACAAAATACTTTTTCTACTAAAGTTTACTTTTAGCTCCGACTAGGAACCACAAGATTCTGGGTTCGATACCGGCCTTCGCCAGCTCAATGTATGATTAGCACTGAGATCTGTGCGGTAAAGTGAGGAGCTGATGGCAGGTGTGGCACTTCACCCCAGACTCTAAAACAATCTCCTTGGTCTAGCACTAATGAAAAGGGAATAGACACCCTTACTGTCTGGCCGATACCAACTTTAGGCTGGCCTCGACCACTTTACTAACTTTTTGCTTTACTTTGGTATATCCACAGGCTCTGCTCGTCTGTATATTAATACGCTTATTCCTTAATCTTCCGACCGTTTATCATCTTGCAACACCCTCTGGTTAAAAATGAGATCGTCCAAATCGTTTAAGATGTAATGCAAAAATATAAATCCTGATTATCTGGTATTGCTTATCTGCCGGATTCTTATTTCTTCGTCCCATCAGCTAAACAATAGACCATTCTGTTTTATTATAAAGAAAAAAAGGAAAGCTACACAGAAAGAATATAAGAAAAAAAGAATGTGGGGGAATGATAGAGAGGAGAGGGGGTAAGGGTTATGATATATATATATATATATATATATATATATATATATATATATATATATATAGTCATCTCAAATCGCCTATGTGTTGATTCTGAACTTTTAATTGTCTCAAAATAATTAGAGTACTTGTTCTCTTTTTTAAAATTCATACAAAGTAGACTTTTAAAAAAATCTGATCTGTGTATTGTCATTCCCCACAGAGTTGGTCAATAAAAATCATTAAATCACTGTCTATTTGGTTCGTATTTCAGGAAAAACTATGAAAAAAATTCTTCCGCCCCCGAAAAATAATTCACAATGCCCAGCGGCTATAATTAAAAGTTTCAATTAATTCAACAACAACAACAACAACAACAACAACAACAACAACACAACAATAATAATAATAATAATAATATAATAATAATAATAATAATAATAATAATAATAATTGCTGCACAAAATAATGCCATAAGGACAAACTATATCAAAGCGAAAGTTGATAAGACCCAACAAAATAGTAAATGTAGACTTTGTGGTAATAGAGATGAGACTGTAAACCATATACTCTGCGAATGTAACAAACTAGCACAACGACAAAACTAGACACGACTGGGTTGGGAAGGTGATCCACTGGGAATTATGCAAAAAATTAAATTTTGACCATACAACAAAATGGTATATGCATAAACCAGAATCTGTTCTTGAGAACGAAACACATTAAATTCTCTGGGACTTTGAAATAAAAACGGATCACCTTATCCCAGCAAGAAGACCAGACCTAGTGTTGATAAACAAAAAACAAAGAACTTGTCAACTGGTGGATTTTGAAGTTCCAGCCGATCACAGGATAAAACTAAAGGAAAATGATACAATGGATAAATATCTGGACCTTGCCAGAGAACTGAAAAAGTTATGGAATATGAAAGTGAAAGTTATACCAATTGTAGTTGGTGCACTTGGAACGGTCCCAAAAGGATTAGAAAAGGGTTTGGAAAGTTTGGAAACCAGAGGATGGATTGAAACCATTCAGAACACTGCACTGCTGCAATCTGCCAGAATACTCAGAAAAGTCCTGGAGACCTGAGGAGACTTGCTGTCACTCAGACTCCAGTGAAAGACCATCAGCTAACACTGATGTGAAAACTCAAAAATAATAATAATATTGACCATACAACAAAATGGTATATGCATATATCAGAATCTGTTCTTGAGAATGAAACGCATAAAATTCTCTGGGATTTTGAGATCAAGACGGATCGCAGTATTAATTTTTTTTAAAGAAAAAAAAAGGACTTGTCAATTGGTAGATTTTGCAGTTTCTGCAGATCACAGTAATCAAACGAAAAGATTGACAAATACCTGGACGTTGTTAGAGAATTTAAAAAGCTGTGGAATATGAGGGTGAAAATTATACCAATTGTAGTTGGTGCACTGGGAACGGTCCCAAAAAGCTTGGAAAAGAGACTAGAAGAACTGGAAGAACAGGAGAATAATTAAGACCATTCAGGCAGCAGCATTGTTGAAATCAGCTAGAATACTCAGAAGAGTCTTGGAGACCTGAGGAGACTAGTCGTCACTCAGATTCCTGTGAAATATCATCAGCAAACGCTGATGTGAAAAACTCACAAGGAGTGAAATAATAAAAATAATAATGTTTGTTCTTTTTTTTCTTTTTTTAAACGCAACAGAATAGCAAGTGTAGAATGTGTGAAGACAGACGAAACGGTTAATCATATAAGCGAATGCAGCAAACTAGCACATAGGGAGTTCAAGACTTGGCACAACTGTGTGGGAAAGGTTGACCAATGAAGAAATAAAAAAACATCACTATGCTACTGAATTGTATATGTAAAATCCGGAATATGTCCTAGAGAATGAGAGGCATAAAATTCTCTGTGACTTTGAGATACAAACGCATCATTTAATCTCGGCTAGGTTACCAGACCTAATATTGATTAACAAGAAAAAAAAAAGAACTTGTCATTTCATGAATTTTGCCGGATCACAAAGGGAAAATGAAAGAAAGCGAAAAGATAGACAACTACTTGGACCTTGCCAAGAAAAAACTGTTGAACATGAGGGTAAAGTTCGTACCAATTGTAATTAGTGCAATTGAAACGATCCCCAATGGTCGAGAAAAGAGTCTAGATGAACTGGAAATCAAAGGAAGAATCGAGACCATCCAAAAATAGCTTTATTAAGATCGGCTAGAATACTCAGAAGTGTCCTGGAAACCTGCGGAGACTAGCTGTACGCCAGCCTCCATTGAAAGACCATTAGCTAACGTTGGTGTTATAAACTCGCAAGGAGTGAAATAATTATAATGATGATAATAATAATAATGATGATAATAATGATTATGATAATAGAAATAAGGATAATTATGATGATAATGATGATCATGATAATAATGATGATGATGATCGTGATGATCATGATGATCATGATGATTATCACGATAATAATAATAATTTTATTATAATGAAGATTGTGTGTGTGTCTGTCAATAACCAAAACTATGTCACCAAACAGCGTCATTATTCCCTTAGTTATTTGCATTATATTCTTAACGGATATATAATGATCATTATTTAATCTTAATTAGCATTTTCCTTATTAACAAGGTCTCTATTAAAGGTCTAGCTGGGATAGATTAGCCTCAAAACAGCCCATATTATTAATGTGTTTAAATCCTGTGTGTTATTTATCATTAAGAAAAAATGTTTACGTAGTAAATGGGGTGAATAATTTCCATACCGTTTAAATCAAGTTTAATATATAATTACTTGGTGTTATTGATTTCTAATAATATTGTTTTATTCTCAAACGTATTAAAAACAATCGTGTGTCTAATTTTATATTGAAATCAATTAAAATAAAGTAAAGATAAGTGTAATCTTTTTTGTGTTCTTATTTAATGTCATTAGTCTTTCTAATTCAATATAATATTTAATTATATTAAACATTAAATACTTGTACTCGGAGAGTGCATTTTGTTTGCTAGTAATAATAATAATGATGATGATGATAATAATGATGATAATGACAATGATGATGATAACAGCAACAACGTAAACGAATATAATAATTGGTGAATACTGAAATGTTTAAAACCAATAGATTCTTTTCCTGATTTTTAAACTGTCGACTTTATCAATAATTTCTTTATTTCCTTGACATAAAGAAAAAAAAAAAAGAAAAGAAATATTGTTGCAATACTGTCAGAAACGAACTTTCTACAAATCAGTCCAGACAAAAAAGAATCAACAAAAAGAAAACCTACGAAAAGAAAAAGAATATAAAAAAATGAAGAGTATGAAATAGAATAAAAAATATAACGAATGAATGAAAGTATTAGATAAAAAAATATTAATTAAAATGATCGGTTGCAATGTTTGAGAATTCACTAAGAAATAAAAATGGTGGGTCAAAGGAAAAAACCGGAAATGACGTAGGCTTTAGAATTTATTTATTTTTTAAATTTTTTATTCTTTTTAATTTTTTAATTTTTTGTTTGTTTACAACGCCATATTTTTTTCCGAGTGAATGTGTCTTAAAGTGACAGTTGATTCAAAATCATAAAATATTTGCTGGATCAATTCTGACTATGGTCATAGGCTAAATAAAAACATCTGGGGGTGGGGACAAAATCAATCTCGCTGGTACAAAAAAAAACAGTCGGGGTGATAAGAAGAAAAAGTCAGATTAACAAAAAAACAAACTATTTTGCTTTGTATGAGTTATGTTTAAATTCTTTTTTCTATTAATACTTACTTATAGGCCGCCTTCAGAGGCCTGGAAGTTGAATGCTTATATGTTTTTTTTTTGTAGAATTTACAGTATAACTGGTTGCTGTTCATTAAAGAATATGTTAATGGTTATTTTTTTAAATTGAGTTTTATTAGAAAATAAAATAAATAATATACATTCATTTGCATATGTTTACTGTAGGATTTATTTTATATATATAGTAAAGTCCGCGGCGTGACCAATGTATATATATATATATATATATATATATATAAAGTAACCTGCAGACGCGCGTTTCGGGGTTTACCCCTCATCAGTGCAGCTAGACTTATTTTTCAGCAGCTACCTCTGGTCGGGATTGAGACCCGAACGAACTTTCGCTCGTCAAGTCTCTTACCGATGGGTCCACAAGCAGCTGCCTAGAATAGAAGGCAGAATAATCGCTATATTTCCTAAACCGGAAATAAACTCACCATCCGTCTACTAGAGTCGATGGCGTAGTGTTCAAAAAACGTAGAACCACGTAGCGTCGGCGGGTTGATATAGAGGATGAACTGTCGCTTAAGCAGTAGGTCCCCTCTCCACACTGCTCTTGTGGTCCAAAGAAAAGGCATCCCCCCAACAAAAAAACAATGCAGTTTGGTAACGATAGTGTTGCATGAGTTGCAGCATCAGAAAGTGTGTGTGTGTGTGTTGTGTGTAAAATTTATTAGTTAAAGTTGTAATTATTATTTTGTTTTTATTATTGTAATTGTTTGTATATTTATTATTTATTTAATATATATAAATATATACATACATACGTATACTTACATACATGTACATAAGCCTATATATATATACATGTGCATACATATATAATACATAAGTGGTGAGATTTATATATATAACACAACACCTAAAATTGCATTCATGCCCCCACTCTAATTACCGAAATATCCTAACGGAATATACACACATTCTGCACAAAGAAGAAAATAAACAAAAACTCCAAATACTAGAAGTTTTATACATCAAACAATATAAACCATCCTTAAACAAAATTAATTTCCAATGCAGTACTCACATTCTAATATGCCTATAGCACCTTTCCCATCAATTCTCCTCATCCATTAATATAATTTGAAAAACTGGAACACATCATTCCTGATGGTGGCACTTCGAAGTGCCGAAAGTACTCGGGACATGAACTTTGGTGGACTAATCCACGAATTCCACCCAAATATTAAAAGGTTGGCCAGAAAACTTGAAAAAATCACAAATGAAATTGTTAAACAGATGTGTCTTTTGTTTAATTCAACATGCATAAATGAAAGAATGCTGCCCAAATACACACACACCACACACACACACACACACAACACACACATATATATATATATATATATATACATATATATATACTATCTTTTTGTAAATCATATTTATGAATCTTATATATATATATATATATATATATATATATATATATATATATATATATATATAATCCAAAAATTCATAAATATGATTTAGAAAAAGATAAAAAGAAAAGCCATATAAGAACTAATTTCTCAATTTGCTTTTGTATCACGGTGATTTACGCTTGGATTTACTTGCATCCATAATTTGGGCACATTGGCGTTCGATTTCTAATCTAAAGTTCTCGTGCCTCACCCCCTCAAGAAACTGGTGATGTACGTGGCGACCTGACATCATGTGCTTTGATATTAACTCGTTACCATTTTGAGAAAATCTGAATCTAAAATCACGCTTCAATATTTCGAACTTTTAAAAATGCTATAGGCTATCTACAAACAAGAGCATATATTCGCTTATATGCATATAAATACACACACACATACACACACACACACACACATACATATATATATATGTGTGTGTGTGTGTGTGTGTGTGTACGTATGTATGTATGTTTATATATGTTTTGTATGTATGTGTGTGTTCATATATATATTTATGTATATATGTATATTTATGCCTTTATATATACTAATTAGGGACACCAGGGAGGGAGGGAGAAAGAGAAAACGGGAGTAATAGAGAGAATATGATTTATCAAAGTTTTAAAAGAGAGGAAAATGATTAATCAAATGTTTTAAATTCGCTGATAATTCGTATGGTACAATGAAATGCAAAAATACAAATCCTGATTATCTGGTATTGCTTATCTGCCGGATTCTTATTTCTTCGTCACATCAGTTAAACAATAGATCATTCCATTTTTATTATAAAGAAAGGAAAAAAGGAATGCTACACACAAAAAATATAAGAAATAAAGAATGTAGGGGAATGATAGAGACGGGTAAGGGTTATGATATATATATATATATATATATATATATATATATATATATATATATATATATATATACTAGCAAAAGTACCCGGTCCATGACCGGACTATAAAACAAATAGGAACACCAGAGAGGGATTGAGAAAAAGAAAACGGGAGTAACAGAGAGAATATGATTATCAAATTTTAAAAATAAAAAACAGAGGAAAATGATTAATCAAATTTTAAAGTCGCTGATAATTTGTATAGTACAATGTGTGTATTTTTTTAATTGGGCCACCTATAAGCCTTGGGTGGCGACCCGTGATGCTTATGAACGGAATCCTGGTGGCTGAGCAATCCATGACATGCTACACTCCACTTTGATCCTTACTTGGGCTAGGTCAAACTACCATCCCTTTTTATCATAGATGTGCTAAAAAGCGGTTGCTGAGAGTCTCAGTGTCTTAACGTATATCATTAAACTGCCTGTTGTGGTGAGGTTCCCATTCGGGAGTTTTTAGAAGTGTGGATTACTCCTGTATTGCCATTACTCCCAGGTAATTTCATTCATTGAAAGTGTTCGTTTATCAAAGATCTGACGATAAACAAAGCTAAGAATGAGTCTAGTCTCTTTTTGTTGTTTACATGTTTGAAACAATCATGATACAAAAGGTAATCGTTTAATGTAACAATAAATACTAAGAATTAAACATTTACAATTGTCTGTATTACAATTTTTGTTTTGTTTACAATAGTGTTTTATTTATTTATTCATTGCTGGTATCGCTGTAACAAAAAGCAGGTAGTGAACAATATTTTATTATCAGCAGGAGCCGGTATACAGACCGTTCCGCAAATTGGGTGATTTTGGTTTAATTAATTAATTCTATCCCTTAATTAGTAAAAATCAATAAACAAATTTGGCATGTTTCTTAGTTAGAAGGATATCAAGTTTTATGCAAGATTTCGAATCTGAGTGACCTCCCGTTTATACGTCAACACGGACATACCAAACTTCCTTTTATATATATAGATATATGTGTGTGTGTGCATATATATTTATTTATGCTCAGATATATATATGTGTGTATGAATGTATGTATGTAAGTTAGGGTAATAAAGACATAGATTCTACGATGCTATCAGTTTCTCACCTATGGGATTTTCAAACCAAATATTATATATGCTCTATCAATGATTTTGAACACTATATATATATATATATATATATATATATATATAGGAGAATAAGTGCTTAATTGGAGTCGTACCTAATTTAGAAATTATTAATTATAATGAATTAGGCGGGAATACCTATTAAATGTATGGCTAAACAATCGAGAAAAATCAATCTCTGTATGTACATTTCGGCCTATTAGGCCTCATCAGCAGAGCTATAGATCGGAAGACCGCCCTGTGCGTGATTTGAAACCGGACTGCCAAGCTGACAGGCCGATCCCATAACCTCACCACTAAACGAACTTCTTAGATTTTTATGATTTGTTTAGAGTAGGTTAACATTCCACTTCTAGTGACTTTTATGACACGACGATATGAAGTTGTAAACAAGGTTTTTTAGAATGGCTTTTTGCCGATAATTTTTTGGAGAATAAGTGCTTAATTGGAGTCGTACCTCTCCAAAAATTATCGGCAAAAAGCCATTCTAAACAAACCTTGTTTACAACTTATCATATCGTCGTGTCATAAAAGTCACTAGAAGTGGAATGTTAACCTACTCTAAACAAATCATAAAAATCTAAGAAGTTCGTTTAGTGGTGAGGTTATAGGATCGGCCTGTCAGCTTGGCAGTCCGGTTTCAAATCACGCACAGGGCGGTCTTCCGATCTATAGCTCTGCTGATGAGGCCTAATAGGCCGAAATGTACATACAGAGATTGATTTTTCTCGATTTGTTTAGCCATACATTTAATAGGTATTCCCGCCTAATTCATTATTAATTAATTAATTTCTAAATTAGGTACGACTCCAATTAAGCACTTATTCTCCAAAAAATTATCGGCAAAAAGCCATTCTAAACAAACCTTGTTTACATATATATATATATTTGTGTGTGTGTGTGGTGGAGATGTGAGAAACAAAATAACAAAACTCTGACAAAAGTGTGTAGGATATATTTCGCTAGAGCTTTGAGCTCGGCATCATCAGTCGTTTTAGTGAATTATCAGGTTAACATACAAGTTTTTTTTATAGAAGGGGTAGTGTGGCGGGAGGAGAGAAGGTCAAAATGCAAATTTTTGGGGAAAAAATATCATACAAAAAGTGATTGTTATTTTAAAAATAAACCTTGTTTTAATTGTGGAATTATAGGTCACACAATTGCTGTATGTAAATATTGTTTTATCCAAACAGGAAATCAAAACAACGAAAAAAGAAAATACGTTGACATTAAAATTAATGGACAAACGATACGATGTTTGTTAGACACGGGTAGTGACATTTCACTTGACGAATCAACTTGGAAAAAAATCGGTCAACCAAGACTACTGAAAACTAGTAAAGTCGCTAGAAGCGTATCGGGGAATAGATTAGAATTTATCGGCGAATTTCAAGCTCACGTATCTTTTGGTAGAAAAACGCATAATGCAAAAGTATACGTTGTATCCGGTAAGAATTCGTGTCTGTTCGGTATTGACTGGATAATTTTATTTGATTCATGGGAGCTGCCTATAACTCTTAGACGCTACAGAAAAGAATAAATCCAGACAAACAGAGGAATTTTTAACAGAACTAAAACATGAATTTCCTCAAGTATTTTCTGAAGGTTTAGGTTGTTGCACGAAAACTGAAGTAAGATTCAAAATTAAAGAAAATGCAAAACCAGTTTTCAAACCTAAAAGAAATGTACCCTTTTTATCTTTAGAGGTAATAAACAAAGAACTCGAAAGACTAGAGAAAGTCGGAGTGATCGAAAAGCTGGATTCAGATTGGGCGTCACCGACAGTATACGTAAAGAAGAAAAACACAAAAATAAGAGTCTGCACTGATTTTTCGACAGGCCTAAATGACTGTATAAGAAATAATTGCTATCCTTTGCCGACTGCAGAAGACATTTTTCAGAGCTTAACGGAGGAAAGTTATTTTCTAAAATCGACAGAAGCTTACCTACAAGTGAAAGTTGATGAAGATTGTTCCAAATACTTAACCATCCATACGCACCGGAGTGCCATTTGGACTAAAATTGGCACCGAGCCTTTTCCAACAGATCACGGATGCTATGCTAGCTGGTCTAGAATACGCTATGGCGTATTTGGACGACATACTAATAAAAAGTGAAAATATGGAACAACATAAGAAACATGTTCGGAAAGTATTCAAAAGAATTAATGAATACGGGTTTAAGCTAGAACCTGAAAAGTGTGAATTTTTTTATGGATAGATTGAAATATCTGGGACAGATAATTGACCAAAAGGGTCAAAAACCTGACCCAGAAAGGGCTAAATCCATAAAAATATGCCCTCACCGGACAATGTAACGAAGCTACAGGCATTTCTAGGTCTAGCAAGTTATAGTATATATATACCGAGAATGTATGAGCTAAGAGCCCCATTAAATGAACTACTAAAAAAGGGTAAAAAATGATGTTGGTCTAAAGAGTGCGAAAAGGCATTTCAAGGAATAGAAGAATGTCTACTAACACACTTCGACCCAAATAAAGAACTGATCGTAGCAGCAGACGCAAGCCATTATGGACTTGGAGCAGTTCTACTGCATAGACTTGAAGATGGGTCGACAAAACCAATAGCTCATGCATTCAGAACATTACTACCAACAGAAAAAAATTACAGTCAAATTGAAAAGGAAAGCCTTTCAATTATTTATGCTATCAAAAGATTTCATGGATTTATACATGGTAGAGTATTTACACTACAAACGGACCACAAACCTCTATTAACGATTTTTGGATCAAAAAAAGGTATACCAACACATACAGTGAACCGGTTACAACGATGGGCTATTATACTTCTAAACTACAATTTCAAAATGGAGTATATCTCATCGAAAAAAATGGATCATGCAGATGGTCTCTCGAGACTAATTCCAAAGAACACCGAACCTTTGGAAGAAACTGTGATAACATCATTGAAGGAGGAAAAAGAGCTTTCAGGGTTACTGATTAATACTATTCGAGAATTACCGGTCACACTGGAAGACATTTAAAAAGCTGAAAAGGACGATTTTATTCAGCAAAGAAAAAAGCAAGTCAGATTGAATGAAAGAAACAGAAAGGGGACAAAAGTATCTCCATTTTCAATCTGTGATCAAACGCTTATGTACGCTGATAGGGTGGTAATGCCACACTCTTTACAAAAAAGATGTTAAAAGAGTTTCACAAAGGCCATCCGAGTATGTCTCGTATGAAATCCTTGATGAGGACTTATACGTATTGGCCACGCATGGACCAGGATATTGAGAAAATGATTAAAGAATGCAGGGGTTGCCAACTAGCAGCTAAGGCCCCTCCATATAGATTATGCAGTACCACTGAACGGATACTATAACTTGATCATCATTGATAGTTTTTCTAAATGCTATGAACACCATCAAAGCATTGGACGAAGTGTTCAGTCGCTTTGGAACTTGGTCAGCGACAATGCTACCATGTTCACAGGTAAAGAATTTAAAGAATACTGCTCTTCATTGGCCATAGAACACATCACGACACCTGCCTACAATCCAAGGTCCAACATACAAGCAGAAAGGTTCGTGGATACATTCAAAAGAGCATTAAGAAAGAACCAAGGGCTAAATACGGACGAACGTAGTATACAGAAATTTCTTGCTGTATACAGGATCACACCAAATCCAAACACTAGTGCAAAGCTATCACCAGCAGAACTAATGTTTGCACGAAAGATAAGATCCGTATTCGACAGGTTACTACCAAGGCTGAAAAAGAAAATTCCTAAAAGAAAAATGAATTTTAATACAAAAAGGTATAAACCGGGTGATAAAGTTTTTTTTAGGAACTATCGAACTGGAAAGAGTTACTGGGAGGACGGTATTGTTACCAAGAGAATTGGAACATCTACATAATCAAGGGAAAGCGATTTGATCACAAAAGACATGTAAATCAAATCAGGCCACGATATATTGAACATATCGAGCATAACGACGTAGAGCTTCCTATGGAAGTGTTATACGACACATTTGAGATCACACCTCCCATTAACCAAAAAGTACCTGTGAATGTGCCGCCTGCACCATCAACTTCTTATTCTCCGCAAAT
>CM042173.1:49865415-49870415 GCA_023376005.1 Doryteuthis pealeii
ATAGAGGATATCCTTCGGGATTCGTCCATCTTCCATTAGTCATCGGAGACGACGCTGTCTCACTAGAGAACACAAGCTGGGAAGTTGAGCTTTCTCTAGAACTGTTGCGTTAGTGATCCTGTCCCTCCAGGTGATGCCAAGTATACATCTAAGGCAGCAAAGGTAGAAGCTATTTATCCACCGCTCTTGGTGGGAGTACAGGGTCCATGTTTCACTTCCATACATGAGGATGCTGATAACACATACCCTATACACTTATACCTTTGTACGGATAGTGAACCTGCTGTTATCCCACACTCTCGCTATGAACTTCCCAAAAGTTGTGGCAGCTTTTCCGATCCGGCCACTGAGTTTTGTATCAAGTGACAGGTTGTCGGTGATGGTGGACCCAAATAGGTGAAGGAGTTTACGGCTTCCAGGATGTAGTTGTTGGTGGTGATGGAGGAAGGGTTTTCGGTTCCCTGACCCATTGTCTTAGTTTTCTTAATACTAATGGTCAGGTTGAGGTCCTGGCAGGCTTGGGTGAATTGGTCCATGAGTGTTTGCAGGTGATCCTGAGAGTGTGCTACCACTTCTGCGTCACCAGCAAATAGCATGTCTCGAATTACTAAAGGCCTGTCCTTTGCCTAAAGAAATGACTAACGACCTGACCTTTGTTTTGGCTTTTAGAGTGGGTGCCAACACGCATCCCTGTTTGACACCAGGGATGCGTGTTGGCACCTACTCTGTTTGGGATCTTCTTTTCCCTTCTTCTGTGCCAAGCTTTTGGTAAAGCTACATAAGAAGTGTACCTTCACACAAAGACAGATGGTAACCTATTCAATCTTAGCCATATATATATATATATATATATATATATATTATATATATATATATATATATATATATATATATCGCATTCATACACACACACACACACACACACACACACACACACATATATATATATATATATATATATATATATATATATATATATATATGTGAATAGATTGTGGTACGAGCAAAATTTAAAAAAGGTTTTTAAAAAGCGTGTGCATTGTGAGATGTTATAATAAATACAATTTCGCCAATTTTTTTTTCTTCTGAAAAAGATATCTTTTTTTCGGTCACGTCTCCTGACACTAATGTTTGTACGAGGAATAATGTGTAAAATCAGCAGATGTGGAAGTAAATATATATATATATATATATATATATATATATATATATATATATATATATATATATATATATTACGTAGCAGAGTTGTTAGAACAGGCAGAGTTATTATCAGCAATATTATTGTTGGAGGAGTGGTTGTTGGATCCGAATAACAGTAAATTGAAGGATTGTTTTTGTATACAGAATTTGCTGATTAATAATGATTCAAGAATTGAAAGACATAATTCGTTGTCAGCGGCCTCTAATATAGTGAACATTGAATGATTATAAGACGCTGCGCATGCAGGATTATCAAGTAGGTGACGTGTGAGCGGAAGTGAAGGATTGACTCGGTAGTTTAGTGGAATGGTCCAAATTATTGTTGCGTAGGGATGTGGGTATGTGCTGGTTGATTCTGATCTCCAATCTCTGAGTAGTGCGTCCGATGTAGCAAATATCACATTTGCAAAAGAAATTTGTAGATTAAATAGCTTTTGTGGTGAGGGGGTATACTGTCCTTGAGATTTGGGGGAAAGAGTGTGTTAGATTTAAAAATAATACGTAAATTGACGGCATTAAAGTAATGGTGGACTGATCGTACAATGCGTTCAATTTGTTGCATGGAGGAATTGCCAGTCCAGGGTAATTTTAGGTATACTGGGAATTTTTGCGGTCCAAATTTAGGGTCGGTGGAGAACTGTGCGCATTTGTGTTTAATTGTGGTGGTGATTATATCTTCTGGATAACCATTCTTCATTAGAGTGGTTTTAATATAATGAAGTTCGGCTTTGAGTTTAGTTTGGGAACATATATATATATACGTCTATACATATACATATACAGATATATGCGTGTGTGTATGCATATATATATATATATGTTTACGTCTATATATACATATATATATATATGAGTGTATACATATATATATATATACGTCTATATACATATATATGTGTGTGTGTGTATACATATATATATGTATACGTTAATATATATACATTTTATTATTATTAGGTCTCATCAGCAGCGTATACCACTATCTCTGGCACTATAGATTAAACCAACAGCACCAGAAGGCGCGGCTTGAAACTGAACCATTGTCACACACGGAGATCGCCGAATAATCTAGTCGATAACCTGTATTGTCTCGTAGCTCATCGCAAGCATTACAGAGGACATATATATATATATATATATATATATATATAATATATAATATATATACATATATATATAACATATATATATATATATATATATATATATATATATATTGGTCTGGTGCTAGTGAAAAGGGGATAGACTCTCCCGCTGATTGGCTGATACTGACTTTAGGCCACCCCGATGACTTTACTTACTTTTATACATGTATACACCCATATATAGAACTATCCTTGACGTATGTATATATATATATATATATATATATATATATATATATATATATATATACATGTATATATATATATATGTATGTGTGTGTGTGTGTATGTGTTTGAGTGTGTATGTGTTTGAGTGTGTATGTATATGTATAAAGTTTTCAAAATATATTCACAAAAGAGGAACTACAATAACTTAATTTATAATAATAATTTTATAAGTTATAAGGTCGATTCATTTTTGTATGAACATATCCGTGTGTTTTCTATAAATCCAGTGTAAATTTTATGTTTCAAAACCAACTATGAATGATAGAAATCGTTATTTCAAGTCGATATGAAACAGATAAGAATGTCGAACAAATAT
This sequence comes from Doryteuthis pealeii, assembly GCA_023376005.1. Classification (NCBI taxonomy): domain Eukaryota; kingdom Metazoa; phylum Mollusca; class Cephalopoda; order Myopsida; family Loliginidae; genus Doryteuthis; species Doryteuthis pealeii. Next base: position 49,868,308 of record CM042173.1, read on the forward strand.
TAAATTTAGCTGCTTCAAATTCTAAAAAGTACACAAGAGAGATTTTTTTCTAGAATTTCCTAATCCGAAAACATTTCGGTACTAGCAATAGACTAGGGTGATTATTTTTTCTAAGGTGGAGCACTACACCTACCGTCAGCTCTCACACTTTACGTCACAGATTACCCATTCTTTGTTACTCATGCACTGAATTGGTGAGGATCGTTATCGAACCAGGAACCTTGCGATTTCTTAGAGGGTGCTCTATCGACTGAACTAAACCGGAATGCGTATTATACGCAAATACTTAAGGTAATGAAAATTTTAGCAATAGATAGATGTTTGACTGTATGTAAGAATTTATTTAACCCATCTATCACGAGTAGGATGTGCCACAAGGTCAATTTTTATAATAACGTTAAAAAGAAAGAAATTGCAAATATATTGTGTATATTTGCAGATTGGTAAGCGGCATCCGAATACATAACCACTCCGAACAGGTCAATTTTCAATCGGAGTACAGGTAGTTTGAATTGAAAATTTGGTTGATGAATGAAGGTTAAAAGCTCAGTCTATCCTACCAGAGAGGATGATAATAGATGCCTTTTCTGTGAGAATTAGCGCAAAGTAAAAAGCAAACAGCCTTGTATAGGATTTGAAATCGAATCGTCGATATCCATTTCCTACGACGATAATCACTAAAGGGTTTTCTTTTCCTAGACTGGTTGACTAATCAAGGCAATCAAGAACCCAATATCTCCTACTATTTACCCATAGCTAGGATGTAATTTTGAAATCGGGTCCACGATAACCATTTCCTACGACGATAATTGTTAAACAGTTTTTATTCTCCTAGAATAGTTAACTAATAAGTTTAAAGAACCGATTCTGTTCTACTATTTACCTATAGATAATGGATAACATATGCTCTTTATAGGGTAATTAGCACGAGGTGAAACGCGAGAGCCTTGTCTAGGATTTGAAGTCGGGTCGCCGATATCCATTTACAACGAAGATAATCGCTAAAGAGTTTTCATTCTCCTATATTAGTTGACTAATCAAGGCTAAAGAACCCAGTATGTCTTGCTATTTAACCATATCCATTTCCCACGACGATAACCACTACGCTAAGTACGTAACATCGACATGAGAATGTATTACCAATGGAAGCCCAAAGCAGTTAATAAATAATTTCGTATCCAAGCCCTTGAAACAGAAAGATTGTAAGATATTTGCAACATGCTGTATGACCCGGACGAGTATCGTTTATATATTCGAAATTTTGAAGTTACTTATTGAACACAGAGCCGTTATTAAAATGTCCGATAAAAAGATCCTTATTGCTTTTTCTTCAAGGAGCTATTTTACAAGAAAAATATGTATCAGCGTTATAGATTCTTTTTTCACAAAGAAATACATCACTGTGTTGCGTGGGTGTGACGTATATTAAAGAAAGTTCAACTTTATTTATGTATCTATTTTAGAGAAATACTGCAGTGTCACATATCCATGTGAACTTATTTTGTTGTTGTCTTGGTTGTATAAGATTGTAGACTGTCGACTTTGCGTCTATGGCAAAATATCAAGATTATTTGAGAAAATATCGATAACAAAAAGTATAGAATAAACAAAATTAATATCCTGTCACAATATAAACAAACATAATATTCCGAACTCTCTGAAAGGCTATTTCTTTTAAAATCCGGTATTATTATTATTATTATTATTATTATTATTATTATTATTATTATTATTATTTATTTATATATATATATATATATAATATGTGTGTGTGTGTGTGTGTGTGTGTGTGTGTGTGTGTGTGTGTATACGAATGTGTGTCAAAAATTAATGCCATTTTTTAAGGACAGGTATAATTACCAACACAGGGACATCTATCATATATCAAAATGAAGCTGGTCCTCTGTGAACCACATCCCCACTTCTCCAGGTCACCATTTCTCTAAATAGAAATGTTCCACCTTCGAATGAGAGCATGTATCCCTGCCCCGTAAAATTCTGTTGACTGTTCTTTGAGCCACTTCTTCACTACATATTTCACTTCCTCGTCACTGGAATAATGTTTGCCTCTCTTCGGCCCCATGAAATATTATCAGATCGATAGGTAG
>CM042173.1:49872915-49905415 GCA_023376005.1 Doryteuthis pealeii
CTGTTCGCCTTGTATCTTTACTTGAGTAAACCTTTTCCCCATTCTTAATACTCGTTGTGTTTCTTCCACTTATTTTTTGTTAACTCTGATATTCGAGTTACAACACTTGATGTGATGTCATATAAAACCTAAATAATCAAAATGAAATCGTCTGTTTTTCCTATAATGTCTGACGAAAGCTCGGAAGAGAGAAACAACGAAATCTCATGGGACTTGTTAATTCAACCTAGCTAAGTTCATCTTGTATATTTGCTTTAGTTACCCATTGTCACTTGATATAACATCTTAAAGTTGAATATTTTACCCATTTCCCTCGAGAGAATCGCAAGTACTTATCATTAGATTATTATTATTATCATTATTATTATTTACTCCTTTTGAGTTTTCACATCAACGTCTCCAGGGCTCTTCTGAGTATTCTGGCAGATTGCAGCAGTGCAGTGTTCTGGATGGTATCAATCCTTCTTCTGATTTCCAGATTTTCCAAACCCTTTCCAAACCTTTTGGGGCCGTTCCAAGAGCACCAACTACAATTGGTATCACTTTGACTTTCACATTCCATAACTTTTTCAGTTCTCTGGCAAGGTCCAGGTATTTGTCCATTTTTACATTTTCCTTCAGCTTCACTCTGTGATCTGCTGGAACTTCAAAATCCACCAGTTGACAACTTCTTTCTTTTTTGTTAATCAGCACTAGGTCTGGTCTTCTTGCTGGGATAAGGTCATCCGTTTTTATTTCAAAGTCCCAGAGAATTTTATGCGTTTCGTTCTCAAGTACAGATTCTGGTTTATGCATATACCATTTTGTTGTATGGTCAAAATTTAATTTTTGCAAGATTTCCCAGTGGATCACCTTCCCAACCCAGTCGTGTCTAGTTTTGTACTCCCGTTGTGGTAGTTTGCTACATTCACAGAGTACGTGGTTTACAGTCTCATCTCTCTTACCACATAGTCTACATTTACTATTTTGTTGGGTCTTATCAATTTTCGCTTTGATATAGTTTGTTCTTATGGCATTATTTTGTGCAGCAATTATTAGTGATTCAGTTTCTCTCTTAAGGTTTCCTTTTCTTAACCATGTCCAGATTTTTTCATGTGCAACCTCTCCGATTTGTCGTTTGAAGTGTCCATATAATTGTTTTTCTTCCCATTTTTGTTTTCTAGTCTTTGTTGTTTTTCTGTTTGTTCATCTATCTACTATTGTTGGCCGCTATAAGTAATCTGTTTTTTCTCTTTCTTGTGTAGTCTTCGAGTTGTTGGATTGTGGTTTCTACGCAGTCCTCTATGTTAGCAAGACCTCTTCCCCCTTCCTTTCTTGACACATATAATCTATCTCTATCGTCTCTAGGGTGGAGAGCCTTGTGCATGGTCATTAGTTTTCTCGTTCTTTGGTCAATCTGTCTGAGTTCTTCTTTTGTCCATGTTAAGAATGGTCCTGAGTATCTTATAATGGGGACATTCAGTCAACTGATGTTATTTCACTGGAGTCTGGGTGATAAGTCTCCTCAGGTCTCCAGAACTCTTCTGAGTATTCTAGCCGATTGCAGCAATGCAGTAGTCTGGATGGTCTCAATTCTTCCTCTGATTTCCAGATCCTCGAGTCTTTTTTCCACGTTTTGGGACCGTTCCAATTTTTCAATTCTCTGGCTAGGTCCAGGTATTTGTCCATCTTTTCGTTTTCTTTCAGCTTCACCTGTGATCTGCTGGAACAGCAAAATCCACCAGTTCTATCTCCTTTTTTTTTTGTTAATCAACACTAGGTCATGTTTCGTGGCTGGGATTGGTTGATCCGTCTTTATCTCGTCGATTTTGAAGGCTTATCCCAATGCGAAGGAAGAAAGATAAGTAGAATGTTGTTCATTTACCTGGATTTATTGTTTAATATTTCAGGATTGATATCCTATCTTCAGAAGACCTCGGTTACCCATAAAGGGGTGTTCACGACTGTCCGTATTAATCCATGTTAGTGTGCCGGTGGTAGTGTGTGTTTCTCTATTTTTTTTAATGTATTAATATTCTAACATGCAGCGTAGTTTAGAAAAAGGGCATGTGATACAGAAAAATATAACAAGAAAGAAAGAGTTGAAGTGCTAAAAAGTGAACGCTTTGTTGTGGTATTTTCGTTTAAATGATTATTTGCTTAGGTTTCTTTATTTAATCACAAAAAGGAAAATGAAACCAATAAAAATAAGAATGTAATTCCCTGGTTGACCCAATGTATGAACCCACTTATCCCCCAGCTATGGGTTGAATAGTACCCATGGCTTTGGCATATGCTTTTGGTATTTTTATATTTCTATATTTTTATACATCTTTATAATTATTGTAAGATAATAATTTGTAATATTATTTGTTTTGATTTCTCACTTGTAATATAATGATATGTAATATTATTACATTCACAATATGTAATATTCGTTTATAATAATATTTTTTAATATTTTTAATATTCATACTTTCATATTTTCATATATCTAATATTTTTAAGAAAATAATGAAAATTAAGAAGGTACTTCCCTGGTTGGGCCTAGGTATGAACTCTCTTAATACCTCCCAGCTATGTGTTAAATAGTATCACAACTGTTTTTCTACAAGGATGGCTTTAGCATTAAATAACCCATAAAGTTTTATATACCATTAAATAAAGAAATCTAAGCAAACCATCCTTTAAACCTTAAAGAAAAGGAAAAAGAAAGAAATTAATACAAATAAGAAAGTAATTCCTTGGTTAGACCAAGAACATTTTAGCAATCCCTCGTAAATGTCTCTAATTTTTTGAGCTTATTTGTAAGTTATTCGACTCCGGAAAAATACAAAAATCTCCCTCGATATTTACTAAGACTATAAACAAAACTTAAAATATTGCCCAAGTTATTTTTTCAACATGTAAATGTTATAATCAATAATTCTTCTTTGTTTTCATCTTTCAGGAAAAAAATTAACGAGAGAGAGAGAGGGGGAGGGGTGATAAGAGAGAGAGAGAGAGAGAGAGAGAGAGAGAGAGAGAGAGAGAGAGACAAGAAAGGTGACAAGAGAAAGAGAGAGAGAGAGAAAAAAAACAAGAGAGGCGATGAGAGAGAGAAGAAAAAACAAGAGGGAGAGAGAGAGAGAAGAGAGAGAGAGAGAGAGAGAGAGAGAGAGAGAGAGAGAGAGAGAGAGAGAGAGAGAGAGAGAGAGAGAGAGAGAGAGATTTGGTTCCGTCTCCAACATGCAAATATATCGTATTTCACGATCTTAAATGCACACTTCCTAAAAGTCAAATTTTGCTTCTAAAAATATACATAGACACTACATGTAAATGATAAACGGTACTGCTCATAAGTATTTAAACAAAGAGATAATTTGCTTCTAATCGATTGGTGTTTGGTCATTTAAAATAAGCAATAATTACAGCAGAAAAACTTGGACTCTAACAAAGCACTTTGAGAAAAAGATTAAGAACCTAGACTGTCCCACTACTTACTCATAGTCCGAGGGAAAAGTATCATTATATAGACAATTACGTAAGTATTTCAGTTTTAATGTAATGAAATATATTAGATAAAAAAGACTAAGAAAATTAAATAAGAACGCATATAGAAAGATTACACTTATTCCTATTCAATTGGTTTCTGTATAAAATCATTCATAGGATTGATTTTATTACGTTGGAGAATGAAACAATAATATTAGAGATTAATAACACGAAATGATTATTTATTAAACCCGGTTTTGTTAAAACCAGTATGCAAATTAACCACACAATTTGTAAGCTTTTATTTCTTAGAGATATATGACGCACATATATAACAGACATTGTAGGATTTTAAACGCACTAATAATATGGGTTGTTTTGAGATAAATCTAAGATTTTCATAGGGACATCGTTGATAAATAATATTTATTCTATGTATTAATGATTATTTGGTGTTATTCATATCTAATATTATAAATTAAATACTCTTTGATAAACTTATGCAATTCCTGTGTGTATTGTGACGTAAGCAGTAACATAGTTTCGGTTTCAGAGAGACACCAAATCTCTATTATATATATATATATATATATATATATATATATATATATATATATATCCACACTGGATGATAAGGTTCTAAAATTAGTGAACCAGTTCACATACCTAGATAGTAATATATATATATAGAAATCTATAGAAAATGATGTCAGTGTACGCATAGAATTGCCAAGATGAAGGATAATACAAGACAATATCAATAATAATCATTAAAAAGCTTAATTTAAAAAAAAACTTTCATTTGTGTCTGATTATACTTGCAGTGTGTGTGTAGCAGAGATTGGTAATCTGATCTGAGTGGGGGGGGGACTGTTGATGTCGATGTGGCATGTCTTCATGTCCATCTTGCAGATATCTTTAAAGCGCAGGCGTGGTCTCCCTACCGGTCGGGTGCCCTCTACTAATTCACCATATAGTGGGTCTTTGGGGATGCTGTCTTTGTCTATCCTCATGACATGGCCAAGCCAACGCAGGCGTCTCTCGCAGATGATGGCGGGCATGCTGTTTATGGTTGCTCGTTCCTGCACTTTGTTCTGCCAGCGTATGCGTAGAATGCGGCGTAGGCATCTGAGGTGGAAATTGTCCAGTTTCCTCACGTGGCGTATGTGATCCATGCTTCGCTACTGTATAGGAGAGTACTGAGAACACACGCTCTGTAGACGTGCAGTTTGGTTCTCTTGGTAAGCCTGGCATTGTCCCATACTCTCTGGCTCAGTTTGGCCATGACTGCCGGCGCTCTCGCGATTCTGATGTTGACTTCACTGTCAGTGGAGACTGAATTAGAAATGATGGACCGAAGGTACTTGAAATTCTCCACTGCTTTCAGGCTGTGCCTGTTGATGACAATGTTCAGGAGGGGTGTCTACACCTTGTGTCATGACTTTTGTCTTATTTAGACTTATAGTGAGCCCGAACTCCTTACAAGCCTGTGTGAGTCGACTGACAAGCTGTTGCAGACTGTGCTCCGTGTGTGATGTTAAGGCTGCATCATCGGCGAACAGCATTTCCCAAATGAGAACCTTCGTGATTTTGGTCTTAGCTCTAAGGCGAGTGATATTGAGCAACTTGCTGTCAGCTCTGGTGTGTATGTAGACTCCCTCACTGCAGTCCTTGAAGGTGTACGGGAGGAGCAAGGAGAAAAATATCCCGAACAGCATAGGTGCAAGGGCACAGCCCAGCTTCACTCCACTGCTGACTGAAAAAGCCTCGGATATTGCACCATTAAAACAAACTGATTCCTAGAAGTCTGTGCGGGCAGCCTATCTTCTGTAGCAATTTAAAAAGTCCGCTTCAGCTGATTAGGTCGAATGCCTGCGTCAGGTCAATGAATGTGGTGTTTAGTGGCATCTGCTGTTCCTGGAACTTTTCCTGCAGCTGGCGTAGTGAGAAGACCCGCCCACGGTTGACCGGTTTGTTCCCAACAGCTGCAGAGTAGTTCGTGTGGTTGTTGGAGAAGCGATGCCTTCCTGCTTTTCAAGATCTCAGCTGGTACCCGTCGCTCCCGGTTGCTTTCCTATCAGCAAGGCGATTGATGGCTTTGCTGAGCTCTTCCACCTGTGGTAGTGTGTCCAGCTTTTCTATTTCCGACAGATCAGAAATGGCACTTAAGGCGTTTTCTGTCACTTCGTTTTGGGTTGCATACAGTTCCAGTTAATGCTCAACCCAACGTTGCAGCTGCTTCCCTTGGTCAGTGATGACTCCCCCCGTTTTATCTTTCAGTGGTGAAGTCTTTGTTATGGGTGGGTCTGTAGCTCTTTTGATGCCCTCGTACATGCCTCTTATATCTCCCGTGTTGGCAGCTGTCTCTATGCCGCGACACAGGTTTAGCCAGTAGGTGTTGGCGCAGTGTCAGGCAACCTTTGTTTCTGGCGTCATGTGTGTTTTCGCTAGGCGCTACCTTGTGTGCCAGAAGAGCTGTCCTCTTAGCTTCCACAACAAATCCCCCAGTGGGCCTCAAGCCAGTCCTCATTTCGTTGTTCCTTTTTCCCATAGGCGGTGATAGCAGAGTTGTAGATGGCATCTCTGAGGTGAGACCATTTTGCGTCAATGGAGGTTTTATCTTTAGGCGGCGTCCTGTTTGTGAGAACTTCTTGGAGACTGCCTAGGAAGTGTTGTTTCTTTTCCGTGTTGCCTACACAGTACGTATTGATTGCGCGGTGTATCTTTCTCGGTTTCATTCGCACTCTGTTGGCAACCAGGGAGTGGTCCGAATCGCAGTCTGCACTATGGTACGCAAGAGTGAGCAGTACGTTTGCGAGGTTTGCGCGCCTGGTGATGACATGATCTAGCTCGTGCCAGAGGTGGGAGTGCGGGTGTTTCCATGACACCTGGTGGATGTCATTGCACTTAAAGTAGGTACTGGTTACGCATAGGCCTTAGTTCAGCATAACTAGCAATCTCTGGCCGTTCTCATTCATCTTGCCCCGCCCATGAACGCCTAAGCAAGACTCGTGGTCAGCTCCCACTCTTGCGTTAAAATCCCCGAGCAGGTAGAGGTCCTCGGTAGGCGGAATCCTAGTTATCACCGCATTCAGGTTCTCAAAGAACTCGTCTTTTTCCTCGGGAGTAGCATATATATATATATATATATATATATATATATTAGTTATATAAACAGATTATCCATCATATGGAAAACTTTTCAAAAGAACATTCTAAGAATGTATTTACGCCGTGTCTAAAGATGCTGAAGCGAGATAAGCTTGTTGCAGTTGAAATGAATTATCATATGAAGCCAATTCAATGTATTTTCCTCCATTTATTCATTTATGTTTTGCTCTGTCCGTTCGCACGCCATCCATTTTTTCTCCATAATACGTTGGCTGTCTGGCGAATGGGCATCTCTTTTACAGAGGCACCAGCTGAAATAAATTTATAATAGCCAAATGACGGGTTGTAGACTTTTTTCACTTATATGATAGTGTAAATATTGCACTGTATGAAATTATTTAATTCCATACATTGAGCTCTCCTGGTAACTTGAAAAAATCTTCGTATATATCTATAGGTGTGCACTTGTATCGGCATGGATTGTCGGTATGCAGAAGAGAAAAAAGGGTCCAAATAGAATAATCCCAACTCATCTGATCTATTTATATATATTATATATATATATATTATATATATATATATATATATATATAATATATACGTGTGCTCTTTTTCCGTTATTATTCTCTGGAGTGTTGCTCTCAGTGAGTCTAGGTGTATGTCGGTCTTGGGTCTTTCTTCAAGAGCTGGCAATACTATTTTTCCTGTTCCATTCGATTTTTCTGGATTTTTTTTCTTTCATTTCCCACACTTAGCTCCAAAGTGTCCTTTGCATACGGGTATTTATCTCCTTTGCATTTATTATTATTATTATTATTATTATTATTATTATTATTATTATTATTATTATTTAATTTTTAAAAGTTTTATTTAATTTTCTTGATTTTCTAATCGATCGTTTTTAGAAAAATACTCTTCTCCCGCGTTTATGTGTATATGTGAGTGTATGTATGCGTGTATGGGTGTATGTATATGTGTGTGAGTGTGTGTGCTGTAAATGAAAGTAAATAGATAATATTATTCTTTAAAATTCTTGACTCAAAACTTTATGAAAAAAAAGAAAGAAACAATTGCAATAAATTTTGGAATATGAAATAACGTTGTTAGTTCTATTTCCCAATCTCATTTGTATTTATTTATACATTTGAAAACCCATGAGACTTAACTAGTGCATTTCTTCTTTTGAAAAGTAAGTTATTCATATATTTAGATATATGTTCTATATATCTAAATATATGATACAACACACACACACACACACACACACACACATATATATATAATATATATATATATATATAGAGAGAGAGAGAGAGAGAGAGAAAGAAGAGGAAGTTGCATATTATTTAAATGTGCGCTTATCCATTTATAACTTTAAGGAGAAAATTAGCATGATCGTTGCATTTTAAATCTTGAGTGAAAAACATTTTCTGTGAAAAATAATTCCTCGGGAAAATAAAATTGTCACTCTCAATGCCGATTTTGACAAAGGTTCAGTATTGTATATATGAGTGTGTATATATATACTAAGGAATAGACATTTACCCAACCCATTCGCCACGGGTAGGATGTGACACAAGGTCATTATTCAGTAGCAATAGATCTGCGAAACTAGCTTGCTAACAATTATTCCACTATAGAACGACCTCTTACCCAATACCTTCGCTACGGGTAGGATGTGACACAGGGTCACTAGTATTGGGAATTCAGCGAGAATGGAATTTGCTATTCTGTAGTAAATGATCTGTGAGACTAGCTTGCTAACCATTACATCCCGATGGGACCACAAAAGTCGATATTTATCAAACCCGTGCCATCAAAGGATGTGCCAAAAAATCGCAAGTATGGGACATCCAGCAAAAATGAAACTCACTTTTCAATTGCAATGGACCTGAGAGACTAGCTTGCTAAGCATTACGAGACGCCCAAATGTCGAACGTATTTATCCAACCTGTTCACCAAGGGTAGGATGTGACACAAAGTCGCAAGTATGGGACATTCAGGGAGAATTCAATTTGTTATTAAGTAGTAAAGAATCTGCGAGACTAACATGCTAATTATTTCACCATGATGGGACACAATCTCTCTCTCTCTCTCTCTCTCTCTCTCTCACACACACACACACACACACACACTCTCTCTCTCTCTCTCTCTCTCTCCTCTCTCTCTCTCTCTGTGTGTGTGTGTGTGCATACATATGGAGAAAGAGACTGTGTATGTGAACGAAAGAGTCTATGTGGGGTTTGTGTGTTAATAAAGTGTCGATATGATATATTGCAATATGTTATTCGACATTTCTACAATTCTATGTAGACGAGAATACAAATTTGTGTTAGTAGCCAACGAGGAGAGACAAGTGTAATGATGTGGAGACTGGATGATGTTGGTAGATCCTTTATTTTCGAACCTGACTTACATACTGATCTGTATATTTATAATTTACTGAAAATAGCAGACCTATGTTGCTTACTGTATACTTATGTAGCATACAACTTACTTATTTTGATGATAAACTTATCTTCTATGCTGTTTCTTCTATGCTGTCTCCTCTATTCCGGGTATTTTAGCTGGCTTCTCTCTATTTTTTACGATCTTCCTTCTTCCTTGGGAACAACGAACACAAGACTTGATATTGATTTTTTTTAACATCTTTGTTCAAACCAACGTTAAACACAAACACGCGCGGAGAAATTCCCATCGAATGGAACTGATGCCATTTTATATCTTCATCCATTCTCACATTTTGTTCTGACTGGTTAGGAGAAGGAATTCAAACCTGTTCTCACCTTGTGTTGCATCCTACTCGTGCGGAGGGGTTGGTAAATATATATATATATATATATATTATATATATATATACTGCAGAGAAGTAATTACTTGCGTATTGTTCTGAAGCAAGACAGGCAAATCCTATTAATGTAAGAATGCAGATATTTGTTCGTTTGGAAATCAAGTCTTTGCTTGTTAGACACTTTTTTGAGATTGCAATCAGGCAGTCGGTTAAATGCGAATTTATCTGCTAGGCTTGATGAACAGACTTTCAATTACAGCAGATAAATGCAACCCAAATATCAATTCATCTCGATGTATACAATACATGTTGAACAAAACATTTCTTTGACTTTTCTATTATATTGCTTGAACTAATTAAATCGCCTCGCGTGGTGTAATGGTTATCAAGCCGGATAAGCAAACCATTGTTAGTGACCTCGATTCTTACTTAGCTCCTCATACTTCTGGCCTTGTGCCACATCTACACTAAGTTTAGTAAGTACAAATTGCTTTCACTAATATGTATATATATATATATATATATATATATATATATATGTGTGTGTGTGTGTGTGTGTGTGTGTGTGTGATTCAAAAATAGTGAAAATACGGATAAAACAGAAAACAACTTCATTTAAATTATATTTTGACTCGGTAGTAACGAAGCTTCATCGGATTTATTTGAGACAACTGAAACTACAATCTGTTTATATGTTGAAGAAGGTAATTGGGAAAGGGAGAAGAGGAGGAAGAGGATGCATCGAAAGGTGTGAGGAAAAAGAAGATAAAGGAAGGGGAAATTTGTCAACAGGGTTGCGGTAGCTTGTGTTCAAAATGGGGTATTTAGGATAATTAATAGTCTGGCAGGTAATTGTGGGTAGCGTCTGGCAGTAGTTTGGTGTCTGTTTTGTACAAGTTATGAAAATAGGGGATTGGAATTTAATATTTTGAATTGTTTCAAAAATTCTGTGATTTTGCGTTTATAAGAAATAAGAATTCGGCAGATAAGCAACACCAGATAATCAGGATTTACATTTTTGCATTTCATCTTGGAAGATTTTGACGGTTTCATTTTTAACTAGAAAGTGTTGCAAAATGATAACTGTCGTACTTTTAAGGAACACGAGTGTTAATATATCGATAGGAATACTTGAAACCGCATAACTGGGTGCAAATTATTTGTATTAGATTGGAATACTTGTGTTAATGTTCTCGATTCATTTGCTAGAAATATTTTTTTTAAATGTGAAAATTGGGCACATCCCAAGTAGCATTACGTTAGGTCTTCTTCCATTTATTGCTCGCTAAATACATGTTCTGAAATACCTGGAACAATGTTAATGTATTGATTAATAACATTTACGTTTTTGCCAGCTGTATTTTAAAATTGTAACTCTCAAGTTCGCGAGAAGTATGTCACAAGATATTCAATTACTTTTGTACAGTCAACGTATTGTATTGACTTTCTTTCCCGCCTCACCAACCAAAGCGGCCAGTAGTAGAGAAAACCTACATGTTCACACGGATAAAGACATTTGCCACCTGACGAATTGCTTAGATCTTAACAAGAGACCCAGCAAAACGTTGTCCGCCGGAAAATTCGTTGTTGCAAATAACAAATTTGCACAGATACGATAAAATAAAATAAATATAATTCAGCGACATAATTTCTAGTAGTTACTTATGATATAAGACGTTTAAATTGATTTTAGATTGTGAAACGATGTATTTTGAATACTAGCCAACGTATACGTCGGGTAAATTGCCTGATTATTTTATAATCTTTATTATCTAAGCTTGTAACTCTTTGCCTACTTTAAGCCACCCGCAGTAGCTCTCCAACCACTACGCATACCACACCAAGCAAAGTACAAAAACTGTTGGTTAGTTCATTATCATTGAGTAGAAGGAATATATTTGAATAGAATGAGTTATGAGCTGAATAGATAGTGAACTTTGAAATATCCCATCATAAATGTAAAAATACCAAGAAAATTTGGTACAGCCATGGGAGAATTTGGAGGCAAGGTCTTTTTATTTGGTAGGCTTTCTTTCTTATTTATTTTTTTCTGTGTAGCATATATTTTTTCTTCCTTCTTTATAATAAATAACGGAATGGTCTATTATTTAGCTGAGGTGATGATATTCAGTGGATAACACCAGATAATTAGGATTTACATTTTTGTATTTCATCTTGTACGATATGGACAGTCTCATTTTTAATCAGAGGGTGTTGCATGATGATGACAACGGTCGTACAATTAAGGAACACAAATATTAATAAAAATACATATATATGCTTTTGTTTGATTGCTCCGCCTCCCTCATCGCACGAGTATATGTGCGAGTATTTTTCATTGTCTCTAACTTAATCAGAATTATGGTAGTACATAAACGCCAAAAAATAGTCATTTGTAATTATACCAATCTTTTTTTTCTCTGCTTCTTGGCAAGTTTCTGAGATCGAACCTGATCACTTTGCCGGGCCAATAAGATAATCGATCAGCCAAAATAAACATTTCCCAATATTACACCCCCCCCAATATCACACCCACCCCGGCCCCATGACGCTAGTTTCTTCTTATTTTTCTAACAGGGCAATGAAGAAAAACAAAATCTGATATATCTATTTCACATATCGATCGACGAAATAAGCAAATGTTATTTAACATAGAGAATGTCTACAACAGAAATAGAGGCTTTCAAAAAATTTAATTAAAAAAATCTATTTAAGATATCGATGTTCACGATACATAGTTTTGTTTTGGAAATACTTGAAGTTTATTACTGCAACTAAGAGTCGACTTATCGCTAAAAATTAGACGCTCCATAAACCTATTTTTATCTTCACAAAACTCTGGCGTTTCTCTACAGAAATCACGACGTGCGCTTTTGTCCTGTTCTCTTCGATTTTGCAATAAACGCGATTTGTAAGGAATTTTTTTTTTTTACCGTTCTGTAAAATCCTCCAAACAGTTCTGGCCTAGAATTTGAAACTCATGACTTTCTCTCCTTGTGGATGTTTGTTGATTGCGTAGGTAATACAAATAAGTTGCACACAGTTGTATGGTTTTAAGTATTCCTATCTAATACTAATAATTTATATACAGTTATATACCTTCAAATAATTATTTCTATTTTGTTATAATTACTAGCAGAAAGATAAAACGCCTCAGAGTGGTGTAAAAATTAATTTTCGAAAGATATTGCCTGAAGTAGATTTTAAAATTCAATGTCAGAGTGTTTGTATTATAAGTAAATTCATCAAATTTATTAAAGGTGTAAAAAAATAAAACAATTTAAAATGGAAACTGTTCTCCTAAAAAAAAAATGTTACGTGCATCTATTAATTATAAATTAAATAATTATTTTGAATATTTTACACATAAATTTTACGCAAAATCGTAGGTATTTATTTATTGTAAGCATTTTAGTTAACTTCCTGTGACGGAAAAAAAGATTGAGAGTAGAATTTTTTTTTTGAATAATAAATATATAAACGGACATGTATGTATTAAAACTTGTTTTAAAAACAATGTGGACCGTTTAATGTTCTTATTCAAATTCTACGTATTAATGATTTTGAATATAAATTACTCATGATACGCTAAGGCAATTCCTGAGTGTTTGTGACTTAACAGGGCAGAGGCAACGAATCTCCATTATTAATAGATTCGTTTACACACTCTTCAATTGTTTTTCTAATACTTATGACCTCCTAACAAATCTATTGTTTCAAATTTCTTGTACCAACTGTAAAGTGTTCAGAGTATAAGACTAACTGCACTCGATAGTGTGACTTCATTTTTGGAGCTCCTGAGATGTGAAGTGATCCATTCATTACCATTACACCTGGATCCATTTTATCCTGAATTGATACTATCTGTTAATGTCCCATTTATGCAATTACGGTCAAGTCAAACTGAAGGCATCAGTTTCCGCTAGCTCACCTAATTAATCAGCGATCAATACTTAATTGGGTAACCACTTGAGCTACAGAAGGTACTGTAAGCAACGTTAATGTAGTTAATTTCATATTAAGGTATATACTTCATATTTAGTTACAATACAATGTATAAGAATCATTGTATTAATGTAGTTTTAAAAAAACATTATTAATGTATATACTTCCTACTTAGTTGCAATGTTTAAAGAACGAATCAGAAAGTCATTTAAAAACTGAACTAATTGCGATAAAGACATACTGACGAAATATCGTTGTTGGATGGATGCAAGTTGACACTTGAATTAATCTCGGAGTGTCACTTAAGCAAAATGACTTGAAACTCCAATAAACTAAAGAGATCATTGCCATTCATCTATAGAATCATGGAGATGTATTTTGAAAAATTACTCTTAAAATATTGATATTGCAACTAAGAGTGAAGTGTTTACCTGTTTAGAATGATTTTGAATTACATGTTACATAGATACATTGTATTGCAACTAAGTATGAAGTATAATGTTTTTGAAATACTTGGGAAAAAACTTAATATTTACTAGCAGGATCTGTGGATATATCACAGTATGATAATTTGATTATTACAACGTTTGGTATGTTTACTTTGCTAAATTGTTCAGTATGTAAAAAGTATAATAATCTTGACTTAACTCTCTCTCACCCTTTTTTATTTCTTCTTTTTATTCTGATTTGAAGCGTTATCGATTTCCACGCTTTCACCCCTCTCTCATCTTTCCCCTACTGTCTTCTTTCTTCTTCTTATTATATTTTTTCATTTTTTCTTTCTTCATAATAAAATGGAATTATCCATTTATTTAGCTGAGGTGGCGGCACTCATAAGAAATAAGAATTTGGCCAATAAGCAACACCAGATAATAGGGATTGTTCTTTTTTGTATTTGAAAATTTAGATTTAGTCTCGATACATTTTAATCGTACATGCTAATAACAGAAGAAAAGTTTTAAAGGTGATGTGACAATAGAAAACTCGCTGGAATAAGTATGTTGAACAAGACATAGAAACTATTTTGAGCTTTCCTTGTATCTTCTAAGGACTATCTATTATTTGTGCAACCTATTGCCTTTATGGAAACTCCCAATCCTTTTTATCATATAATGTGCTAGAGGCAGTGGCTGAGGGTCTTAATGTCCTGGGTATGACATCAAACTGTATCTGATGGTAAAGTTCTAAATCTGGAGCTCTGAGAAATGTGGAGTACACCTTCATCACCATTACTCCCGGTCCACTCCAAACCGAGTGGTAAACCTGTTACGGTCCACCTACGGATTAAATAGAACAAATGAATTTTAAAAATTGATTAAAAAACAAATTTCAATACCCACCAAGGATGAGAAAACAAAATGTTCTCGGCATAGAAAAGGGTTCGAATTCCGTAAAATCCAACAAACTAACCAACATTTAAACACGCCACGCCATATCAAAAGAGAGCTTTAAAGGTGATGTACCAATAGTAAACTCACTGGAATATGTTGAATACAAAGACATAAGAAACGTATTTTGAGATTCCATTGTATCTTCTAAAGAAGCATTTATCATTTATATACCGCATGAAAAAGTCAGATTTCAATGATGCAATTCAAAATGCCAACATTTTGTCAAAAAGGAATTTTCTTTTGGAAAAAATGGTCGCGATTATCGTAAAAAGGACTAAAGTTTTAATTTCGGATAATGGTACGTTTAAAGAAATTAGACGTTCATATTCTTTTCAACAGAATGAAAACTCAGAGCTGGTGTAAAAATTAATTTTCGAAACTGAAACTACAATCTGTTTATATGTTGAAGAAGGTAATTGGGAAAGGGAGAAGAGGAGGAAGAGGATGCATCGAAAGGTGTGAGGAAAAAGAAGATAAAGGAAGGGGAAATTTGTCAACAGGGTTGCGGTAGCTTGTGTTCAAAATGGGGTATTTAGGATAATTGATAGTCTGGCAGGATAATTGTGGGTAGCGTCTGGCAGTAGTTTGGTGTCTGTTTTGTACAAGTTATGAATATGGGGATGGAATTTAATATTTTGAATTGTTTCAAAAATTCTGTGATTTTGCGTTTATAAGAAATAAGAATTCGGCAGATAAGCAACACCAGATAATCGGATTTACATTTTTGCATTTCATCTTGGAAGATTTTTTGACGGTTTTCATTTTTAACTAGAAAGTGTTGCAAAATGATAACTGTCGTACTTTTAAGGAACACGAGTGTTAATATATCGATAGAAATACTTGAAACCGCATAACTGGGTGCAAATTATTTGTATTAGATTGGAATACTTGTGTTAATGTTCTCGATTCATTTGCTAGAAATATTTTTTTTAAATGTGAAAATTGGGCACATCCCAAGTAGCATTACGTTAGGTCTTCTTCCATTTATTGCTCGCTAAATACATGTTCTGAAATACCTGGAACAATGTTAATGTATTGATTAATAACATTTACGTTTTTGCCAGCTGTATTTTAAAATTGTAACTCTCAAGTTCGCGAGAAGTATGTCACAAGATATTCAATTACTTTTGTACAGTCAACGTATTGTATTGACTTTCTTTCCCGCCTCACCAACCAAAGCGGCCAGTAGTGGAGAAAACCTACATGTTCACACGGATAAAGACATTTGCCACCTGACGAATTGCTTAGATCTTAACAAGAGACCCAGCAAAACGTTGTCCGCCGGAAAATTCGTTGTTGCAAATAACAAATTTGCACAGATACGATAAAATAAAATAAATATAATTCAGCGACATAATTTCTAGTAGTTACTTATGATATAAGACGTTTAAATTGATTTTAGATTGTGAAACGATGTATTTTGAATACTAGCCAACGTATACGTCGGGTAAATTGCCTGATTATCTTATAATCTTTATTATCTAAGCTTGTAACTCTTTGCCTACTTTAAGCCACCCGCAGTAGCTCTCCAACCACTACGCATACCACACCCAAGCAAAGTACAAAAACTGTTGGTTAGTTCATTATCATTGAGTAGAAGGAATATATTTGAATAGAATGAGTTATGAGCTGAATAGATAGTGAACTTTGAAATATCCCATCATAAATGTAAAAATACCAAGAAAATTTGGTACAGCCATGGGAGAAATTTGGTAGGCAAGGTCTTTTTTATTTGGTAGGCTTTCTTTCTTATTATATTTTTTCTGTGTAGCATATTATTTTTCTTCCCTTTCTTTATAATAAATAACGGAATGGCCTATTATTTAGCTGAGGTGATGATATTCAGTGGATAACACCAGATAATTAGGATTTACATTTTTGTATTTCCTCTTGTACGATATGGACAGTCTCATTTTTAATCAGAGGGTGTTGCATGATGATGACAACGGTCGTACAATTAAGGAACACAAATATTAATAAAAATACATATATATGCTTTTGTTTGATTGCTCCGCCTCCCTCATCGCACGAGTATATGTGCGAGTATTTTTCATTGTCTCTAACTTAATCAGAATTATGGTAGCACATAAACGCCAAAAATAGTCATTTGTAATTATACCAATCTTTTTTTTCTCTGCTTCTTGGCAAGTTTCTGAGATCGAACCTGATCACTTTGCCGGGCAATAAGATAATCGATCAGCCAAAATAAACATTTCCCAATATTAACACCCCCCAATATCACACCCCCCCGGCCCCATGACGCGCTAGTTTCTTCTTATTTTTCTAACAGGGCAATGAAGAAAAACAAAATCTGATATATCTATTTCACATATCGATCGACGAAATAAGCAAATGTTATTTAACATAGAGAATGTCTACAACAGAATAGAGGCTTTCAAAAAATTTAATTAAAAAAATCTATTTAAGATATCGATGTTCACGATACATAGTTTTGTTTTGGAAATACTTGAAGTTTATTACTGCAACTAAGAGTCGACTTATCGCTAAAATTAGACGCTCCATAAACCTATTTTTATCTTCACAAAACTCTGGCGTTTCTCTACAGAAATCACGACGTGTGCTTTTGTCCTGTTCTCTTCGATTTTGCAATAAACGCGATTTGTAAGGAATTTTTTTTTTTTTACCGTTCTGTAAAATCCTCCAAACAGTTCTGGCCTAGAATTTGAAACTCATGACTTTCTCTCCTTGTGGATGTTTGTTGATTGCGTAGGTAATACAAATAAGTTGCACACAGTTGTATGGTTTTTAAGTATTTCCTATCTAATACTAATATTTATATACAGTTATATACCTTCAAATAATTATTTCTATTTTGTTATAATTACTAGCAGAAAGATAAAACGCCTCAGAGTGGTGTAAAAATTAATTTTCGAAAGATATTGCCTGAAGTAGATTTTAAAATTCAATGTCAGAGTGTTTGTATTATAAGTAAATTCATCAAATTTATTAAAGGTGTAAAAAAATAAAACAATTTAAAATGGAAACTGTCCTCCTAAAAAAAAAAATGTTACGTGCATCTATTAATTATAAATTAAATAATTATTTTGAATATTTTACACATAAATTTTACGCAAAATCGTAGGTATTTATTTATTTGTAAGCATTTTAGTTAACTTCCCATGACGGAAAAAAAGATTGAGAGTAGAATTTTTTTTGAATAAATAAATATATAATACCGGACATGTATGTATTAAAACTTGTTTTAAAAACAATGTGGACCGTTTAATGTTCCTTATTCAAATTCTACGTATTAATGATTTTGAATATAAATTACTCATTGATACGCTAAGGCAATTCCTGAGTGTTTGTGACTTAAACAGGGGCAGAGGCAACGAATCTCCATTATTAATAGATTCGTTTACACACTCTTCAATTGTTTTTCTAATACTTATGACCTCCTAACAAATCTATTGTTTCAAATTTCTTGTACCAACTGTAAAGTGTTCAGAGTATAAGACTAAACTGCACTCGATAGTGTGACTTCATTTTTGGAGCTCCTGAGAATGTGAAGTGATCCATTCATTACCATTACACCTGGATCCATTTTATCCTGAATTGATACTATCTGTTAATGTCCCATTTATGCAATTACGGTCAAGTCAAACTGAAGGCATCAGTTCCCGCTAGCTCACCTAATTAATCAGCGATCAATACTTAATTGGGTAACCACTTGAGCTACAGAAGGTACTGTAAGCAACGTTTAATGTAGTTAATTTTCATATTAAGGTATATACTTCATATTTAGTTACAATACAATGTAATAAGAATCATTGTATTAATGTAGTTTTAAAAAAACATTATTAATGTATATACTTCCTACTTAGTTGCAATGTTATAAAGAACGAATCAGAAAGTCATTTAAAACTGAACTAATTGCGATGAAGGACATACTGACGAAATATCGTTGTTGGATGGATGCAAGTTGACACTTGATTAATCTCGGAGTGTCACTTAAGCAAAATGACTTGAAACCTCCAATAAACTAAAGAGATCATTGGCCATTCATCTAATAGAATCATGGAGATGTATTTTGAAAAATTACTCTTAAAATATCGATATTGCAACTAAGAGTGAAGTGTTTACCTGTTTAGAATGATTTTGAATTACATGTATACATAGATACATTGTATTGCAACTAAGTATGAAGTATAATGTTTTTGAAATACTTGGGAAAAAACTTAATATTTCACTAGCAGGATCTGTGGATATATCACAGTATGATAATTTGATTATTACAACGTTTGGTATGTTTACTTTGCTAAATTGTTCAGTATGTAAAAAGTATAATAATCTTGACTTAACTCTCTCTCACCCTTTTTTATTTCCTTCTTTTTATTCTGTTTGATTTGAAGCGTTATCGATTCCACGCTTTCACCCCCTCTCCATCTTTCCCCTACTGTCTTTCTTTCTTTCTTTCTTTCTTATTATTTTTTCATTTTTTCCTTTCTTCATAATAAAAATGGAATTATCCATTATTTAGCTGAGGTGGCGGCACTCATAAGAAATAAGAATTTGGCCAATAAGCAACACCAGATAATAGGGATTGTTCTTTTTTGTATTTGAAAATTTAGATTTAGTCTCGATACATTTTAATCGTACCATGCTATAACAGAAGAAAAGTTTTAAAGGTGATGTGACCAATAGAAAACTCGCTGGAATAAGTATGTTGAACAAAAAGACATAGGAAACATATTTTGAGCTTTCCTTGTATCTTCTAAGGACGTATCTATTATCTTGTGCAACCCTATTGCCTTTATGGAAACTCCCAATCCTTTTTATCATATATGTGCTAGAAGGCAGTGGCTGAGGGTCTTAATGTCCTGGGTATGACATCAAACTGTATCTGATGGTAAAGTTCTAAATCTGGAGCTCTGAGAAATGTGGAGTACACCTTCATCACCATTACTCCCGGTCCACTCCGAACCGGAGTGGTAGAACCTGTTACGGTCCCACCTACGGATTAAATAGAACAAATGAATTTTAAAAAATTGATTAAAAAACAAATTTTCAATACCCACCAAGGATGAGAAAAAACAAAATGTTCTCGGCATAGAAAAAGGGTTCGAATTCCGTAAAATCCAACAAACTAACCAACATTTTAAACACGCCACGCCATATCAAAAGAGGAGCTTTAAAGGTGATGTGACCAATAGTAAACTCACTGGAATATGTTGAATACAAAGACATAAGAAACGTATTTTGAGATTCCATTGTATCTTCTAAAGAAGCATTTATCATTTTATACCGCATGAAAAAGTCAGATTTCAATGATGCAATTCAAAATGCCAACATTTTGTCAAAAAGGAATTTTCTTTTGGAAAAAAAAATGGGTCTGCGATTATCGTAAAAAGGACTAAGTTTTAATTTCGGATAATGGTACGTTTAAGAAATTAGACGTTCATATTCTTTTTCAACAGAATGAAAACGCAACGCAGATCCTTATTTTCTAACAATTCTTGTGGAATCTATTTGTCCAATTTTGTTCCATTTTCTCTATTGCGACCAAAAACGAGGCGGAAACTTTCTAAGAATAAAGTCCAAGGTTTGCCGGATTATTGTTGTTGTTCTTTTGGGATTGGGGGGTGTTTAACTTTAATTTTTTGCAATTGGTCTTCGAAGATTCCATAGATTGGTCTTCGGAGATTCCATCCATTGGTCTCCCTTTTAGAACTTTTATTCAATATTGTCAATTAAGAACGGATTTTCTGAAATCACCGTTGTATTGTTCGATAGTCAACATTTCCTTCGTTAAATGTCAAATTTATATTTCTTCCTGTTTCAAGTACAATACAAATTCGGATAGCAAGATTAGACATAATCATATCATCTTGACGTTTTGGTATTATTATCATTAGAGATTGTGCTGACAATTGTTGACTAGTATACATTCTATGTATGAATGTATCTACCTATCTATCTCTCTCTATTTATATGTATGTATCTATCTATCTATCCCAATCTAATTATATCTATCAACCTATCAATCTATCTATCCCAGTCTATTCATATCTATCTATTCATATCTATCAACTAATCTGTCAACCTATCTATCTATCTATCTATCTATCTATCTATGTCAGTATACACATATCTATATCTATCTATCTATATATATATATATATATATATATATATATATATATATATATCGATCGATTGACATAGATAGCTATGTCAATATATTTATACGTATAGATAGATAGATTATCTATCTATCTATATATATATATCATTATATTCATATATATCCATATATCACAGTTGGTTTATATATATATATTATATATATATATATATATATATACATCTATCTATCACAGTAGGTTCATACATATCTACCTAACTATCTCAATTTATACCTATCTATGGTCGTTAAGTACAATCCTTCATCACGTTACAGGTCAATCAGGTGTCAAAAGCTGCTAGTTAAATCCATCTTCATCATCATCATCATCATCCTCATGTCGCGCAAGCAGCATGGATATCCAAGCAAGTCTCTCGCCAACCTTCCCTATCAAACATTGTCTCTGGGAGCTCTTCTGTACTGCATCCAGCATCCTCAAATAGTTGGTCAATGTAGGTCCTTGCTGGGCGGCCCATACTAGCATGCCCATGTGTTGGCTTCCACAGGAGAACGTCACTTATGAGCTCGTCCTTGCTCCTCCAGCAGAGCCTCGCATGCTTGGTATGTCTTACTCGGATGGTTTGTGAGATGGGGGACAGGTTGCCATACAGCTGTTTCCTCGTGGGGTATTGTGTCCACGAATTGTTCAAGACTGCACGCAGCATTCTGGTGCAAGTCCCATACAACTTATTCTCGGGGCGCTTCGTTAGGGTTCAAGTGGTGCAGCGATACAGCAGTACTGATATAACCACAGCCTGGAAGAATTGTCACTTTAGTTTGTCAGCGAGATCTGACTTCCATATAACGGACAATTTTTTTGTTGCTAGCTATGCCTTTCCTATTCGTGTATTAACATCGCTCTCTGTGGATGAGATAGTACTCCGTGAACTGTTCTACTGGCTTAAGAGGCTTACTGCCAAGTGTTGAGATGCCTCCTTTCTTTTTGAATTTTTTTTATTAGAGTTCACATAGAGGCCAATGTTCTTTGCAGCCTCCTCCAGGCTATGTAGTAGGGACTCAGCATGTACCGGTGTATCTGCAAGAAGTGCGAGGTCATCAGCATAGTCTGCATCTGTAACTTTTTGTGCGGGATATCGCCTGCTTCTTGTCTTTCTTAGTGTGAAACCTTTTTTTATGGTATCTAATGATGTTTGGGGTACATAGTCTAGGCATATTATGAATATATATGGTGCTAATGTATCTCCTTGTAGGACTCCAGTGGTGATGTCAAAGAAATCTGTGTCACCGTCAGGTGAGCGTACCATTGCTTTAGTGTCTTTGTAGAGCGTAATTATAGCGGCAACCGTTTCTTTGGGGGAGACCAAATATGTTAGCAGTATTTGTTCCATTTTCTTTCTATGTATGGAATCAAATGCCTAGGAAAAATCAATGAATAGTAGCTTTGCCTCTAGATTCTTTGCTCGAACTCCTGCAATAGCAGTAAGAGTTATGCCTCTATAGTTTTTAGCAATTCCTAGGTCTCCTTTTTTGGGGAATGGGAGGATGCATCCTTTTGTCCATTTATCTATTCTATTTTGTCTATATACTGTGTTGCATAATCTAAGCAGTATGTCATTGAACTGTCCCATCTTCCATATCTCGGGGGGTATTTAGTCAAGGCCTGCTGCTTTTCTACCTTTCAGTTTCTTTAAGACTTCGTGGAATTCTTCTGTCGTAAAATCCCCCAGTTTGATGTCTAATTGTCTATCTATGATGTTTTGGGTGTTATTTTTTATGATTTTAGGTGGGTTCCTCTGAAGTTTCTGCGATTGTGTCAAATATCAAAGGTAGCATGTTAATGACTTAGCAAAAATTCCCCTGCCCTGTTGTTGTGCAATTTTTATTACAGTCTAAAAAAAGTCCATGCTCCACCCTCGTTAACGCTAATCTAGGAGGGGACATGTGGACTTATACTAAGTTAAAACTTATCTCCGTAGCATTCGCCCCCTCTTCTCTCTCTCTCTCTCTTTCTCTCTCTCTCTCTCTCTCTCTCTCTCTCTCTCTCTCTCTCTCTCTCTCTCTCTCTCTCTCTCTCTCTGGCAAAAATCTACATGTCACATTGGCTTGTAAAACAAAACCATGGGTAACAGCATGGTGGATGCGACAGAAGAGCCTAAATAGGCCAACGGCTTATATCATAAGATGCTGGGCAGAGGAACCCAGAATGGGTCAACGGCCAGGATCAACCAGTTCAGGTAACTACTGCTCCTCATCTGTACTGTACTGTACAGCGCCTATTGATGAGTTAACTCCACAGCTACCGATAGATATCTATGACCTCGACCCAACCGAAACCATTCATGACAGTACACAAAGC
Organism: Doryteuthis pealeii; assembly: GCA_023376005.1. Taxonomy (NCBI): domain Eukaryota; kingdom Metazoa; phylum Mollusca; class Cephalopoda; order Myopsida; family Loliginidae; genus Doryteuthis; species Doryteuthis pealeii. The sequence continues at coordinate 49,896,069 of CM042173.1, forward strand.
CGAAGAATCGTGCAGCATCGTGCTTTCTGCTATCACTAAAAGTACGCGTTCTGCTGAGGCTCAGTGTTTGCTAAATAACCTACGGAGCTCCAAATGCATCACATAGCTAAATCACATCACTCTATGTACTAACAAACATGACACACACTGTACTGAAGACATAACCCGAACCACAACATCTAATAAGACAGACATAGAACCCAAACCCAATACAAACCTACTTAGATTTTTAAAAAAAATCACTCAAACTAGCAACATTTAACGTTAGAACGCTAAGAACTATAGGCCAACTCCCCGAACTTACGGCATCCGCAACCGAAATTAAATATTAAACATTTTGGAAAAAAGCCTAAAACGCTGGGTTTTTTTCTCTTTTTTTTCTTTTTGATACTTTCAAAAATTCAATCGACAAATTATTTTTTCATATATAGCAGGCACCGCTTCAGCTAAGGACTTCATTCATAGGTGGGTTTGTTTTTTTACCTATCACCGCCTAGCGTTTTTTTTAAGGCTGGAGGCCGTGGCGGAACTCAGCGAATAATACCAAAAGAAGTTTTGGTATCTTTATCATTCACAAAATATAAATATAAATGAATATAGATAAACGTTTGTGTTAAATATGTGTTGTTATTTTAACATTACTTGCATTCAATAAAAAATATTTACAGAGCTGGTAAAATAAGCATAAAAGTAGGTTTAATGTAATATATTGTCTGATCGGTGCACCCAAGGACCGGGCTGAATAGGAAGTGCATGGGGCCAGGTGCAGCCTGGAAACGAAAACAGGATGTGGCCCCGACCTGACCTTTTGCACCTGGAAATGCAGGTGGATGTTTGTCATGATTTCGGTGCAGAATTCTGTAGGCGTAGCCCTTAGCCAATGAAAACAGCCTGCGTGGGCGAAGAGGCGTGTCTACAGAAAAAACTGCGTAGGTGTCACGAACAAGGAGACGTGACACCGGGGGTCAGATTACAATAAAAGAAGCCCGTAGAGATCGATTAGACAGACGGCGATCAGGTTCAAGATCAATTGAAGAGAACTCCCGAAGGCTCCACATTGCGTAACCCTGCCCACGACTCTCAGCTGTACACAACCGGGGAAAATAAACATCTCTTATATTTTCCTAAATACAAGTGTTTGTGTTCTTTGACGGGTCCAGTGTGTAAAATTAACTCTTTTCCTAAATTTTCACTCACAATTATTGACCCTATAAGCTTTAAAAATTAATAATTAAAGTAATTTAAAAAAAAATCTATTTTAAAACATGACATAAAGTGTATTCAATTTTTTTTACAGCCAGGAAGACAATTTTAAGTCACCTAGTGTATGAATCTTGGCTGACTTCTGAAGACGGTCGGAAAATTAAAACGGAAAGTTTTTTGGTAGTCCCCAATGACAGTTTAACTACAGTCTATGAATTAACATTTTGTGAATTGGGTTACGGTTTTAGGGGATTAAAGTTGATTTTAATTACGTATTGCTTAAAAAAATAAACAACAAAAAAAACCAAATTACTATACATTTAATGTTGAAAAAATTTATTTTAAACTAAGTTTAATTGAAATTATACATTGCAATTTGAGACAAACAACTGTCTCAATAATAGATTCAATAATTCATTAATTCATTAAATGTATAGTAATTTTTTTTTTTTGTTTTTTTTGCTGTTTATTTCTTTTAAGCAATACGTAATTAAAAACAACTTTAATCCACTAAAACCGTAACCCAATTCGCAAAATTTTAATTCATAGACTGTAGTTAAACTGTTATTGGGAACCACCAAAAACCTTTTCGTTTTAATTTTCCGACCGTCTTCAGAAGTCAGTCCGAATCTTATTTACATTTTTTAAGAAATCAAACACTTATATTATCTTCCCTCGATAAATGTTAGGTATGAGAGAGAGAGAGAGAGAGAGAGAGAGAGAGAGAGAGAGAGAGAGAGAGAGAGAGAGAGAGAGAGAGAGAGAGAGAGAGAGAGAGAGAGAGAGAGGATCCATCAGCAGTCAGCCACTCAGCAGTCAACTGTAGGCTGTTTTTTCAAGGACATTAATGTCTTTCTCTCTTTCACACTACTACACACTATTAAGAGAGGGCGAGAGAACTAACCTATAAGTGTAACAGAGAATGGTGGACTGTTGTCTTCTTTACAAATTACGGCTAATTAGAACCAAATGAATGAATTTTTTTTTCAAGCATTGATTAGATTTAAGACTAAATTATTTTCTGGGATATGTTTTGTGTAATTAAACAATTTAGGAAAAAATCCTTTGGGGTTGAAAGTCCAAAATCTCAGCTTTAGTTTAATATATATATATATATATATATATATATATATATATATATATATAGTATTGGAGAAAGGAAAATAAAGTGCTCGATTACAGGTATAAGAACTATATTTATTGTGTAATATATAATTTAAAGGTATTAGTTACAATTGGTTGTAAAGCAGCGTATTAGCCGCTTATCCTCAAGACAAAACGTCCTTGAAAAACATTATTGCGTATTAAAACGGCTCAATGCAAAATATATCTCTGTATATAACTGAATAAAAATTTGGTGTCATGTTTTTCCAGAATATTTTGTCTTGAGGACAAGTGGCTAAGTCGTTGAGGTGGCCTAAAGTCGGTATAAGCCAGGCAGCGAGGGAGTCTATCCCCTTTTCACAAGCACTAGACGAAGTTGATTGATTTGGCATCTGAGGTGGAGTCAGCTCTTAACTTTACCTCACATATCCCTTTGCTACTCATACACTGTGTTGGCGAGGAGCCGGTATTGAACCCTAAATCTTGTGATTACAAGTCAGACGCCCTACCGACTGAGCTAAATTGTAAACGTCTTTTACTTTTATATATATATATATATATATATATATATATATATAGTATTTTAGGAGGTCTCCGTATGCTTCTCTCGGTATATATTTTTATGTTTTTTTAAAATTGGGCGTTATTACGAAGCATCTAAAAATAAATGAATGAACTCGATGTTATGGAGTATTGGATTCACTTATTTTTTTATTATTATTTTTTATCATAAATTTTCGGGTTCGTTAGATACCCTTTATCAAATGACTGTTGTTCCTGTTCAACGGATCTTTTGTCTCTGTTGTTATTGACAGCAGCAGCGTCTGTAAAAAAATTATAATAACTTGTATTCTGAAAAAATTGACGTTCCATTCATTGTTCATTTCTATCTTGATAAATAGAGCTTCAAACTCGGCACTTTTATGACACACCTTGTATTCTGAAAAAATTAACGTTCCATTCATTGTTCATTTCTATCTTGGTAAATAGAGCTTCAAACTTGGCACATTTATGACACACCTTGTATTCTGAAAAAATTAACGTTCCATTCATTGTTCATTTCTATCTTGGTAAATAGAGCTTCAAACTTGGCACTTTTATGACACACCTTGTATTCTGAAAAAAATACCGTTCTTTTCATTGTTCATTTCTATCTTGGTAAATAGAGCTTCAAACTCGGCACTTTTATGACACACCTTGTATTCTGAAAAAAAAACGTTCCATTCATTGTTCATTTCTATCTTGGTAAATAGAGCTTCAAACTCGGCACTTTTATGACACACCTTGTATTCTGAAAAAACGTTCCATTCATTGTTCATTTCTATCTTGGTAAATACAGCTTTATTCTCGATACTTTTATATTTGAGGTGGAAATAGTAACAATTGAATTTAGTATGTCTTCCTTAAACAAAAAGGGAAATAAAAAGTTAACCTTTAGTATTTGGCAGATTCTTATGAGACGAGAGACTTCGTCGCCAAGAAAAACAGCGTCGTTGCTTTCAGTCACTAAGTGACCCCCGTCCCCCGGGAATTTCTTGTTTAATGGATCCATTGTTGCCAAATAAGTTAAGTAATTGCCTGGAACGTCTCTATCAAAGTTAACCAAAGTTCGATACAATAAAGAGATATTGATTTATCGATCAATAGATATTGCTTTATTTCATACAAGAATGGACCAGTAAGTCTGTAGCCCAAGACATCCTTGTTGTATGTGTTTATCCAACCACCCCCTCAAGAGCAGGATGCGACACAAGGTCAATTTTTGAAAGCGTGGTTACATCATCATGTCGCGCCAACAGCACGGATTCGCATGAGTCTTTCCCAGCACTCATTCCTATCGGGCATTGCTCCTAGCAAGTCCTTATCACGGTAGCCAGTATCCGCACAGAACCGATCAATGTAAGTCATTGCTTGAGTTCGACATGGCTAAAACTATTTGTTGAGAGAGAGAGAGAGAGAGAGAGAGAGAGAGAGAGAGAGAGAGAGAGAGAGAGAGAGAGAGAGATTTTACGGCATATCAACTCTTTATGACTTATTTAGTGTCGACATTTTTCATCCATTTCTAAGTGATTGTAATCATAACTATAATTTTAATTTTGCACATTTTAGGTATATAATCCTGTATTTTCACCCAGTTATATGGTTTCAAGTATTCTTATGTAATCCCAATAACTTTCAAGCAGATTTATGCTTTCACGTAACTAATAATAAGCCTTAGTAAACAATTATAACTTCAGGTAACCATTCTTAATATTAATAATTTGCACACAGTTATATGGATTCAAGTCTTATTATAATAGAGATTGTGTGCTTTTCTGTCTGTAACCGAAACTATATCACTACCCAAGTCACAATTCCCTTAGTTGATTACGTCCCATTCTCCCTAATTTTATTTTTATTCTAACCTCAGTTATTAATAAAATTGTTTTACATTATTAATACTAATAGCATGCAATCATATTTATATATACAACAAAATAGCGGTTTACAGTGTTTACGGTAACGCTAATTTGCATATTGAAATTAGAAATGTTATTTTAATAAATATGTGCTTATTATTATTGAGTTCTAATTGTTTATTTTATCTATGAGCAAAAATCTCGGGGATAAATCTTAAAAGAAATCGATTAATAAGAAGAAATAACTATAATTTTTATTCTTTACTTCCTATTTTAACTAACTCACCATCCAGTAGGTCTTTGGGGAGGTAGCTCTTGTCCATTCTCCTGACATCACTAAACCAGTGAAGGATTATTATAAAAAATATATATGGTATTTAACTAACTGTAAATATGTATGGTATTTAACTAGATCTGTTGATGAGGCTCCAATTCTGGAGATCTGAGGAGGATGGAGTACCCATTCATTGCCATTACTCCTGGGTCTGAAAATTACTTGTATCAGGAAGCCTCACCAACAGATCTAGCTAAATACCATACATATATACAGAGTTAGTTAAATACCATATATATTTTTTATATCCTTCGCTGGTTTGGTGATGTCAGGAGGATGGACAAAGACCCTCTGGGTGGTGAGTTAGCAGAAGACTCCCAATATAATATTAGTTGATATTAATATTTTTAGAATATTATTAGGTATTATTTATTACCAAATTCTAAAAACAAATTTACAACACCTTTGTAATCAAAATTGCATAAATATATATAAGGCGTGTACTTATTTTTGGAGTTAACGGTCTTGGTTACATATCTTCGATGCTGTAGAGTTTTGTCATAGATAATACTTAATAATATTTGTTTTTTTATTTTTGTATAATTTTCTACAAGAAATACTTAAAATCAGCTATCTTTGATTGTAAAGAAAATTAACGTATTTAAGAAATTGATAGAGGTTTACTTTCTACTCATATTTCTGATACACTCCTCTTTGGCAAATCCAATTGGCTGGTCAAGTCAAGCCCTAACACCTATTTGATTGTCCCAATCGTATTACTCTTGTTGCAACCCCCTACCCTATCTATCATATATGTGCTAGAAAGCGATGGCTGAGGGTCTTCATGTCCTGGGCATGACGTTAAACTTTATATAATGATGAGGTTTCAGTTTTGGAGATGTTGAAAATGTGAAGCACTCCTTCATCACCATTGCTCTCAGGTTCACTTTGACGCAGAGTATATTTCGTTTCTGCTGATTTTCCTGTGCGCCACAGAGAATGTTCGGAAATCGGAGAATTTCGAATTTTTTTAAAAGTGTACACAGAAATATTTCTCCGTGTTTCTGATTAAAGAACAGAAAATAGAATCCAGACCCAGAAGAATATTCGGCCCAATTCGAGAGCGAGAAAAGACCCCGATACGACCCGGATGAAAGATAGTGGGAAAAGATGCAGCAACCCTTTTGACGAAAACACGTTAAGAGAACCCTAAGAATTAGTATGACATGATATATATATATTATATATATATATATATATATATTGATTTTTTGATAGAGGAATTATATATATAATTGATAATTTTGAATCATATTACCACGACCAGACAACTCGGCAAACACCATTTGCGACATCCGGAGCACTGGACAGCTGTTTCGACCTCCTTTGGTCTCATCAGCAGTGCATACCACAATCTCCGCCACTAGAGATTGAACCAGTGGGCCACAGCGTGAAGAGCGGGTACTTAACACACTGGGCCACCAGCCCATGCCACAAACGGAGAATGCCAAATCATCTAGTCAATGGTAATATTAATTCAAATGCGCAGTCACCTAACCTATACTGCCATGTATCCCATCGCAGGATTACAGAGGGCAAGGGCACCGCTAGGACAACGACTTCCCAATTCGGGGCCTGAATCCTCAGAACGCAACCTAATGGGCAAAGGTATATATTAAATTTTTGATATTGAATTTTTGATAGAGGAATTATATATATAATTGATAATTTTGAATCATATTACCACGACCAGACAACTCGGCAAACACCATTTGCGTCATCCGGAGCACTGCTGATGAGACCAAAGGAGGTCGAAACAGCTGTCCAGTGCTCTTGCCCTCTGTAATCCTGCGATGGGATACATGGCAGTATAGGTTAGGTGACTGCGCATTTGAATTAATATTACCATTGACTAGATGATTTGGCATTCTCCGTTTGTGGCATGGGCTGGTGGCCCAGTGTGTTAAGTACCCGCTCTTCACGCTGTGGCCCACTGGTTCAATCTCTAGTGGCGGAGATTGTGGTATGCACTGCTGATGAGACCAAAGGAGGTCGAAACAGCTGTCCAGTGCTCCGGATGTCGCAAATGGTGTTTGCCGAGTTGTCTGGTCGTGGTAATATGATTCAAAATTATCAAATATATATATATATATATATATATTCCACGTGTTCCTTAATTGTATGACCGTTATCATCCTGCAACACCCTCTGGTTAAAAATTAGACCGTCTAAATCGTCCAAGATGAAATGCAAAAATATAAATCCTGATTATCTGGTATTGCTTATTCCCTGAACTATTATTTCTTATGAGTATCATCACCTCAGCTAAGTTCTATTTTTATCTTAAAGAAAGAAAGGGAAGAAAAAGACATATTACACAGAAAAAATATAATGTAATATCAAACGTAAACTATATACTCGTGTTCCTTAATCTTCTGACCATTATCATCTTGCAAACTACCTCTGGATAAAAATGAGACCGTCCAAAATGAAATTTAAAATTATTATGTATATTATCTGGTGTCGATTAATCGGCGAATACTTATTTCTTATGAATGTTAACACTTCAGATAAATAATGGATCATTCCGTTTTTATTAAAAAGAAATAAAAGGAAGAAAAGGACATATTACACAGAAAAAATATAAGAAAGAAAGAGTAGGGAAAAGATAGAGAGGGGATGAGTGCACAGAAGCGATAACGCTAATCTGTTTCAATTGAACATGATGAAGAAAGGAAAGAAAGATAAAAGGGAGAGAAAGTTAAATCAAGATTATTATACTTTTTACATATTGAACTATTTGCAAAAGCTATTAAGTAAGCATATCAAACGTTGTAATAATCAAATTATCATACTATGATATATCCACAGGTCCTGCTAGTCTAATTTAGATAGTCACAGGGTTTCAAGTAATTATTACTATTTGATAACGGTCATTTGTTTCGTTTGGTTTGGTTGTTTTGTTTTATGGCATATGAAACCTTTTCGTGTGATTTAATGCCGGATTAAGTCATTTTGATAAACAAACGACTCTGTTTACACTATCTACTGTTGCTTGAGTGGTTGCCAATTGAACAGTTTATCTTCGGTGATCTAGTGGTAACCGATGATTTCTACATGACTTGACCATAATACAGTCATTTGTTTGCATATATAGCTTCAGATAACTAATAATCTTTAGTAAACAATTAGAGCTTCAAGTAACTATTTCTAATTAACTCTATGACTACTTTATTCCGCTCACAGAGGCTCTCCTGCTATTCCTACACCAAAAGAAATACAAAAACTGATAGTTCATTATAATTGAACAGAAGGACTCAGCTTACAATAATAACACCGGTCGATATTTTTCCGGTCCAGATGTTGTTGGGCTAAGGACACTTTTTATTCACGCTGAATCTGAAAATCAAGTCTATTATGCCTCATCACATCACGTTTTCTTTGTGCAGATTTAAAGATTTAAATAATTCATTTGCACCAAACGATGTTTTTTAATCATCCAAATTTTCCGTATAACAAAATAAAATGCTAATTCTAATTTTTAACTCCTTCCTAAATAGAAGCATCAGTATTATCATGGACCGCTGTAAACAAAAGAATCCAAGAGGTCCATGGGCCACCTAGACTTTTTATATAAAACATATTTACTTTGTGTAAATATATCCTTGTACAATATATACTTATACAATATATACTTATATACTAGCCTTATCTACCATATTGAGTTAGCTAATAAGGTGCAATATATTTCTCATTACTATCATTCGGCTAATCCTTCCTATATAAACCTAGATGTGAAGATATTATGTTTAAGTTGATATGAAATAAGCCAAAACGCATAATTCACAGAAATATACCACGGTTTAAATATGCGAGTGACATTTTGTTTCGTATTAAAACGATTTATCATTCAAGAAAATGTATGCAAATAACATTCAAAATGAATTCTAATATATTTTTAAGCTGACTTGAAAATGCTTGATTTTATGAGAGATGGAATATATATATATATATATATATATATATATATATATATATTAGTTACAGCAGATACAGTCAACAATCTATGACAAATTATTGAAAGCTTAGGGAATTATGTTTCCTTCTTTCTCCCTGTCTCTTCACACACACACTATAGTGGGTACCATACGCAATCTGTAATACATATGCCAAATTAATGAAAACTTAGTCAATTATCTGTCTGTCTGTCTGTCTGTCTGTATTTCACACACATACCTACACAGACAGACAGACACATACACACATGACCATACACACACACACACACACACACACACACATATATATATATAATATATATATATATATTATATATATATATATATTATATATATATATATATTAGC
>CM042173.1:49912915-49920035 GCA_023376005.1 Doryteuthis pealeii
AGCTGATCTTTTTTAAGGTGTTCTTTTCTTTTATTTCTTCGATTATTTTAAGGTTTTGTTTGCTATTTTATCTTTGTGTATTATGTGTGTGTGTGTTTTCAGTAATTATTCTCCAGTAATTTGAGGGGGGAGTGAATGTGAATTTTAAGTGTTGCATGATCGAGCTTTTAAATGTATGTTAAATGGCATGACAAGGTCGTTGTGGTGTGACTAATGTAAGTGTCTTCAACTTATAGCGGCAGTTTCCTATGGGACATTTGAATTTACGCACCACATTCGTCTCGTTAAGACGGCTATCCGGAGGGATGAGTTGTTGCTGGTGACAAGGGTGGTGGTTTTAAACTTTTGGTTAATACATGATTAGTTTACTTTATTGTTGGGGTCAGTAGAAGAAACATTATTATCGAAATTAATTTTTTTAAACAGTTTCGTCGCGTTTACAGTTTCGGTGCATCTAATTACGATATATATGTTATGAATGGAACTGTTCGATGTAGTATTTTATTCTTTGTAGTTGTGAATGTTGGGTCCAAATTGATACATCGAAAATGGGAGTTGATTATTATTGTTGTGTTTATATTGGAAATTGAGGACGGAATTTTGTTGAAAGGTTCTTTGAAAGTTCATTCATGCTATTAAGGAGGACGAGAATACCATCCATGTAACGAAAGTAGATGGTGTTTTTATGAATGTTCAAAATTTTGTTTTCAAGTTGAGCCATGTAGAAATTGCTGATGGTCGGACCAAGAAACCGAACCCATCAAGATACTGTTGTTAAAATTGCCTGGTGGTCATAAAATAGAACTTATGTTGTGCAGCAGAGGAGAAGTTTTATTTTTGTTTTAAGAATGTTAGGATTACAAATGGGGGATATGCGGGTTATTGTAAATGTTTTATTATCATGATGTCGATAGTTTCTTTTACTGGAACATTTGTAAAAATATTTTAAACATCAAGTGACGCTATGATTGGTTATTTGGTTTTGAGGTTTGTAGAATTGAATTAGTTCGTTTGTGGATTTCAGATTCTATTTGATGGGCAGATATGGTGTAAACAGTTGGTTGATTTGTTTTGTTAATTCATATATTGGGGAGGGGTGACTTGAGAAATGATAGGTCGGAGGGGGTGTTGTTGTTTATGGATTTTACTGTTCCGTATATGTATCCAGGTTTGTAGTCACCAATAATTCTTGGAAGTTTTAGACTCTCCAGTTGGAGAATTAGTTCGTTTTTATTTTTCGGTGATTTGGGAGGGGTACGTTTGTATGATTATCTAGTAATTTTTTGTAATTTGGAGTTGTCTGTTTTGTTAAGCAGGACGAAAATATTGGTTTTGACCTGATGTAATACTCAACATATGAGCTGAGTTCTCTCTCTCTCTCTCTCTCTCTCTCTCTCTTCTCTCTCTCTCTCTCTCTCGCTCTTGTCTTCCTATTCTTGGGATGTATTGGGGTTTGTATTGGATTGTTTAATCTCTGTGTACATTTTGTGCGTGTGTGGAGAGATAGAGACAGACAGAGAGAGACAGAGACAGAGATAAGAGACAGAGACAGAGAGAGGTCAGTCATGGATATCTGTGCTGCCAGGGCGACATGATGATCCTAGTTCTTCTGAAAGTTTGAAAATTTATACAAGACTCTCTATATGGTATCCTTTATTGATCCTTGCATTTCTGAACATTTTTTCGTGAGATTGGTGGTCCGGGTTTATTCCTATTGTATGACAGGTCACAAATGTTATATAATCTATATTGTATCATTTGATGACCCTACCTCTTCTGTAAGTCTTTGAGGCTAATGTAATACTCACCATATTTGTATCTTTTACTGATCCAAGCTGTTGCGAAGTCTTTGAAGTTTATTCAATACTCACGATGTTATAGTCTCTTCTTTCAGCCTTGCTATTTCGGTAGTTTTTGGAGTTTATGTAATACTCATCATATTTGTATCTTGTATTGATCTCGCTGTTCCGAAAGTTTTTGTCACCCAGTCGGCTATGGTAGAAGAATACATCGACTGCATCTCTGCACAGGGGTAAAAATGCCTACTATAGGAGCCACCTGTTGGTCATTGTGGCAAACCATTGATGCTTAAGGACGGAATCCTGGTGGCTGAGCCGTTTCAGGACGTGCGACACCTTCGCCTTTGGCTTACTAAGGCTAGACGATGGACAGAAAGACCTTCTTCTGATCAACTGGTCGCACAGTCAACATTGGCACTTATAAGATTGTCGCAACCCTGTTGGCCCCTTATGGCATTTTATCATATATGTGCTAGAGGCGGTAGTTACGGATCTTAGTGTCTTGGGTATGATGTTTAAACGGTATTAATGGTGAAGTTCCAGTTCTGGAGGCTCTGGGAAATGTGGATACCCCTTCATCGCGCATTACCCCAGCCTACTCTGACCCGAAGCGAAGTGATAGTACCTGATAGAATCCGCATCAATACGTTATTAGAAAAAGTGAGTTTAAATAAATATCCCTAGAAATTGAGTTTTTTTTTTAATTGAATTTTCGTGAAAAAGAAGAGCCACACACTTTACAAGAATGTGGTTTCTCTCCTGTGTGTGTTCGCATATGCAAGATCAGACTGAATTTACGTGAGAAGAAAGAGCCACAAACTTCACAAAAATGTTGGCTTCTCTCCTGTGTGTGTTTCGCACATGCACCATTAGATCTGATTTTCTGAAAAGGAAGTGCCACACACTTCAACAAGAATGTGGCTTTCTCCCCTGTGTGTGTTCGCATATGCCTCAACAATATTGATGGAAATTTAAGGAAGATCCACAACACTTCACATGAACATGGTTTATATCCTTTATGCGTTTGCATATTTTCACAAAAATTAGAAACTAACAACCAGAGATATTTGTAAGGAGATTATTTATATGGAGATTTAACGTAAAGAGAAACAAGTTTGTACTTCCCAAATTCTTTTCTTCTTCTTTGTTCACTTATGTCGCTTCAAGTGTGACTTTTTTTAAAATACTGCATTCATATTAACAAATCTGGGTTAAAAATCTGTAATCAAGAGAAAATGATACATTTAGATAAGAATGGTGATAAAAAAATGTACTTCATATAAAATTATATATTTCATATGTTCAGATGTAATCAGTATTATATTCACAAATATATTTAAAAAAAAATTTTCATTGATTAGCAGAATATAAGAAAATATTACCAAGTGGAATATTTTTAATAAACAACTCCATTACTGAATTTTATGAAATGGTTATTAATTCTCCCTGAATAGAGAAGGAAAAAATATTACTAAAAGTTTTGCTATCAAAGTTTTTTGTGTTGTTTTATAGAAGATTGAAAAAGATTTATTAATTAATTTTACAGAGCTGAAGCTAATAGTGAAAAGTTATTTACTGGTAATCAAACATCGTTATTACATACATCATAACAAGGACCCTGACACTACCTCTACATTATACTTCTACCCTAGCAGATTCTGTTGTTATTATCTAAGGACACCTCAGAATAGAAAATAGAAAAAATCCTTACTCTAACACTCGAGTTTGTTCTATCTCTGTCTTTTCTTTCTGCACTAAGAAGCTTTTCTTCTCCAAACATATTCAATTGGTGTCAGAATTTTTAGATAATTTTTCCTCTAAAGAAATACAAAAAGAATGGACAGAACATTTACCAACCTCACAAACAAACTTTTCTCAAAAAAAATCTTGCCGCAGGAAATCTGGAGGAAAAAATTCAACTTCTTCCAAATGAATAAAAAGAATAAAATATCTAATAGTTTGTGTATGAAAGCCAAAGAGTAGCAAGTAGGAAAAGAAAATTACTCCAAAAGTTATGCCTTCTATATAATTATGATGTCACAAAATATCAGAAGCAAATGTCAGTGTAATAGCAGTAGAGGTTGAAGCTTCCACAGCAACCCATATTTTTTCTTTGCCTTGAATAAGAAATAAAAACCTAGATGCAGGTGTGGCAAAATGACATCTCCATGGGTTTTATTCAGATGAAATGAAGTGAAAATTATCATCCTAAAATGTTGCTCAAATGAAAGAAATTAATCTAGATGGTCAAAAAAATCATAAAATGTGTTTTCTGATAAGACAGAAAAATGAAAAATAGAAAGAAGAATGAATGAACGAATGAAATACATTGAGAAAAGAGTGAAAAAAGAAGGAAGAAGGGAAAGAAAAGAAAGAAATATGAAAGAAAAAGACGAAGATAAGGTATGTTATGTGTAATTGTTGATTGAATTTGAAAGAAAATTAGAAAATTAGAAAGGAAGAGAAATAAAGGATCCGTTTATATGAAAGAAAGAATAAAAATGAAAAAAAAAAAAAGAATATAATTCTTAGATAATACAAGATGTAATCTTAAACAATGTAACAAATGCCTGAAAAAATAGATGTATTACATTGCTGAAACTTTATGAATCATAGACTTCACAAGAATATGGCTTTCAATGCTGTGTGTTCACATATGCTACATTAAATTTAATTTTGTGAAGAGGGAGACCCACACATTTTACACAAAAATGGTTTATCTCCTTTCTGTGTTTTCATATTATCACAAAAAAATGAACATCAGAAAAGAAAGAAACAGATTTCACATATATGATTTCTCACCTATCTGTATATACTCCCAACAATTGGACTTCTCTTTTTTTTTTTTTAAATTCATGTCAACAAGAAAATATGGAATTCAAATTCAGGAATTATTCCATTAGGTTTAAAAATCTGAAATGAATAAAATAAACCTATTGGTTAAAAGAAAGAATAGTAATAAAGAAATGCAGTACAGCCGTATATATCAATATATTCAGATGTAATGTTATATTCACTAGTATAAAATAAAAAGTATTTTCTTAGAATAAATTCCGGTATTTCCATCATTACATTATTATGTATATGATTCCTTTGAATAAATATACTATTACCAAGTATTTGTCTTTGCCTCTTTAATTAAATATATAATAAATAATTATTATAAAAAAGAGATGAGAGAGAGAGAGAGAGAAGAGAGAGAGAGAAGATTTTTTGTCCAATGAGAGAAAAGGCAAGTAAGTAAAAGTTCTACAAAATGGTATCTATTTTTTAGTCTGTGAACATGTTTCAGATTGTTTAAACCTTTTCAAATATATACTATGTTTGTATATATATATATATATATATATATATATTATTTATAAATGTATTGTGCTTGTAAGAAGATTCATTGTTTATATAATTGTGTGTGTTTGTAGTTAGTTTTGTGTGTACGTATATCATATTCAATTATGTGATGTAATCTGCAACATTCAATATAAATTGACGGGTTGTCACATACCAAGATTGAATGCCCTAAACTATTTCACCCAAGCTGGAAGGGAGATCATTTGGATTCGTACCTTTCCCAAGGTATTAGTGCTATGTGAAAAGCAAAACAGCTTCATAATCTCCTTTAATGGGCCAGGTTAGCTCAGTCGGTAGAGCGTTCGGCTAGAAACCACAAGGTTTCCTAGTTCGATACGGGTCCTCGCAACTCAGCATATGAGTAGCACAGGGATCTGTGTGCTAAAGTAAGGAGCTGATGGTAGACGCGAAAACAATCTCCTTAGTCTAGCGCTAGTGAAAAGGGAATAGACTCTCTCGCTGTATGGCTGATACCGACATTAGGCCGTCCTGACAACTTTACTTACTTTACATATCTCCTACTTCTCTTTGTGTGCGAGTAATTGGCCACCCTTACCACCACATAAAAATTGCACAAAAAAGGAAACGCTTAATCATAAGAAGGGCAGCAGCAAAGAAATTGGGTGCAAGCCTCATTTTAAATTTAAATAAAAAAATTTTTTTAAAACTATATATTTTCGATATATTATATATTTTTAAACTATATATTATCTATATATATATATATATATATATATATATATATATATCATCTATATCATATCTATATATATATATTATATATATATATATATGGAGGCGCGTGGCTAGTGGTTAGAGTCGTGGAAAATGAACTCGTCGATTCGAGTTCAATTCCTAGACGAAGCTGTTGGCATTTCACATAGCGCTAATACCCTTGGGAAAGGTATGAATCCATATATTCTCCCTCCAGCTATGGGTTAAATAGTACGGCAGACTGAGCCCTTCAGCCTTGGTAGGTAACCAGTCTAGGAGAGAGATAACTCTGAATTCAAAAATTCCTGAGGTCAGTGGTTGATTGGTTTGTAGCAACCCTTGATGCACCAATTCTTTCCTATCACTGTGCCAAAAAAGTGTGGATGGTCCAACACAAGCCTTCACCACTATAAACAAATCACTGTGTGGACGTTCATTTGTATGAACATTCATACGTCGAAATCGACGGGAAAGTCCATCATTATCTATATATTATTATTTATATATTATTCTATATATTATATTTTTTACTATATATTATCATTGTTATTGGACACATCCAGGTTTTTCAACATGTCTTATCATACTTCAATAAACTTTTATTATATGCATTTACCCAGCCCTTCCACCCAGGCAGAATGCGACACAAAGTCAATTTTTCAGGAGTACAGCTGATTTAATTCAGAGTTTTCTTCTCCAACACCAATTGCTCTGATTATAGACAAATAAATAGAAAATTTTAAAAAATGCAATGAATATTTGAAAATATAGTAATGATTACAATTAAACATTTACCAAATTAATCATAAGTGTTTCCCATCTCCACACTTCTGTTGTTGATCCAAAAAAAAGGCAAAAAAACAAAACAATTGCAGTTTGGGTAACGAATGGTAACACAACCCCCCCCACAGAAGTTGCTGGATGACACTGATTTCAGTCATCAACCCCCAATTAGGACTCTGCTTCCGGATTTGATTTCGTGTTTATCTCCCCTTGGCCTTTCCTTGGAATGAACGTAATAACCGCAAGGCAGAAGAGGTTTTTTCTTTTTCCTTGTCTAAGATGAATTGCCAATCCAAGCTAAAAAAAGAGCCCCCATGTACCCCTTACATCCCTACTACTGGGTCGGCCGTGGATGGTTTCGTGTGACTCCGCGCTGGAAGCTTATACATCCTTTGATCACTTAATTTTTAGTGATGCTGGGTGTCGACACGACCGCACGCTACACCGAACAAGCCGAGGTGTGCCTGATGAGGGTG
>CM042173.1:49920135-49925135 GCA_023376005.1 Doryteuthis pealeii
TGACTTCTGAAGACGGTCGGAAAATTATAAAACGGAAAAGTTTTTGTAGTCGCCAATGACAGTTTAACTACAGTCTATGAATTAACATTTGTGAATTGGGTTACGTTTTAGCGCGGAATAAAGGTGATTTTAATTACTATTGCTTAAAAAAATAAACAACAAAAAAAACCAATTACTATACATTTAATGTTGAAAAAATGTATTTTAAACTTAAAAGTTTTTTAAATTTGGGGAAGTACACATTGCCAATTTGAGACAAACAACTGTCTTCATAATAGATTCAATAATTCATTAATTCATTAAATGTTTATAGTAATTTTTTTGTTTTTTTTCTTGTTTATTTCTTTTTAAGCAAACGTAATTAAAAACAACTTTAATCCACTAAAACCTCCTAACCCAAATTCGCAAAATTTTAATCACTAGACTGTAGGTTAGAACTCGTTATTGGGAACCACCAAAACCTTTCGTTTTTAATTTGCCGACCGCTTTCAGAGTCAGTCCGAATCTTATTTTACATTTTTTTAAGAAGATCAAACCTTATATTATCTCTCGAATAAATGTTATGGTATGAGAGAGAGAGAGAGAGATCAGAGAGAGAGAGGAGGTGAGATGGAAGAGGGAGGAATGAAGAGAGATGAGAGGAGAGAGGGAGTGATTGAGGATGAGAGAGACGCGAGAGGAGGACGAGAGAGAGGATCTCAGCAGTCAGCCATCTTCAGCAGTTCAACTGTGAGGCTGTATGTTTTTTAAGACATTAATGTCTTTCTCTCTTTCACACACTACACACTATTAAGAGAGGCGATGAGAACTTAACCTATAAGTGTAACAGAGAATGGGGACTGCTGTTTCTTTACAAATTACGCTAATTAGAACCAAATGAATGAATTTTTTTTTCAAGCATGTGAAGATTAAGACTAAATTAATTTTCTCGGGATATTTTGTTGTAATTAAACAATTTAGGAAAAATCCTTTGGTTGAAAGTCCAAAATCTCAGCTTTAGATTTAAATATATATATATTTAATATAATATACTTAATTATATATCTATATTTATATTTATATACTATAGCTATGAGGAAAGGAAAATAAAGTGTCGATAACAGTATAAGAACTATATTTATTGTGTAATAATATAATTTTAAAGTATTAGTTACAGATTGGTTTTGTAAAGCAGCCTATTAGCCCTTAATCCATCAAGACAACAACGTCCTTGAAAAAAAACATTATTAGCCGTTATTAAAACGGCTCAATGCAAATATATCTCTGTATAATCTGAATAAAAATTTGTGTGTCATGTTTTTTCCAGAATATTTTGGTCTTGAGGACAAGTGGCTAAGTCGTTGAGTGGCCTAAAGTCGTATAAGCCAGGCAGCGAGGGAGTCTATCCCCTTTTCACAAGCACTAGACGAAGTTGATTGATTTGGCCATCTGAGGTGGAGTCAGCTCTTAACTTTACCTCACATATCCCTTGCTACTCATACACTGTGTTGGCGAGGAGCGCGTATTGAACCCTAAATCTATGTTGATTACAAGTCAGACGCCCTACGACTGAGCTAAATTGTAAACGTCTTTTACTTTTATATTATATATATTATATATATATATTAATATATAAATTATGTATTTTAGGAGGTCTCCGTATTGCTTCTCTCGGATATATATTTTATGTTTTTTTAAATTGGGCGTTATTACGAAGCATCTAAAAAAAATGAATGAACTCGATTGTTATGGAGTATTGGATTCACTTATTTTTATTATTATTTTTATCATAAATTTTCGGGTTCGTTAGATACCCTTTCAAATGACTGTTGTTCCTGTTCAACGGATCTTTTGTCTTCTGTGTTATTGACAGCAGCAGCGTCTGTAAAAAAATTGATTCTGAAAAATATGGATCTTGATAAATAGAGCTTCAAACTCGCACTTTATGACACACCCTGTATTCTGAAAAAATTACGTTCCATTCATTGTCATTTCTATCGTAAATAGAGCTTCAAACTGGCACTTTATGACACACCTTGTATTCTGAAAAAATTAACGTTCCATTCATGCTTTCATTTCTATCTTGGTAAATAGAGCTTCAAACTTGGCACTTTTATGACACACCTTGTATTCTGAAAAAAAATACCGTTTCCTTTCATTTTCATTTCTATCTGGTAAATAGAGCTTCAAACTCGGCACTTTTATGACACACCTTGTATTCTGAAAAAAATAACGTTCCATTCATTGTTCATTTCTATCTTGGTAAATAGAGCTTCAAACTCGGCACTTTTATGACACACCTTGTATTCTGAAAAAAAAAATAACGTTCCATTCATTGTTCATTTTCCTTCTTGGTAAATACAGCTTTATTCTCGATACTTTTATATTGAGGTGGAAATAGTAACAATTGAATTTAGTATGTCTTCCTTAAACAAAAAAAGGGAAATAAAAAGTTAACCTTTAGTATTTGGCAGATTCTTATGAGACGAGAGACTTCGTCGCCAAGAAAAACAGCGTCGTTGCTTTCAGTCACTAAAGTGACCCGTCCCCCGGAATTTCTTGTTTAATGGATCCATTGTTGCCAAAATTTAAGTAATTGCCTGGAACGTCTCTATCAAAAGTTAACCAAAGTTCGATACAATAAAGAGATATTGATTTATCGATCAATAGAGATATTGCTTTATTTCATACAAGAATGGAACCAGTAAGTCTGTAGCCCAAGACATCCTTGTTGTATGTGTTATCCAACCACCCCCTCAAGCAGGATGCGACACAAGGTCAATTTTTTGAAAGCGTGTGGTTACATTCATCATGTCGCAGCCAACAGCACGGATTCGCATGAGTCTTCCCAGCACTCATTCCTATCGGGCATTGCCTAGCAGTCCTTATCACGGTAGCCAGTATCCGCACAGAACCGATCAATGTAAGTCATTGCTTGAGTTCGACATGGCAAAACTATTTGTTGAGAGAGAGAGAGAGAGAGAGAGAGAGAGAGAGAAGAAGAGAGACCGAGAGAGAGAGATAGATTTTACGGCATATCAACTCTTTATGACTTATTTAGTTCGACATTTTTCATCCATTTCTAAGTGATTGTAATCATAACTATAATTTTAATTTTGCACATTTTAGGTATATAATCCTGTATTTTCACCCAGTTATATGGTTTCAAGTTATTCTTATGTAATCCCAATAACTTTCAAGCAGATTTAGCCTTTCACGTAACTAATAATAAGCCCTAGTAAACAATTTAACTTCAGGTAACCATTCTTAATATTAATAAATTGCACACAGTTATATGGATTCAAGTCTTATTATAATAGAGATTGGTGCTTTCTGTCTGTAACCGAAACTATATCACTACCCAAGTCACAATTCCCTTAGTTGATTACGTCCCATTCTCCCTAATTTTTTATTTTATTCTAAC
This sequence comes from Doryteuthis pealeii, assembly GCA_023376005.1. NCBI lineage: Eukaryota > Metazoa > Mollusca > Cephalopoda > Myopsida > Loliginidae > Doryteuthis > Doryteuthis pealeii. The sequence goes on from CM042173.1 coordinate 49,923,539, forward strand.
CTCAGTTATTAATAAAATTGTTTTACATTATTAATACTGTTGACCACATCTACATACTAATAGCATGCAATCATATTTATATATACAACAAAATAGCGGTTTACAGTGTTTACGGTAACGCTAATTTGCATATTGAAATTAGAAATGTTATTTTAATAAATATGTGCTTATTATTATTGAGTTCTAATTGTTGTATTTTATCTATGAGCAAAAATCTCGGGGATAAATCTTAAAAGAAATCGATTAATTAGAAGAAATAACTATAATTTTTATTCTTTACTTCCTATTTTAACTAACTCACCATCCAGTAGGTCTTTGGGGAGGTAGCTCTTGTCCATTCTCCTGACATCACTAAACCAGTGAAGGATTATTATAAAAAATATATATGGTATTTAACTAACTGTAAATGTTATGGTATTTAACTAGATCTGTTGATGAGGCTCCAATTCTGGAGATCTGAGGAGGATGGAGTACCCATTCATTGCCATTACTCCTGGGTCTGAAAATTACTTGTATCAGGAAGCCTCACCAACAGATCTAGCTAAAATACCATACATATATACAGAGTTAGTTAAATACCATATATTATTTTTTATATCCTTCGCTGGTTTGGTGATGTCAGGAGGATGGACAAAGACCCTCTGGGTGGTGAGTTAGCAGAAGACTCCCAATATAATATTAGTTGATATTAATATTTTTAGAATATTATTAGGTATTATTTATTACAAATTCTAAAAACAAAACACACACCTTTGTAATCAAAAATTGCATAAATATATATAAGGCGTGTACTTATTTTTGGAGTTAACGTCTTGGTTACATATCTTCGATGCTGTAGAGTTTTGTCATAGATAATACTTAATAATATTTGTTTTTTATTTTGTATAATTTTCTACAAGAAATACTTAAAATCAGCTATCTTTGATTGTAAAGAAAATTAACGTATTTAAGAAATTGATAGAGGTTTACTTTCTACTCATATTTCTGATACACTCCTCTTTGGCAAATCCAATTGGCTGGTCAAGTCAAGCCCTAACACCTATTTGATTGTCCCAATCGTATTACTCTTGTTTGCAACCCCTACCCTATCTTATCATATATGTGCTAGAAAGCGATGGCTGAGGGTCTTCATGTCCTGGGCATGACGTTAAACTTTATATAATGATGAGGTTTCAGTTTTGGAGATGTTGAAAATGTGAAAGCACTCCTTCATCACCATTGCTCTCAGGTTCACTTTGACGCAGAGTATATTTTCGTTTCTGCTGATTTTCCTGTGCGCCACAGAGAATGTTCGGAAATCGGAGAATTTCGAATTTTTTTAAAAGTGTACACAAATATTTCTCCGTGTTTCTGATTAAAGAACAGAAAATAGAATCCAGACCCAGAAGAATATTCGGCCCAATTCGAGAGCGAGAAAAGACCCCGATACGACCCGGATGAAAGATAGTGGGAAAAAGATGCAGCAACCCTTTTGACGAAAACACGTTAAAGAACCCTAAGAATTAGTATGACATGATATATATATATATATATATATATATATATATATTGATTTTTTGATAGAGGAATTAATATATATATTGATAATTTTGAATCA
>CM042173.1:49935135-50025135 GCA_023376005.1 Doryteuthis pealeii
TAATATAAATTAATTTGTTGTAGGCACCTTTTGTAATGATTATCTTCGTAGAAACATGGACTCAGTGACCCGAGTTCAAATTCTCGATGAAACTGTTTGCCTTTTTACTAATACTCTAGAGAAAGATATGCATCCAATTATTCTCCCTCCAGCTATGTGTAAATAGTAATGCAGATTTGGGTCTTTAATCTTTAATATCGAAAAGAAACTCCTAGACTGATTGTCTAAACAATCAGTTTAGGAGTTGTTGTTTTTTTTCGATATTTTCAAATTGTCTGTCCATATTTTTTATATCTGGGTGCAATTGTTGAATGAATTCACCAAAGATTCTTTCACCAGTACTTTCGGCACTAATTAGTGCCATCGTCAGGTGTAGACTAGTGAGATGTTTCCGTGGTTCTTTTTAAACAAAGAGTAGCAGTAGGAGTAAATAGGAGGAGGAACTCACAGGCTTATAAGAAATTTTATGGGGAATAGGAGGAGGAGAATTGGCGGGAAATTATAGGCATTTGAAAATGTGGTTGCTGTATTCGAAGCTGATCTTTTTTAAGGTGTTCTTTTCTTTTATTTCTTCGATTATTTTAAGGTTTTGTTTGCTATTTTATCTTTGTGTATTATGTGTGTGTGTGTTTTCAGTAATTATTCTCCAGTAATTTGAGGGGGGAGTGAATGTGATTTTAAGTGTTGCATGATCGAGCTTGTTAAATGTAATGTTAAATGGCATGACAAGGTCGTTGTGGTGTGACTAATGTAAGTGTCTTCAACTTTATAGCGGCAGTTTCCTATGGGACATTTGAATTTACGCACCACATTCGTCTCGTTAAGACGGCTAGTCGGAGGGATGAGTTGTTGCTGGTGACAAGGGTGGTGGTTTTAAACTTTTGGTTAATACATGATTAGTTTTACTTTATTGTTGGGGTCAGTAGAAGAAACATTATTACGAATTAATTTTTTTAAACAGTTTCGTCGCGTTTACAGTTTCGGTGCATCTAATTACGATAATATATGTTATGAATGGAACTGTTCGATGTAGTATTTTATTCTTTGTAGTTGTGAATGTTGGGTCCAAATTGATACATCGAAGAATGGGAGTTGATTATTATTGTTGTGTTTATATTGGAAATTGAGGACGGAATTTTGTTGAAAGGTTCTTTGAAGTTCATTCATGCTATTAAGGAGGACGAGAATACCATCCATGTAACGAAAGTAGATGGTGTTTTTTATGATGTTCAAAATTTTGTTTTCAAGTTGAGCCATGTAGAAATTGCTGATGGTCGGACCAAGAACCGAACCCATCAAGATACTGTTGTTAAAATTGCCTTGGTGGTCATAAAATAGAACTTCTGTTGTGCAGCAGAGGAGAAGTTTTATTTTTGTTTTAAGAATGTTAGGATTACAAATGGGGGATATGCGGGGTTATTGTAAATGTTTTCTATCATGATGTCGATAGTTTCTTTTACTGGAACATTTGTAAAAATATTTTAAACATCAAGTGACGCTATGATTTGGTTATTTGGTTTTGAGGTTTGTAGAATTTGAATTAGTTCGTTTGTGGATTTCAGATTCTATTTGATGGGCAGATATGGTGTAAACAGTTGGTTGATTTGTTTTGTTAATTCATATATTGGGGAGGGGGTGACTTGAGAAATGATAGGTCGGAGGGGGTGTTGTTGTTTATGGAATTTTACTGTTCCGTATATGTATCCAGGTTTGTAGTCACCAATAATTCTTGGAAGTTTTAGACTCTCCAGTTGGAGATTAGTTCGTTTTTATTTTTCGGTGATTTAGGGGAGGGGTACGTTTTGTATGATTATCTAGTAATTTTTGTAATTTGGAGTTGTCTGTTTTGTTAAGCAGGACGAAAATATTGGTTTTGAACCTGATGTAATACTCAACATATGAGCTGAGTTCTCTCTCTCTCTCTCTCTCTCTCTCTCTCTCTCTCTCTCTCTCTCTCTCTCGCTCTTGTCTTCCTATTCTTGGGATGTATTGGGGTTGTATTGGATTGTTTAATCTCTGTGTACATTTTGTGCGTGTGTGGGAGAGATAGAGACAGACAGAGAGAGACAGAGACAGAGATAGAGACAGAACAGAGAGAGGGTCAGTCATGGATATCTGTGCTGCCAGGGCGACATGATGATCCTAGTTCTTCTGAAAGTTTTGAAAATTATACAAGACTCTCTATATGGTATCCTTTATTGATCCTTGCATTTCTGAACATTTTCGTGAGATTGGTGGTCGGGTTTATTCCTATTGTATGACAGGTCACAAATGTTATATAATCTATATTGTATCATTTGATGACCCTACCTCTTCTGTAAGTCTTTGAGGCTTATGTAATACTCACCATATTTGTATCTTTTACTGATCCAAGCTGTTGCGAAAGTCTTTGAAGTTTATTCAATACTCACGATGTTATAGTCTCTTTCTTTCAGCCTTGCTATTTCGGTAGTTTTTGGAGTTTATGTAATACTCATCATATTTGTATCTTGTATTGATCTTCGCTGTTCCGAAAGTTTTTGTCACCCAGTCGGCTATGGTAGAAGAATACATCGACTGCATCTCTGCACAGGGGTAAAATGCCTACTATAGAGCCACCTGTTGGTCATTGGTGGCAACCATTGATGCTTAAGGACGGAATCCTGGTGGCTGAGCCGTTCAGGACGTGCGACACTTCCCTTTGGCCCTTACTAAGGCTAGACGGATGGACAGAAAGACCTTCTCTGATCAACTGGTCGCACAAGTCAAGCATTGGCACTTATATGATTGTCGCAACCCTGTTGCCCTTATGGCCATTTTATCATATATGTGCTAGAAGGCGGTAGTTACGGATCTTAGTGTCTTGGGTATGATGTTAAACGGTATCTAATGGTGAAGTTCCAGTTCTGGAGCTCTGGGAATGTGGAGTACCCCTTCATCGCGATTACCCCAGCTCTACTCTGACCCGAAGCCGAAGTGATAGTACCTGATAGAATCCCATCAATATGTTAATTAGAAAAAGTGAGTTTAAATAAATATCCCTAGAAATTGAGTTTTTTTTTAATTGAATATCCATCAAGAATGAATAAAACAAAATGTCGGCTGTAAGTAGTCTTTAGTTGGTATTTTAGTGTATTCCTCGAGTCCTTTAATTGTTGCATCTATGTAATTCTCAATTCTGGCTTTCCCGTTTTTTACGCATAGTGTCTTTCCATATCATATCTTAAGTGTATTTATTATCATTATTATTGTGGTCTTATTATTATTATTGTTATTACTATTTCACTCCTTGAGAGTTTTTCACATAAACTAACGCTGATGGTATTTCCCTGAAGCCTGAGTGACAACAAGTAAGGTCTCCATGACTCTTCTGAGTATTCTAGCTGACTACAGTAGTCTGGATGGTCTCAATTCTTCCTCTTATTTCCAGATCCTCCAGTCTTTTTTCCAAGATTTTTGGGGCCGTTCCAAGTGCACCAACAATTGGTATCACTTTCATCCTCATATTCCACAGCTTTTTCAATTCTCCAGCAAGGTCCAGGTATTTGTCTACCTTTTCGCTATTCTTCAGCTTTTTCTCTTTTTTTTCTTTTTGTTTATCTGGTCTCCTGGCTGGGATAAGGTGATCTCGAAGTCTCAGAGAATTTTATGCGTTTCATTCTCAAGAACAGATTCTGGTTTATGTATATCATATTTTGATGTATGGTCAAAATTTAATTTTTTGCATAATTCCCAGTGGATCATCTTCCCAACCCAGTCGGGCCTAGCTTTGTATTCCTGTTGTGCTAGTTTGCTACATTCACTTAATACATGGTTTATGGTCTCTTCTCTGTCACCACACAGTCTATATTTACTGTTTTGTTGTGTCTTATCAATTTTTGCTTTGATATAATTTGTTTTTATGGCATTATTTTGTGTAGCAATTATTAGTGATTCAGTTTCTCTCTTGGGGTTTCCTCTTCTTAACCATGTCCAAGTCTTTTCATGTGCCACCTCTCCAATTTGGCGTTTGAAGTATCCATATATTTGTTTTTCCTCCCCATCTTTGTTTTCGTTGGTTTTCTGTTTTCCATATGTTGCATCTGTTGTTATTGGCGGCTGCCATAGGGGATCTTTCTTTGCTCTTTTTGTGTATTCTTCGAGTCCTTGTATTGTGGCATCTACGCAGTCCTTTATATTGGCAAGATCTCTTCCACCTTTCGTTCTTGATACATATAGTCCATCTCTATCGTTTCCTTGTGCATTATCATTAATTTAAAATTATTATTATTATTATTATTCCTTTTGAGTTTTCACATCAGCATTAGCTGATGGTCTTTCACTGGAGTCTGAGTGACAGCAAGTCTCCTCAGGTCTCCAGGACTCTTCTGAGTATTCTGGCAGATTGCAGCAGTGCAGTGTTCTGAATGGTTTCAATCCTTCCTCTGATATCCAAACTTTCCAAACCCTTTTCTAATCCTTTTGGGACTGTTCCAAATGCACCAACTACAATTTATAACTTTCACTTTATTCCATAACTTTTTCAGTTCTCTTCCAGATATTGTCAATTATTATTATTATTATTATTATTATTATTATTATTATTATTATTATTATTATTATTATTATTGTGAATTTCTCTCCTCAGCGTTAGCTGGTGATCTTTCACTGAAGACTGAGTGACAGCAAGTTTCCTCTGGTCTCCAGAACTATTCTGAGTATTCCAGCAGATCTAAACAATGCTGTTGTCTGAATGGTCTCGATTCCCTTCCCTTAATTTCCACTTCCTCCAGCCTCCTTCACAAATCCCAAGGCCACCAACAACACTTACTGTCACCTTTTCCATTGTTTTAATTCTCTGGCAAGGTCCAATTATCTGATGGCCTTTCACTGAAATTGAGGGAAACAAATCTCCTCAGGTCTCCATGACTCTTCTGAGTATACTAGCAGAAGTTAACAATGCTGTTGTCAGGATTATTATTATGAGTTTTTCATACCAGCGTTAGTTGATTGTCTTTCACTGGAGTTTGAGCGACAAAATGTCTCCTCAGGTCCTCAGAACTCTCCTGAGTATTCTAGTTGATTTCAACAATGCTGTTTGGATGGTCTCAATTTTTCCTCTGACCATTTCAAATGCTCCAACAACAATTGGGTTCACTTTCACCCTCATGTGCCACAGTTTTTTCAATTCTCTAGCAAGGTCTAGATATTTGTCTCTCATTTATTATCATATAGACTAGCAAATATATGTACCCTCCGGCTGCAAGTATTTAAGTTATGATGTAATAAAATATTATATTGAATTAGAAAGGCTAATGAAACTAAATAAGAATGCAAATAAAAAATATTTGAAACAGAGAAGAGTATAATCGAAAAATAGGACAACTGAAACTTACTCTTCCATCACTCACGTCTTTCATTGCTAAATTTTCTTAATTCAAGTATTTAGTTTAAACAGGAAGTAAATAATAAAGATTACAGTTATTTTTTTATTGGTAATCGATTTCTTTTAAGATTTATCCCCGAGATTTTTGTTCATATTCCTTAAGATAAACAATTAGAAATTAATAATAGGAAGCACATATTTATTAAAATCATTTTTTTTATGTCAATCTGCAAATTAGCCTTCCAGTTCACACTGTAAACCCCTATTTTGTTGTATATATGAATACAATTGCATGTCATTAGTATGAAGATATAGCCAACAGTATTAATAATGTAAAATAGTTTTAGTAATAACTGAGGTTTGAATAAAAATTAAATAATGGAGAATATGACGTAAATAAGTAAGGGAATTGTGAGTAGTTATATAGTTTCAGTTACAGAAACACACACACAATCTCCATTATAATAAGAATAGTATGTATATATGTATTTATCTATGTACATATTTATATAGTTCTGACTATGTGCCAAACTAAGCTAAGTGAATGACATTGTTAGTGTTTTATTCTCATTGCGCGCCCTATATTTCTATAGATTAATTGTTAGCGATATTGATTCTCACTGGGTGGCAAACTAGTAAAATGATTTCCATAGTTGGATCATTGCTTTGCTAAGATACGTAGGTACCACAAGAGTAAGACCAGAGGATACAGAGAATCTGAAACAATGTGTTTATACATATCACAATAAAGATGAGGACAACAGTCCGAAAAATCAAAATCCTTCTTGATAGGTTTGTTTATATACATTATATTGTTAAGCATAATGACTTAATTTTCTTCCTGTCATGTTCTAGTTTAATTGCCACCCAATAGGGCGGCCTTAAAGTTAGTTAACTAATAAGTTTTGTTGTCATAATTCTAATATTTTGCCGTAGATAAAATGTCTAAATTAACCAAATTTTACAATAAAAAGAGAAATAATTGTGTTGATTTACATTTAATTGATAGAAAAACTCCGTAATAAAATCCGTTCCAATATGAAATGTCTTAAAAAATTTTCACGATAGGTGTGTGTGGGGCGGGGGTTAACCTCAATTAGGATGTTTTGATATTTTTAAAATTTGCAAAATATTTGTGAATGGGCATCTATTACCTATGTTTAAATTTCATATAAATCGAAGGAACACATTTTATTAAAAGGAAATATACTTCTCCATGTATATTGGGTAATGTAATTTCAGAATATATATGGTTAGGGGGTCTATCTCTAAAAATCCAGGTCATATTAGCAACAATATGCGCCCTCCGACGGGCGCAGCTATTTAATTTTTAATGTAATGAAATATATCAAATTAGAAAGATTAACGAAATAAGAACGTATATAAAACGATTACATTTATTCTAATTATATCTCAATGGTTTCTATATAAAATAATTCATCGGATTGATTTTAATGCGTTTGAAAATAAAACAATAATATAAAATATCAATAAAACCAAGTAATTATTCATTAAATCCGGTTTTGATAAAACCAGTATGCAAATTGATATCAGCATATATTATGTAAACCTTTATTTCTTAGTGATATATAAGACACATTGCAGGATTTTAAACGCACAAACAACACTTGCTTTTTTGAACAAGCTAACTCAGATTTTAATAGAAGTCGTTAATAAATAAGATTTATTAAATCTATTTATTAATGATTTTGAATATAAATCAAATACACATTGATAAATTTACAAAATTCCTGAGTGTATTGGGACGTAAACAGTGACGTATTTTTGGTTACAGTCAGACTTCGAATCTCCATTATAATACGATGGAAGATGAAGTACCGGTAAGTAATACTAAAAATACTTAGAAAAGTATTACCATTGTTGGTGGAGAAGCGATTGTGACATTGTTTACATTTTCAGAGAAGTTTGAGATTTAATTTAAGGAGCGGTAGAACTTCGCTGATGGTTGGTTGGTTGGTTGGTTGGTTAGTTGTATGGTATGTCAACTCTTGTTGGGTTATTTTATGCCGAAGGTGTTGTTTCATTTATTATTAGTAGGTACTTAATTTTTTAACTCAATTTTTTAAACACGTTTTCAAATGCATTTCTTTCTATTTAACCCATAGATGGGACCCTAACAGGTACTACCACTTCGGGTCAGAGTGAACCTGGGATTAATGATGACGAAGGTGTACTCCACATTCCCCAGAGCTCCAGAATTGCAACTTCATTATTAGATGCAGTTTAACGTCATTCCAGGACATGAAGACCCTCAGCCACCGCCTTCTAGCACATATATAATAAAAAGGGTTGGGGCTTACCATAAGGACAATAGGACTGAGACAATCATATAGGTGCTAGGGTTTGTTGTAACCAGCCGATTGATCGGATGGTGTCTATTCGACCACCCCTCAAGCTTAAGTAAGGGTCAAAGTGGAGTGTTGCATGTAATCACGGGTCGCACCCCACGGCCAACAGGTGGTTCCATTGGGGGTGTCTTACCTTGTTATGAGGTGAAGTCAGTGTATTTTAAAACCCTAGTCGACAGGACTGAAAATGTCTTCAGCATAAAATAATCCAAGGGTTGACATGCCTTAAAATCCAACCAACCAACCAAAACTGACCATTGTCCTTATACGACGCAGGAGAATTTCTGTGATATCATTTTTTAAATTTTTTTTCTATAAGCCTGTAATTAAAAAGAAAGAAAGAAAAAAATAAAGAAAAAAGAACAAGAAGATTCGCTATCAAATTGTTTATTTCAAGAGAAGAAAAAAAACAAGATAACTGTCATATTCGTTTCTAAATCGTCTATGGGAATAAAATAAAAAATATTGACATTGAATTACGTCACACGTTTGTCAACGTCGTGATAATGTTTTTAGGGTCCACGTTTCCCAGGTGTGAGAAAGGTAAAATGTATGTCGGGCGAGGTGAAGCAAGAAGAGCTACACGATCTCGTTTATTTACCGGTTAAAAACAGAGAGACGTTACGCCACAGATTGTTGGTCTGTTTTATTTTATTTTTTATTTTTGTGCCTTTAAAAAATTAAAGGTCTGTTGGGCGGGTCGCTATGATTTTAGGTCCTAACTCGTCTCCGTTGATCTTTTGCCGCGGGAAGCTACAAAACCGTGATAGAAAGGGGCTGCGCGTCTGTTGTAGTTGTCTGGTGTCCATCCTGAACAAAAATAAACAAGAAAGACAAATGAGATAAGAAAATAAATATCAAACAACTAAAACAAAAACACCAAAAAACATTATTTTGATTTTCAGACTGTTGTCCTCATCTTATCATGATATATTTATACACGATGTTTCAACTATACTACCCCCAGCCTTCTTTAAGGCTGTTTACGTTTTGCATAGCGGTAATACCCTTGAGAAAACTTTTAACTATTGTCCCTCCATCTCTAGTTACATAATGGGGCAGACTAGGCGGTTTATCCTTGGTTAGGCAACCAGTCTAGGAGAAGAAAAACTCTGAATTAAAACCTGTTAAACTCTACTCAAGAAATTGACTTTGTGTCACATCCATATATATATATATATATATATATATATATATATATATATATATATATATGTGTGTGTGTGTGTGTGTGTGTGTGTGTGTGTGTGTGTGTGTGTGTGTTTGGTGTGTGGTGTGTGAGTAAAATGGGGAAATCAATCCAACAGTAGAAAAATATAGAAAAACACGCTGTGTTCAAGGATGAATATTTATTCTTGATGGTAATGTCGACGCTATAACGTTTGATAAGAGGTTTGAGGGAGAGGGGAGTTAAACCCAAACCTCAAACCCAAGACACCTACACAGGATGACACCGACCATTACTCCTCCTTCGCTAAAATTCGACCAGCACTGCTCATGTCATTAAAAGTAGGATCTTAACTCTCCATACAAGATTTCACAACGTGTCATGAAGAAAGTTGCAAAAACCGAAACGTTATAGCATCGATATAATCACCAAGAATAAATATTCATCCTTTGAACGCCACGAGCTTTTCTATATTTTCACACACACACACACACACACACACACACACATATATATATATATATATATATATATATATATATATATATATATAGTGGAGGTGCATGGTGTAATGGTTACAGTCCTTGTAATAGAGACTGCGAGATGAGTTAAAAAACAACGATAGACTCTCCCTTTTTTTCTCTCCCTCTCCTCTATATATATATATATATATATATATATATATATATATATATATATATATATATATATATATAGTCAAATAAGAGGGATACCATGTCCATACGTATCTGTATTCAGAATCAGTGTATGGTTGATATATAAACGGTGTTATCAGTTCTCTGTGCCCTTCCATGTAGCACACATTTCGACACAATTGATTACACCACAGACGACCGGTTGATAGCTTATCTTCAAGGGTTGTATAGAACTAATTTAAAGTACTAAAGACCCGATGCTTGAAATGGACACAAGCTGAAAGGAATTAAAACAACGATAATCCCAGTGTCTATTCATATCACTTCAGATTATGTTGACCCTTTAAGTGAAGGATGTTTTTATCGCCTGTTGCTTTCTGATAAATGGACAATCAATGTCAAACTTAACGTATTGACAAAAACGCGGGAATTTCTTTCACTTTCTATGCAACGCCAGATCTACAATGAATAAACCCGACAAAAAAAACACACACGGCATAGTGGATATAAGCGTTGAGTTAATACAGTTCTAAGTGACAGTTATCTCTATGCTGCAGGTTCAATCCTGGTCAAGGGTGACAGTAACATAAAATGATAATTAACACAGCTTAACATTTGTACCCAGCTATGGTTAGCGGAATGAGAACAGGATACCCCCGTAGATTGAATAAAATGTTAGGTTCAAAGTTCTGTGAAGGCCCCCGATTACGACAAGAAGGTTCCAGAGTTTGAGAAGGTTCCCAAGAAATATCTGAAGAAGGCCGGAGGGCACATCGGCCAAAACAAAACAATAAAGATGAGAACAATTTCTCTGGGGTTTTTTTTAAATGAGGGTTGATTTTTTTTCTCTCTGAATTTTTAAGATGAGGTTTGATAGTTTGTATCATGTGCATTATTCGAACAATAATGCACATGATACAAATTATCGAAACTCATCTAAAAAATTCAGAGAGAAAAAAAATCAACCCTCATTTAAAAAAAAACAAAAAACAGAGAAATTGTTTCTTAAGTTTATCTTAGGTTTTACAAGTACGAAACTGAAAATAAATGTATAAATAAACAAAAGAAATAATCCCGGCCCTGTCCGCTGGGGTTGAAGAATACACCAACTGCAACTCAGCAGGCGGGCTATGGCGTTGCGTGTTAATTGATACACGTGAAGTTATTTCTTCTAATGTATTGATTCTTCTAATGTATTGATTAAGTTATTTCTTATACACGTGAAGTTATTTCTTCTATTGATACACGTGAAGTTATTTCTTCTAATGTATTGATACACGTGAAGTTATTTCTTCTAATGTATTGATGATACACGTAAAGTTAAATACAATTATTTCTACAAAGTTATTGATACACATAAAGTCAATGGAAAATCTAACAAAAATAATTTCTACTAATTTAGTATCCTCGGTATGAAGTTAAACTGCATCTAGTAGCGAGGTTCCAGTTTTGAAACTATGTGTAATGTGGAATACCTCTTCACTTCCCTTACTCCCAGGTCCACTGACTCGGATCGGTAGTACCCGTTAGGGTCCCATCTAAGAGTCAAATAGATATTTTTGCACATTAATGATAATTATATCTACTAATTTATTGATACACATGAAATTAATGATAAATCTAACATGAGAATTAAATCAAACCAAAATATTTAGCAAATTTTATTGGTAAATATAAAGTTAATGAAAATTATTTCTAACAGTTTATTACTACATATGGCGTTATATCTTCTAACTTATTGATACACATGGAGTATTTCTACCAGTTTATAAAACCAAACCAAAGTAAATCAAAACATTTACCTACAAATTCTTCGCTTATATCATATATACAAAAAAGGCGCGTAAATGTAAGGAAATTAACTCGTCCCGGGTCTGTTTGCATGTTTCACATGACGCTAATATTCTTCCGAAATGTATGGATTCAACTACTCTCCCACCATCTATGAGTTAATAGTAGGGAAAGCTGGACTCTTTAATTGCGCTTAAGAAATTTACCTTGTATCGTATCCTGCTCGTACGGAGGGGTTGGTATATATATATATATATAACAAAAACATAAAAACAAACAATATTTGGCACATACAACTGTGGATTATTTGTTGGTTGGTTGGTTATTTTGTTCAATGGCATATCAACACTTGTAGGTTATTTAGTGCCAAATTATTCCTATCCAAAAATGCTTTTCTGTGGGAATTATACAGTAAGCAGAACATGTTGATTTCGATTCTTACTGAGTGCTCCACATTTCTGACCTTGTCTCCGAATTAAGTTAAGCGTACTAAATAACTGTAAGTTGTTTTTTGTGTAGTGTAATAATTAACGAGACAGGTTAGCTAACCATTACTAACCATTACTAACGAGTTTGATTCTTACTAGATGTCCCATGCCTCTGACTTTGTGACATGACTAAGTTAAGCATAGTAAATACCATTATGGTATAATGGTTCGAATGCTAGCCTCGTAGATCAACTGAGTAGTGGGTTCGATCCGCACTCGATGCCCGATACTAAGCTACACTTACTATTCAATATTTTTATGGAGGCGCGTGGTGTAATGGTTAGAGTCATACGAAATGGACTCGTCGACTCGATTTCAAAACCAGGACAAGGCTGTTTGCATTTCACATAGCGCCAATAACCTCGGGAAAGGTATGAATGCAACTTACTCCTTTCAGATATGGGTAAATAGTAGGGCAGACTAGGCTATTTAACCTTGGTTAGGCAACCAGTCTAGGAGAAAAAACCTGTTAAACTCTGCTTAAGAAATTGACATTGTGTCACATTCTGCTCATGCAGAGAGGTTGGGTAAATATATACACAAGCAAATTTACATTGATTCATGGTGAGTGTGGAGGTAACTTATGACCGGGCAACACAGGTTTTCCCTTAAGTGCAAAATCATATCCTAACCAATATTTTTGTCATTTTAATGCCTTATTCGCTTTTTCTTTCTTTTTGACAGCATTTTAACCAGCGAGATGATGTCTGTTGATTTTTTTCCAGACAAACTTGGAAAAAATTGCACCAAGTTCTTATCAGATCGAATCGTACGGTATCGATCTTGGGAATAAACCAATTGCCACATTAGTCAGAAAGACGCGGCTTCCTAATTTAGGCCAATAGCTTTGGAGAAACGGTTGATTCGAGACAGTAAATCTGACTTAGCTTTTCTCTGGCATGCTAGGCTGATCCAGCCCCACCACCTTCTAGCGTTCGATCCCCTGACTCGGAGACCGAGTTATATGTGTAGTGATCCGCGAAAAGAATGGATTACAGTTATTAGTAAAGATATAAATTAATAAATTACGCCGAAGGAGTCAAAGGAAAATAAAAATCTGGAGGCTTGAAAGTGAAAGTGAAAGTAACAATAGAAGATGAAATGAATTCGATGATATATGAGGCCGGAAGAATACATAGTTGTATAGAGGGATGAGGGGTAAATATTGGAAGGAAGAGGAAGTAGAAGAGAAAAATAGTCGGGAAAATGAAGAGATTGAAAAGAAAAAAAGAGAGAAGAAAAAAGAGAGAAAAAGAGAAAGAGAAAATATCCAGAAAGTTAAGACTGCGAATAAAAGTTAAACAAAGAGAAGCAGGTAAGAAGAAGAAGAAGAAGAAGAAGAAGAAGAAGAAGAAGAAGAAGAAGAAGAAGAAACGAAGTAAGATAGATAGATGAAGAGGGAATGACATAAAAAGGCAAAGAGACAGAGACAAGACGTAGAACGAAGAAGAGAAGGAGGAAGTTTTAAATTTAAAGCCAGATCATCAGAAAAAGGGATGGGGTGAGTGGAATAGAATTAGAGAAAGAAAATGAATAACATACAAAACGAGAAATATACAAGGTGCTAAATATCCGGAACTATCTCAAAATGAGATATATCTATATTTCATAGATAAAGGTTGAGAGAGAGAATTCAGCTGAAGAAGAAGAAGAAGAAGAAGAAGAAGAAGAAGAAGAAGAAGAAGAAGAAGAAGAAGAAGAAGAAGAAGAAGTGAGGGTGGAGAAGGAGGAATTGAATGAATAAGGACGGCTGCAGAAGAAGATGCCTGAAAGAGAACGAAAGAATAATTCAGGAGTTGAGGACGAACGTGGAACAAGAAGAATACTGTAAGATATAAAAAGCAGAGAAGAAGGCATATAAGAAGGCAAAGAAGAAGAAGAAGAAGGCAAAGAAGAAGGCAAAGAAGAAGAAGAAGAAGAAGAAGAAGAAGAAGAAGAAGAAGAAGAAGAAGAAGAGCATATAGTTGCTTAATAAATTGTTCGAGAAGAAAAAAAGTCCGGCACTACTAGGACAAGAAAAGAATTATTTGCAGTATTCAAAGAAAACCAAAAGTTACAAAGGAAAAGAAAGTGAGGGGGAGCAGACGACATTTAAGAAGGGCGGGATTGATAGCAAATCAATGAGTGTAGATATTTATGCCTTCACCAGTTATTCATTCTTCAAGTGGAAACGCACAACGCTATGACTGGATGGGCCGACAAAATATTACGCCAACAGAATTAGTGCACGGAAGACTGAATGAGTAAAGACGTTTCGCGTCCCATTCATCGCAACCCAGATGCGCCCACACATCCTATTTTTGGTCATGGGATCAATAAATATACCCGACAATTTTGTTACTCTTAGTGAAAAGGATTAATTCAAAAATTATCTAATTTCTTGTTCTTGAATTAAATATTTATCATTGATTAGTATTATTTTGAATTTTCGGGCTGTTGTCCTCATCTTTATTGTTACTAGCAAAAGTAAGCGCCCTCTGGGTGCAATTATTTAAGTTTTAATATAATAGAATATTATATTAAATTAGAAAGACTAACGAAACTAAATAAGAACGAATATAAAAATATTACTCCTATCTTAATGTTATGTTAATTGATTTATATGTCAAATTATATATAGTATTGCTTTAAATACGATTGAAAATAACAGGATAATATTAGAAATCAGTAACAGCAAATAGTTATTTATCAAAGTCAGTTTTATTAAAATCATTATGCAAATTATTTCCACTATATACTATGTAAACTTTTATTTCTTAGATATATAACATATATTTCATGGTTTTACATGCATTAATTATATGGGCAGTTTTACGGCAAATCTAATTCAGCTAGACTTTAATAGAGACATCTTTAATAAATAAGATGCTAAATAAAATTAAATAGTGACTTTTTCATAATTGTTGACAATATAACTTAAATAACCAAGGAAATCGTGACGTCAGTGGTGACGTAGTTTTGGTTACAGTTATATAATCTCCATTATAATAATAAAGATATGCACAACGTTTGAATCGAACCCTTCATTTAATCAATTGGGGTAATTTCTCGCCTCAGCTAAATAATGAACCATTCCGTTTTTATTATAAAAAAAGAACGGAAAAAAGACAAGTCACACAGAAAAATATAATAAGAAAGAAAAATAGTAGGGAAAATATAGATAGATGGGTGAGTGCGCGGAAGCAATAAAGTTAATCTGCTTTAATCAAACATAATGAAAAGATGAAAAGAAGGAAAGAAAGAAAAAAAAACGAACGAGAAAAAATTAAATCAAGATTATAATACTTTTTACATATTAAACTATTTTGCAATAGCTCTTGATTAAATATATCAAACGTTGTAATAATTGAATTATCATACTGGGGTATATCCACAGGTCCTGCTAGTTATTGTTAATGCCCATAATATCAATTCGAAAAGAAATGAAAAAATGTCTTTGAATGTTACACCCAATCATCACCTCAGATAAACAATATAGCATTTTATTCTGATTGCGAGAGAAAAAAAAGAAAGCAAAGATAATAAGTAAGAAATAAGGCGAAGAAGAGTGAGTGAGAGAGAGAGAGAGAGAGAGAGAGAGAGAGAGAGAGAGAGAGAGAGAGAGAGAGAGAGAGAGAGAAGGACCGAGTGATATCAAATGCTTATCGTCTGTTTCAATTGCGTAGAGGTTGGCACTAAATACATTAATCAGAGAAGACTAATAAACAATTAACAATAAACAATAAACAAGCCCTGTCGACTAGGGTTTTAAAATACACTGGCTGCACCCCAGCAGAGGGATAAAACTCCGCCAATAGGGCCACCTGTTGGCCGTGGGTAGCAACCCGTGATGCTTAAATACGGAATCCTTGTGGATGAGCAGTCCATGAATGCAACACCCCACTTTGGCCCTTATTTAGACTAGACGGACTGTCGGAGAAACCGGCCCCGATCAATTGTTGGTCACGTCAAGCCATAGCATCATCTATATGATTGTTCCAACCCTGTTGCCCTTATGGCAAACACCCAACCCTTTTTATTATATATGCGCTTGATGGCGGTGGATAAAGGTCTTCAATTCTTGGGTAAGACTTTAAACTCTAACTGATAGTGAGGTTCCACTTCTGGAGTTCTGGAGAATGTGGAACAATCCTTCATCACCATTGTTCCCTGGTCCACTCTGAACCGGAGTGATAGTACCTATTAGGGTCCCATCTATGGGTTAAATAGAAAAAATTGTCTATAAAAGAATTGAGTATCCATCAAGAATGAAATTATTTCAAGACTTTTTCAGCATTAAATGACCCACCGAGATTGATATGCCGTAAAACAAAACAAAACAAACGAGCAAAAAAACAATAAACAATTAGAAAAGTAATTTATTATGTACATAGCTGACTATATGAATGTATCTAGATAGTAGTACACACAAATCAATACACCTACACACATAAGCTCTCTCAATCCTCTCGGTCACATATATACATAGACTCGTTCACACACACACACACACACACACACACACACACACGAACACAAGTTGACTGAAGCTGGCGTATTTTTTAATCAAAGAAAGAATAGGAAAAGAAATTAAAAAGAGAAGAAAAGATAATTATGTGAAAGAAACAGAGATAAATAGATAGGAAGAAAGAAAGAAAAGAGGGTGTAATAAAGAGTAGAAAGATAAAAGAATTATAAAAAGGTACCCGAAGAAGAAAAAGTGTTAGGAAATAGAAAGTAGAAAGCGAAAAAAGAACGAAGAAACGAGAAAGAAGAAAGAAAGAGTAGAAAAAAACAGAAAAGAGAAGAAAAGAGAAGAAAGAAAGACAGGAAAGAGTCGGAAAAGAAAAGAAAAGAAACAATCAAAAGAAACAATCAAAATAGAAGGAAAATGAAGAGAGTAGGAAAAAGAGAAGAAAAATAAAGAGAGAATAAGAAGAAAGAAAAAAAGAAAGATTGAAACAAAGGAAGAAAGAAAGAAAGAAAAAAGAACGAAAGAAAAGTGGGGGAAAAAGAAAAAAATTAAATGTAGGAAAAAAGAATAGAAAGAGAGACAAAAAGAAAATAAAAAGAATAAAGAAATAAAGAAAAGAGCGGTACAAAAAATAAGAAGTTGAAGAAAGACTAAGAAGAAAAAATAAATAAATAAAGAGTAGAATAAAGAAAAAGAAAAAAGAAAAAATAAGAATGAAAGAAAAAGCAGAAAAATAAGAAAGAGAAGAAAAATTTAAAAAAAGAGAAGAAAAAAAGACAGAAAGAAAATTTAAAAAATAAAGAAATAAATAAAAGAACGGAACAAATAAGATAGAAAAAGAAAGAAGAAAAGAAAAGAGCAGAAAAAAGAAAAAAATTGTAAATGAAGAAAACAGAAGTAAGAGAGAAAGAAAAAGAAAAGAAAAAAGAAAAGAAACAGTAAAGAAATATCAAAAAGGAAAACTTGGAAAAAAGAGAATAAAGAAATAAAGAAATAAAGACAGAATAAAATAAAATAAAATAAATGAAGAAATAAAGAAAAAAGTGGAACTAATAAGAAAGAAAGAAAGAAAGAAAGAAAGAAAGAAAGAAAGAAAGAAAAAAGCAGATAAAAAAGGAAAAAGAGTCTTGAAAAATAAGAAAAGGAAAGGAATTTTTTTTTCAAAGAAAGAAAAGGGAATGAAAAAGTAAAGAACTATCGAAAAGGAAGGAACAAATAAGAAATAAAGAAACAAGATTAAAAAAGCAGATAAAAAAAAATATTGAAAAAAATAAGAAAGAGAAAGAAAAAATATTTGAAAAAAAAAAGAAAGAAAGAAAAAGGAACGAATAAATAAATATCAAAAGAAAGCCACACGTCCTTTATTAATGTTTCTTTCAATTTTCTTCGGCAGCCTTTTTTTTTTTTTTTTTTTTTTTTTCGTCTTGCCGAACATTCTGATTGGATAAACGAGAATCTTGGAACTGAATGTCTGGATTAAAAGCTCACTGATCAATTTCCCACCATTCTAACTTAAAGATCCACCATCTTTCATCCCACGCCCGTAGATAATTGACAAACATCTATTAAAATAAATTAGATGGAAAATATTAAAACTAAAACAAAAGATAATGTGTCGTTGATGGTTATTTACTATTATGTGCAAAATCGCATTATTCTGCCTGTCTGAATAATGCCATTGATTCAGATTTTAAAAGAATGTCATTACCATTACATATCATTTTATTATATTGGAAAGGTATGAATCCAACTATTCTCCTTCCAGCTATGGGTTAATAGTAGAGTGGACTGGGCTATTTAACCTTGGCTAGGCAACCAGTCTAGAAGGGAAACTCTGAATTCAAAGCTGGCAAACTCGGCTTAAGAAATTGACCTTGTGTCACATCCTGTTTGTGCGAAGGGGTTGGTAAATATATATAATCTTATTATAATGAAGATTCGCTGTCTGTCTGTAACCAAAACTACGTCATTGCTTACCGCACGATACTTCCAGAATTTTCGTAAGTTTATCAATGCGTATCTAATTTATAGTCAAAATCATTAATACACTGGATACATCTTATTTATTGACGATGTCTATGAAAATCTGGGTTAGATCGTTTAAAATCATGCAGTGTCTTATCATCAAGAAAAAAAAGGTTTACATAATATATGGCGCGGTTAATTTAAATACTGGTTTTACCAAAACGGGGATTAATAAATAATTACTTGGTGTTATTGATCTCTAATATCATTGTTTTATTCTCCAACGTTTTAAAATCAATTCTATGAATGATTTTGTATAGAAACCAATTAAGATATAATTCAAATAAGCGTTCAAATTATACGTTCTTATCTAATTTCGTTAGTCTTTCTCATTTAATCTACATATTAACACTCGTGTTCCTTAATTGTACGACCGTTATCATCTCTTAACACCCTCTG
Source organism: Doryteuthis pealeii (assembly GCA_023376005.1). Lineage (NCBI taxonomy): Eukaryota > Metazoa > Mollusca > Cephalopoda > Myopsida > Loliginidae > Doryteuthis > Doryteuthis pealeii. The sequence continues at coordinate 49,953,829 of CM042173.1, forward strand.
CGATTTATTCTGATTTTAAATGCATGTCTTCAAGGGTATCATTACCATTACCATTATATATAGTTGTTAATGGAGTGGTCTAAAGTCGGTATCAGCCAGGCAGCGAGGGGGTCTATCCCCTTTTCGCTAGCGCTAAACCAGGATTTTTTTATACTGAAGTCGAGCGTCACACCACCCGTTAGCTACCCACTTAACCGCACATATCCCTGTGATACTCATACGCTAAGTTGGCGAGGGCTGGTATCAAACTCGGAACCTTTGGGATTCCTAGTCATATGCTTTACCAACTGAGCTAAACTGACCCCTTTACAATTACATATGATAGGTCTATCCAATCAATATTTATATCGATCCCTGATCCCTGACAATTCCTTTACTCTTTAGTTTCAATTAATTTCTATCGTAAGGTGTAGTGGTTAACGTGCTAATCTACGACATTATAGGAAGCGAGTTCGAATTCCAGTTGCGCTATTACGTTCACTTTCGAACCCTTGGGAAAGGTATCAACTATCTCACCTCTCAACAATGGCTTAAATTCTACAACTGCTATTCTTCTGCAAGGATAGTTTTGGTATTAAATAAAGCTTAGAATATACCATTAAACAAAGAAATCTTAAAACTATTTCATATAGAATATTTAAAAAGCTTTGTAAATTATTTTTATTCTTATACTTCTTCTGCAATGATGGCTTTGGAATTAAATAACCCATGAAATATGCAATTAAACAAAGTAACCGGATTTCTATTCACAATGATTTCTTATAAAATCTTTAACAAGACGTCTTGTCACACAGAGTGGAGAGGGTAGCGTCACCCCTTCGTTAGAATTACTCCCACGTCCAATTTGATCCGAAGTTCTAGGACCATTTAGGAGCATATCTATGGTATTTACTCAACCTGTGTAGGAAGTAATAGAAGGTTGCAAATATGGGGCATTCAATTTTTAGCCAAGGATGGTTTTGAATAAAATAACCCACGAAATTTGCCAATAAACAAAGAAATCTAATTTCTATCGTAAAACAATTTTCAATCTTTAACAAGATATTACCCTTCTCCTGGGAAGAATAACGTCACACCTTATTCCTACGTCCAATTTGTTCCCAAGTTGTAGGATTAGTTAGGGACGCATCTATATGTCAAACGTAAGTAGTTATCCAACTCATTAGCCATGAGTAGGACGTGACACACGGTCACAATTATGGGGCATCCAGTGAGGATCGAATTCGCTATTCAGTAGTAATGGATCAAGAGACTACCTTGTTAACCATTACACAACGATGGTTTGGTTAGTATTATTAGCGTTATTCGGACTATTGTCCCCATCTTCATTGTTATTTGTACAACGTTTCGGCCGATATACCATCCGGCCTTCTTCAGGTAGTTCTTGTCGGACTCGGGAACCTTCTCGGACTCGAAGATGGGGACAATAGTCCGAATAACGCTAATAATACTAATCTTCAAGCCTCATCTCAAACATTCAGAGAGATGGTTTGGTTCTTCAAATTGGTATAAAAAATTTTCATTGAGTTCGTTTGGTTTTGTTCGGATTGGTTTGTTTAATGATATAATAACCCTGTGGTTATTTAAAGCCAAAAAAACTTTTAGAGTGTGCTCCACCTCAGACGCCAAAAAAACAATCTCCCTGATATAGGGCTAGTAAAAAGGGGACAGACTCTCTAGGTGGGCGGCTGATACCGACACTTAGCCACTTCACCTGTTTTACTTTTTACTTAATGTTTGAATAGGGGTAGCTTCAAAAGTCTGTATTAAATTTAGTTCCCTTAGCTCTTTCGGTAGAGTTTCCGACTAGGAATCACAAGGTTCTAGGTTCGATACTGGCCTTCGCCAACTCAGCGTATGAGTAGCACAGGGTAAAGTGAGGATCTAATGGTAGGTTTGTCAGACGCCAAAATAATCTCCTTGGTCTAGCGCTTGGGAAAAAGGGGATGGACTCCCTCGCTGTTTGGCTGATACCGACTTTAGGCCACTTCGATGACTTTACTTTTATTTTTATTTTGTAGTTGGTAGAGCACGTTTACTAGGAGTGGCTATGTTCCAGACTCAATAGCAGCCCCCCCACCACCACCAAATCAGCGCATGTGTAGCTCAGATTGGGTAATATGATCTGTGCAATAAAGTAGGTGTGGCCCTTCGTCTCAGCAAAAAGATACCTTGGTCTAGCGCTATCGAAAAGGGGATAGATTCCCTCGCTGTCCAGCTGATACCGGCTATAAACCACTCCACCGACTTTACTTACTTGCTTATCTTTTAGATAGTAACCACAAAATCACGTGTTCAAATCCCTCAATTTCAATGTGAAAAAAAAGGGGGGGTCGAGCTAGTAAAGAAGCTTAAAGAGAAACAATAGAAAGAGAAAGACGTACGCACTGAAATCTGTGCACATCACAGAAAATAGTATAATGTATGTTTTTAGATTTTCATCGTCAGCTTGCAAAAGTCTCATACCAACAAAATAAGGACAGCTGTCAGCGCACGAGACAAAGAAAGTTTTTTTTATTGATTATTCGGCGTCAATTTAGTGTCAGCATTTTCAAACTAATAAATCCTGAATACAGCAGCATAATGAGCAATTCTATAAAACAACTAACTTAATTGCCGTTCGATTGGGCGGCTTTTAAGTTAGTTAACTTAATATTCTTTTTAATTGTTAAGTTAATAATTTTCTTGTCATAATTCTACTGAAGTTTCGCCATAGATAATATGACTAAACGAGCCTCATCTATCTATCTATCTATCTATCTATCTATCTATATATATATATATATATATATATATATATATATATATATATATATATATATATATATATATATATAAGGAGTTTGGTATGTAAGTGTCGACTTATAACTCACAAACGAGATGCCATTCAGATTTGAAATCTCGCATACTACTTGATGTGCCAAAGAAACATACAAAATTTATGTTTTGATTTTTAATAATTAAGCGATATAATTCAATAATTAACAAAAAAATTAAAAATACAGTATACACAATGAGTTTAGTTTTAAATTTCCAGACAGTCACTTACTGTATGAAAAAAAATACGAATGTTCATTTCTAAAAAACAAAAACTAACGTTAAGCTGACCCACCCACTTCATCTGCCCTCGGCACAATTCGAGCTTTGAAGTAGTGCTAAGACAGTGCCTAACTAATAATAAAAAAAAGACAACTTCTAAGATAAATAAAAAAAAAACCTCCCACTCCACTCGTCGGTACAGGCTTTGAACTTCTAGGCATAAGGTCATAAAAAGGCAAATGTTACTCATATGCATTTTTATTAGGAATCAACAATTCAAGCGCCAATTTTCGCTTTAAAAACAAATTAAAATTAATTAAATCGATTATATAAGATCAAATTTTTGTTTAAGTCAAAAAGTAGTAACATAATGTAAAAAAGGCAAAATGATATTACATATGTAATTAATTATTGATACAGTTTAAACATTAAATTCTGCCAAAAACATTACGAAAATGGACGCTTTGTCTGAATTAAAAATAATTACTAAAAACAAACACGTTATTGAGATTTTAAAACAATTGATGCCAAAGTCATGGTTGTTTTATTTATTATTACTGGGTATTCAAATTATTTCTAATTCATTTTTTTTTTAAATTTTAAAATCCTTTTTTTTCTATTTATCCAATAGATGGGACGTGGAGTGGTTGTACTTGGTGAGTCTAACAAGTACTACCACTCCGGATCATTGTGAGCCTGGGAGTAATGGCAATGAAGGGGTACTCCAGACTTCCCAGAGCTCCATGATTTGAACCTAACCACTAGATTCAGTTTTACCATAAGAGCAATACAGTAGGGACAATTATATAGGTGCTAGGGATTGACATGATCACCTGATTGATTGGAGGGATGTCCCCGACCTCCCGTCTAGCCCAAGTAACGGTACATGCCGTGGACTACTCTGCAAACACCTCGGGTCGTCACCTACGGCCGACAGGTGGCCCAATTGGAAGGAGGTTTTACTCAGCAGAGGTGCTGTCAGCATATTGTACAGCCTCAGCCGATAAAGCTAAATAAATAAGGACACATGTTTAATAATTATCTCCTTTTAATTGTTACTTTTAGGGGTAAAAAATGAAATAAATTAAATTAATATTTTTTTATTACTTTAATGCAACAATAAATTAAAGAAAAACAAGCAATTGGGAACTGAATTAAAAATTTTGTCATATGTACAAAACAGTTTTTGAAAAATAGAATTATATTTCCAAACACTCAAAAGTTAAGGATTACATTTTTTTAAATTCTATAAATTATTTTCCTCTTATTCTCTCTCTTACCCACTCACTACTTTGTGTTAAACATTTTTCTACTCCGGTCATGGACCGGATACTTTTGCTAGTTTTACATGTAAGTTTTTTGTTGATCACGTTTAATTATTTATAGAAATTTCTGAGATGAGGCTTGACATGTATTATTTTGATTTTTCTTTATCGTGATAGATAAACGTTTCGGTTGTTGTAACCTCCAGTCTTCTTCAGACGCTTTTTTGTTCAACTGTCAAACTATTGAAAATGATTTTGAATCATTTCTATGCTCAGACGAATAAGGTACACCTGAAGAAAGACGGAGGGTAAAATGGACGAAACGTTGTGTTTTCATATATCCTGATAAATCAAAACAATACGTTTAATTAATAGAAATAACCGTAATAGCAGTCCCAATACTCAAAATAGGGAGTGTTAATCCCCATTAGAGTGTCTTGATGTTATTGAAATTTGCTAATTTTTGGGAATAGACATCATATCTTGTCATTTACCTATGGTTTAAATTTGATATAAATCGGTTAAAATTTTCAGCCGGGTTCCCCCCACCACCATCGTCCGTGATGGTGGTGGGGGGAACCCTTTGATTAAAATGAAATATACTTATCCAAGTACTCTGGGGGTGTCATTTCAGAATATATGTTATGGTTATCTATTTTCAAAACCCTAAGAAGATACCGTCAATAGTCCACTTCGCCGACTTTACTACTACACAGGATGTTTCAGAAAAAATGAGCGAAAGGAGTGTCCGTTGCGTTTTGGCTAACGTATTGGACTGCTGCACTGTTGTAAGTGAATTCGAACTCCAATTTCTCTATTATGTTCACTCTTGGTTTAGCACAAGGTCAAAAGTATAGGGAACCCAATGAGAATTGATGTCTATAATAAAGGCCTGCTAGTTTAGTTTGATAGCCATTGCGCCATATAATGTACCCTATTAAAACACAAAGTTGAATGCAACATCAATTCCCAATTCTATGAGTAAAATTATTAAAGCATTTAACTCTAAAAGTCAAAATTAATGTTTGGCTTGGTTTGTTTTGCTTAACGGTATATCAACCTCGATGGGTCATTTAATGCCGACAAAGTTTTGAAATAAATTCATTCTTAACGGATACTCAATTTTTTTATAAACTTTTTTATAAATGTTTTTCTATTTAACCCATAGATGGTAACCTAACATGTACTACCATTCCGGGTCAGAGTATACCTAGGAGCAATGATGATGAAGGGGTGTTCCACATTCCCTAGACCTCCAGAATTGGAATCTCACCATCAGATAGAGTTTAACGTCATTGCCAGGACATGAAGACCCTCAGCGACCGCCTTCTAGCACATATATGATAAAAATGATTGGGGCTTGCCATAAGGGCAATAGGGTTGAGACAATCATATAGGTGCTAGGGCTTAACGTGACCAGACGATTGATCGGAGGGGTCTATTCGACCACCCATCTAGCCTAAGTAAGAGTCTAAGTGGAGTGTGGCATGTCATGAACTGCTCATCAACCAGGATTCCGTCATTAAGCATCACGGATCGCCACCCTCGGCCAACAGATAGCCCCATTTGGGGGGATCTTACCCGTCTGCAGAGGTGCAGTCGGTATATTCTTAAGGCCACAGCCGACAGGGCTGTCACAATTAAAGTCTTAATAATAAAATGAAAATATCAAGACAAAATGGGGAGTCCCCTTGACGTAATGGCTAACCTACTAAAGTGTGACATTGTAGTAAGCAGGTTCAAACCCCGGTTGCGCTAGTACGTTTACTTTCGAACAAATTATATCCTTGAGAAAGGGATGAAACCTCTCATACACCCCCCAGTTGTGGCTTAAATAGCACCCCTACTGTTCAACAAGAATGTCTTTGGCATTAAATAACCTATAAAGGTTGATATGTCATCAAATAAAGAAACCAATATATATATATATATATATATATATATATATATATATATATATATATATATCACTAATTTTAATAGCATATGTAGAAACAACCTAGAATTCCATACATATTTGTTTCCTTTCAGGGAAAGAAATACCATTCACTGAAAGGAAATACAGACGGTTGTTTGGTTTCTTGGTTTGTTGTATTTTACGGAATTTCAACTCTTATTGGGTTATTTTATGCTGAAGACCTTTTGTTCTATTCATTCTTGATGGGTATTCAAAATTTTCTTTTAAACTCATTTTTTTCACAAATTTTTAAAACACATTTTTTCTATTTAACCCATAGATGGAAGCCAATCAGATACAACCACTCCGGCTCTGAGTTGACCTAGGAGTAATGGTAAGAGGTAAACCAAAAAATTGGAATTTCCCCATTAGATGCAGTTTATCGTCATACCCAGGACACTAAGACTCTCAGCCACTCTCAGCCAATAGGGTTGGGACAATCTATCTTTGAGTCTCTCTTAATAGGTGATCTATTTAAATATAGATCTTCTGTATGGTAAATTTATTTACTTATTTGCACAAATTTATAGATGGAGTTGCGTGGTGTAATAGTTTCAAACGTAGGAAATGGACTCGTCGACACGAGTTCATATCCTGGAAGAGGCTCTTTTCGTTTAACATACCGCTAATAATTTTGGGAAAGGTATGAATCCAATTACTCTTCCTCCAGCTATAGGTAAATAGTAGGGGAGACTGGGCTCTTTAATATTGACTAGGTAACGAGTCTAGGAGAAGGAAAATACTGAATTCAAATGGTCCGCATGTGTGAATATGTGAGTGTTATATAGCATTTGTTAAAAATTGCATTTTTTCATTTCTGTCTAATCAGTTATGATATCAAGTATTCCTACCTAATACAAATATTTTGCAAGCGGTTGTTTCAACTATTCCTATTTAATAGAAATGATTCAAGCAATTATATGATAATTCAAGCAATTATATGGTTAGCTTCAAATAACTATAACTATGTAAATTATTTGTATTAAGAATATAATATTAATTATTCCTATAAATACAAATAATTTTCAAATAGATCTATTTGCCTCATACATAGGATCGTAACATGTATTACTACTCCCATCGTGATGTAATGTTTTGCAAGCTAATCTATCAGATTACTACTGAATAGCAAGTTTGACCGTCGCTGGATGCCTCATACTTGCGATCCTATGTCACATTAGTGGTAAACGGGTTGGGTAAATACCTACCATTCCGGGTCAGACTGAATATGGGATTAAAGTAATATCTATCTATTTATCTTTCTCTATATCATTATATATATATATATATATATATATATATATATATGTGTGTGTGTGTGTGTGTGTGTGTGTATATATTCATATCTATCTATCTATCTATCTATCTATCTATCTATCTCAGTTTGTTCATATCTATCTATCTATCTATCTATCTATCTATCTATCTATCTATCTCAGTCTGTTCATATCTATCTATCTATTTCAGTTTTTTTCATATCTATATCAGTTTATGAATATCTATCTATCTATCTAGCTATCTATCAACCATTTCCACTTGGGCTGAACTCGCTCGTCCAAACAATCCAGGAAATTCACGGATTTTTCTGGTGCTAGGCGTGAAAAATGCAATATTGTCAAGTTGGAAAATTGCCAATGAATTTAAAAGGCATACGAAAAGGTCAGTTGGAAAGATTGATGCCTATAAATATCCGATGATTTCCCTGGAGAAGATTATCCATTGGGCCCATCGATGTGACCTGAGGGGAAATGGTCGGTCAGAATGGGAAACTTGTAAGAGGATCTTAATCAAATCGACACTATTGTCCATTGTATAAGACTTGAAAATATTTGGGATATTGGGACGTCTCAAGTATATCTATCTATTAGATTTTATGTTCATATCTATCTATCTATCTATCTATCTAATTTTCTGTTCCTATATCTATCTATCTATCTATCTAATTTTAAAATAAGCCCCAGTTGAGAGCGGTAGAAATTTAAAATCCAGTGACTTGCAGAACAATAACATTCCAGAGAATGAGGATATGATTATTTTTAATGAATTGTCGTTAATTATAAAAGAACATGATAATAGTAAATAAATGTCGATCATTTTTTGTAATTTTTGTTTATTTAGAAATTTCATAATTTCCTAATTCTAAAAGTCGTTTTTCGATTTATGAAGAATAAGCCATCTCCTGAAAATAAATCCTGGTGCTATATTTCCGAGTGAAAATTAATACAAGCCTCGTCTTATTTTCAGGGAAACATGGTTATGTTCTTGAACAGAATTGATGTGGTATTTGATTAATTGTTCGGTATTCTCTACTATACTATATTTAGCGGGTTAAAGTTATGGACCGTTAGGCGGACTTGTTCTACTGGGAATTAGTATTCAGAGATTTAATCTCTCTATCACTCTCACTCACTCTCTCTCTCTCTTTCTTTCTCCCTCTCTCTCTCTCTCTCTCTCTCTCCTCTATATATATATATATATATATATATATATATATATATATATTCCTGGGAAAATCAAACGTCAAATCGCAAAGAATTGCGTAAGACATGTTTCGTTAAATTAAAGAGATTTGAAGAAAATAGATTGAAACATCGTGATCAATTCCGTCAAAAACAAAAAGCAAACAGATCTAACTCCGGCTTCGTAACTCGCAGCAAGGCTGGGCTAGTATCACACTCGAGAAAATACAAATAAAATGTCTTCGATAGCATGCACAACGTGGAAGGAAACGAGTCATTCACTGCTGACCCTCATTTATCGGTAACGATAGAAGAGTCCATCATATATGGGAGAGAAATAGGGATTCAAATCCGAGAGTGTGTAGAAAAAATAGAAAAACACAAAGTATTCCAAAAGATGTGTTTATTCTTGATGGTGAAGTCGTTATAACGTTTCAGTACATACAACCTTCATCGGGACATGTGGTAAAATGTTGTCTGTGGCGGCTTCAGCATCAAGAATAAAGCCATCTTTTGGAATACTTCGTGTTTTTCTGTTTTTTCTACACACACACACACACACACACACACACACACACACACACACACACATATATATATGTGTGTGTGTGTGTGTGTGTGTGTGTATTTCAAATCCTGTACAAGGCTGTTTGCATTTCACATAGCACTAATACCATTGAAAAAATGCATTCAACTATTCCTCCTTCAGCTGTGTGTAAATAATAGAACGAAATTTGACGGCTCTTTACCCTTAGTTAGCAAATTAGTTTAGGAGAAGGAAAAAACTCTGAATTCAAAACTGTTAAATTCCGTTTAAGAAATTGGCCCTGTGTCACATTCTACTCGTACGGGGTTGTTGATATATATATATATATATATATATATATATATATATGTGTGTGTGTGTGTGTGTGTTGTGTGTGTGAGAGAGAGAGAGAGAGAGAGAGAGAGAAAGTGATATATATATATATATATATATATATATATATATATATATATATCAACAACCCCGCACACGCACACGCACACACACACACACATATATATATATATATATATCTGTGTGTGTGCGTGCGTACGTGTGTGTATGTGTGTGTGTGTGTGTGTGTGTGTGTTATTAGAATTGAAATTATTCATCAAAATATTTTATATTTTATTACAAGAAATGATATGGGTAAATCCAACAGTTCAGTTGGGAATAAAGCATTGGTTTTTGAAGCATTAAATGCCGAAGGCGTAAATCTCGCAGTGAATGCCGGGATATTTGCTTTAGCGGGGGACGAGATTGCAAACACGAGAAGAAGAGGAGAATTGGCTGATTTATGAACGGGCGCTAATCAAACTAATTTCTAATCACAGAGAAGTGGGTCGAAAATGTTCGAAGAAAATATGGCAGATGAAAAACAGCAAAAGTTCGATTCCAAACTGATCGATAGAAATCAATCCAAATACAAAGTCGTTTATTATTATTATTATTATTATTATTTTATTATTATTATTAGTTTTTCACACCATCGTTAGCTGATGGTCTTTCACTGTAGTTTGATTAACAACAAATCTCATCAAGTATCCAGGACTCTCCTGAGTATTCTTGCCGATTTTTACTATGCTATTGTTTGGATGGTCTAAATTATCCATTTGATTTCCAGTTCCTCTAGTCAGTTTTCTAAACATTTAGGGTTCGTTTCAACTGCACTTCTACAATAGCTCTAACTTCTACCTCTATCTTCCATTATTTTTTTTAAATCTCTAGTTTTTTATCTTTTCGTTTTCTTTCATCATCACCTTGTGATGAATTGTGACAACAAAATCTATCAATTGACAATTTCTCTTTTTCTTGTTAATCAGGTCTGGTCTTCTGGTTGTAATTTGAGTTTTTATGCCAAAATCCTAGAGAATGTTATGTGCTGCATTTGTTTTGTGGTAGCAATTATTAGATGTCTTTTTCAGAGCATTTGAAAAAGAACATTTTACAAAGTTAGTAGTAAGCCTAATTAATAGTATATATATATATATATATATATATATATATATAGTCATCCACAGACACGTGTTTCGACTTATCAAGTCTCTTCAGTGTGGCTAGACATTTGTAAACTACCTACAGCCGGGATTGAAATCCGATCAGTTCAGTGTCAGTCAGACTCCTTAACCGCTAGGTTGTCATCACCTACAGAATGCGAAGGGGATTTTAACTGTTTTAATACAAACATCGCTTTGTATGTAAAGGCCGCCATAGAGTGCTCCATCCCTTATATAGGAGAGAGTTGCTATATATATATATATATATATATATATATATATATATATATATATATATAGTAATTACTCTTGTTATGCTACATTTTAATGTGTATGAAATTTATATGCAAATAATGTAAGTGTTATGACACCGAGGTGACGGTCGTTTTTGGCTGGTTCGTATAGAACTACTCAAAATCCTCTCCCAAGAATTCGCACACCCAGAAGAGTTTATCAGGGTCACTTCCTGATGTCTGAGATGCCCCAAAACGAGAGATGCCGACGAGAATGGAAAATTTATTGTTACCGCGCTCTATTACGTGGGAAGGATCACACTATGTAAAATTTACGCCATACAAGGAGTCTAATAAATATGATTTCTATATTTCATAAATTTGTTGTGTACATTATGATAAAAATGATTTTTCAAAATGTTGTTATATTTTATTCATTTTTATTTCATTTATTTTTACATGAAGTATTATCAATGATTATAATTCATTTTGACTAATATTTTCTTCTATTTAAAATTATCAAAAATCACATAGTTTGTAATTTCTATTACAGTGAAAAAATCATAATTCGTGGGGTGCTTACGAATTATATCTGTAGTGTACTAAAATTTAAATAACGGTATGGTAAATGAAAAGTTACCATTATAGCCGTTGGACGTGAGAGGGTCTGTTACCAAGTAAGCCATCTTCTCACCTTGTGGTTAACCTTTTGGGCGGTTTTAATAAAGATGTCTGTGAAAAATAAACAAAGTCTTGCGTTCATTATTAAAAGCAAAGAGAATGAACACAGACAACTGGAACTAGCACAAGAGAAACCGTATCAATGAGTTAAATGTTACCCATAAGAAGATGGCTAGTCGCCGAAATAGAATCCTCATCAACTCTCCCTTCTCGCCCAATTGGACGGCTCTACAACAATCAATCAGAGACAAGAATAAAGGATACACTTTCAGTGAGACTCAATCTCATTTGCTTTTTTTGCCTCAAGGAAATGTGTGGTAATTCTTTATGTTAATTTGCAATTTTCGATATATGAGAGACGTTACAGTTGTAAAATCGACCTACTCGAGTGTCTTAGATATGAAACTAAACTGTATCTGACCGTGAATAAAACTAGTTAAGCTAGATTCATTGTTAGTGAAGTCGATTCTCACCGAGTTACCTCATCTGAAGTAACGGCCATTGGCGTTGGAAATAAACCTGACTACAAATCCTCAACGAGACTTTATTTCACGAAGCGCTAATACTCTTGAAAAGGTAACTATTTACCCAACCAGTTCACCATGGTTAGAATATGATGCAAGGTTGCAAATATGGGGTATCCAACGAGGATCGAACTCGCTATTCAGTAGTAATGGATGTGTTAGACAAGCTTACTAAACATTACACCACAATGGGATTCCCTACCGTTAGGAAAAGTATGAATTTAACTATTCTACCCCAGGCTATGGCTAAATAATTAGTCGGACTGGGCTCTTTTAGCCTTGGTATGGTAACTGGTCTAATAGAAGAAAAACTGAAAAACTGAATTCAAATCATTTGTATTCCGTTTAAAAATTGACCTTGTGTTGCATCCTGCTCGTGATGGAGAAATAAATACATAGTTCTGGCCTGCATCTAATGGCGAAGTTTCAGTTCTGGACCTCTTGGGCGTATGGAGTACCCCTTCATTACCATTACTCCTACGTCCACCCTAACCCAGAGTGGTAGTACCTGTTAGGATCCCATCCATCGGTTGGGTAGAAAGAATGAGTTTTGGGAAATGTGTTTAAAAATTGAGTTAAAAAAAGAATTTTTACCCATCAGGAATGAATAAAACAAAATGTCTTCGGCATAAAATAACCCAACAAGAGTTGACATGTCGTAAAATCTAACCAACCAACCACTGTTCTGGTCATTCTCATTATGTGCCTTCATACTTATAGTTTGGTGTCAAACTTTGCTAAGCTTAGTCATTGTCAACTGAAATATTAGGGAATGTTTATATCATTTTGTACAATTCTATTTACTTTGTATATAATTCATTTTTGATATCATTACTGTAGTTACATAATTTCAGTATATATTGAATATATTAGTTCTCAGCAGAAATATATCTTAGGCTATGACCTATCAAATATACATTGGCTTATTTTAAGACGTAGACACAATCAGAGCTCTTCGATAAAGAATTTGAAGTTAATATCGTTGGCCATTACACAGACCTTTATAGCTGCCAACTCTAACGATAAAAAAAAAACATGGGTAAATTACATATATATAATTCCTATTTTCAATTTAATGTTTTTCTGTTCCTTGTAAACAACGTGTAACATCCTTTCGTAGACAGAGCCGAATTCAATAAGGAAAGCATTATATATATATATATATATATATATATATATATATATATATATATATATATAATCAGACAGAATGTCAAAAACGTTGTAGAACATGTAAAATCATTTGTTAAATCTACATCGGTTACATTTTAAAGCATTTGATAGTTAGAGGAGAGTAATATATATATATATATATATATATATATATATATATATATATATATATATATATATATATATATATATATATATATAAGGAATATGCCGATAATTGGATACCATTTAACACAGTCAGAAGAGATTAATATATTTAAGGCGTTCAGTAACAGTGTGTTCTAAGCGCCAATCCGCCCATTTTATATAAATATATCATATCTAATAATATGTAGAAAATAGAAAAACACGAAGTATTCCAAAAGTTGAGTTTTATTCTTGAAGTATACGGAATATGTTGATAATAGGTTACCATTTATCGCTTAAATAGTTGGAGGAGACTAATATATCATATATCTATATATTATTATGCATGATATATCTATAAAAGATATATAAGTAATATGGTGACTAGAAATTTGCCATCTCAAGGAACATAAGTTCAAATCCAAAATAGGCTGCATGAATGAGGTGGGAAAATATCAAAGAAAGATATATTAGATATATTACGTGGCAAGACATCAAACAAATGGGTGTCATAGGGAATAAGTTTCCTTAGAAAGGCAAAGTACATCATCCAGTTGATAGAAGCCCCAAAGATCTGACCGATACGATGCACGTGGGAAAACTGCTTGTCTCAAAACATATTCTCACAGACTGTGGTTATTCCACGATAAGCTACACGTGTAGACATGACCAAGTGATAGAGATCATTACTGAGGCTACAAAAAGACGAGAAGCTGCTAATGAAGTTTTGTCTGTAACACAGTTATTTGATTTTGTAAAAGAAGAAAACATTTTTCAAATGAATAATTTGGGACATACTGGATTCTAAAAACTTGGAGAAGGAAAACTCTGAATTCAAACCAGCTTTACTACATCACTGCAGGAAACTCAGGGTCACAGAAATGTACATGTCATATATATATATATATATATATATATATATATTATATATATACACACACACACACACACACACACACACACACACACATACATATATATATATATATATATATATATATATATATATATATAATTCTAGCAATAATACTAAGCACTCTACTAATGATACCACAATGATGGATTTTATGTCATCTCAACCGTTGGGTTATTTTTCTTTAATTAATTTTTCTTCGGTATTCAAAATTCCATTTTTTAAAAAATTTACTTAAAACTAATTTTCGATCTATTTACTCCATAGATGGTATCTTTATAAGTATTGCCAGTCAGGGTTTAGGATGGACCTGGATGTAATACCAATGAAGGGATACTCTACATTCACCAGGGCTCCAGAATTAGAACCTCACCCCTGGATGCAGTTTAACGTCATACCCAGGACACTAAGACCCTCGGTCACTGATTTCTAACATATATAAGATAAAAGGGGTAGCGGTTTTCCATGAGAGCAATACGATAGGGACAATCATATAGGTGGTAGAGCTTGACGTTACCAGCCGATTGATCAGAAGGGGGCCTCTCCGACTGACCGTCTCGCGTAAGTAAAGCCCGGGGTGGAGTGTTGCATGTCATGGATGGCTCAGCCACCAGGATTCCGTCCTTAAGCATCATGGATCACCACACGGCCAAAAGGCGGCCCATTGGTGGGTGTACTGGCTGTGGTTATTCCTCGAAAAGCTAATGGTATAGACCATTGTCGAGGTTACAAAAAGTCGGGAAACTGTTAATGAAGTTTTGTCTGCAACACAGTCGATAAATTTCGTAAGAGAATAAAACATTTTACAAATAAATAACCAAAACCAGATCATATAATTCCTCAAAATATTTGAAACCTTATAATTTTGTGCCAATTTATATATATATATATATAATATTATATATATATATATATATATATATATGTGTGTGTGTGTGTGTGTGTGTGTGTGTGTGTTTATATATATATATGCCAAACTTCTTAAATCTATCTGTCTGTCTATCTATCTCAGAGCTGATAAGTTTGGTTATGAATAACACCTAATAACATACGTTTTTCACTGTAAATAGTATGATGCGCTTTCGGTTTTGAAGAAATAAACTTTTTATAAGGTGTTTACTTGATATGCAATAACCTATATATCATTTTATCTATCTATCAATTCAAGCTTAGTCCATTTATATCTCAGTCCTTATATATCTATCTATTTATCTATATCCTCAATCCTTTTCTATTTATTTATCTATCTATCTATCTAAGTATTTGTTCATCTATCTATTTATCTATCGATCCATCTCTGTATCTATTTGATTACATATATACATACATAGGGATTACACATATACATACATAGGAATATGAATGTATATGTGTATGTACGTATCTTTCTATCTAATTTGGTAATTTCCTTAGGTCAATTAAAATCTCCATTTATGAAAATTGATTTTATATTTTTTCCCAGTTGATTTAATAAACCACACGCTAACAGCGCATCAAAGAATGGGATGTTTAATGTCCCTTAAAATTAACTTCTCATCAATTATTTTTCGTCGTATATTGGCACCGTAAGCGATTAGAAAGGTTAGCGTTTCCATAGGACATGTTATAAAAACAAGATATCAAGGCCGGTTCAAATTAAATATGATGCTGGTTCCTACAAAATCATATGTTAGATACACCTATATATATATAGACACACACACACACACACACACACACATATATATATATATATATATTATATATATATATTGCTGTATATGGTTATTACTAGCACATTTGGTGAGTTAGTTGTGGACCAAGTTTTTTTTTGGTATTATTAGAAGAAGGCTCAATATCAGTGATAGAGCTCATATATATATATATATATATATATATATATATATATATATATATATATATATACTCTCAATAAAGTACAAATTCCCATTCTCTAAACCATGCAGTGTAGGCAAAATAAACATTACACGTTTATGAACTTGTGTTTTTCATTTTTTTCATATTACATATCTCTCTCTCTCTCTATATATATATATATATTTTATAATATATATATATATATATATATATATATATATGCATACACACACATATATGCACACACACATATATACACATATATATGCACGTGGTGCAATGGTTAGGGTTGTAGGAAATGGACTCGTCAACCCAAGTTCAAATCCTGGATGAGGCTGTTTACATTTCACATAGCACTAATACCATTGGGAAAAGTATCAATCCAACTATTCTCCCTCCAGCTATGGATAAATAGTAGGAAAGACTATGAAATATATTAAACTAGAAAGACTAACGAAATTATATAAGAACGCATATAAAAAGATTACATCTTATTTGAATTATATTCTAATTGGTTTCTATATGAAATCATTCATAGGATTGATTTTAATATGATGGAGAATAAAACAATAATATTAGAGATCAATACACTAAGTAATTATTTATTAAACATGGTTTTGTTAAAACCAATATGCCAATTAACTACACCATATATTATATTAACCTTTATTTTTTATTTATATATATGACACATTGTAGGGTTTTAAACGCACTATTAACATTGCTCGTTTTAAGTCAAATCTAACTCATTTTTCATAGAGACATCGTTAATAAATAAGATTGATTCTATGTATTAATGATTATGACTATGAATTAAATAAAAAAAAAGTCGTCGGTGTGGCCGTATCAACCAGACAGCGACGGGGTCTATCCCCTTTTCACGAGTGCTAGATCAAGTAGATAGTTTTTGCGTCTAAGGTGGATTGTCACACCTACCATCAGTTCCTCACTTTACCGCACAGATCCCTGTGCTACTCATACACGGAATTGGCAGGGTCAGTATCGAACCTAGAACCTTGTGATTCTTAGTCGGACGCTCTACCGACTTAGCTAAACCGGCCCTATGAATTAAATACTCGTTTATAAACTTAAGCAATTGCAAAGGTTATTTGGATGTAAGCAGTGACGTAGTTTCGGTTACAGACAGACAGATTCCGAATCTTCTTTATAATAAGATTTTAAAATAGATCATTCTGTTGTGCGGAAATCAATAGGAGAGTCCAAGAAAATGCTATGAGGGTTTGAATGCCGATTTTAGTTTCCGTTCTAATCTCCGACCATCATGCGAATAAGCATAATTATGGAGATTTATTTGAGATTTGACGGATTCGACTAAATAGTTATATAATGGTTATATGCAGTGATTTATTTTCGCCGCATGGCCAAACACGTGGAAATTAAGGAAGTTGGCAGATTGTGTTATACCAAGCATTTAGGATTTGCCTATGTCAGCTAATCAATTATATTATGCAATCTCAGTCTGTTGGTATCTATCTATCTATCTATCTATCTGAATATATGTATGTCTGTCTGCCAGTCCGTCTTATTGCATATGTCTGTCTGTCAGTCTTAGTCCATATGTGTATGTCCATCTCATTGCATATCTGTCTGTCCGTCTCAGTTCATATGTGTATATATGTCTGTCAGTCCGTCTTAATCCATATCTGTCTGTCTGTCTGTCTCAGTCCGTCTTAATCCATATCTGTCTGTCTGTCTGTCCATCTTAGCCCATATCTGTCTGTCTGCCCGTCCGTTTTAGTCTATATCTATCTATCTATCTATATCTATCTATCCCTCAGTCCATATTCATGTGCAGGGGATACAGTCAGTTTATTCTAAGCTAAATTGGCAGAGCATAAGTGAAAAGAAACAACCTCTAATGGGTGACCATTTAAGCAATAGCTGGTACTGTAAGAAAAAGAATATCAAAATAACTTGTTTCGGTATTAAATGACCCAAAAAGTGCTGATAGGCCGTAAAAAACAACAAACCAACCAACCAACCTCAAGTGTTTTAGACCCGTAAATCAATAATTTTCCACTCTAACTTATTGCATTTCTGAAGACTTAGGATATTTTGTTTCTTTGTTTTTGTTTTTTGGGGTTGTGTTTTTGTTTTTGTTTTTGTTTTTGTTTTGTTTCTTCAACTACAGTGAGTCATTTAATGCCGGCAAAGTTTTGAAAGATTCGTAGCGATAGTTTGGAAGCACATTTTTAAACTCAATTTTTATTTTGTAAACAAATTTTCTATTTAACCCATACATGGGACTCTAACTGGTACTACCACTCCGGGTGAAAAGAAACCTTGGAGCAATGGTGATGAAGGGGTACTCCTCATTCCCAAGACCTCCAGAAATAGAACCTCGCCATCAGTTAGAGTTTAACGTCAATCCCAGGACATGAAGACCCTCAACCACCGCCTTCTAGCACCTGAGTAAGGGCCAAAATGGGGTGTTATATGTCAGACTGCTCCTCCACCAGGATTCCATCCTTACGCATCATGGGTCATCACACATGGCCGAGTTGCAGTCGGTATATTCTAAAGCCCCAATTTAGGTATGTGTGTGTATGTGTGTGTGTGTGTGTGTGTGTGTGTGTGTGTGTGTGACTCTGTTAGATTAAGGTAAAATCATCTTAAATTCCTAGTAGGGCCTCCCAGAATTGGATTGGTCTGTCACCCAGTGGTATTAGGGCCACATCTTGACTAAAGGGGCTTTAGTGAAAACCCAAAGGGTGTCTCCATTATCGTCAGGAATCAACGGCTTTTGGTATACTTGTCACTACATCTGTGGAAAATTATTGGCAAACAAGGGTATCTCCTTCCCCTGAACGGGATATGCGT
Source organism: Doryteuthis pealeii (assembly GCA_023376005.1). Classification (NCBI taxonomy): domain Eukaryota; kingdom Metazoa; phylum Mollusca; class Cephalopoda; order Myopsida; family Loliginidae; genus Doryteuthis; species Doryteuthis pealeii. The sequence goes on from CM042173.1 coordinate 49,972,919, forward strand.
GCGGGGTTTAGAGACCACTTGTGAATTCCCTATTCCTTTGCAACTCTTGTTATGAATTCACTATTTCGTTCATTCGAGATACGGTGAATTTGTTGAATGTCCCAGCATATTTATTTGATGTTGTTTTTTTTAAGGCATATCAACCTCGGTGGGTCATTTAATACTGACAAAATTTTGAATAAATTCATTGTAGATGGGTACTCAATTTTTATAAAGACATTTTTCTATTTAATCCATATATGGGACCGCAACAGGTACTACCACTTTAGTTCAGAGTGGACCTTGGAGTAATTGTAATGACGTGGTACATTTTCCGAGCTCCAGAACTGGAACTTGATTATCAGATAAAGTTTAACGTCACACCCAGGACATGAAGACCATCAGCCACCACCTTTTAGCACATATATGATAAAAAATAAATGGGGACTTGCTATACGGGCAATAGGGTTGTGACAATTATAGGTGATAGGGCTTGATGTGACTAGCTGATTGACGTGACTAGCCGATTGATTGGAGGGGGCATTCTCCGAACGCCCGTCTAGCCCAAGTAAGAACCAACCGATCCAGGATGAATGCCGTAACAACAACAACAACAACAACAACAAAAAACAACAACAACTTAAGCTTCGATAAAAAAATCTCTGTTTTAACCTTCACGTTTTAATATACAAATTGAAGAATTATGTTCTTTTTTTTTCAATTTAAGCTAAGTAGATTTTTTCATACTATCAGGAACTGTGGATATACCGCAGTATGATAATTTAATCATTACAAAGTTTGATATATTTACTTAAGAGCTATTGCGAAATAGTTCAATATGTAAAAAGTATAATAATCTTGATTTGACTCTCTCTCTCTCTCTCTCTCTCTCTTTCTTTCTCTCTCTCTCTCTCACAACACGCACACACACACACACACACACACACACACTCTCTCTCTCTTTGTTTCTTTCCTTCTTTTCATATTTTCGTTATGCTCTATTGAAACAGATTAGCGTTATCGCTTCCGCACGCTAACTCCTCTGTCTATATTTCCCCTACTTCATTTCTTTCGTTCTTAGTATAGATTTTTCTGTGAGAGTATGTCCTTTTTCTTCCCTTTCTTTATAATAAAAACGGAATGGTCCATTATTTAACTGAGGTGACGACACTCATAAAAATAAGAATTCAGTGGATAATCGACCCTAGATAAACTGGATTTTTCATCTTGGACGATTTAGACACTCTCATTTTTAACCAGAGAGTTTTGCAAGATGATAACGGTCGGAAGATTAAGGAACAAGAGTATTATTAATATTTTCATATAATCTAAAACACCGACTACACTCTTTCCTATTTTCTACCGAAAGTCATATTTCAGTTTATTCGTGTTCGCATATACAGTATTGGCCAGAATGAATGACTCGCATGATATTTCGTGTACTTTTCCATAGCGCAGTGTTCATTCATTTTGCATGTCCTAGACTTATTTTGATTGGTCAAATTGGATGAAACATTGTTTTTCCAAATCAAAGAGTATTCATTTTCATTGCACCTTCTCGTTCAGCTGTGATTATATTGATACAAAGTGAGATTATAGTGACTATGCGTGGTAAAAGAATTTCATCAGAGATGCATGCACAGATCAAAATTCTCAGTGAAGAAGGATAAAGCAAACACAAAATGGCTGCCAGATGGTGACTAAAAACAACAATTGGCAGGTGGATAAATTATTTTAAAAGAAACCGACTAGTGCACCACCAAACATTTGGATGACGCAATGATTTTGTCTGCAAGGGAAGTCTGCGAGAAAATCATCCAAAGAAATACATGCTGGTTTACCAAAAGATGGTCACCTACCGAATCAAAGGATAATTCACAGGAGATTATTCTGTGCCAATTGAAAGTCTAAGCCTGCCAAGAAGAATACATTGTCAATAGTGAGTCGTTCATTCTGGCCAATGCAGTATACAAGAATAAGGAATAATGGTGGTTTGTTTGTTGGGTTTTACGGCATGTTAACCTTTGGATTATTTTATGCCGAAGAATTTTTTGTTTTATTTTCTTGTTGTTGGGAATTCAACTTTAAAAAAATAATTTTTGATCTATTTAACCAATAGATGTGTCTCTAAGTGGTACTACCACTCTGGGAGAGAGTAGATCTGGAAGTAATACCAATAAAATGATTTAGATCAGTCGGTAGAGCACCCGCCTCAGAATCGCAAGGTTCCGGATTTAATATCAGTTCCCGATAATTCAGTGCATGAGTTGCACAGATTGGGAATCTGATATGTGCGGTAAAGTGGAGAGCTGACAGTAGGTATGGCGCTCCTCCTTAGCAAAAAAAAAATCTCCCTGGTCTAAGGCTAGCAAAACGGGGATAGACTGTCTCGCTGTCCGGCTGATACCGACAAAAGGCAACTCTGTCACCTATATTTACTTTTCTACACTCCTAAAAGTTCCAGTTTAACGTCATTCCTCGGACATTCTTATTCCTGACTAGAAATGAAAATAAAAGTAAAAAGATACAACAAAATCCAGAAGAAAAACTCCAATACTAGATGTATACTAGATCCAGTACAACATTAGATGCAGTTTAACATCATAGACAGGATACTCTTTTCTCTGATTGAAATGAAAATAAAATTACCCCCCCCCCCAAAAAAAAAAGAAACAGAAGAAAAAATCCAGTGCTTACCTTCTTCATTCTTGAGTAGTAAGTTTTCAAAATCAGACTCTTTCTTTCCTCGAGAGCCCAAAAAACCTAGAGCTGAATACCTTTTCCCCCTAGAGCCAAAAAACATCTGGGAGTTAACTCTTCGTCCACGGGAAGGTGAGAAAGCCTCGGCGGATGTCCTCCTCCCACGGGATCCTACAAAAGCGGTGGACATATGTCTTCTGCCTCGGCTTGGAATGAAGTTCAAAGACATCTGTTTCTTACCCCTAGAACCGACAAATCCAAGGGATGCCGGTTGTCGCTTACCCCTGGAACCAACAAACCCGAGACTAGCGTGGGCTTTTTTGTCTTCAATACTCGCCATCATTTTCTTTCCTCTTGACCCTTGGAAAGCATATGGGCTAAATCTTTTAATCTCATCTGGGGATTCATCTCCAACAAGATCGTCAACCAGATCGGCACTTTCTTCTGGCTCTTGTTCGTAGACCGGAAGTACTAGACCGGAACTGGGATTGTTCGACGCTTCGTTTTGTTCGCCTATTGCGAACATATGTAATTTCGATAGACTTTTCAAGATATCATTATTACCGATAAAACCTTTCTCGCCTGCTGACTCGTCCACCTGAAAATAAATGAGAGAAAAAGAAAGAAAAAAAATAAGAACTAATATTTGGTAATAGTCGCATTTAGAAAAAATAATATAAAAACAAATAAAACTGGCAAGAATTCTCACTGTTACCCGGAACAAAAGATCAAATTCAATAAATCTATGCATTAATACTCTTGTTCCTTAATCTTCCAACCGTTATTATCTTATTTCACTGAATGTTTGAGATGAGGCTTGATGATTACTATTATCTGCGTTATTCGGACTATTGTCCCCATCTTCATTGTTATCTGTACAACGTTTCGACCGATATGCCCACCGGCCTTCTTCAGATATTTCTTGTCGGACTCGGGAACCTTCTCGGACTCGGGAATCTTTTTTTCGGACTCGGGAACCTTCTTGTCGTAGTCGGAACCTTCTTATCGTAATCGGGAGCCATCACGAAACGTTGAACCTAACCCTTTATTCAGTCCACGGGGGTATCCTGTTCTCATTCCGCTAACCATAGCTGGAGTAGAGGCGTTATTATCTTGCAACACCCTCTGTTATTTGAGCCACTTCTTCACTACAGATTTCACTTCCGTGACACTGAAATAATCACTATCATATCTTCGGGCCCCATGAAAGAGGTTTTATACTATCTATACAAAATGGCATTAATTGTTTACTATTCCTCGTAGCTTGCAAGCCATTACACCATTTGTATTACGTTTCTTATGAGCGTAACATTTTAGGCAATAATAATGTTTGAAAAATTCCTCCAAAAGTAATGAATGAAAATTAAAAAATCAACTTTAAAAAAATATCAAAATTAAATTTCTAAAGTTGAATATGCAAATAAGTTAATTAATCCCCATTAAGTAAAAATTCGTTAAAATATATGCTTTCTACCTGTGTGTGTCTATGTGTCTGTGTTTATGTATGTATGTATGTATCTCACTCTACTATATATATATATATATATATATATATATATATATATATATATACCTGTCTCGGTACGTTTTTTTGTAATATAGTTTACTATATTTATAAGTAAAGAGTGCTCAATATCATTGATAGACCATTTATATCTAACATTACCCAAACCTATATATATATATATATATATATATATATTATGTGTGTGTGTGTGTGTGTGTGTGTGTGTGTGTATCTATCTAATTTGGCAATTTCATGGGGTCAGTTATATAACATTACAAATTGATTTAGCATCGATTTAATAAACAACATGCTCACAGCATACCAAAGAATGAGATGTTTTATGTCTCTTAAAATCAACTTCTTCCATTCTCATCTTATTTTCTTTAAATGTATCTGGGTGTTTGGTGCGTATGTGATGAGCATAGAGAAATGGTTCCACTAGGCCATTTAATGGAAAGAACGTATCTAGAATGGTGTAACACAAATATAATATATCAATTGTTCCTTCCACGAGAACACAGCTCAACATACGTAAGTGCCTGAAACTTTTCGGAAGACGTTAGAAATAAATTGCACATTTTATACATGTTTGCCTATTCCTTTAACATGAATATATTATTTGATAATATGATATTTTCTTCGAATATAAAATATATTACGAAGCATGTCTGTAAAGTAAGGTACAAACATTTACTAATCCAATATTTTTATTACAGTACAAAAATGTACATATGTTACCAGCACTACTATGTTGCTTTTAAACATTGTTCCTAAATCAGACTGATACACATCACGCTTTTTCTCTTGACGTTTTGATAGAATCCAAGTGGTGCAACCACACAATAGTACTGACACGGCTACAATTTGGAAGATTTTTATTTTATTTTATCAGAGATCAGATTTCCATGTCTTACTTTCTTTCTTTCTTTCCACCCGTAACATAAAATAAAATTTTCTTTCTTCCTTTCTTTCCACCCGTAATCTAATGTATAGATTTCTTTCCACCGATTATCTAATATAAAACTTTCTTTCTTAATAGCAGTCCCTTAACTTATGCATATATTTACATATAAATATTTCAACCATTACATTTCATCAGAAAATAATATTATTTAATCCTTAAAATATGTGAATTCACGAACTGTTCTGAGATTGTAAATATACACCAAGACATTTCTTAGCATTTTGCAAGTAGATTTGCAATTGGCACATTTCTTCTCTTGTATTTTTTTTATGACAGATTCAAATGGATATTTTTTATGGCCAAACACCCATTCACACCCATTCTATAAACATGACCGCTCGTTATTTCTTTTCTTTTCTTTTCTTTTTTAATCTTCTCTATTTGTCGGAGATCAGTGACCGAACGTCTCTTCAGCCGCGCTAGTCCGTTTCAACCATTCATTGTTTGAATAGTCTCTTGGCAACTTGATTGGTTAAAGAAGCAAATCACGTTTCAATGGGACGACAACGAGACTTGAACGAGACTCTAAATCGTTGACCAGTTTGTCTCTAGGAACGAATTTGGCCACTTGGTTGTCCAAAGAGACGGACCTCTTGACCTAAAGTCACGATCATTTCAAGAAATGTTAATGATGGACATTCGCTTTTTACCTTCTTTTTTTTCAGAGTTTTTTAAAACATTATTTCGTCTTCACAAAAACTGAAAATAAAATACTAATACCGCGGCTGAACACAAACTTAAATTTATAAAACACACATACTTTCATGTGCTTTCTATCTATCTATCTATCTATCATACTCTATCCATATCTACCGATGTTAGTATATTCATATCTATCTGTTTATCTATCTTAGTATATCTATCTGCCTATCTATCTATCTATCTATCTATCTATATTAGATAATTTATATCTATCTCAGGTCGTTCCTATCTATATATTTATTATTGTCAATTCATTTCTCTCTCTCTCTCTCTCTCTAATATATATATATATATATCTATATATATATATATATATATATATATATATATATACCTGTAATAGTCTATTTATATCTATCTACCAATCTCAGTTCGTTCAAATCCATCATTGTCGATTCATATCTCGCACTTTATCTCTCTCTCTTTTATATATATATATATATATATATATATATATATATATATATATATATATACTAGACAAAACGTGCCCCGTTGGGTCATCCATTAAGCTCTTGCTAGATGATTGGGATTGGGAAAAGTAGGGCCTGCCAAAATATCGTCTGCTCTTCATTTTAAAAGCGAATTAAAATTTATTAAACCCATTATTTAATTTCGATCAAGATGCCTGCAAATCCGTTTTTACAAAATAAATTGGAACTTTTGCAATTGAAAAAAAAAACCACACTGGATTGTCCAATTGGACACATAGCCTAGTGGATAAAGGAATTAGGTTAAGACAGTTCTAAGTGACAGTTATCTCTAGACTGCTGGTTCAATCCTGGTCAGGGGCAGCAGTAACATAGAATAATAATTAACACAGCTTAACACCTGTACCCCAGCTATGGATAGTGGAATGAGAACAGGATACACTCCGTGGACTGAATAAAGGTTAGGTTTAAAGTTCCGTGTTGGTTCCCGATTACAAGAAGGTTTCCGAGTCCGAGAAGGTTCCCGAGCCCGACAAGAAATACCTGAAGAAGGCTAGAGGGCACATCGGCCGAAACGTTGTACAGATAACAATGAAGATGAGGACAATTGTCCAAATAATACAAATAATACTCCAAAAATATTTTTTTAGTTTTTATTTCCATTTTATTTTTCGATTTTCGGTGCTTATTTACTACCCGAGCAGATTCTTAAAAAAAACTTTTTTCTTCTATTCACATCTTCGGTCGTTTTTGTCTTTTTATTTATGCAGAAAATAGTATCAATCACCTATATACCTCACCGATATTTTGCACCCCAAAAACAGGGGGGTCAAAGTTAACTGAAAAAAATCAGAAAGTTTTGAAATAAAATAACTGATGAATTATAAAATTCATTCATTGCTAAATCAACACTGAAAATTAAATTAAAATCAGATAATTCCCTGATTTTTGGTAATTTCTTTTCAAACGTAGGGGTCAGAATTGTATTTAAAAAAAAACATGGATTTTTCAACGAATTGGGTATATCTAGTTTGACCTAATTCAAATGGAAATGGATCATGAAATTCTATTACGTGCTGAGGAGTTGTTAAATGTGTACTGTTAATCACTCTCCCATCTCCCTGTCACTCGCATATAGAGAGGAAAAGAGAGTTATGCAGAATGTAAAAACAGGGACGGGTCAGTTTTTGACTTAGTTGCAAATTACGACTAATTAGAACCAATTAAAATGGATTTTTTCAATTATTGTGTAATCCTAAAACTAAGAAATAATTTAGTATAACTTTCGTGTCATGAAACCAACCAGGAAAAAAACGTTTAGACATTAAAAGGTGAAAATCTCAGCTTTAGTATAATAATAAATAGATATATGTATCACAACATGCTCGCATGTTCAACCTATCAACTTATTTCTGCCTTTGTTTTCTGTGTTCTATCTAACTGTGGTCTGTTTTAAAATGTCATTTTCTTTTATACCCACCCTCACTTACATTCCTTTAATCATCATTGCATAAAACATTGTGTTCTTCAACACAACCATCGATATCATTAGAGACATATTCTATAGATAAAAGCCACGAAGTTCACTGTTCGTCTAGTACATACATTTATCTATATCTTAATAAGCTAGTTCCTATCTACGTGTATCACATTTTAACAGAAATTAGGGAAGTAAATGGACATGCTACGCACCAGAAACAAATATAAGAAAGAAAGAAAGAGAAAAGAGAGTGGGAAAAATAAAGAGAGGAGGAACTAGAGCACGGAAGCGATAACGCTAACCTGTTTCAATGGATATAATGACAAGCTGAAAAGAAGGGAAAAGAAAGAGAGTGTTTGTGTGTGTGTGTGTGTGTGTGTGTGTGTGTGTGTGTGAGAGAGAGAGAGAGAGAGAGAGAGAGAAGAGAGAGAGAGAGAGAGAGAGAGAGAGAGAGAGTATGTGTGTGAGTATGTTTTTGGTTTGGTTTGGTTTGTTTTACGGCATATCAACCTCAGTGGGTCATATAATGCAGAGAAAAAATTGTGAAATGAATTCATTCTTAAATGGATACTCAATTTTTGATAAACACATTTTTCTATCTAACTCATAGATGGGACCCTAACAGGTACTGCCACTCCATGTTAGAGTGGGCCAGGGAGTAATGGTGATGAAAGGGTACTTCATATTTCCCAGACCTCCACAACTGGAGCCTCACCATCAGATAGAGTTTAACGTCATTCCCAGGACATGAAGATCCTCAGTCAGTGCCTTCTAGCACCCATATAATACAAAGGGTTGGGGCTTACCATAAAGGGCAACAGGGCTTGGCATGACCAGCCGATTGGTCGAAGGGGGCCTCTCCGACCGCCCGTTTAGCCTAAGTCAGTGGAGTGCCATAGACTGCTTAGTCCTTAAGCATCATGGGTTACCACTCACGCCCAACAGGTGGCCTAATTGGGGGAGTCTTACCCCTCTGCAGAGATGCAGTCGGTGTATTCTAACGCCTAGCCGACAGGGTGGTGTGTGTGTGTGTGTGTGTGTGTGTGTGTGTGAGAGAGAGAGAGAGAGAGAGAGAGAGAGAGAGAGAGAGAGAGAGAGAGAGAGTTAAATGAGGATTATTATACTTTTTAGGTATTGAACTATTTCGCAATAACTCTTAATTATACATATCAAAGATTGTAATAGTTAAATAATCATACTGTGGTATATTCACATGTTCCACTAATATATAATTCAATCCTAAGTATATGTTCCAGGGAATTTAGAATGTAAAGTAAGAGTAAAGTCGTTGGTGTGGCTCAAAGTCGGTATTAGCCAGACAACGAAGGAGTCTATCCCCTTTTCACAAGGAGATTATTTCAGTATATGATGTGGGGTGCCACACCTACCATCAGCTCCTCACTTTACCGAACAGATGCCTGTGCTACTCATACGCTATGTTGACGAGGGTCGGTATCAAACCCAGATCCTTGTGATTCCTAGGCAGACGCTCTACCAACTGAGCTAAACCGGCCCTCATGACTTGTTATGTTGATTGCAATAAAAGTTGTTAATTTTTGTGTAACTTTTATGCTCTGTTCAAATACTTATGGGAAATACCGTCGATACGCTTATTGCTATTATATGAAGTTTTATAGTGTTGAAAAATTATTGAAGAACATATTTTGATTTTAGCAGAATATTTCATATTCTTTAAATTTTTTTTCTCTTTATTTAAAGAATCAGGAAATGCTGAAAAGCACCAACGTAAATAAGAAATGGAAAATCATAAATAAAAATGAAAGCAGGAAATTCGAGTGTAATTTGCCTCCAAGAAACGGCACCCACCACCACCACCACCACCATCACCAGCAGCATCTTCTTCCCTCTCCTCCATTTTCATTCAATCAATCAATAAAATAATAATAAATAATAAATAATAACAAAAGAGTGAAGTCATATATATTATTTAGATATGTTTATTAAATAAACGGTAGAGTAAATATCTGTATCAAATATAAATGGTGGTGGTGGTGGTGGTTTTGTTTTACGGCATATAAATATTTTTGGGTCATTTAATGCCGAATCAAGTCATTCTGTTGGTTAAATGGTCACCCATCTAAGTACTGAACAGGTTCATCGCTGCTTACCTTCGGTGATCTTGCCGGAACCGGGGATTTCAACGTGACTTGACAGTAAGCACAAATACAAATGCTTTTGATAACTACTACTACTACTACTACTACAAATTATAATAATAATAATAATAGAGAGAAGTCATATATATTATTTAGATGTGTACATTAAATAAGCGGTAGGATAAAGATCTGTATCTAATATAAATAATTTTGATCTATATATTAATACTGTCCGTTATCACCCAGCAACAACCTCTGGTTAAAAATGAGACCGTCCGAATTGTTCAAGATACAATGCAAAAATGTAAATCCTAATTATCTTGTGTTGCTTAATCACAGATTTCTTATTTTTCCATGCTATTTCACCCAATTTTAAAAATGAAACATTCCAAATGGTCGCTTTAATGGCCAACGTAAACTTAAAATGGACGGAATATGAAAAAAGAAGTTACATGTTGGTGTTATTCGCAATATTGAAATTGTGAATTACGGAATATACTTTGGTAATTTTGATTTTATGTCGTCCCGGTCGCCTGTCTTAATTTGCGCTATATTTTGGCGAACCAGCCTCAGGGGAATATCCGGCCCAACTCAGATATTTTCCAACTTGTGTTTTTGTCACTTTTTTGTCGGCAAATTAATGTAATTGTTTTAAGAAAGATTGACAGTTAAATCAAGATTATTATACTCTTTACATATTGAACTATCTGGCAATAACTCTTAAGTAAACATATCAAACGTTCTAATAAATTATTATTATACTACTACTATTGTAAGGGTCGAGCTGAGTCGGTAGAGCACCTACTTCGGAATCTCAAGGTTCCGGGTTCGATACCAGTCCCTGCCAACACAGCGCATGGGTAGCCCAAATTGGGTAATCTGATCTGCGCAGTAAAGTGGAAAGCTGGCGGTAGGTGTGGCACTCCACCTCAGCAAAATAACTATCTCCCTGATATAGCGCTTGCGAAAAGAGGATAGACTTCCTTGCTGTCCAGCTGATACCGACAAAAAACCCATACCACAAACTTTATTTTTTCTACTACTACTACTACTACTAATAATAATAATAATAATAAATGCATAAACCAGAATCTGTTCTTGAGAATGAAATGCATAACATTTTCTGGGACTTTGAGATAAAGACGGATCACCTTATCCCAGCCAGATGACCAGACCTAGTATTGATTAACAAGACAAAGAGAACTTGTCAACTGGTAGATCTTGCAGTTCCAGCAAATCACAGGGTGAAGATGAAAGAAAACGAAAAGATAGACAAATATCTTAAACTTGCTAGGGAATTGAAAAAGCTGTGAAATATGAGGGTGAAAGTGATACCAATTGTAGTTGGTGCACTTCGGACGGTCCCCAGAAGTTTAGAAAAAAGACTGGAAAATCTGGAAATCAGAGGAAGAATTGAGACCATCCAGACAACTGCATTGCTGAAATTGTCTAGAATACTCAGAAGAGTTATGGAGACGTGAGGAGACTTGTTGTGACTCAGACTCCAGTGAAAGACCATCAACTAACGCTGGTGGGAAAAACTCGCAAGTAGTGAAATAATAATTTACTTACGGTACAAACTCTCTGGCATTAAATTTTTAACTCCATCCACCTCAGGCAATATCTTTCAAAAATAATTTTTACGTCGCCCGGAAAAAGGTTTTTTTTTCTATTTTTGCTAGTAATAATAACGAAAAGTTAGACAAATACCTGGACCTTACTAAAACAAATAGATTAAAAATATACTATCACCATTACAAGACGGAGAATAGTTTTTAACTTTTAAATCCTCCCTCTAACCTTGGCGACGGCGGGTAGCCGCTTCTGGTTACTTATAATTCGTATAATCACCTAGATAAAACTGGTTTAAAAGATGAAAATGACTTCACTTCCTTTGATTTATGAGCTATAAAAGTCTGGGTGATGTTTATCTTTTGAGCCCAGAAGCGAAATTTTGCTCAATTTTGAGTGGATGATTAGCGTCTCTTTTTTCCGTGTCCTCCACCAATTTAAATTTATTCAATTATTTGTAAAACGTGAGACTACAATCTTCCAACAGCTTACAAGATATTCCCGACATTGTTTGCTTGTTCTTTATTCAAATCAATGGCACGACACACACGTTTTTTTATTCCGTTCTCTGTAAAGATTAAGATGACATAAATCTGGAACTAAAAGGAAAAAAAGCGAAATAGAAGAGTTAAGCGCATCGTATGCTGTAATGGTTATCGAGCTAGCATCATTGAACATTGTCAATGAGTTCGAATTTCACTGGGTGCACCGTAGTTGTGTCTTTGTTTTAAATTAAGCTAAGCTTAGTAAATAATAAAAGACGACTTAAAAGAAAAGGAAAGAAAATATAAGAAAGAAAGAAAGAGAAAGACGGAAAGATAAAAAGAGATAGGTGAGAGCACGAGTAGAAGCAATAACGCTAATCTGTTTCAATGGAATAGAGTGAAAAAGATGAGAGAGAGAGAGAGAGAGAGAGAGAGAGAGAGAGAGAGAGAGAGAGAGAGAGAGAGAGAGAGAGAGAATTTGCGTGTGTGTGTGTGTGTTTGAAAAAGAAATTGTTATACTTTTTACATATTGAACTATTTTGCAATTTAAAGAAAAAACTTTAAAAGACTGCAGAAGGTACGTAGAAAATTATTGCTTATATTTTGTTAAATTGTTTATATATATATATATATATATATATATATATATATATATATATATATATATATCCCTGGGAAGGGTCTCAAAAACTACCTTAATTCTGTCAATTAACTGGGCTTTTGTAGTACTGGCACGGACATTGGTGTATTTCTCAACAGCACCACATATATAATAATCCTGCTGCCATACATATGGCCTACAATTAGATACCCTTGTTATCCAGGGATTAACAGTGTTTAGCAACTCCATGTAGGCATCTGAGGGTCCTCCAACACTTTTTACTGCAGATTTTCGATGAATTCTGCTGTACGAACGCAATCAGATCGTCTGTTATGTTGCATTCTTCTAGCCACAGCCTCATAGTCTCCATTGCAATTCTCCATATATATATATATATATATATATATATATATATATATATATATATATTATATCTGTTTATATACTCATATATATATATATATATATATATATATATATATATATATATATATATAAATTGGGAATAAAACCCAACAGTATGTAGAAAAATAGAAAAAACACGAAACACATCTTTTAGAATACTACGTGTTTTTCTATTTTTCCACACACACACACACACACACACACACACATATATATATATATATATATATATATATATATATATATATATATATAATATGCTTTTCAATTAAGTTAATATCAAAACTGAAACGAAAATAATTTTTACTTCTGTTGATAAAATAAATGTATTATTTGTGAGGCACAATATAATGAATAAAGAAGTTATCTACTAGATTTTATTTCAGAACTTATGATCATGCTAGTCGCGTGGGTGGCAAAATTGGATTTGGTGGGATGAGGTGTGAGGAGATGTGTCAGTCGGGTCAGGACGAGAACGGAGGATACATTTCATAAGAGAAGAAAGATGAATAAAGGAACCGAAAAAATTACCCATGATTCTTTGAAAAAACATTTTTATCTTCTGTGACATTCACTTCGTTTCTCTTTTGCTTTACTTTTCTTTCTTTCTTTCTTTTTCTTTATCATTCAACTATTCTATCTCATTCAATCTTTTATTCTTTTTTGTTTCCTCTAACCGTCTCTCTTTCTCATTCATTATATCACTTTTTATCACTGTCTTTTACTCTTTTTTTATTTCCTTTGACTTCACCTCTTTCTTTCTCGTTCCTTATATCCCTTTCTATCATTGCTACTCTTTCTTTCTTTCCCATTCACCAATTCTTTCTCATTCCATATTTATACTATTTTTCTCACTTCATCTTTGACTATCTTTTACTCTTTCCCTTTTCTTTCCTTCTTTCTTTTCTACCCGTTCCGATTTTCTAGCTCCCCCTCTCTTTCTCCCAATTTTATTTAACACTTTTACTCTTTCTTTCTTTCTTTTGCCAAATCCAAACTGTTCGCTATTAATGCAATTTCCCCACACAAACTAAATGCCCCCTTTCATTGTTCCTTTCTATTCACTGATGAAAAACTTCAGAAAAAAAAAAGTTCCATTTTTACAAGACCACAAACACGGACAGATCAAAGCGATGAGATCGGCTTTTATATTTGGCACTGTCGACATTGGATGAGTCAGACAAACGACAAATGTACAAATCTCCCACTTATTAATCCATACATACAAATATGCACATCCCCCACCTTACCAATACCCAAAACAGACGGATAGATATACATGATTTCTTTGAATATATGTTCCTATATGTTGTATATATACAACTAATATATCAATTTGCTTATATCACGCTATGAATATTTTCAGACAATAAAACACACACACACACACACACACACACACACACACACACACATACATATATATATATATATATATATATATATATATATATATATATATATGTGTGTGTGTGTGTGTGTGTGTGTGTGTGTGTGTGTGTTTGCAGTGAACCACATAAATTAAAAACCCATATTGCAGCCATGTTATTTAATTTCCGTCTTACATTGTCTAAATATAGTCTATCCCATATATTGAACACACTCAGAGATACGGTAACCTTTAAACAACCTTTAAACATAGTAGTTATATATATATATATATATATATATGTGTGTGTGTGTGTGTGTGTGTGTGTGTGTGTGTGTGTAAAAATGAAATTGTCGCATATATATATATATATATATATATATATATATATATATATATATAATATTTTAATATAATATTCTGTTGTTTTTTTTCTGTCATTGTCTTTATTTGTCTGTCTGACTACCATACCCGTAAGAAGCCAAAACTTGAGATGTATCTCTTTTTTCTCATTCGACTTCCTGTCACCATAGGGACAATCTTATATTGTTAAAAAAAAATATTTTTTTGTTTTTGTTTGAATTTATTTTTTAAATTCTACTTTTTGTTTTTTGAGAAGTGCAATTCAAAAGTAAATTGATCCCCATCTGATGAGACTGAATTTTGGGGAGCTATATTAAATCAACTTAGATTTATATAGGCCCCAATTTTGGTCGAAATAAATTTATTATGGAATTACGGAGTTCTTCCTTTTACGGAGCTCCTTCCTTTCTATGATATAATATTATATATATATATATATATATATATATATATATATATATATATATATATATATATGCGACAATTTTCATTTTTATTACCAGTTGAAGGAGATAGGATTTCCCGTATAATATCAAAACATTTTTTCTGATTTTTCATTTCAAATGCCTTTTAATTGTAAGTACATTACATTTTTCCAACACTAATTAGTTAAATATATAGGCTATGCCATTTTCATCAAATTGATAATATATATATATATATATATATATATATATATATATATATATATATATATAACATTTTTGGAAAGAACAAGAACATGTGTCAGTTTTTGAAAAAACAAGAAAACATGTCATTCTGAAAACCGTCGCTAAAGCGTTTCGGTTTGAATTAAACCATCAACAGGGCTCAACGGGGCTAATAATCCTAAATCATATGACGAACACATAAGCGACGTTCCCCTGTGGAAGTCAGCACATGGGAACGCCAGTGCGGCCGCCCAGCAAAGACTTACATTGCTTCTCCAGCAGTGCCCAGTCGGTAGAGCCTCTTCCCGGGACCCACAAAGTTCGATACCGGCCCTCGCTATTTCAGTGTATGAGTAGCACAGGGATCTGTGCGGTAAAATGAGGAGCTGGTGGTAGGCGTGGCACTCCGCCTCATACACTAAAAAACAATATCCTTGGTCTAGCGCTAGTGAAAAGGGGATGGACTCCCTTGCTGTCAGTCTGATACCAACTTTAGACCACCCCGACGACTTTACTTAGAGAGAGAGAGAGAGGGAGAGAGGGAGAGGGAGAGAGATAATGAAGACAATAGGGAAAACGAAATTGAGACATAGAAAGAAATAGAATAGTTAAAGATTATTTTCTACGAGTCTTTGATCAGACTTAGCAAGGGGTTTACCAATGCAGATGACACACCAAGTGACAACGCCACCATTTTCTACAGGTACATCAACGCCGTTATTTTACACAAAGTGAAATAATTTATAGCACTTTGGTTTTTAAAGTATCTGGATTCTTAAATAAAGCATCTATACTAGAAGTCGATAAGCTTGTACTACATAGGAACGAGGGGCCATGTCTATAAGAGAATGGCAGGCCACACCTATCACCATAGTCCTTCTAGCATACAGTAATGATTTATTTCTTAGGGTGAGGGTCAAGCAGCATGATTGTAACATTGTATAAGTCTTATACATCAGATGTATTTGTGAACTTATTACCAGATTTTGCTTTACTCATTACCAGATTTTAATAATCAAGATATGATCTTACAATACCTGTGAGAGGAATAACAATTCTTAACAGAGAAATATTATGTGACATGGTGTTTATAACTTCTGTGTACGTTTATAAATGACAAAACGAGCATCTTAGCCACTGTTTGTTTTCTTTGCGGGTCAGATTAATATAATATTTCTCTAAGGGACTGCGGGCCAGATAATTATTGATTGTGGGCCGGACCTGGCCCACGGACCGTAGGTATCGACCTCTGATCTATACCATTACTTTGTGCATAGAGTACTGTATTAATTTAGGCGCTCGTAGTATAATGGTTATCATCGTAGAAAATGGATTCAAATCCTAGAGGAGACGGTTCGCATAATGCTGACATCTTTGATGTATCCAACAATTCTCCCTCCAGCTATGAGTAAATAGTAGGACATACTGGGCTCTTTAACCATGATATAACAACCAGTCTAGGAGAACGAAAACTCAGAGTAAACTCCGCTTTAAAAGATTGATCTTGTGTCTAAATAATAAAATAATTGAATATACATATAATAAGTATCTATATATTAATTCTTTTGTTCCTTAATCTCCCGACCGCTATCATCTTGCAACACCCTCTGGTTAAAAATGACAGCGTCCAAATTGTCCAAGATGTAATGCAAAAATGTACATTCTGATTATCTGGTGTAACGTATCTGCCGAATTCTTATTTCTTATGAGTGTCGTCACCTCAGCTAAATAATGTACCATCCGTTTTTATTATAAAGAAAGAAACGGAAGGAAAAGGACATGCTATACCGAAAAATACAATTAGAAACAAAGAAACAAACAAATAAAAGAAACAAACAAAGTAGGGGAAAGATAGAAAAAATAATGTCCTAAAAATTTATAGTAAAAATCATAGGCTAATGCAGATTTATATTAAAAACAATTGGCAATACATTTTTATAGAAGAGTCGTTGGCAAATGAATTTTCAAAGTAAAAATTATTTCCAAATCATTTATCGGAAAATCATTGAAAAAAATCCGATAAACGGTTTTACAGATGTCAACTTTCCTTTTCGTGATTTCAGGTAACAATTACTCATTAAATGTCAACAAAAAAATAGATGTTACCTGTCCGTTCATTGTTCAGGGGAAAAAGAAAAAAATCAAAGGTGGACGGGAATGTCAATCTTGAAAGCTTTGATGAATAGTAAGAATAAGTTGAATAAAAAAGAAAAAATGAGGAAAAATTATTAGCGTCTTTCTTTATTTGCGAAAGAATCTTTTATCGTCAAAATTGGATTTGAAATATTAAAAAACAATTTATAAACTCTTAAATGGGTTAATGGAATAATTAAAAAAAATTCTTTATATATATACGTATATAATATATATATATATATATATATATATAGTATTATTATTTAAGTTAACCCATTTGAGAGTTCATTCCATTAACCTATTTGAGAGTTCATGATTATATATATATATATATATATATATTATATATATATATATATATATATATTCCTATAAATGAAAATCTTGGAATTGAAATTGATTTGGTCTTTCAGGGAGAGGGAGTGGGGGGTAGAGATTAAAGAGAGATAGAAAAATGTCCTGTTATTGAATATTTTGAAATAAGGATAAATGTATCAAAGAAAGAACGAAAGTATGCGTGTGTACGTGTTTATGCATGTGAAAAATTGTGTGTGTGTCAGAAAGAGAGAGAGAGAGAGAGAGAGAGAGAGAGAGAGAGAGAGAGAGAGAGAGAGAGAGGGGAGAGAAAGAGAAAGAAATGGTGTGACAGATAGACAGAGAGAGAGAGAGAGAGAGAGAGAGAGTGAGTGAGTGAAAGAGAGTGTGTACAGAGGGAATGTGAGTAATATACCAGAGAAAGAACGAGAGTGTACATGTGTATGTGTTTATGTGTGTGACAAAGTGTATGTTTGTGTGTGTGTGAGACAGACAGAGAGACAGGGAGAGACAGAGAGACAGAGAGGGGGTGTACATGAAGAGATAGAGGGAAAAGCATAAAGCGAGACAGAAAAAACATATTATTGAGCATTTTGGAATCGAAAAAGAAATGTACTAGAGAAAGAAAGAAAGAAAGTGTGCGTCTACATGCTACGTGTGTGTGTGTGTGTGTGTGTGTGAAATACACAGAGAGAGAGAGAGAGAGAGAGAGAGAGAGAGAGAGAGAGAGAGAGAGAGAGAGAGAGAGATAACTTACCTCACCCTAGGCACCAAAACGACCCTGTCTGACTCGTTGAGATAATAGAAGCCAGCAAAAAAGTCGATACCGTTTCGCGCCCTGATTGGTTAATTTTGAATATAGTTAATTGCGTTAAACGTCAGACATTATCCTCGGAACAACAACGCCAATAAACGCATAAAAGTATATATAATATATATATATATATATATATATATATATATATATATATACTATTCATTTCAATGGTCATGAACGTCCATTTTGTTTTTTTATTATACTCTTTTAATATAGTTTACCCCGTGCAGATCACGACACACAGTGATAAGGAGAGAAAGAGAAATAAAATCATAATAGGAACGCCATCAGAAATAAAAGCAAATTTAAAATGGCAATTGAAGATAAACAACAATAACGCCACCTACAATAAAAAAAGGCGCTAACAATACCAATAATAATATTAATAATAAGTAAATCTCTGCTAGTAGTGATGAGGACATAATAAATAGTGAAACAATAGCAAAAATAAACCGTGCCCTCACTACCCTCACCAATATTCATAATACTCGTGTTCCTTAATTGTACGGCCTTTATCATCTTGCAAAACCATCTGGGTTAAAAATGCGACTGTCCAAATCGTCCAAGATGAAATGCAAAAATGTACATCCATATTATCTGCCGAATTCTTATTTCTTATGAGTGACGTCACCTCAGGTAAATAATGTACCATTCCGTTTTCATAATAAAAAGAAAGGGAAGAAAGGGACATGGTACACAGAAGAATAAAAAAAGGAGGAAAGAAAGAAAAAAAGAGAGTAGGAGAAAGATAAAGAGAGAGGGTGTGCGCACGGAAGCGATAATGCTAATGTGTTTCAATCGAACATAATGAATAGATGAAAAGAATGAAAAGAGAGAAAAAAAGAGTGTGAGTGAGTTAAATCAAGATTATTATACTTTTAACATATTGAACTATTTGTCAATATCTCTTAAGTAAACATGTCAAACATTGAAATAATCAAATTATCATACTGTGATATATCAACAGGTCCTGCTAATAATAATAATAATAATAATAATAATAATAATAATAATAATAATATATGGATTAGGAAAAAAAAAAATAAACTGTCAAAATGGATAAGTGATATTAAGAATGAACTGATGGAAATTGAGGAAGGACCTGTAGCAAGTGTTCATATAATTACGCTTAAATCAGTACTCAAGAAAGTAGCAAATTGGAAAACACCAGGCCATGATGGCATACATGGATTCTGGTTCAAAAAATTTACGTCTATCCACAAAAAAATGGCCCAGCAACTGAACAGATGCCTACAAGAAACGGAAGTACCCGAATGAATGACAAAAGGGAAAACTACACTAATCCAGAAAGACCCACAAAAAGGTAACATCCCTAGCAATTATAGACCAATAACTTGTCTACCCATGATGTGGAAAATTCTGACTGCTGTTATAAAAGAAGAAAAATACTTTTCACTCAATTGGCGGAAACTTCTCCCAGAAGAACAGAAAGGATGCTGCAAGGGAAAAAGAGGAACCCATGATTTACTTTATATAGACCAATACATTCTTAAAGAAGTAAAAAATAGACGGAAAAATATTGCAATGGCCTGGATCGATTACATAAAAGCCTATGGCATGGTCCCACATACCTGGATTTTAGAATGTTTAAAAATGTACAAAATTTCCAACAACATCATAAACTTCATTAAAAAAGCCATGGAAAACTGCCGAGTTCAATTAAAAGCTGGAAAACAATCCCTGGCAGACGTAAAAATCCAAAGAGGTATCTCCCAAGGAGACTCGTTATAACCACTACTGTTTATTATAGCAATCATGCCGCTTAATCATATACTTAAATAATGTACAGGTGGATACAAATTCACTAACTCACAAGAAAAGATAAACCACCTTATGTACATGGATTACATAAAAAATTTTGCAAAAAATGAAAAAGAATTAGACAGCCTAATACAAACTATTAGAATATAGAGCCAGGATATGGGGATGGAATTTGGAATTGAAAAGTGTGCTATGCTAGTAATAAAACGGATGGAAAGAAAACTAATTGATGGAATACAACTGCCAAATCAGAAAACTATAAAATCACTTGATGAAAATGAAAGCTACAAATACTTAGGAATTGTAGAAGCGGACAAACAGAAATGAAACATGCAAACAGAAATGAAAGGAAAAGTTAAAAAAGAATATCTCAGAAAAACTAGAAAACTTATAGAAACCAAACTTAACAGCAGAAATCTGATCAAATGAATCAATACCTGGGCTGTCCCCATTATAAGATACTCAGGACCATTCTTAAAATGGACAAAGAAAGAACTCAGACAGATTGACCAAAGGACGAGAAAATTAATGACAATGCACAAGGCTCTCTACCCTAGAGATGATAGAGATAGATTATATGTGTCAAGAAAGGAAGGGGGAAGAGGTCATGCCAACATAGAGGAATGCGTAGAAACCACAATCCAACAACTTGAAGATTACACAAGAAAAACTACTAATGGCGGCCAACAATAGTAGAAGCGACAGATGGACAATCAGAAAAACAACAAAGACTAGAAAACAAAACTGGCAAGAAAAACAATTATATGGACACTTCAAACGACAAATTGAAGAGGTTGCCCATGAAAAGACTTGGACATGCTTAAGAAAAGGAAACCTCAAACGAGAAACTGAATCACTTATAATTGCTGCACAAAATAATGCCATAAGGACAAACTATATAAAAGCGAAAATTGATAGGACCCAACAAAATAGTAAATGTAGACTTTGCGGGAATAGAGATGAGACTGTAAACCATATACTCTGCGAATGTAGCAAACTAGCACAACGAGAATACAAAACTAGACACGACTGGGTTGGAATGGTGATCCACTGGGAATTATGCAAAAAATGTAATCTTGACCACACAACAAAATGGTATATGCATAAACCAGAATCTGTTCTTGAGAACGAAACGCATACAATTCTCTGGGACTTTGAAATAAAAACGGACCATCTTATCCCAGCAAGAAGACCAGACCTAGTGTTGATAAACAAAAAAGAAAGAATTTGTCAACTGGTGGATTTTTCAGTGCCAGCAGATCACAGGGTGAAGCTAAAGGAAAATGAAAAAATGGACAAATATCTGGACCTTGCCAGAGAACTGAAAAAGTTATGGAATATGAAAGTGAAAGTGATACCAATTGTAGTTGGTGCACTTGGAACAGTCCCAAAAGAATTGGAAAAGGGTATGGAATGTTTGGAAATCAGAGGAAGGATTGAAACCATTCAGAACACTGCACTGCTGCAATCTACCAGAATACTCAGAAGAGTCCTGGAGACCTGAGGAGACTTGCTGTCACTCAGACTCCAGTGAAAGACCATCGGCTAATGCTGATGTGAAAACACAAAAGGAGCAAACAATAATAATAATGATAATAATCTAGTGTTAATTAGCGAGAAGAAAACTTGTCATCTCGTGGATTTTCCCGTCCTAGCTTGATTGAAGTGAAAGAAAACGAAAAGATAGACAAATACTTAGACATGGCCAGAGAACCGAAAAACTGTGCAACATAAAGGTAAGGTTGTACCAATTGTAATTGGGGCCCTTGGAGGGTTTGGAAAAAAGTCTGGAAGTATTGGAAATCCGAAGAAGAATCGCACAGCATTGTTAAGATCAGCTAGAATACTCAGAACTGTCCTGAAGACCCGAGGAGACTTATTGTCACGCAGACTTCAGTGAAAGACCATCAACTTACTCGGGTGTGAAAAACATGCAGGAGAGAATAATAATAACCAAAGGAGTATAATATACATAAAAACAACAACTTTATTCCAGTTTAATTGTAATAACAGAAGTGTTTTTCTTTTTTTTCTGTCTTCATCTATCTATCTATCTGTTTCCTTTCTCTATCTAAAATCCTTTTATTTCCATTTTCTTCCTTCTGTTTCATTCCTTTGAAGCAGATGATAAGCATAAGATGTATCTCCCTTCCTATCTCCCTTCCCTGTCTTTGTTTATTTATTTATCTATCTATTTTGTCTGTTACTTTCCTCACGTTCTTTTCTTTCTACCTTTTTCTACCTCTCTATTCATTTTTTCTACCTAGCTATTCATCTTTCTGTCTTTCTTTCTTTTTACTTATTTCCCTTTCTAACGAGTTTCTTCTCTTTCTTATCTTACAATAAAAATGTCATATTCATTAGAGGTGATGACAGGGCGTAACATCTGAATGCATGCGCTGATGACTACTACTACTACTACTAATACTACTTGCCCTACTTGGGCGCCCCATCGAGGAGTAATGGTTAGTGTCGCAGAGCAATTACTACTGAATTGCTAGTTACGTTGTTCCGTACTTGTGGGCGTGTGTCATACTCATGGCAAACGGGTTGGGTAAATACCTACTCTGCTTAGAAATTGAACCTGTATCGCATTCTACCTGTGGCGGAAGGGTTGGGTAAAAGCACACATAGTTAGCTACAAACAAGAGACGCCATGCCGCACAAAACTGATGATATTGACTATGTGGAAAATTGAATACCAATAATTTTCACACATATCTATTTCACTAATAGAATGGGACCCTAACATGTACTCAGTGTAAAGTCCAAGTACAGGTATTTCGACCATCCTGTTAAGATGCCCCATACTTACGACATTGTGTCAAATCCTACCCGTTGCTAAAGGGTTGGTTAAATACCTACTACTATACTACTACTACTACTACTACTACTACTACTACCACTGATGATGATAATAATAATAATAATAATAATAGAAAAGTGCATCTTCCCGGGTTAATCATTATCCCCACTACTCTTCGTTATAGAAATGGTACTGTTAAATTATGGAAACTACAGCTTCACAAAATCACAAGAAAAGATAAACCAACTCATGTATATGGATGATGTCGAAAGGTTTTCCAGAAACAAAGAAAAGAATTGGAAGTTCCTATAAAAACAGAATCTTCTGTCAAGACATAGGAATGGAATTTGGTATTGAGAACAGTTCAATGGTAATCTATACATGTATAAAGAGCAGTTGGTGTGTATGTATGTATGTATGTATGTATGTATGAATGTTTGTATGTATGAATGTATGTATGAGGAAACTACCAAAATGAAACAATAAACGACAAAATATATATAAATATTCACTATCACCATATCTTGCTTTTTGAATACAAATAATTAAGATTATATATATATATATATATATATATATATATATATATATATATATATATATTCGTGTAGATAATTTTTAAAAAAAGGAAATTTAGATAGTAAAAGGCATGGGATTGGGGGAGCCTATTTTTCATTTTAGAGTCTCTGTGTACCTTTTTCTCGACGCCCCACCAGGCCGAACACGAGCTCCTTGTTACGTAGGGATTTTTATGGGGCATCCTGCGAGGATCTAAATCATGATTCAGTAATAATGAATATGCGAGACTAATTTTTTGCCCCACCTTTCTCAAGAATATTAGTGCTATGTAAAATGTAAACAGTCTCATTCAGGATTTGAACTAATCTCGTCGCTTTCTTTTCCAACGACGATAATCATTACACAACGCGCCACCATTATTGTAATAAGATATACTTTATCTGGCACACAGCCCAAAAAGAGAGCGATTCGAAAAACTAAGCTTCTTTTATTGTGGTTCTCAGGACACCGACCCTCACGTACACCAGCATGGGTGGATGACTGATTGATTCTGATGATTTCGACAATTTTTTGTTAATTGTTGTTTTCAGGTCAGATAATGCGTATCTAATTACATTTAGCCTATGGGATTTGAACTTTGTAAACTCGTCTCTCTTCCGGCTGCTGGATTTTAAAAAAAGAAACAAAAAACAATTCACTATTTGCGCTTCACTCTCACTCCTTTAAAATATGACACTTTTTTAACGTCCAAATGTACATAAAAAGTAGAATGTAAAGAAAACCAAATTTCTATTTTTGAATAAGTAATTTTCTTCCACTTGTTGGCAGAAATGTGATTAGATATAGAAAAATATTTTTTCTATATCTAATCACATTTCTGTCAACAAGTCTGGGGGCATTTGTGCTGCTTGGAGCCCCCTTGAACTAGGGGTAACGATTTCAGCTCTGAAACTACGTTTGAATTCATGGGTAATCATCTGAAGGTTTCTTATTTCAAGGTATTTATAATATAAAAAAGAACCCGAGGTTACAGTGGTCTGAGTGATGTATTTATACACAATAAAGATGAGGACAACAGCCCGAAATATCAAAATTATTCATAACCATAAGAATTTAATTTCAACCAAAATTAATACATTAAACAGAAAATAAGACAAACGAAAAAGATTGTTACTTATCCGTAACACCACATTCTTGCCTAAAACAAAAACAGAATCACTTTGAACCCTTGTTGGGTCATTTTATGCCGAAGGCGTTTTGTTCTATTCTTGCTTGATGGGTATTCAACATTTCTTTAAAACTCTTTTTTAAAATTTAACCCATAGATGGGACCGTAATAGGTACTACCACTCTGGGTCAGAGTCGACCTGGAAGTAATGGTGATGAAGGGGTACACCACATTCCAGAGTTTCAATATTGGAACTTCGCCATTAGATGTAGTTTAACGTCATATTCAGCACATTATGACCATCAGCCATCGCCTTCTAGCACATATATGATAAAAAGGGGTTGAGGAAGTTGCAATAAGGGCAATAAGGTTGATCATATGTGTTAGGGCTTGACATGACAAGCCGATTGATCGGAGAGGGACTAATCTAAATAAAGAGCAAAGTGGAGAGTTGCATTTTATGGATTGTTCAGCCACCACGGTTCTATCCTTAAGGATAAACAGGTGGACCACATTGAGAGAATGTTACCCCTCGGCAGAGGAAATATTCAGCGTATTCTGCTGGCCCAGCAGACAGGGTGGGATGTTATTGGGAGATAGATATAACTTTGACTGGACGAGAAGAAATGGCTTTAAAAAAGGAAAGAAAATCACCATTCGTATCCCACTATCATTCGCATCCCGCTATCATTCGTTTAAAATGTTATACTTTGATTGTTGGTTGGTTGGTTGATTTTTTTACGGCATGTCAACCCTTATTGTGCCATTTTTGCCAAATATGTTTTTGTTTAATTCATTTTGATGAGTACTCAATTTTTAAAAACTCATATTTTAAGCACATTTTGTAAAACTCATTTTTTATAACAAGTACTACCACTCCGGGTCAGAGTGGGCCTAGGAGTAATGGTGATAAAGGCGTACTCCACAGAGCTCCATAGATGGAAGTTCACCATCAGATAGAGTTTAACGTCATACCCAGGACATTAAGACCGTCAGTCACCGCCTTCTATCAATGAAATGGGTTGGGATCTTGCCATAAAGTCAATAGGATTGGATAGGTACAAGGGATTAGGTTTTGAACAGTGTTTAATTTCCCCTGAAATAATAACAAAAACCTTTTTTTAAGAATGAAAAATGCGAATCAATTTTAAAAGTTCAATATTTGTTCTAAAAATAAACAAATCCATATGTTTCATTGATATCTGCTTTTATTTCTTTATTTTTCCATTGTTTCATGTTATTTCTTTTTGTTCTGTAATTAGCACACGAAGTTTGACTTATTACCTCCTCCACTTTCTCTTTCCTTTTTATAAATATATTCTTTTAATTAAATACTAATTTAGAAGTTAAAACAAAGCAAGAGACATCAGAGAAGTTTGAGTCGTTATCAAAACACCAAATCAAAGTTCAGCATGCTGTTGAACTGCGCATGCGTACTTGCGCATTAGTTATTCCGACTCCATTGCAAATAAATCAACTCATGACTATTAATCACGACTGTCAAAGTGAAAAACCAGATTCTCAAATCTTTTTTCTTTTTTTTTTTACTTTAAGATAAAGAAATTTTCTTTTCTTATCGGAACCCCTACAATAAATAAATAAAAATAAATAAGTTGCAGGTTGGTGAGAGACAAGCTTATAGAACGAAAATAAATTATTCTCCCTTTTTCTTTTTTCGGTTCACCTAGGGTTTGTTCAGGACGGTGTTAAATTAGAAAGGAAGTTGGTCTTGACGCAATTCCATCAGAGGACAATTCAACTAAGTTTTATCAGTTGATTCAGTTCAGACTAATTAGCGAGCAGAGTGAATCAACAATCAAAAACTTTGAGGTTCCTCCAGGAAGAAACGCTAAGAAACTTTGTTTGGGTGTACCTAAAGTTTTGTTAGCTTAGTCGTTAGAGCGTTCGACTAGGAACCAAAAGGTTCCGGGTTGGATACCGGCTCTCGCCAATACAGGGATCTATTCGATAAAGTGAGGAGCTGATGGTAGGTGTAGTGCCCCACCTCAGACGCCAAAAACAATCTCATTGATCTAGCGCTAGTGAAAAAGGGATAGACTCCTTCGCTGTCCGGCTGATACCGACATTAGGCCACCCCAATGACTTACTTTATCTATTGATATATCTCTCAACTTTCTTTATTTCTTTCTATCTCTCTCTATATATTCATGTCTATCTCCATCTCTGTCTTTGTATATATATATATATATATATAATATATATATATATATAATGTCTGTCAACATGTCGATTCATATCGATTCTAACTCAGCTTGTTCATATCTATCAATCTCTCTCTCTCTCTCTCTCTCTCTCTCTCTCTCTCTCTCTCTCTCTCTCTCTCTCTCTCTGTGTGTGTGTGTGTGTTCATATCTATCTATCTATCTATCTATCTATCTATCTATCTCAGTCTTCCTATTCAAATGCATTGCAAATTCAACGATTTTACTATTGCAAATGGCTTTATATACAAATTCCTTCTACATTATTATAGTAAATGATGTTACTATATAAAATCATTCCCAATTAATTTATTATGAAAATTTATTACCAATGATTTTACTATAAAATTGAATTGCAATTGTCACATGCTAGATAAAAAACCCAAAGATGATCCCTAGCAGTATTCGCGCTATTTTATGGACAACGCAACACTCACTCTATTCAACAGTTTTATTGTTATAGATTATCTATTAAAAAGATAAAAGTACGACTTTAGGAGTGTTCATCGTAAATTGGATAGAAAATTAGAATAATGACTTCAGAGATTTTCTTTTAAAAATGTTCTTAAGTATGTGAAAAACGAATTTTTGAATATTCCCGGTTTGGAAGTTCCGGAAATTATAAAAATATTATTAAAGAAGAACAAAAAGGAAAGGAGAAAAAAGAATAAAAATTTGGTCAATTCGCTGATCAAAGTTCAAATTTGAAATATTTATTATTGATCTTTGACTTGAACCGATCACTTCAGTTAATGTAAAATAAAAAAAAATGAATTGATAGATAAAAAAGTAATGCCTCATTTCAACACGATAAAAAAATTATTGTCGGATTATGAGGTCAGATAAAAAGAAAAATAATGATGACGATGATGATGACAATTTGATTCGTGAATCATCGAAATATATTGATCATTTTTTGTTGTTGTATAGACCAAATATTTTTCCAATACTAAAAGTGAAGAAATTGAGATGATATCGATCAAATCACACAAATCCGATTAAATAAATCGAATGTGGGAACGAGAGTATTCTTTCTTTTTTTTTTCTGGGTTACACTGATTTTGTTGTTGTTATTGACAAATCGATAATCCAAAACAAAATCAATTTTAATGAAATTATCGATATTACTAAATTCACCTCAAACACCAATATAAACTCAACAAAACTAATAAGGTAATTGAACAAATTAAATAACCTTTGCTCAAACCGATCCACGTTGATCTGAGATTGTGTAGAATGATTGCTATAAACAAATGCAATACTTTTCCTTGCAAAAGTTTGAATATAAATAAACAAATCTTTTCAAAAGGTTTTTCTTGACAATTTGGAAGAAACAAAAGATCAACTACAATGGGTGAAGGCTGGTTGGTTTGGTTGGCTTTTAAGGCATATCAACCTGTTGGATGATTTTATACCGGAATACTGTCAAGCCATGCATTTTTGGGGTTTTGTTTTTGTTTTTGATGGGTTACAGTCAGACACACAAGCACACACATTTATGTATATATGTGTCCGTGTGTTTGTGGCTGAGTTTGAAAATTCTAATGTAAAAAGAACTCTATAAAAACCATAAAAACACATACACACATTTATATGTATGTTTCAGTAACAACATATACCACACACAACACACACACACACACACACACACACACACACACACATACACACACACACACACACACACACACACACACATATATATATATATATATATATATATATATATATATATATATTTCTAACACTACTAATACAGTATCAAAAATCTATATACTTCATGAATATTGAATTAAATGTAAAATTGATCAAGGAAAACAATTGTTTCTCAAATATTTTATATATACCCCTTTACATCGGGTATATAAATAGAGAGAGAGGGGGGGGATAAGGATTATTACTTCTCTGCTTGTCTACTTCGTTAGCCATTTTTTTCTCTGGGATGATTTCTCCGGACTATTGAGATCTTCTGTTGTTCTATTCTGGCCGGGTGTCTGCTAATTTCTTGTTTTAATTAATACGCAGGACTTGTTGGATTTTTTTATTAGTCTTTATTAAAAACAACCACAGCCCAAAAGGTTTTTCGAAACCACACAGATGAGAAGCGGCATTTTGAGAGCGTCTTAAACGTCTGCTTACCCTGACTGGTTGTCCTTAACTAACAAAAACTGACTTCTGTTGCACGCATCTTATTGGCGCATTTCGGATGGTCAAGTAGAGGTCACCACCTGCCAGTCCTAACTTTCCACCCAATTCTCCGATTTGAATTTTCATAACTTCAAATCAAAATTTCTAACTAGCAGGATAGTTGTATTGATGTATGTATTTGTGTCTGAATGTTGAGGATATCTTTTAGATTAACCCTGGCCATTATAATTGAAATAATATAAATCAATTACATCTCACGTATGTCTATTTTGATATATTGATGTATTAGTACGTGTGTGTGTGTGTGTATGGACATGTGTGTGTGTGTATATATATATATATATATATATATATATAATATATATTTATTTATTTATTTATTTTTGATTTTGTTAAATTACTAAGTAGATATAACTGTTTTTCTTGGATCTTCATATATGTTTGTATATATGTGTATGTGTGTATATGTATGTATTTGTATATTTTTATGTACGTTTGTGTGTCTATATATATATATATATATATATATATATATATATATATATATATATATATATGTGTGTGTTGTGTGTGTATGACTTAGAAAGAAAAAATATAATTAAATAAAATAGATTAATTTATATTTCACATTAAATCTAAATTTCACTTTATCTAATAATTAAAAATCTTACATTCTTTTATTAACCCTCTTACTTTATATATAATAAAAATAAAAAATAAAGATATTAAAAAATTTATTACAAAAATAAAAAAAATCCGTCCTAATTTCCATTTCTGGCTTACCGTCAACGGTTAATATTCATATTGTTTGAATAAGTGAATTCATCTGGTGACGAATTTTGAATATGTCTTTCTTTTTCTAAATCTGTTACAATAAGAGATACATTGATTGTTGACCGAGATTTTTGTGGCGGAAGTGCTCATATTGAAACTACAACATATTTTTTTTTGCAACATCAAGGATTTCGTTTGGAATTCATGTCACAGGACTATACAATTTAAAAAAATAAATAAATAAAATAAAAATCTGTTTTCAAATGCCTTTAAAGTAATAAAGAATTCACCATTTGCATCTGATGAGTCGGGAGGGTTAGACACTTTGTCTAAGCTCCCTGAAATAGACTATAATGCTAATTCTCTAAGTCTTTTGTTATTTCTTTACTTATATATTTTCTCTGTGACTCTAACATTAAGAGCACACATTGAGCTCTCAAAGTGCGACAGGTTTTTTAAATAAAACTCTTGGGTCGTAAGGAAGATTTATTCTCTGGGCTTTTGGATTATATATATATATATATATATATATATATATATATATATATATATATATATACTGTACTCAGGTCAAAATCAGATATGTTATTCGGAATGCTGCAATTTTATTTTCAGTTAGTAATATAAGAAAGGCTCATTGTATGTTTTATATATAAATAGATGCAATGTTGGTGAAAAAATATCCTAGGCTTTTCAGAGGTCGGTTTGATGCAAACAGAAGACAAATACGTCATAAGCAAGATAAAAAGAAACAACAATATTCAAGCCAGAACTAATTGATGGTAAACACTAGTATAAAAATGACCGAACATTTGGTAATAAATGGGGCTAAAAATATCGCTTCTTGGCAAACAGCTGCAATAGAAAAAGACGATTAGACGGTGTATTTATATCATGTGTATTTTAGTTAAAAGAATATTCAGCTGAGCCAGTACACATTTGTAGCGGAGATGAAACAATCGGTTTCATTCGCCAATAGCATAACGTATCAAAAGGTTACAACACCCCCAATAAAAAACAAAACAAAAGAAAATGAATGGAATATGTTCAAATAGATATTTACTATCGTTGCGCACAATTATTGAACCCGGAAACTTTCGTTTCGTAGGCTGATGCTCTACCGACTGCATGTATGTATTCAGGTGTGTAGTGTAATTGTTAGATTCGTAAGAAGTGAACTCGTGGATCCGAGTTCAAATCCTGGACGAGAGTGTTTGCATTATGCATCCAACTATTCTCCCTTCAGTTATGGGTAAATAGTAAGACATGCCGGACACATTTCTAGCGGAGATGAAACAATGGGTTTCATATGCCAACACGTATCGCATAACGGGTCAAAAGGTTACACCTTTTTTTTTTTGGGGGGGGGGGCGCCCCCCCAAAAAAAACAAATAATGGAATAAGATCAAATAATTATTTACACAAGGTACCCAATGAAAATCGAAGTCTCAAAAAATGGTCTAGGTCAGTGATATGTTGCGGGGATGAAACAGTGGGTTTGATTGGCCAAAAGTTTGCAACATCCTCCAAAAAGTACAAAAACAAAATCAATGAAATAGGTTCAAATAGCAATTCACTATGTTTAGCTTAGTTGTTGCACAATAGGGTAGGTTGATTTTTCACAAAAATATCAAATTCTCTCAAACAGCGAAAGTTGTGTGTTAATATGAAGAGTTCTGATACTAAAAACTAGATATCTTTCTTGCACCATTGTTTGAGGAAATAGCCCTAAAGATCGTCTACTAAAATGCACCAAAAATTCCTCGTTTTCACGACATTTAGCCAAGAAATGGGATAGAAAATGTAGCAATTTCAGTATTTATATCAGAAAAGGTTGCCATTGTAAACGAAAACGAATAAAATATCATAACTAGAATTCAAATTGAAAATATGCCCCCATCACCACTGACACATCCGATATGCTGTTTTTATCTAATAAGCAATTGTTACAGTGATAACATGGTTATTTCCTAGTTGAGTAACATGAGTGACCCAGAAAAAAATAGAATCCAATTTATTTATTTATTTTCCCATTAAACTAACCCTAAACCCTAAACCCTAACCCTAACCCTTGTTGGACTTAAACTTTTAAAAAAATTAAAATTAGCAGTTTTATTTCAAAATTTGTGGGTTCTGTTTTTTTCTGGGTCACCCTGTAATATTATGCTACTCAACTAGGGGTTAGGGGGGTTAGTTTAATGTGAAAATAAATAATTTGGGCTCTGTTTTTTCTGGGTTACCCTGTAATATCATGTTACTCAACTAGGAAATAACCGATAATATTTTAAAAGATTGAAATCTATTTCCTCAAACCTAGGCAAAGTTTTGAAGAAAAATATTTTGTATGGTAATTCATTATGTTAATTTGCAACTTTTGTCCCATGGGAGACATTACAGTTTCAAAACGACTTACTCTATTATACAAAGCCCCCAATAAGAATTGAAGTCACTAACAATGATTCTCAAGTTGTTCTCAACTCTCTTTTTTACCTATGGATCTCTTTGATTCCTAATTTACTTTGGTGGACTCTCCCCATAATCATTCGAACAAGTCAAGAAGAAGGAAAACCGATTTTCGATTAAATTTGAAACTTTAATTATTGTTTTATTAAAATAATGGCGGAATTTAATCTAAAAGTGAAAGTGAAAATGCATTTCAATAAAATATGGCAAAATAAACGATTTGAAATGGCCATTCAAGTTGTAGAGGGTTCGTAAACTAATATGACGAAGTAGGGAGCCTGTTTGGGTGCTTACGAAGGACGAGTTAATAGACAGATAGATAGATAGATAGATAGATAGATAGATAGATAGATAGATGTGTAGAAGTTAGTATAGATATTTAGATATAAGATAGAATATAGATATTATTAATTATATTTAGCAACGAGAATGGATAGATAAATAGATGTGTGGAAACGAGGATAGATAGATATGTAGAAACAAGGTTTGATTGATTGATAGATATGTAGAAATGAGGATAGATATGGAGAACAAAGTTAGATAGAAACGAGGATATGTAGAAACTAGGCTAGATTTATAGATTGATTTCTATATAGAGCGAAACGAGTATAGATAGATATGTAGAAAGATCGATAGGTCGATAGATAAATAGATGTATAGAAACGAGGACAGATAGATAGATAAATGTGTAGAAACTAGACTCAATGTCTGCGGACTGCCATGGAGTTCTTTGATGGATTCTCAATTGAAATTTTAATTATTGTTTGATTAAAATAATGGCACAATTTAATAAAAATAAATAAACGGTGAAACCCATTTCCGATTCACAATTCAAAGAGGGTAACTCATTTCCGATTTCACAGTTGAAAGGAGTAAAAAATCATAAACTCTGAGTTTAACGTGGCCTCGATCTTCAGGTGGGCTTGTATCAATTCAATATTATTTGAAATATTCATTTAACCTCAAGGGTTTCGTTTCTAAAGTCAACAGTCCTTGAACCAAGAGGAGCAAGAAGCCTGTTCGAGGACCTAGAATACCGGAAAAGACACCCAGCCGTTATTTTCACAATTTGTTTTTATCCTGGAAAACCATAACATGCACCATTTTTCTTCCAAACAAAATTAAACAAATATGAAAACTTTTTAGAATTTTCCAACAAATTTTACCCGTATATTTAGATATTTAATTGCCATATATGCATTGCCATATATGTAATTATATATATATATATATTATATATATATATATATATATATATATATATATATAAACTATCTTAAGTCTATCTATCTTAATTGCACATATATATCTATCCTCATTTCTGTATATGTATCTATATATTTCTCTATCAATCCTCGTTTCTACATATCTATCTTCACTCCTATCTATTTATCTATCGATTATATATATATATATATATATATATATATATATATATATTAGGATAGATAGACTTGATATATATATATATATATATATAATATATATATATATGTGTGTGTGTGTGTGTGTGTGTGTGGTGTGTGTGTGTGTGTGTGTGTGTGTGTGTGTGTGTGTGTGTGTGTGACGTCAGTTTCAAGTATAAAATAAAACAAATCATGTTAAAACCTCACAAGTGAGTTTAACGTGTCCCCGTTCAATTTGAAATAGACATTCAACCTCGTGATAAGTGTTATATACCCACTTAATCTGCTGTGCGACATAATGGGCGAAAGAGAGACCGGATTAGGGGATGACGTTCACCATTAGATGTAGTTTAACATCATATCCACTGCCTTCTTGAACATAAGGCAATAGGATCTGGACAATCATATAGGTGCTAGGGCTTGGCGTGACTAGCCGATTGATCCATCCGCCTCTCTAGACTAAGTAAGGGCAAAAGTATGGACCGCTCAGCCACAAGGATCCCGTTCTCACATATCAAGGGTTACCACTCACGACCAACAGGTGCTCCTATTTAGGGGGTCTTACCCCTATACAGAGGTGCATTCGGCGTATTCTACAGCCCCAGAAGACAAGGCGGTCAGGAAGTGGTAGATTCGCATGTTTCTAAGATCTATGATACAGGTGGGCCTATAAATATCTAGAATCCTTTAAAACATTTTATATATTCTTTTTATCTTTTTAGTAAAGACTTTTATTTCTTTGAACTCTAATGTCTGTTCTTTTTTTTTTTTTGCGAGGGGGGTTCCTTGCACTTTGAAATATTTGCGTCTCCAAAAAGAAACAAACATGAAAAAAAACTATATATTTCCCCAAAACATTACTATCATCGAAAGAATATAAATGTTTTGTACATCTATTACAACATTATATATATATATATATATATATATATATATATATATATATATATATACAATGTTGTATACAAAGTTGTATACAAAGGTTGAAGGAAACTATGGCACAAAAACTCCTTTCTCAAAATTTTATCCCGGATGAATATATATATATATAATATATATATATATATATATATATATATATATATATATGAAACAGAAAAGGTCAAAGATACGAATCAAATCGTGAACTTTAGGTTTTGAATTAGTGTTTTTGTATATAATACAAACATACAAATTCCTGCCGATTAGATCGTTGAAACTGAAACTAAAAATAAAACTCCATGAATATATATATATATATATATATATATATATATATATATATATATATATATATATATATATATATATATATATATATATATATACGGCAGTTTAGTTATTTTCTGCCTGCTAAATATCTATTTTTATTGTAGAGTACGGTACTGTTTGGGAATAAATAATACCTAATAATAACCGCTGTACTTGTATAATGCTCCACTAGAAATAATAAAATATTGGTATCTTTTGTTTATTCTACTCTGTAGTTGAAAATTACTGATTAAAAACGTTTTTAGCGTCGGCAATATTTCACATATTCAAATCTCATTTAATCACACTTTTCGTATTATTTCTTTTTTTAGAATTCTTTTTGCAAAAAAGAAAAAAGGTACCAGATTCGATACCCAGCCCTCACCAACTCAGCCTATGAGTAGCACAGGGATCTGTTCGGCAAAGTGAAAAGCTGATTGGTTATACCGCATAAATACCCACCACATTTTAAACTGTATCAAGTGAACCTAGGCAAGTGGCAATAGTAGTCCCATCTTGCTAATGTCTTGCTATATTTTCTTCAGATAAAATCGCATCATGGATTGGTTCGGCTATCTTTTCAAATATTCACAAAAAGAGCAAGGTAACCGATACTAAAATAAATTCAAAGGATCGGTTTAGCTCTGTCATTAGATCGTCCGAGTTGAATTCAATTTAGAGTTTTCCTTCTCTTATACTGGTTGACTAATCAAGGTTAAAGAGCCCAGCTTACTCTCCTTGTTCTAGCTTACTCTATTTACTTACAACTGGGGGATGGGGTAAAGGACATCAGTGTCGTCCATTTCTTACATGCCTACAAAGTCAGTAAACATTTATACACACTCAGAGTTGCTGAGGCAAGGAATAAACTGCCTATATCAGTTGTAGGCTTCTGAAACACTGCATCTTTAAAAACCTCAATGCTTCCTGTAATTAATTTTCCTGGCATAAGTAAATTTTTCTATGTACTGTACATGAACCTTAGATGAGCTGTAGTGCACCTGACCATTGTGCACAATAATTTCATTATTATTATTATTATTATTATTATTATTATTATTATTATTTTATTATTATTATTATTTACGACAATAACTGTTATGTAACGAAAGCTTCCAAACCGAGTAAGCCTCAATCATAATTACCCAAAAAATCCTCTTGTGTGTATTCTGCTCTTTTCTAAACTAGCTATACATAGGTATTGAGTACTTTTTTATATTCATTCATCATTCTATTTAGACGGTTACTTCTTTTTCTCGACAGTAAAAATTGTGACTAAATCAATTTTTGGCGTCTCCGTTAAGTTATCCTCTATTCAAACACACACACACACCACACACACACACACACACACAAATATATATATATATATATATATATATTATATATATATATATATATATATATATAATATGTGTGTGTGTGTGTGTGTGTGGAGTTTTAATTGAATTAACTTATATATATATATATATATATATATATTATATATATATATATATATATATATATATATTAGTTAACTCAAAGCTACAAACATATCTCCTATTGTTGTTTGTTCCTGTCTGTAGTGCCCTTAGACGAGCTGCTACTGAATGAGAGTGTTACTTAATGCTGCACATCTCCCCTCTAAGTAGCAGACTGTACTAGGTTACATGACACCAATAGCAAGGAACGATACATGATCTGCCTAATACAGTTTGGTAGACTTTTCCTTCTCTTTTAACCGTTCAATGGTAATAGCTTCCACCAGCTTGTACAATATCCTGCTAACAGGCTAGAACCCTAACATGATGTCATCTATTTGTCTGAAGTTGGACACATGTCGCAACGGATATAAGGGTTGAGTCAATACAGTTCTAATTGACAATCTGTAGGTTCCAGGTTCAATCCTGGCCAAGGGTGATAATAACATAGAATACTTAACATAGCTTAATACCTGTACTCGGTTATAGTTAACGGAATTAGAACAGTCTACCCCTAGTGGATTGAATAAAGGGTTCGGTTCGAAGTTTCGTGAAGGCTCCCGAGTTCGACATGAAGGTTCCCAAATTTGAAGAAAAAGTTCCCGAGTTCGAGAATGTTCCAGCGTTCAACGAGAAACACCAGAAGAAGACCGGGGGGTACATCGACCGAAACATTGTGTATATAACAATAAAGAGGAGTACAATAGTCATGTGACTTTTACACGCAACTTCTGCTAGAAAGAGCATCGGCTGAGCAAGGGACACGGCGCTAGTCTATCAATGTTCAATGGTGATATCCGCCAGCAATTTCAGTCCAGTCTGTCCTACAATTTACTTGGAGAGAAGTAGAGACGGATTCATGCCTTTTGGAAGGACATAAGCCTCGTCCAGGACATGGTACGCCAAATCCATTTCAAATGATAATAACCGTTAAGCTATTAGCGACTCTTGAATAAATCATATTGTCTTTAATTGAATAATACCAGACAATATTGTACCTTTTAACTGTACACATATTTGTTTCAGGCATTTTATCATTTAAAGCAAACACAGAAAGGACAGTCAAGTAATATATATATATATATATATATATATATATATATATATATATATATATATATATAATCTGTTTGTGGGACGTGGTGTAAAGGAAGGGATAACAGGAGAATCAAAACAAAGAAATCTTTAAGATTTAGGATTGGCTCCTTTGTGACAAAAATAAATAGATTTTGAACTATCAAGCGTACTAATGTATTCCAAAAGATATCAAGAGGAGAAAGAAAGTGTACATTTGAACTTTTTATATATATATATATATATATATATATATATATATATATATATATATATGAGTTATGAATCTAACTTCGTAAATGTTGTCGATCTTCAAGTAAACTCTTATTCTACACGTCTCTCTCTCTCTCTCTCTCTCTCTCTCTCTCTCTTATATATATATATATATATTATATATAATATATATATATATATATATCAAAAACGTATATCTAAGATTTCTGACTACACACATACACACCCACACACACAACACACCCACACACACACACACACATATATATATATATATATATATATATATATATATAATATATATATATATATATATATATATATATATATATATATATATATATTATATAGCCTCATTTACATATATCTATTAATCTATCAACGTTTCTACATGTTTATCTATCTTCATTTCTACATATCTATTTATCTATCTATCTTTCTATCTATCTATCTATACTTATTTCTACACATATATCTATCCTTGTTTCTATCTATCTATCCTAACTTCTACATGTCTGTCTGTCTGTCAGTCTATCTATCTATCCTCATTTTTACACATCTATCTTTCTATCTATCCTCATTGTACATACCTATCAATATATTTCTCTATCTCTCTATCCTATTTTCTATATAACTATCGGTCCTGATTTCTACACATCTATCTATCTATCTATCTATCTATTTATCTATCTATCTGGATGTCCTTAATAAAACACACCCCTCTTCCACAGACTGTTTATTTTTCAATGAAAGGATCGCACTTAGGAGAACGGAAGACAAGCCCCCCCCCCAGCAAATGACCAAAAAGAGTTTATCTTTAAATCTATCCGCTTTAATGACTTTAATTCAACGAAAGTAAAGACATAAAAAAACAATTATTTATTTCCGTTGGTCAGCCGAAATCTCTAACGTCCATATAATGTTCTTTTTGTCCTAGTGTTAATGGCTAATCGATTCTTGGGGGTGGATTTAGTAACTCCTGTGGCCAAATATATACCCACTGATAATTGACCGTGTCATAAGCACAGAATGTCGCTTAGTTCAGACAAAGGCTATAAATGTGCAGGTGTGAGGGGTTTCATTTGCACATCTCTATAAAAGTTATAAAATGAGAGTAATTCTAAAAGTAATCTGTGGTCTATAAAAGCGCTGGGGACGCAGAGAAACTATTCGTGCGGCTATTGACAACACTTGACCCTGTGTGCACCTCGTTGCCACGCTCAGTCTCGGATTGGCAGTTGTTTCTGATGGAAAAACTGTCCACGCTATCTTAACTTAGATTTAGATACTCTAACCACGATATTAAACACTGTTTACTTATAAATATAACGCCCATATTAAATATATATATATATGCGTGGACAGTTGCGTCAGTCGGGGTCTCCATCAGAAACAACTATATATATATATATATATATATATATATATATATATATATATAAGGACCTAAATGAGTCAGACGCTATCTACCTAGGTTTCATTCGAATAGTTCTTCAGGATACCTTATAATCATGCTCTACTTAGCCTTTTACATATACATTTTAGGAAATTCCTTCGGTGTTTTTTCATTTGGCCACAACATACGATACTGATGGTTATTTTCAGAAAGCACGGGTGGGTTGATTTTTTTTTTCAATTTCTTTTTACCCAGATATCAGTTTTTTAATTTTATTTTGCAAACAGAGCTATCCGTTTTTATTTAAACACCGTTTGAGTTTAGAAATTAATTATATATATATATTGTGTGTGTGTGTGTGTGTGTGTGTGTGTGTGTATACTTATCCTATTAGTAAACCCTTGCGGTAAGACAAAAACCCGACTAATGATTTGTTGGTTAAAATATACTACATAACTTTGCCTGGGAAAAAAAAGAAAAAAGAAAAATAATCGATCATTTAACCAAAGCTAAAATATAAAGAGTGCTCGATACATAAGTAGAGCAAATAGTAATGTTAATCTTAATGAGTCAGATATACCTACTAATAGTTTCGCTTACTAGCTCATCAGGGCAAGATTATTGACCTGGTGAGCTAGTAAGCGAAGCAATTAACATTTATTATATATATATATATTATATATATATATATATATATATATATATATATATATATATATATATATATATTGCACTTAATGTGATAAAGGTAATTATATTTGAGAAACTAGTCCTGAATTCCGTATTCTCTTTGATAATGATAAAAAGATTCAGAGAAATAATCCGAATAATTTCACTAAGACTAAACATTCATCTACTAATATAGATAATGCTAAATGCCCGCTTTTGGCTTCTTCAAAGTAAATTTACCCTGAAACTAAAACCCATACATTTATGGATTAAATAGATATTTAAGAATTCTTGATTAATAAACTTTTCATAACAACGACGAAATAAACCAGAATTTTAAAAAAATCGATAAGTTAAATATAAGTAAAAATAAAAAAAAGAGTAGAGTCGTCGGGTGGCCTAAAGTTGGTATCTGCCAGACAGCGAGGGTGTCTATTCCCTTTTCACTAGCACTAGACCAAGGAATTTTTTTTTTTTTTGCAAAAAAAAAAAAAATCTCCTTGGTCGCTGTTGGTAAGGACCGATATCAAACCAGGAACCTTATGGTCAAATCTACCGACTGAATAAACCGGCCCTGCAAGTTAAATGTAAACTAAATATACAAGATAATCCCATCGTCATATCATCAAAACTTATTGGAATCATCACTAATAATAAATGCAACATTCAATAAGTCACAATTTTCAACTCTTTTGTTAGAACCCCAACATAGCATACCATTTTTAATTCAGGTCGATTCGGTGAGAAAATTTAAAAAACACTCAGGGGCCGAATCTAGACCCGTAATCCTGAAATTTTGGATTCCCAAGTTTTAATTACAACAATTTTTTCGGCGATATTTACGTGATCTTCTGCCGACATTCTTTTATAATTTGAAATTAATTTAGGAATCGAAAATAATTGCGAAATCTCGCAAAAGTCTCTCATGAAACAGAAATAATGGTTAAATAGGGAAAGGCCCTAGATACATCAAATTTTCTTTAAATTTAAGTGGCAGCAGAAGAATTATTGTTGAACTTTTACAAGGTAAGCTTAAATGCAGCGATCAATTTTAAGCTGTTCTGTAGTTTATTGTTACCTATCGTTTATGTGAACAATGTCTGTGAGAAAAAGAAATATGTGCCATCATAGGATCAGATTGAA
Organism: Doryteuthis pealeii; assembly: GCA_023376005.1. Taxonomy (NCBI): domain Eukaryota; kingdom Metazoa; phylum Mollusca; class Cephalopoda; order Myopsida; family Loliginidae; genus Doryteuthis; species Doryteuthis pealeii. The sequence continues at coordinate 50,014,009 of CM042173.1, forward strand.
AAGAGTGAACAGTGAATTGAGGAAAATAAAGTCTGGTGCAAATGAAAACCCAGATCAAAATAAACGACAGACAGGAGAGCTTTGACAGCTGAGAATAAGCAAAGTGACTCTCAAACTAGCTTAATTGACGCTCAGTGCGGCTTTTAATTAGTATACTATATTTATGGTGTCTTTGTCTATCTGTCTGTCCGGGGATACAATTGAAAATAAATCCATGAACCAAGATCAAAGAAAAATTTCCTAGAGGAATATTTTACGAGGAATAAAATGGTGATATTTATATCTACACGAGTCATGGAGTCACTAGGGACCAAATTACTGGCTAAGAAAATAGGGAAAAAAGCGTTGTTTCATTCCAGAATTTCTTAATTCTATGATGAGTTCGAAAATAAAATAACATTTTAGTTTTGAGAACAATTTCATGGGTAACCTTTTCACAATAAGCATGCCGATCGATAGGTACTACTATCCAATGGTGAGCAATTTGAGATTTAAGATGTGTATACTTAAATTTAGCCGGATATTACAGGGTGATGATAAATAACTCCCTATTCTAAAAATCTTATAATTCATTTCTGACAATTTTTTTACAAAAAATGAATATGAAAAAAAAAAAGAAGACATATAACAAAGAGTTTTATTTAAAGGAGGACCTAACAGCTACTACCACTCCAGGTCAGAGTGGAACAATGAGGATGAAGGCGTACTCGACATTCTCGAGAGCTCCAGAACTCGAACTTCACCATTAGATAGAGTTTAAGGTCATACATAGGATATTTAGACCCTCAACCACCGCATTCTAGCACATATATGATAAAAAGGGTTGGGGGTTTCCATAAGGGAATAGAGTTGGGACAATCATATAAGTGCTAGGCTTGACATGACCAGCCGATTAATCTAGCTTAAGTAAGGGAAAGTGTCGGAAAGCAGGAGTAATATCTTTAAAAGACAGAAAACAGTACAACAGATGAAGAATGCTCTCGTAGTAACGGTAGCGGAGAGGGAGAATATATCCCCCCGTCAGTTTGGCTCAAAAGATTACGATCTGGACATGTACCCCGCTGCAACGCATCGTGATTGCGACAGAAAATCTAAGGCCTGCGAGGTTTATGAATCCATAGGGCACGCTGGTGCCACAACTTAATTCTCCGATTGGAGAATGTAGATCGAATAATGGGGTTGTGAATCAGGGAGTACTCTCCCCACATAATTCAGTATCCCATTGCTGAACACAGCGCCCAGGTGAAAATATACGCTGACCAAAAATTCAGAGCCATAAATCTTAAGCAGATATTGATAATTTAAGAGTCCCGAAATATTTTGCTTCTTCTCAACATTGGAAGCTCTCATGGCTATTTTTTTATCTGGATATGATCTGGGTTTTATTTGCACCGAACTTAATTTTTCTCGATTTCACCATTGGCTCTTTTCAAAGCAAATCTGATCCTCTGTTGACCGAGATTGGTGACCATAAATTGCAGAACTCAAAACTGATCACTGCATTTTAGAATTGCATTCATATTAAGCTTATCTTTTAAACGTTAAACGATAATGCACGCGAAATTGAACATTAGCGATGTGCAACTTAGGTCACTTAATAACGAGGGCGTAATATTATTATTGGGCGGAAGTAAACGTATTTTTTAAAAAAATTCCAAATTACATTTATAATGAAACTGCGAAGATGAACGGACGTTATTTATTCATTAAAAATACCCTGTCCAGTGGGAAAAAAGCTGCTGGGGGTACGTCTTAAGCCACCGAAACCATGTTAGCACCCCTCATTTGCAGCTGATGAGGACAGGGCATCTCATTTATAGTATTTATTACACGTTGTATGATGAAAACAGATGAAAAACGGGTAACCACCACACCTCCCTTGTATTTTTCCACAAAACCGTTATTTTGAATTAACTACACTATCAATCATTGGCTACCTATCAATTCTGTAACATATTAAAGCCTCTCCAAAGATATGTTCTAGTTTTGTTGTTTATTTCAATTTAATTGCTCCCCCTTAGCAACAAAGGAAAAACACCAACCCCAAAAAAGAGGTATATATAATATATTATATATATATATATATGTGTGTGTGTGTGTGTGTGTGTGTGTGTGTGTGTAGATAAAAGGATATGCAAAACAACACATATGGCTGTTAAAGTGAAAACATTTTATAACATATTCATGAGCTAATGTAAAACGTAGCCGGGTCGTCTTTCACGCCATCAATCGTATAGTATACGTGACATTGTGGGGCCACCGCGTCTTCAAACACACGGTACTATTAGGACTTGTTACAGTCGTGTATCAGGGTTTGGCAACGCTCGTTCGTTTACAAGTGCACAGATCTAGTAGTCCTTGTTTCTAGCCAGCGGACCCAGGAATTCTTCTTCTCTTTTTCTTTAGTTTAGGTCAGGCAAAGATATCACCTTACAAGACAAGTGGTTCTTCGTTGCGGTCATTTAATTATCTATCTCCACGGGGTATCTTTGGCAGATGAGAAATCTCATTCATAAAGGTCTCGTAGGTATTTTCTTCACGTAGTAACTGAGATGACGATGAGCTGCTTTTTTATCTATTTATTCGCTTAATGCAAGTTATTGAGAGAGAGAGAGAGTCGATTTCCTTAAGTTTTTAGTAACGTTCCTACTGTCAGCACCAATTACCAGGCTGCACACATTAGCGACACCAATCTCGATTCCAGGACCTCCACTAACCCGGCAAACTGCCAACCCCGACTGCTCTCGGCAAGTTTCGTCCCGACTGTCTCGGAAATTCTGCAAACAGCAACTGGCGCAAAATCCGTAACCCCGACTGTTCCGTATCCGACCCCATGTGCCATACCAACTGTCGCAAATCTAAAGTTTCCCTTCGATATATATAGAAATGGATGTGGAGCCTTTCTAAAACGTTTTATGGTACTTTTCTAATGTTCTAACTGTTTTACCAATTCTGCACGTGTTCACAATTAAGAGGTCTCTCTTTCTACTACGGACAATCCGATTAAAATGAATTTAATAGCAAGATCTTAGACTTCCTGAGCTACGAACGACTCACAGGTGATAATGAGTTTTTACATTATTCCTCTTGCTTGCCCACTCCCGTAAGGTCTGAGAATCATGCTACATCCTATTAAGGTTTTCTGTGTCTGGCAACAAGGCCACAAATATGGTGTTCCCGGGTAGGGCGCACCCATTATGCTACACTAATATTGAACAATATTTCGATTTTATAAAAATCATCTTCAGAGCTTGTTTATACCCCCTATACTTATCGAGAGGGAGACTTAAAAGTCATATGAATCAAAACGAAAACTTGATGTTCCAAAAAAGTTATGCGTTAGTTCAAATATGAGTACTTCCGCCACACTTATCTCGGTCGCCGATCGTGTATCTCATTTCACATTATCAAAAAAAGAAAACCTTACAATCATTCATACTTTTTTACTTCATAATATATACTCACTTCTATACCGGTCAATGGGGTTAATGTTTGATATAGAGAATTTTCGTCTAGTGTTGAACTTGGAATATTGTCTTCTTTTTTCAAAAAACTGCTTACAATAAGAGATGCATGATTCGTGACCGGAGATAAGTGTGGCGGAATGGTCTCATATTTGAACATCATAATGCTATACTTTCAACATCAATGTTTTCGTTTTTGACTTGCTGGATTCATTATCACTTTTTTGCAACATCAAGGTTTTCGTTTTGAATTCTATATCACTTTCGTCTCCGCTCTGATAGTACGGAGTTAATAAACAAGCTCTGACGAAGATGATTTTATAAAATCGAATATTTGTTCAATAATTACTAATGAATACTGTTTATAAAGATGTTTTCACATTTTAACAGCATATTGTGTTGTTTCACAAGTCTCCTCAATTCTTCCAGGACTCTCTCTGAGTATTTTACTATCCCAAACAATTCTTAGTGTCTGGATGGTATCCAATTCTTCTACATTCCTCTAGTCTGTTTTCTAGAATTTTGGGATCGTTCAATGCACCAATTACTATTGGTATCCATATCACCCTGATATTCCACAGTTTGTTTCTTTTTTCAATTCTCTGGCCATTTGTCTATTTTTTGTTTTCGATGCATCTTCGCTGTATTATATTATTATTATTATTATTATTATTATTATATATATATATATAATACTATATATATTTTACTTTTGCTTATTATAGGGTATAGGTCACGGTTGGATAATCACGATTTTTGTATCATGATGTTCCGAGTGTTCAAGCTCGGCCATGCGTTGTGAAAAGCCAACATCAAAGGAGCTTGGAGGTTGGAGTTCCGTTTCAAAATAAGCCATGCATCATTGGTTCCAAAATACACATCTGATGATGTCAGGGTGGTGTCAGTTGCAAGTCATTATTTGACAACGAAGAACAGTCTAAGCAAAAGTGAAATACTCATCCAGAAAAAAGCTTTGTGACCAAATCTTGTAGTTTGCCATAATGAGTCTCATTAACGAATATACTATATTATATATTATATATATATAATGTGTGTGTGTGTGTGTTGTGTGTAGTTGTGTGTGTGCGTGTTTGTTTGTTTGTTTGTGTGTTGTTTTGTTGTTCGTGTATATATATGTGTGTATGTGTGTATGCTTATGTAAGAGGGCCGTGATTTAACGGAGACGGCAAAGTATCGAGTTAGTCGCAACTTTGAGTGTCGATAAAAATAATTAACTGAATAAGCCTGGGTTTGAATGAATATAAAAGTGCTCCAATAAGTGTGTAGACAAGGTTTAGTAAAATGGTATAGTCAGAAGGTTTCACCTTTCTGATCGTCAGGACTATCTGCATAAATTGTTAAATTAAATTGTTTTTAATAATTTAACTTAATTGATCGCAGCATTCCGGTGTGATTATATATATATATATATATATATATATATATATATAGATATATATATATATATAATATATATCATTTCAGTTCGCTATTTTCCAAAAAACCACAGATTATATAAATATAATATATAATTATATTATAATATATTATATAATCTGTGTTTTTGAAAAACGAACAACTCACCATCAGACACAATTTAAGTCATACCAGACCCCTCTTTGATGCGAAGTTTGTACCCATTGCGGGTAATATCAGGTCCGCGTATTCTATAGTTCTCGCTCGACAGAGGTGGTTATAAGTTGGTTGATATACCGTTAAACAAACATAATAGATAAAATAGTCCAAACCTTGAATAGGAATATCTTTTCTTCCGTTAGCGTTAGTGTATTTCAATCATACTCAAATCAGACCCCTCTCTCCACTAACTAACCTTTGAATGATTTCCATACATAGATGCACATATGTGTCCCCATGTGCCCACACAGGCATTGAGTTTTGACAGTCATATGTTGACCTTATATTGTATCAAAGAAAAAATGTGTATGTCTGCGTGAGATCTACAGGACATGCGCTTACTATCTCAAAAAATGCCAATCGGTTTAAGTACCCACTCGAATCAGCAGTAGATCAGCGACGATTTGGAATACTAATAGCGAGGCATAATGTCTATTAAGTGAGTAGAGAGATACGCTAGAGATAGCGAGAGAGAGCTATGGAGAGCGAGTAGAGATCGACGGAGAGTATAAGGTGGATAGACGAGAGACAGAGACACGTAGGAGAGAGAGAAGAAGAGGAGACGCGACGAGAGTGAAGATACAGTCAGAAGAGTAGACATAGTGGAGATGTACGATTTCCGATAAACCGAGAAACAGAAATAGCATTTTGGTGAAACATCGATTGTAGTTACAAAGTTTCGAGAGAAAATGGAGAGTGAGAAAAAGGTATCAATAGAGAAGAAAAAACGATGGTAAGTCACGACCACGCGCGCGCTACTAGCTTGCGTCCGGACCAATAATATATATAGAGAGATGTTCAAAAGCAAAGAGAGATAAGCACCTGAGAAGAAATGGGGTGGTAACAATTAGTTTACGCAGCGGAAGTAAGGAGTAGACAGAAATAAACATTAGGGTAGAGGCGCATAAGAGAGAGAGAGAGAGGACGAGGGGCGGGAAACAGAGAGAGGCAGGGCAACAAAAAAACATCATCCACAAAAGTCTAACTTTGGGGCAGAAAAACTGATGAACAAAAATAGGAGAAACGACTTAATCCTTATCAAGGTGAGCTATACAGTCTGCACAGAGATAGCAGATTTAACTTTTGAGGGGTCTGAATCAAGTTGACAAAAGCATCCGATCAGATATTATGCTACAGATCGATAAAGAGTGATGAGGACGTGGGTGCATTAAAAGAAGAGAAGATAGAGAAACAAGAAATTGAAGAGCATGGGGGCAAAAGAAAGAGAAATAGAAATTAAAGTGATGCCGTGCGAAAATCTACGATTGAGTAACAAGAATGCCAATCCATAAGCCTCGGCATCCAAAAAAACTTAAAGTGTAAGAAAATGATACCGATAATGAGAACACAAGAGATGAATGAGGATACTGTCAGCAATTTGTGAGAACTTTGTGAGAAAGATGAAAGAATGCAGAGCAGATGAGAGAGCACGAAGAGAGAGCATGAGAAAGCAGACTATAGGACTGAGAGCTATCGCATCGATGGATGCAAAGACGGAGCTAGACACATCATCGTGAGATGTAGTTGTAATACAAGAATTGTCGTTAGAGAAAGCGAAAGAGACGGAACGCGACAGGCACAGATATCAATAAGAAAGAGATAGTGATTAGATGAGACGGGTATAGGCAGATAAGTGAGTAACTAGTGAATGAATTGGATGACCAAGTGTGGCACTGAACAATGAGCAAAGACTAGTCCGGAGCCTAATGTAAACGCATACTAGGAAAAGAAATAAGGTGAGGAGGGATAGAAATTTAGTCCGACGGAGAAAGAGTAGAAAAAGACGTGAATAAAGATACTGAGAAATGAGTGGAATAACAGTCGTGTGCCACAATCGCGGAGGAGATATAAGAGATTAAGTGAAAATAGAGATGCACGATAGAGAGAGACTAATATTTACTATTCTATCACTATAATAGTATCTTATATCTATATTAATAGGGTCATATGTGTTATAGCTATATACAATCATTATTATTTAGAGAGAGAGCAGCAGCTAATGACATATATACTGGAAAAGGAGGAGAAATGAGTTCGGAAGGACTAATTGATACAGTTGAACAGATACACTACTGCTACGGTCAGACATAGGAAATATAAATGGCGAGAGTAGAGGATGTAGGGGTGAGAGAGCGGGTGCGGTCCAATTTACGTTAAGGTCGACTGATGGTAATACTGAGGGACTAAATTATAGTAACTGCTGTAGAGAAAAAGAAGCCGTGCGAGAGAGAAAGTCAGGTACATGCAAGCTAACAGAGCGAGAAGAAGATGCTAGCGGAGAGAGGCAGCGTATGCGGTATGAGTTGAAAACAGACAAAGAAAAGCATTAAAGAAGAAGAGAAAGAGAGAGAAAGGGGGTTCAGAAAGGAAAAGGGGTGCGGGGGTGGTGGGGGTTTGTTTTTTTCTGATAGGGGAAAAATTGGAGGAAGGGGAAATTTGAAGGGGAAATTTTGGGGGAAAAGGAGAGGAAGAGAGAATAATAGAAGGTAATACATTGACAAAAAGAAAGAGGACGTGGGAAAATTGAGTGGGAGTTTTGATGCGATAATCAACAATGTCATTAAGTTGGCGCAATCTAATCACAATGACTATGAAACTATTAAATTCCATGGTAGTTTAGTCGTGTCGATATGTTAATATAGATAACCTGATATATGTAGTCTATATTACTATGTGGTATAAACTATTCGATATATTATAGTGATAATTAATGTCATCCTTTTCTAATTGTGACTATAATTACAGGTGTATTCAACACCACATCACACACACGACACAATCACACACATATGTGCACACTACACAGCCATCACACATCACACGACACAGCACCACACGACACACTCTCACACATAATATAGGACGTTCTATAAGTAGATTAATCGATTATTGAGATAATATTACATGCTCCTTCTCAATATGTAGCTTAGTTGAAGCCATGAAGACTTCCATCGTGTGATTCAGAGACATTCAGGCGATTTCTGATCCATTGCTTCTTGTCGTTAGAGGAATCGTCTCACAGACCTGTTATAACCTATATATATACGCTACACGAGAAGTATATTCATCATATAAACTTTATAGTGGAAGCGAGTGGAACACTACTCAGTCGTGTGGAACGAACCTCGCCGTAGATGACAAGGGTCCTGGGCTGTTCTAACAATGTCGATCACGCTCCTGCGATAGATCGCTTTGACCATCTATTATCACAAACACAGTGCTGTAAGTTATATACTATTACTCTATGCGAAAAACGCTTATACCATCATAATATACTGTACTTCAATAATCAGCATGATTATACTAATATTATTGGTCATTTTCAGTCTCGGAAGCACTTAATAATATATGTTTTGTGCCCACCTAAATGTAACAGTCGTGCCTCCTGTCGACCTGTAAAGTCTCAGCAATGTTCGAAAATCTATCTAGTTCATCTACTCCGGTACCGAAGCTGTCCCTTGAAGCGGCATGTTGAACTGTGCCGCTGCTTTTTGCCGCTGCTTTCTCCTGTGTGTTGCCGTTCATGAGAAGTGACCATGAACAGCTCCTACTGCGAGAAGAGCTCCTGTCAGCCACCGAGTGAACGCGGTTCTAAGCCAAAAGTAATATCCATCATGGAGCAGGTACCTGAGGCGACTCATTCTTCGGCGCGGACCAGATCTTTTCCTCGATCGTCCCGACCCCCCCCTGCTTCGTCGCTCTCGTCGATCGTACTTCCGCGCTTCCTCTGTCTGTTCGTCTGATAGATCCTAGCTCGTGCCTTAGTCATATCTCGCGTTCGTCGTCTCTCTCTCTCCTGCCCACTGTCTTCTCTTAGCATGGTCGCTGCTTGGCTTGTTCTCCCTAAACTTATACCATGACGGTGACATCCGAACAACATTACACGCCACATCATCTAGTGCTATTTATGAGCGAGTATATATATATCTATATTAGTAACTAATATACATTTACCCTATATATGGCTTGTTTGTCTAGCTGGCTACAACTGAAGTAGGCTCGTTGAAAACGCTGTATACACCACGAGTGATGCTCTGTAGATCGAGCATTAACTGCTTACCTCCATAACTCTAAGTTGGAGAGAGTTAAATTAAAACTTCACCGCCAGCATATATAAAGCAATGAGGCGTCTGTACATAACTGGATCTCTCTAGGTGATCGTAAATTATAATACAAATGTATGTATTAATAGTCTTAACACGCCCCTTTCGGCTAGCCTATCAAAATGGCGGAGGGGTACACGAGTCAAGGACGGACGAACAAGTCAGTGGATTTCGCCCTTGTCACAAATGTGGCTGTATGCTCTAGCCACAATGAGAGCGTGAAACGCCGAAACATCGTGTTTGTGGATGCTTGTGCAATATTATTCATATATATATTGTAATTTATATATGCTCCCCACCAGCGTGAGCAACTTTGGAGGGGAATTTCGCTGACGACGCATCGACTTAAGCTTAAAAGGTAACGCGTCTCCTATAATACGTGGATGGAACACTCTGCTGGTGGCCTTTGCATGTACAATATGTATGTATTTATATTTATATCAAAATTCTCGCAGGTGTTAGAAGCTGATGACAGGCGAGAGTAAGAAGCCTGACGATGATAATCACATTTCGTTTTCCATCACAACTGGAGGTATCTTGCAAATGTCTAGCCACAGCTGAAGGAGACGCGATACGTCCAACACAGTATCTGTGAGACTAGTATATATATATATATTATATGATAATTATAATATATTACTACCTCCATCCCTCAGGTGAATTTGAGCAGTAAGGAATAATGTTCTTGGCACTTTCCTCAACAATTCATAAATACAATAATGATTCGTCAAGCCTGGTGCTGGCACGATGATTTTCGGAAAAATACATAAGAACGATTAGTAGTTTGGGCAATACCAAGAAGCCTCCTGTAACGACATTATCCTTTCGCAAAGCTGTTTACACCTATGATAAGCCTTGCTATGATACAGTCATCATCGCATTATAATTAGTCATTGATCTGTGATTCGAATACCTACAAATGTATCAATGTACGTTTCGAATTACTGAACTTTTGTCGATAATGTTATTGACATTAATGTGAAAAAAACCGCGATCGTTAATAGATTTATACAATCATGGTTCTCTCTCTCTCTCTCTCTCTCTCTCTCTCTCTCCTCCTCTCTCTTCTCTCTCTATCTATCTATCTATCTCTCTCCTCTTTCACACACACGCACGCATATAATATTACTTATATTATATGCTATATATATATATATATATATAACATAATTATATATATATATATATATATAACGATTCAAAATCTGAGTGCGTCAATGTTTGTTTTACACGAGGTTTTTTTCGTATTTATTAATGAAACAAACATTCCTTAGTTTTGCGATTAAATTATCTTTGAAAACTTTGTTATTTGCGAAATTAATTTCAAAAAACTACCCAGTCTCTTGACTTCAGATTCTGCCTGTCACGTCCCCCCTCTAATATATATGTTGAATTGACTAACTCTCTTATCTTTGTTAGATTTCTCATTGAGATTCAAGTGGTGAGCGCGTAGGATTTAATATAATAATATAGTATATATATTATTACGTATATTATATAACTATAATATATACTGAGTTTATACATCTAAGTATATACTATATTATATATATATTATATATGTATATATATATATGATATATATATGAGGTATCTATCTATCGTATCTAGCTATCTATATAATATAAGTATATCTAAATATATATACTTAATTACTCGGAGCTAATATATATTTTATATTTAAAATATAGATACAGAGGTATAGTATTACTATACTGGGGGCTATTCATATATACTATTATTATTTATTATATACTATATACTATATATATATATATATATACTGGGTTGAGGCAAATATAATGCAAACATTATTTTTAATGCAGAGTTCTTTAACCTTATCAGCAATCAATCTAGGAAATCTGAAAACTCGATTATACTAGAGCTCTTTAGACATTTTAAGAGCTATCTGGACGGGAAAGAAA